>CM021107.1:261361826-262561826 GCA_007115665.2 Sequoiadendron giganteum
AGAGAGAGGGGAAAAGAGAAAAAGATACAAGGAAAGATAAATATAGAGAGAAATAGGGGAGAGACAGGAAGAGAGAGATTGAGAGGCAATGAGAAACATAGTGATAGAGGGGGGATCAATATATAAATACTTCTCTCTCTTCTTCCTTTCCCCTCTCTCTCCCTATAACCATATCTCTACCTCTCTCACTCTCTTTATATATATTTTTGTCTTTCTCTTTTTCTCCCTTTTCCTCTCTATATATTATCTCTATCTCCCTCTCATTTCTCTCTTCCTCTTTTTTTCTTTCTCTTTATCTATTTTCCTCCTTAAGTGTGCAATGGGTACAATGAAGAGGTCTTAAAGGTGAATTATCATATCCTTAATCAAATTAAATTCTACCCTAAGCATAACTCCCTAGGACACATTCTATCCTTGGATTGTTGGCATGAAATGACTAATCAAAAGTTAGTTTCTCTCTCTATCTCTCTCTCTCTAACTTTTAATTTAGAATTTAAGTTTGAAATTTATTTTATTATATTTTGTAGACACCTAAATTTTAGCACTTCCATATGGTCATAATCCTATCATTTATTTGTCTAATCCATCTATATTAATTAAATGACACATTTAATTAATATTATCCCCTTTCCTTAAGGTTCCCAAAAGTATTTAATTAAATACTTTATCCTTTACCATTTCCTCTCTAAATTAAATTAATCAATCAATTTATTTAATTTAGTCAGTTATTCTTCTTCAATTTTAAATTCATTCTCTCTCTCTCATTGTCTCATCCTCCATAACCCTTTCACTAATCTGAGTTAATCTAATTAATCCTTCATCAAGATGTGCATATCCTTAATTAGGATTAATGTCACATCCTCCATATTTATCCACTTGCCTCTAATCATCATTAATTTGCCTAATCACATGTTTGCACAATCCTAATCCTAATCACTTACCTTTTCCAGCATGTTCTTAAGTCAACCCTTCATGGTACTTACCTTTTTTGGGTTGACCTCTTCCCCATGTGAATTAAAAATTCACACTTATTCCTCCCATGCATTTTTCTTATCCATGACCTCTCAAAGGTCAAATCAAGTACATGGACAAAGACCTCCTTTTGGAAGACCTTGTCTTATCCATGGGTCTCTCCCAAGATTGTGAATTTTAAATTCACATTTATTCTTGCAATGCCTTCTCCAATACCCATGGTGACAAGAGTGGACTTTCTAAAAGTCCTCACTTGTCACTTTTAGCCCCACTTGGGGACAAGGAATACCTTTTTGAGGAAATCCTCTCCCATCCCAAGGTACTTGCAAGTAACTTGGGACCACATGGTCTTTTCCACATCATTTGTACTATTTCCATCTCACCATGTCATTTGGACACTTCATCCTCCACATGGAAAGATGTGAGGGTTTGTGAGTCCTCAACTCACTATAGCCCTCCATCTTGGCCATGGTGGATCAATCTTAACCATTGAATCCTCTAGAGAATTCAATTTCTTCTATAAATAACCTCCCTTTTCATTCATTAAGGGACCTTATGCATTCATTATCACACTCATGCTATCAAGCCATTCAAGTATTTTAGCCATTTATTGTAGCATCTTAGGACTTGAATTTGCACTCTTGTAGCCATTATTGCACTCACCCACCACCATTAATCCTTCAACCACCATTATCATTGCAAACTTTCCATCCAAGGAGCACACGTTAAAAGCACTATCAAGGTCCAACCAAGGATCAACATAAGTAAAAGGTATAATCATTTGTGTTTCTATCTTACTTTTATTTGTGTTCAATGTAGCCTAATATTGAGATGTTGTTGTGTCTCTTTGTTCATTGCATTTACTTATTTTTTTGTATTTTTAGAGTAAATATTTTCACTACACACATTTTTGGCATGCCCCGTGGGACCTACGTCACGGGTCCATTACTTTCACGTTTGTTGTTTTTTGAAATCTTGCAGGTTCGGAAACATAGAAGCAACTTCGCCCTCAAAGGGTGACTCCACCCACAAACAAGCAACCTTGCCCAAAATAGGCAACCTTGCCCTAAAAGGGGCGACATTGCCCAAAGTCTGACTTTCAGTCTTTTTTTTTTCTTTTTTTTTCCCAACTATTTGCAGGTTCTGTTTCACAAACAGGTGACCTTGCCCAGAACAGGCGACTCTGCCCTAAAATGGGTGACCTTGCCCAAAGTCTAACTTTCAGTCTTTATGTTTTCTATTTTTTCCTAATTGTTTACAGGTTTTGTTTCACAAATAGGTGACCTTGCCCATAACAGGCAACCCCACCCTAAAAGGGGCAACCCTGGCCAAAATCTGACATTCAGTCTTTTTGTTTTCTATTTTTTTATAATTTTTTACAAGTTTTGTTTCACAAACAGGTGACCTTACCCAGAATAGGTGACCCCACCCTAAAAGGGGAAACCCTGCCCAAAGTCTAACTTTTAGTCTTTTTGTTTTCTATTTTTTCCTAACTATTTGTAGGTTCTGTTTTTTCATTCCGAGAATTCGTTCACCTATTTCAAAAATCCATTTTTCTATTCTGAGTGTCGTTCCCTAGCCTCATACATCTATTCACCTATTTTGAGTGATCATTTCTCTATTCTGAAAACTCATTTGCTCATTCTAGAAGTCCATTTATCGATATAATTCAACCATTTTTCGCTCTAAGTTGAACACAGGATTTGTTTGGGCGACCTTTTCCAGAACACACGACCCTGCCCTAATTTGGGCAACCTTGCCCAAGTTTGAGCAGCCTTGCCCCAAAACTACATCCATTTCCCAAATTTGATCTGAAAAGCCAGTTTCTCGTGGTTTCTGAAAGGTTTGTTGACTATCCATGTATTTGCACATCCTACTCACCTACATCATGATCCATTTTCATCCATATCATCATCCAAATCATATAGGTGCATTCATAATCATCCTTAGGTTATATATCCATTATCATTTTCTCGATCTAAATCCTCTAAACTTTGTTTGAAGTTGTTATCTAAATTGACCTAGGTGCCTGAACCTGATCATCATCCTTCAACATCTACTTAGTATTTCTATCTATCCTAAGTTGATCATCAACCTTGGCCTTATCAATCCCCTTCCATCTCAAGGCGGATTCAGTGTCGTGATTATTAGTTCATCCTTTAATCCGATCAATCAACACCTTAAGTCACCTAAGGTGATCTCTGAACCTAGTTTAGAAACCCTTCTAGTCATCCAATCAATTGATCTTTAATCCAATTTCATCCAATCCTATCAATAATTTTATTGGTCAATCCAATCAAATCTCATCTTTATCCAGTTATCCAATCAATTGATCCATCATATATCCTATTAATCGATCTATCATCCAATCCAATCCAATCATATTTTTATCAATCAATCCAGCCATCATTTAGATAATCATCTAGATTGCATATTAAAAGCTTAATTACATCTTAGATCACTTAGGTGTTTTGCACATTCATGCTCGTTCAGACCCGTTCACAAACAAAAAATAAAATGGTGGACCAACAAGCCCAAGGTTTCCAACCAAATATCCAACACGATCCTAACAAAATTCCCAACATCCCACAAGATCCCCATAACGGTGCATCATCCCAATCCAATATAGACATCCAAAACACCATACCACCTGGTGAGGAGAAAATCGTAAATCAGCCTGAAGTCACCATTGATGAATACCTTAATGATCCCCTTAATGTTCAAATGATGGACCGTCTCCTCAATGAACATGGAGATAAGATTCTTTCCATTCTACTCATGAGAGGCATCAAACCACCATCCGATTTCAATGCATCACAATATGTTGGTACCCACACTCTTCCCACACCCGTCAATCCGCAAACTTTAAAAAATGTCCTAGGGAATTCATATGTCCCCAAAGGTGCACCCATGGAGAATTAGTATCATCTTGAGTTTGGAAATGTTGTGATACACCAAGTTGTTAGTTATCCTTGTCTCCCAACCACAACCTCAAGAGCACAACCTCAGCATCATGATCCCTACACTACGACATGCCACCATACATCCCATCCGCTCCACCACTTCCAATTCAACATCCTAGTCAGCCACCTATCAATACTGGGGGCATACCTACCCTTGCATGAATGCCACCTCCAGGATCTATACCCGCTAACAAGTTGCCACCACTTGCATTCCAATAGCCTCCTACTATTCCTCACCAATCCACTCCATTGCAAACACTGCCTCAAAACACTACTACTACTATTATCTCATCCCTACCACTTCATCAGCAACTGCCACAGCACAAAATTCCCATCCCACAACAAAACATCTTGATTCCTACCCAACCACCACATCAGGTGACACAAACAACATACTCGTAGCCACAACCACTGCATGGCATTTTAGTAGCAGTCCCACAACAACAACATGTTCCATTTGACCCATCTTACCAATAATAGCCACAACAGTGACCCCCACTGAACAATATACACATTCCTCCACAAACACAAAATAATCCTCTTAAAAAATATCTTTACCATCCATCCAGCACATACACTACTCCATCCCATCTCAATTCAAATCCTCATCAGACCAATCAAAACCAAACGTGGACCCAACCGCCACCTTACACCAATCCTCCACAGTCACCTAATCATACCTACCAGTAGCTATCTAATCCACCCCCATATGTCCAAAGCAGCCCACCATTGTGCAATAATACCAATCTTATCCACCCTATCTCCAACAATAGTAATCCTACCAGCAGGGTGCACCTTTTGTCTCTTACTACCAACAACCATCATCATATCAAAAAGGGGGTCCTACCTCTTTGTATTATCAAAATCCTACACAACAGCAAGGTGCTTCACCCACTTCTTACTACTAGCAGTAGCCACCCTACCAACAAGCAACTTTCACTCACCACAATCCATCATCCTCCTATCTGCCATACATCAATCTGCAATACACTTATAGGTCAATCAGAACCAACAAATGCATTTGATCCCAGCCCGTCTATGATCCAACCTCGGAAGTACCATCCTCATCATACCAAAAATATTATTCGTACAATCAGCATACTCTGAGTCCTACAACACCCATCAACAAAGACTTGGAAGAAGTTAAAGTTTTGTTGAAGGATTTACAAGCTGGGATAGGCAAGCAGTCATTCAAGTTTGAGGACATTTGTCCCTATCCATTTGATCCCTCCATTTCCTTGGTTCCCTTCCCCAAACACTTTGAAATACCAAAATTCATTAAGTACAAGGGAAGCAAAGACCCCAAATCTCATCTGCAAGAATTTTATGCCCATTACCAAGAGGTCATGCACAATAACAACTACCTCATCTGACTATTACCTAAGAGCTTATAGCAGGTCGCCCTTAAATGGTTCATGGGCCTTGAAAAATGTTCCATCAAATCCTTTGCACAACTATCAGAACAATTTTTCTCCTACTCCTCTTTTAATCTGGAGAAGGACATTGACATGCTTGATCTCCTGAAAGAAAAACAACATGATGGAGAGACCTTTGCAAGCTATCTACAAAGATGGCAAGCCTTAGCCAACCGGATGAAATCCCCACTACAGGAAAAAGACATGGTTACATTTTTTATCGAAAATTCTCATCCAAACATGGCTCACAACTTCTGAATCCACTGCATCACTACCTTTGTGGCACTCATGGAAAAGGGTCATATCCTGGAACGAGCCCTTGTTGCTAAAGGGCAGGTCACAATTTTCAATTCTGATAAAGAGAGATCCTTTGGAGATAAACCTCATTATTGGAATAAGAATAAAAATATTTGCAATGATGGTGTCACTGACACCAAACATGTCCAGGTGGCTACCACCTCATAAAAATATCCTCCTCAACAGAAACATTCAATCCCAAACGCCATATCCATGCCCCAAGGAGCACCTCGTCAATAGTCAAATCAAAACAACCAAGGGGGAAGTAAAATCCAGTTTACTTAGTTGGGAGAACCCCTTAGTGTTGTGTTTAAAAAACTCCTCCAAGAAAACTACCCCATCATGTATCCTGTAACCAAGCCCCTCGATGAGTCTAAGCCTAAACCAACTTGGTTCAAAGACAATGAGTATTGTGAATTTCACAAGATTAAGGGACATACATTAGACAAGTGTCAAGGTCTAAAAATATACATCCAAGGTCTCATAGATTGGGGTGAAATACATGTGGATGCTAATGTAGAAAGCTCGTCTAGTTCTCAACTTCAAATATATTAGAATGCTTTTCCCAAGCATAATCAGGGTCCTAGCACATCCAAATCCAATCCTGGACCTAGCAACAACAACAACTAGAATAGCAACACAAATAATATCACTTACAAAAATGTGCCATACAATTACCAAGGTGTTGTCACATACGTATAACAAGTGGAGCCACATGTATCCAAGATACGCGTCAAAGGAAAAGATCCACAATGTGTTGTTACCACCCATCAAACCCGCATCATGGTCCCAGCCACTCCTGCATCTACCTAGCTGCCATCTGTCAGTTTGCAATATAACATCATTGATCACTTAGGCAAGACCTCGGCTCAGATTTCTATCCTAGATCTACTTAAGTCTTCCCCCATGCATTAGGACATCCTGAATAAGGCCTTACAAAGAACCCAAGTCCCTAACAACATAGATCCTACACAATTCCAAGCATTAGTAGGAAATTTTTCCACAACTTATCAATTGGGTTTCAGTCAGAAGGATATTCCACACCTTGACTCGAGTCATAATCACCCCCTTCACCTTGAGGTTGGGGTGAATTTTCATAAAGTGAAAAGGGTCCTAGCAGATAATGGTTCAGCCCTAAATCTTTGTACATTAAATTTTATATAACAGGTGGGATACACCCAGGTTGACCTAAATAATCAGGTTATCACCATTAAAGCATATGATAACGTAGAATGATATTTTGAGGGCACTATTTGTCTTCCTATTCAGGTGGGTCCCATTGTGCAGTATACTATGTGTCATGTCTTGGACCTGGAACTTCCATATAACATCCTTTTGGGCCACCCATGGATTCACTCTATGCAAGCCATCCCATCAACCTATCACCAATGTCTGAAATTCCCTTTCCAAGGAATGGAAGTAATTATACAAGTTGATCCTCAACCATTTGAATATTGTCGCACCCTAGAGGCTTCCTTTCCACATTCTCATTATTACCCTGGGATAGAAATGGGGTATCTCAGACATTATATTTTCCTCCATCCACCAACACATTAAACACCTCTTCATCCATGCCATCCTCCACACCTAATTCCACCATCACTAAGGTCCAAATCATTGACAAGGGGTGTGGTGAGTACAAAATGCATACAACATTCAATGTGGAAACCATGCCACCCTCACCATGTACATATGGTCGACCCTCTCAATCTGTCTCCAAAGCAAAAGAGAAGACACTCACACTCACTTCCAAGAACATGGGCTCAACAACATTCAGAGATTTGGGTTCCCTTCAGGATCAAATAGAAGAAGATATCAGTTAGTGGGTTTATAGAGAAGAACTTGAGCTATCACGTCCCCTCAGAGAATACTTCCAGGAGGTCTATCCATGTGTGTCTAATTTCATTGAAAATTGAAAATACCAAGGCAGAGATCTTGGTATAGAAGAGCAAGGAAAGCGACAACCCGTAGAAGCATCCATACATCTGAAGAAGATAGGATTGGGCTATGACCAGAAATAAAAGGGCCCTCTAGCATAATCTAGTGCCTCCAACAATTTGAGTGTGGACAATGGTTCCCTCAAAGACATACCGGAGGAGGAATCCATCATTCACACATACGATGAACTAAATCATGTTGACCTCCCTGCCATGTTTGAATTTCTATCAATTTGTACCATCACCCTATCCATCAAACACCCTGAGCTTATAGCCTATGAACAACAAGGTACCAGACCTCTCAACAACTTTCCCTCAGTGGACCAATATGTGCATCTCATGGGATTGGGGGAAGATGAATGCCCTAGCCACAAAATAAAAAGAAAAATCAAATTGGGTCACCTAGTGAAAACCTCCCTAGGGCACTTTGTGACTATGAAATATTATAAAAAAAGGGTGTATCTACTAATAAAAACCTTGAAGAGGCACTAGAATATAGGGATGTTCATCTTCCCCTTATATAAACTCAACAATTCAATCGATCATCCATCTTGATCGAAGAAACACAAGCAATAAACTAGGGAACCGAAGAGAACCCCAAGATCACCTATGTGGCTAAGGCACTATCAAAAGAATAAAAATCTACCATCACCAACCTCTTGAAAGAAGTAATCATCAAATTTTCTTGGACATACTCAGACATTCCCATCCTTGATCCAGCTTTGGTGGTACATCACCTAGATGTCCATACTGATGCGAAACCGATCAAGCAAAAACTCCACAAAATGCACCCTCAAGTAGCCCTATTGGTTAAGAAAGAATTGGAAAAGTTGTTGGAAGAAGGGTTTATCTGACCGATTGACTACTCCAACTGGATCTCCAATATAGTCCCAATTGCTAAACCTAGCGAAGATGTCAGAATTTGTACAGACTTTCGAGATCTTAATAAAGCTTGTCCCAAGGACGACTTCCCTCTACCAAATATCGACAGGTTGGTCAATCTCACCACAGGACATGAGATGTTGTCCCTCATGGATAGTTTCTCCAGCTACAACCAAATCAAGGTTTCCCCTGAGGACCAACACAAGACCGCCTTCACAACACCTTGGGGAACATTTTGTTATAATGTCATGCCTTTTGGCCTCAAAAATGCAGGGGCAACCTATTAGTGTGCCATGATAGTTATCTTCCATGACCTCATCCACATAATAATGAAAGACTATTTTGATGACTTGCTAGGAAAATCAAGAACGAGAGAAGAATACCTTGCAATCCTCAAAAATATCTTTGAATGTCTAGAACAGTACAAGCTACGCCTCAATCCAAAGAAATGTGTTTTCGGTGTCACAACCAAAAAACTCTTGGTGTTCATTGTCTGTCGTAGAGGAATTGAGGTTGATCCCGCTAAGGTCAAGGAAATCATGGAAATGCCTCCACCCCGTAATCTAAAACAACTAAGAAGTCTACAAGGTAAGCTCCAATCCATCTCAAGATTCATTGCTCAACTCGCCAACAAATCTCAATCGTTCACACACCTCCTAAAGAAAGACATTGAATTTAAGTGGAGCCCACAATGTTAGCTTGGCTTTGATTAGATCAAGGAATACTTGGCTCACCCACCTATTCTCATGCCACCTATCCCAAGAAAACTGCTCCTCCTTTATATTTTAGCAACTTTCATGGCATTGGAGGCATTATTGGCACAACATGATGAGTCCTCAAAAGAACGAGCAATTTACTACATCAGTCGAACTTTGGTTAGTTATGAGCTCAATTATTTCCCAGTGGAGAAATCTTTCCTAGCCATCATCTTCAACTCCCATAAACTCAGACACTACATGCTTAGTCATCTGGTCAAGCTAATATCTAAAGTTGATCTGCTTAAATATCTAATATCTAGAACAACATTGACAGGCCGTGTGGCTAAATGGGTCATGCTACTAAGTGAATTTGACATAGAGTATGTGGATCGCAAAGTAATCAAACAACAATTCATTGTGGACCAATTAGCAAATGCTCCACTAGTAGATGCCTATCCTTTAGAAATAGAGTTTCTAGATGAAGGGGTCTTTGTAGTTTCGGAAGCCATCACATGGACATTATACTTTGATGGATCACACACCAACAATGGATCAAGAGCAGGAATCTTTCTCATCACCCCCCAAGGTGACTACATACCAAAATCATTCAGGTTGGCCTTTCCTTGTACAAACAATATTGTTGAATATGAAGCTCTCCTCATAGGCCTTAATATTGTAGTTCAATGGCGTATCTCGCACCTGCACATCTTTGGTGACTCCCAACTAGTTATCAATTAGGTTAATGATGAGTTCCTAACAAAGGATGACAAGTTGTTACCTTAAAAAAAAATGGTAGATGACTTCAAGAAGTATTTATCCTCCATTTATTTTGGCCAAATACCCAGGGTATAGAATAAAGTAGATGACACCATGGCTACCATTGGTTCCCTCCTGGACATGCCCTGAGATTGTACTAAATGTGAGTTCCTTGTAGAGAAACTATTAATCTTTTCATATGACATCCTTGATAGCAAAATGGTATGTGACATTGTAGGTCATGAATCCCCCTGGTACCAAGACATCTACACCTACCTTCATGACAACATCCTACCATCTGACCTCACATGAAACCAATGAAAATATTTTATCCAACAATAGTAAAGATAAATAATTCATCCTATGGTTAAAACCACCCCTACATGGTGCCTTGGATACGTACGATTGGTGAAAACCTAGCAACGGGGACCTTTCGTATAGGGCTTAATCATTAGCTACCTCACATCCTAGTTACCTTATGATTTATCCATCCAGATCTCGATATCCTTACCATCCTATCGATCCTATCCTCCCATCCGCTTGTATCATCTAGTTGCTTGGTATATTTTTGGTTGAGAATTGGGCACACATCACCCGCTATCCAACATCCTGAGATTTTATCCTAATCTGAGCTTGTGTCGCCTCATCGCTTTGGTCGTCTCCATCTAGCATCATTCATTGTGTATGTCTCCATCAAGATCGCATCTCATCCTTGGCGAACTATGTTGCCCCTGTGCTTTCACGTAGGAAAGGTTGATCATTTGATCCATCCCTGGGGCTTTGTTTCTTGTCATCTCTTGTTGTTTGTCTCATCTTTAGCAAACTACATTGCCCCTGGACTTTCACGTAGGCAAGGCTGATCATTTGATCTACCCCCGAGGCTATTTTTGTTTTCTTTTTTTGTCTGTCTACCCTTGGTGAACTACGTTGCCCCTATGCTTTCACGTAGGCAAGGTTGATCATTTGATCCTCCCTCAAGGCTTTCCTTTGTTTTTCTTTTGTGACCAGTTTGTCTGATCATTGTCCTCCATCATTTGTCTTCATCATCCTCTTTCCACTTTGATCCATGGTCTTTTCCTAAGCTACAAGGGCTCTGCACTTTCACGTAGGCAAGGTTGATCTTTGATCAACCGCTGAGCCCCTAGGTCTTTTGGGTGAGTCAGTCTTGTGTCTTGTTTTCAAGGTATGTCTTTATCTCACTGGTACTTTACAAATGGAATCCATTTATGTCATGAGATTTAGTTAGTTTCTGAATATCCTACGTCATTATCAATCTTTTAGTTTAGCATCCATCTTTGGTCTCAATAGGATGTATCCTTCCTAATAGACTACATCAAACCCATCCATCATCTTGATCCTATGCCAAAGGATGTTTCAAAATTTATTGCAATATTTCGATGCTTTTGGCTTTTTTTTATTGTTTGAGCTCCCTATCATCACTTGTCAAGGTCTCCATGATCTCTCATATTATGGTGTGTTTTGACTAGTTTACATAAGGTCATATCTTGATTTTTGTTTATTTTTTGTTTTCCTAGTTGTCCCACGTAGTACCCACCGGGACCCCTGAGGTCTTGCATTACATTGGGACATCCTTTTGTACTTCTGGTTATTCCAATACCTAGCCCAACCGAAGTCATCATGACTTTGGGGTATTGGGATAGCCTTCTCATTTTTTGTGTTTGTTTATGCATTAGACACTAAATCTACCATGGAACCTGGTGTCTTATGCTATACAAAAAATCAAGCTCTGAATATGGCAACTTGCATTAGGATTGCATATCATTTTCTCCCCTATCGCATTCATGAATCCTTCCATCTTGGTTCTTGACTTAGGATTTTGGTTGTGCAAACGATGATTCCTTCCATCTTCCCAATTCTTCTTGAGAGTCCTATGGTTCTTGATAGGTGCGGTTACACACTCATCACCTTCTTTGCTTCCATCATAATGAAGACCTTTATTTTAATTTTGGATCACATTACATTTCATTCTCATTTTAGGTTCATTAAATTGCATTACATGTGCATAATCATTTTAAGTTGTGTAGGTTAATTTTAACTAATTATTCTATCCATCTTAAAATTCATTTATTAGAATATTCACTTTAGTTCATATCATTAGGTTCATTTCCACATCCATAACATCATAAACATCATACATATCATACCATATCCCATTTGTTAGAATTGGCTATGGATGCCAAGATCTATGGACCAAATAGAAAGCACAAAGAAGAGAGAAAATAATATGACAAGAATAAACTATATTCAATGTCAATGATAATGGAATTGCTTGATTTTATAATGAGAGACCCCTTGGTTATATAGCCAAGGTGAGAACATAGGAGTGCATAAGATTATGACAAGTGTCGTAATCTTATGACATGAGACAACAATGAAAAGTTATCACTCCACCTAAAGTGGAAAGTGATAATGTGATAACCACCACAAATAGTGGATCACCCACAAAAGGTGGAAACCTAATCACATGATATGTCCATGAAAGGTGGAGGTGATAAAGTAATAAGAAGATAAGTCCACCAAAGGTGGAAATTCTCCAACAACTCCCATGTGGTCCCTAAGTAAACTTAACTAAGGTGTAATTATGACCTAGGACAAGGTACAAAACATTTAATTACACCAACACCATCCTGCATTATAAGTGTTATACATCATGCATATCATAATAAATCATCCACATAAAAATAATCATCCATCACATCCTTCATCATAAACATTAGGCATCAACATAATCATTATGCATACATCCATCTAAGCATGCACATAAATCCATATACACATAAACATAAATCCATACATCATGTCATCCATCATAAAAACCATAACCATACATGTGCATAAATAAATCATCCATCACATAGTGTCAATAAGGGCTCTCACATATCATATAAAAAAAAATACAATATCCATCAAGACATCCATAATAATTTCCATCATATACATCACATATCCCTCATCTACCATCAAAAATAATGTACAAGTATAGGGCTATGGCTCTGCTCTAATCTCTTTTGCTTTGTATTGTATCCCATCTTGTACCTGTCAATACCCAAGATCTTGTCCCTCTAATCCTCTGAATCATGAACTTCTTGCATCCGATCTTTATGGTGACTCTAGCACTGGAGCCCTCCGTGGGGGAGTCTCCCTCATCCTGTTATATCCCTAGGTATGTGTCCCTGGTGACTGGAATGGCACTAGCATCTATGGTGGCGCTCGAACATAGGCAGATACCCATTGTGTTGGATCAGGTACTACCGAATAATAGGTGCACATATAGTAGCTCGCCTCTCTCATATACTCCTCTCGCTCTCCAATCTGTTGTCTAGCTAAGTCTCACTCCATTTTGTATTTGCCTCGGTATCCACAAATGGATCTCCTCTCCTATGCCAAGGCACCTAGCACTAACCATAGCTGGTCATTCTCTAATCCCATCCATGACACCTACTCCAAGGCTTTATCCCTCTCCTTCTGCATCGCCTATACTTGTACCTGCAATATCTGAACCCCCTCCCCTATCTCACCACCCTGTGCTACTTGTTCCTACCTCTGCACTACATCTCTCTCCATATCATGTACCTATGCCACTACTACATTTCTCTCCCCTTGCATAACCTGCAC
This sequence comes from Sequoiadendron giganteum, assembly GCA_007115665.2. Classification (NCBI taxonomy): domain Eukaryota; kingdom Viridiplantae; phylum Streptophyta; class Pinopsida; order Cupressales; family Cupressaceae; genus Sequoiadendron; species Sequoiadendron giganteum. The sequence continues at coordinate 261,375,383 of CM021107.1, forward strand.
CTATGATTGTAAGGCATCCCTCTCAGTCTCCATCGCCTGTACCTGTGCCCTCATGGTATCCTCCCTCGCTTGCATCAATCTCATATCTCCCATTGTCTCCTCTGCCACCTCAACCCTGTCATGAAGCTCATCTCACTCCTACCTCAACTCCCTCCTCTCTCTTAGCAATCACTCTACCTGCCTCCTCAGGTCCTCCATATCCCTCTCTGCTTCTACCTGCCTCCTCAGGTCCTCCATATCCCTCTCCGCTTCCACCAGCCTCTCTGTCGATATCTGCCTTGTCGATCCTCCAGACTCTCACTGACCCCCTTCCTACAATATCATCACGATAGCCTCTAATTTGTCCCTCTCCCATCTTATTGACTCTCTTGCCTCATGCTCCCTCACTACCTCTCCCTCCAAATGAGTCACCTCTACTCTTAACTCCCTCATCCCTACTCACAGCTCCTCTATCTTGGCTCAGAACCTCTCTCCCTCCCTTCACATCTTCGTCTCATGCCAAGGCATCACATCAGCCACCGCCTAAAACTCCCTCTCACTCTCTACTATTTGGGCTTGCAACACAAGCACCTCCACCTCTAGTCTACTCCTTGCCACCTCTAAGTCTCTCAACCTCTACTCGGCGATATATAATATGGCATCTTCTCCTCTCAATCACATGGCCAGATCCTCTATTGTTGATGGCATCATAACCAATGGGTGAATATCATGTACCTTTGTGTCCATCTCCTTTGCCCCTCCCTCATCCCCTATGTCCATTACGTCAACCGCCTCCCTCTCCCTCATCGCCTCCCCAGCATCATGTCTATCCTCCTCAAACTTAGCTCATGCCCTCTATCTCCTCCTCCTCCTAACCACTCTTCATTGACCTCCTACTTGACCCTCCCCATATCCTCCTGATGTGTTTGCCTATAACACTCTCTTCGGCTCTCCTACTCTACCTGCCTCTGGGTCTCTCCTCCATCATCCTCCTAATTTTTCTACCTCCGACACCCCCTGCTGCCCACCTGCTCCGACTACCACCTCCAAGATTCTCCTACTCTACTACTCTAGTTGCCTCTAGCGCTCTCCTCTGTCATCCTTTGGCTTTACCTGCCTTTGGCTCTCTCCTCCTTCATCCTCCTCCTTTTCTGATCTCCTCCTACTCCTCTTGCCCCCAACTCTCTCCTCAGTTGTGCCCTCCCTCTACCTCTCCCTTGTCCTTTCAATCTAACCTCATCCTCTTATCCAAATCTTAATGCCCCTATGATCGGCACCTCCAGCGTAATCTGTGCAAGTCGGTGTTGTACAAACCATGTTGCATATCTCATAGTGATCCCTTTATCTACCAACCCTCCAGCCCTCCTTGGGTACTCTACTAACTCCCGCACCAATGTCGCCCAGTGCTCCCATGCAAACTCTGTTGAAATCGGCTCCCCCCATGGTTGCTCCCACGTAATCCATCTAAACCTCTTAGGTGCACCTGGAATATCCTGTATAAACCCATATTGCCTCGTCACCCGATCTAACCTATGTGCCTCTATTGTCTGAGGCTCCCTCCCGACTATATAACATCAAGTCATGAAGTATCCTTTATGCCTAGCCTCATCCTCCCTCCACTTCATGAAGCGTCATCTCATATATGGCCTCCACACTATGTCCTCCTCCTCCAGATCATCAAAAAATCTCCTTCAGCCATCTAAATCTCCTAAAACCTTATATTGCCAACACAACCATACTCTGAACCGTACCAATATGCCACCAGCAATGTCATATCCTGCTAACCCACTCTCACCACATCTGGTCGGGCCACACTGATGTACTCTCATGCCAACACCTACAACAATGTCACTTGACACACGTTGAGTCCCCCTCAATAACATATCATGTGCATATCTCTATACAACTGTGCAAGGATGCATGGACCCCATGCAAACTCTCCATCCCTCCCCTTGATGATGTGTCGGATAACCTCCATGTAGCTAAGGTTGTAGAATCTCCCAGTCCTATCTGGCATGAGTATCCCACTGATCAACCCGAATAGGTACAATGGCAGTGGTGGTACTCTCAATCCCAAACATCTATCCACATCCAACACATTCTTCTCCACTGACAGGTCCTCTCACTCGAATAGGACCCACATGGTATGATCCAATGACTCTCCCTCTAACCTCATGGCACTCACCATATGCCCTATTATGGGCATCTTCAGAATCTTCCAGACATCCTCCAATGTCACTGTCATCTTCCCTTTAGGGAGATGGAATGTCGAATTCATTGAATCCCAACACTCGATCAGGGTTGTCAACATCGCTCGATGCACACTAATGGATGGATACCCCAACATGTGGAGCATCCCCACCTGGGCTAGATCCTAATGATCTAGTCCTATCATCACCTATTGTGTTGTCTCCATCGCCTCGGATCTCCTCTCCCGAGTCCACAAACTATCAAACCGTTGCAACCAAACCACATAACTTGTCAGTCATCACAATCCTTGCCCCAGGTTTCTTTTCACACTAAATTTTCCTAACACTTCTTCTTGGGCTCCATTTCCTAAGTCATCCCTAAATCTTTTTTTCCTCACATCTTTCTTGTCTTCCTTTTGGCCCCCCTTCACACCCTTGGCATATTATTTTTTCCAGGTGCAACCGCCTATTCCGGGCTCGGCCACCCCTTGGGGCGCAGCTACCCTTTTAGGCACTGCCACCCCTTAGGGGCACGGTCGCCCTTTTCGGGCGTGGCGTACCCGCCCCTTGGGGCACGACTGCCATTTTCGAGCACGATCGCCCCTTGGGATGTAACCACCCCTTGGGTCGGGGCCACCCCTTTTTGGGGTGTCACCGCTTGTCGGGGCGCGATCACCCCTTTCCCGAGCAGGGCCACCCCTCCATGGAGCACAACCGCCCTTTCGCTGGCGAGGCTTCCCATTCTGTGGGTGTGGTTGCCCCTATGCGGGGAAAAAATCCTAAAAATTGTATCTAAACCTATTAATTTTCCCTCTACACCCTTTTTTTCCCCTCCACGTCACTATTTGACATTTTTCCTTATCCACTCGGTGAAACTAATTTTTGTCTTCTACCCATTTTTTTAACCTACCCATATCCGCAAACCCATATGTCTAACTAGCATAAACACTTTAAAATACATAAAAAACTACTAGAAATCATAAAGAAGGTTTTGAGCCTAACCTGGCATGGGACGGCACGCTCGGCATAGAAACTCTGCACCTCGTCCCCACTGTGGATGATGTCATTGTCATAATCTTTTGACATCTTCCATCTTCTTCTCTTTCCTCTTCTTTCCTTTCTCTCTCCACTGCCAACTGTCGAAATGAGAAATAGTAATTCTAAAAGTACTATTTAAACCTTCCCTCAATTTCCCCTTTTTAAAATAGAGGGTATTTTTTCCCTCTAATTACCTTTTTTCTCCGTCGATTAATCCTCCAACTTCCTGGGGCCGCCATTTGCGCCCCGTGTATCTGTTTGACTCCGTTCAAAATCCATTCTTCATGGTTTTTTGAGCTCTATCCAATGGTACCTTTTGTTTCTTCATATCGAGAAGTTGCTTGGGGCCCCTTTCTCTTCCCTACCGCCCTCTCGAGGAGGCATACCCTACCATCCATACCTCCTTCTTGGTCATTTCTCCTGCATGATCGAGGCATGTCCCTTCACTCCCCTCTATTTGAGAAGCTCATGTAACCTCTCCCATGTTGGAGCATCTTCTTCTAGTCACTTCCTTTATAGAGTCATTTGCATTTATTTTTCTTCAAAACACTGTTATTCTAACAATATTTCAAAGAGGGGCAAAATGTAGACACCTAAATTTGACCACTTCCATATGTTCATAATCCTATAATTTATTCATCTAATCCATCTATATTAATTAAATGGCACGTTTAATTAATATTATCCCCTTTCCCTAAGGTTCCCAAAAGTATTTAATTAAATACTTTATCCTTTACCATTTCCTCTCTAAATTAAATTAATCAATCAATTTATTTAATTTAGTCAATTATCCTCTTCAATTTTAAATCCATTCTTTCTCTCTCATTGTCTCATCCTCCATAACCCTTTCACTAGTATGATTTAATCTAATTAATCCTTCATCAAGATGTGCATATCCTTAATTAGGATTAATGTCACATCCTCCATATTTAGCCACTTGCTTCTAATCATCATTAATTTGCCTAATCACCTATTTGCACAATCTTAATCCTAATCACTTACCTTTTCCAGCATGTTCTTAAGTCAACCTTTTTTGGGTTGACCTCTTCCCCGTGTGAATTAAAAATTCACAGTTATTCCCCCCATGAATTTTTCTTCTCCATGACCTCTCAAAGGTCACATCAAGTACATGGACAAAGACCTCCTTTTGGAAGACCTTGTCTTATCCATGGGTCTCTCCCAAGATTGTGAAGTTTAAATTCACTTTTATTCCTCCAATGCCTTCTCCAATCCCCATGGTGACAAGAGTGGACTTTCTAAAAAAAATCACTTGTCTCTTTCAGCCCCACTTGGGGACAATGAATACCTTTTTAAAGAAATCCTCTCCCATCCCAAGGTACTTGCAAGTACCTTGGGACTGCATGGCCTTTTCCACATCATTTGTACCCTTTCCATCTCACCATGTCATTTGGACACTTCATCCTCCACATGGCAATATGTGAGGACTTGTGAATCTTCAACTCACCATAGCCCTCCATCTTGGCCATGGTGGATCAATCTTGACCATTGAATCCTCTAGAGAATTCAATTTTTTCTATAAATAACCCCCCTTTTCATTCATTAAGAGACCTTATGCATTCATTATCACACTCATGCTCTCAAACCATTCAAAAAAATTAGCCATTTATTGCAGCATCTTAAGACTTGCATTTGCACTCTTGTAGCCATTATTGCACTCACACACCACTATTAATCCTTCAACCACCATTATCATTGCAAGCTCACCATCTAAGGAGTACACATAAAAAACACTATCAAGGGCCAACCAAGGATCAACATAAGTAAAAGGTATAATCATTTGTTTTCCTATCTTACTTTTATTTGTATTCAACGTAGCCTAATCTTGAGGTGTTGTTGTGTCTCTTGCTCATTGCATTTACTTAATTTTTTATATTTTTAGAGTAAAGATTTTCACTGCACACATATTTAAATAAAAATCAAAAATCAAAATATAATTATTCTACAATAATTAAATTTTAATAAAACATAAAATTATAAATTAAATTAATTTTAATAAATTTAAATTACTTTTTGTAATTTCAGAAGAAGACAAATAATTAAAATAAATTTAAAACTTAAATCTAAATTAAAAATAAAAATAGAATTTAAACTAAATGAAAAGTCAAAATTTATCAAAATACAAATATTAATAAAAAATAACAATTTAAAAAACTTATGATAAATAATAAACTTATTAAATTAATAAATAATTAAATTAAAAATTAAAACTAATTTTTAAATTTATTAAAATTGAAATATTAATAAAATATAATTATATTTTCATTTCAATCTTTCTACTTTTTTTTAAAACAAAAATCCTATTTTAAAATTGTTAAATCATATTCAAAATAAAAATAGATAGGGAAAAAATGACAAATGACAAGAAAACTCTGGACAACTAAGATTAATTCATCATGTTGCATCTTTCTTCTCAATTCTCAATAGTTGATTTCAAAAAATAGGCTATCCATTTCATATAAGGAACTCCTATGATGTAATTATATATTTGATATAGAGATCTATTCTAAATTGTTTGGAATGACTTTTAATATTCATCCAATAATATAATAACTAAGGTATCCATTATTTATTTAGAGTATGAGAGGTATAGGGTGTGGTTATAGTCTAATAGATACAATCATTATATGTTTAATCTTTTTAATTTAATAGAACTCAAACATTTTTTATGAATGAAGAAAAGAGAAAGTGATCTTAAATATTAATATTATAAAATTGCAAACAATTCATGTTTATTAATATGGATTATAGAAATATTATATCTTTTGAGTATTTTCATGAGTTATAATATTTTGAAAGTTGTTTATATTTTTATGTTATTATTATTTTCATTTTAAAAATTAATTTATGAAAGAAAAGTTTGTTTTACATTCTTTTATAATTTTTTCAAAAGTTATTGTTAATAAGAATCATTAGAATTAGTCTTTCTTGTTGTAATATGTTAGAAAATGTAATTGATACTATTCAATTAAAATTACTAAAAACTAGCAATCAAAGCTTGTTGTGCAATGGGCATGTTGAAGAGGTGTGGAGGGTTAATTACATAAAATTTTAGTCTATTTTTTTGCATATGCTTGTGTAGTACATGAGGTCAATTGGTAGGTGATTTAGAAAATAATGTTGTATGTACAAAAAAGGTCTTAATGGGGAAATGATAGCTTCATATCAACTATTCATCCACTTACACAAATCTAAACACAACTGAAACAAAACCTTTGAATGAAGAAGATAATTAGCCTCCATTACCAACAAATTCATATTATGTTTGCAATAGGGAGAGAGAGGTATAGAGAGAGAGAGGGGGGGGTCAGGAGATAGAGATAGAGATGGATATGGAGATGGATAGATAGAGAGAGAGAGAGAGAGAGAGAGAGAGAGAGAGAGATGGAAAAGTTAGCTATATAGAGAGGGATAGATAGAAAAATAAAGATAGAGATAGGAAGTGATCTATAGAGAGGTAGAGAGAAGGAGAGATATAGGGGTAGAGAGATGGAGAGATAATGATATAGAGATAGAGGGAGAAATGGAAGAAGAAAAATGGAGAGGAAAAAAAGTATAGATATAGAGGTCTAGGAAGAGGGAGAGGGAGAGAGATGGATGGATAAAGAGAGACTTGTCTAGATATAGAGGGGGAGAGATGAAGAAAGGACACAAATTGATATGGAGATAGAGAGGTAGAGGTAGAGATAAAGATAGAGAAAGATAAGGAGATAAAGACGAAAATACAAAGATATATAGAGGAAGAGGGAGAGGGATATATATAGATGGTGATATAGAGTGATAGAGAGATAAAGATATAAGGAGATATAGAGAGGGGGGAGAGGGAGACATAGATAGAGAGATATGCAAGAATATATAAGTAGAGATATAAAAATAGAGATAGGGGAAATAATTTTGGGAAATTTTGCCTCAACTTTCCGGTTTATCCCTTGAAGACTTGGGTGTTTTCTCCTCATTTCTGGCCTTTACCACTGCAAGATTTCTTTGGTGGCACGGTTGAGTGGTTTACCGCTTTACTGCAGGCCACTCTGCTTGGTTTGATGGTTTGGCGGTGTTACCGCCTTATCACGGCAATCTCTTCCCTTCTTGGTGGTGACGCGGTGAAGGCTTGGTGGTCGGTGTGGCGGTTACCTCCTTACCATGGAGGTTGCTCGTCAGTGGCATAGTGGCAGCAACAATTAAGTTTGGCAGTTATCACCCTACCGCTGAGGCTTATTCTTTAAGCTGTAGTATGCATGGTAAGCCGTTGGCGGTTGAACGGTGGCAATTAGGTTGTGGTTACCACCTTGCCGCAAGTCGTGCTCGGTGTAGCCACGGCGGCTGAGGTGATTGGCTGGCGGTTAAGTGAAGACCGCTTACTGCTCCACTGCGAGGGTCTTTTGGCCATGTCGTGGTGGTGCGATAAGCTGTGGCGGTTAGTGGTAGTGGCTACTACCATACCGCGAAGGTTTGGAAGTCAAGGCCCAGTAGCACAGTGGTGGCTTGGCGGTCATTATAGACAGTTACCGCTATAACGCGAGAGGCTTTACTTAGCCTCGCGGTTGGGCGGTGGCACCACCATACCATAGATGGTCAACCTGAGCTCGGCGGTAGTGCGGTAGAAGGAGCTCAAGGGTTTGACTACTCGGTTGACTAGTTTGACTTTGGTTGGAAGTGGCGAACAATTAGAGAGGAAACACATGGCAAGATCTTCAACGACTGATTGGCCAAAGTCTGGAGCGGTGAAAAAATTAACTGCAAGGCTCGGATTCGGTGGTTGATAGGATCTAATTGTGATAAAGAGAATTAATGCCTAGACAGCCCAATGTGTGATTGTGGGGCAACTTAGTCAGATGCGATCGGATTTGTCTGACAGAAGAAAGGTGCATAATAATGGCACCCAATTGGTTGGTTAGAAAGGTGAATGTAATGTATGAATTGTAACAGTTGAATACATTGGACATAGTCACGAAGGGTGGTGAAGAGTGTTAGAGTAGTATGTTATGGAATTGTAACCGTTAACACTAAGTGCCACAGAACCAAGAAGATGTGAACCTGAGAGGCCATGAGGTTGTGTCGGCTGAAAGGTTGGTTGTGTGAGTGGGCTAAGGAGCTTAAGAGAATCTTCACTGTATGTCTTGTGAAGACATTGTAACAGTGCTAGGATTCTGTATTTTGTTGTTTCCTACATTCCCCAGATGGACAAGATGTAAAATTCTGAAGAGCATAGCTCTGAGATTGTATTGTAATTGTTTGTTGTTGAATAATACAATTGAGCTAAGTGTTTTGGAGGGTGGGGTTTTTTACCTGAAAGGGTTTTCCCCACGTAAATTTTTGTGTGCATAAGTTTATCTTTCATGCTGTCTGATTCTGTATTCTGAATCTATGCTTATGTTGAATTTGTTATTTTTTATGCATTTACTTTTCTCAGAAGGATCAATGGGGGATCCACTGTGCTTGTTTCTACTTTATGGCATAGTTTGTGTCCTTGATGTGATTTGAATAAATGATAATCACCAAGGAATTGTTGTCTTAAATGTTCGTTCTATGATGAAAAACCCTCTATATCCCTAACAATTGGTATCAGAGCTGGTTAAGGGAGGTCAAGGCTTGTTCATGATACCAACAAGTGGTATCAGAGCCTTCTCTTGGTTACTGAATTTTGGGTATTTCTCCTGTGAAGATTTCTTAGCCTGGCAATCTTGAGGAAATCTGGAGGAATCTATTGTTACTTGATCCTTCGATGAGTAGAATTTTTTGCTTATTTTTGATTCAACATGCAGCTTGGAAGACGTTGGAGATTATGAAGTTGATCATATTGTGGCAATGTGGTCTAAGGCTCTTGTTTGGCAGCAAATGATTCTGATACAAGTGTTGTGAGCTATGTTTATGGTTGTGTTGCAGTAGAGCGTGGTTTCATACTGGGTGTCTTTGTGAGTGGATCCCTGGTAGTTTGGATTTTCTTGTGTTGTTGTTCAGCCATGGAGTATTGTGCTTGTGTTGGGTATTTAGACTTAGCACTGAAGGCTCTTTCTCTATTACTTTGATTGCATGAAGGTTATGAAGTTGATCTGGGTGGTCTAAAACTTTTGAATAGCCTAGCTCTCTCATATGCTTGTGCATGGTTATGGTTTTGGATTTGGTCCTGAATGGGCCTATTGTCCTTGGTTACCTATACCTTGTACTTGCGTGTTTCAGTCTCATGTCTTTGGTTCTGATGGGTTTTCTATAGATTTTCCTAAAAATTCTATTATGCATATTCATGTTATTTTCATTGTTTTGGTTAACCATGATGGTTGTGTGCAGACTCCTGAGTCATCCAGATTAGTAGTGAATATGGATGTGCATGGGTGTTTTATAAACATAGTGGTTTTGTAGGTTTTGCACGGTCAAGAAAAAACTTGTGGTTTGTGGAGCTACTGTACAGCTATTTTTCTAGACCTTGGCTTTCGGGGTGTGATTGGATGAGATAGTTGTAGTTCGACATGGTTTGAGGAGGTGTGATGTCTTCTCTGCAAGGAAATGTTGGTATGTGTTTTTCATTCAGCATTCTTTTGGTGTTGCTTACTGGTTTCCTTGACTATGGTGCTTGAGTTGTGGACGTGATTGGAAAATTGGATTTGTTGTTGATCTGGTGTTTGAGTCATGTTTGTCTTCTTTGGTTGTTCTCTTTGATGATCCTAGATTTGCAGTTTCCTTTGCGATGATGTATTTGCACTGTTGTTATGATTAATCTTTGAGTTGTGTGGCTAGGGGATTAGCTACCCATTGGTTGCAATGAGATAACTTGGAAGTGGGTTGTCTATATCCACGAGGTTACTTCTGTGGTGATGCAGATCTGTTGGCTGACCTTGTTTGTGGTCACTTGTGCATTGGCGTGGTTGTTTTGAGATGAGAGGAGGAATGGCGTTTGAGTACCTGAATAGTCAGTTATGGACCAATAGCATGTGAATCATGATGTCATGGAGAGCTTGATACACTGGCTTGTGTAAGCTTTTCACAGTGATGGTGTGGTCTGTGTGATCTGGTGATCTTGGTGTTGTTCAGCGTTGTTGTCCGATGGACATGTTGTCGGTTGTACCTAGAGGTTGTTTGGATTAGCAGATGGTTAGTCATGATGCTTTGAAAGCTCGGTGTCAATGTTCAGTGGGAGCTTTAGTAGTGACTATGGATTCATCACTTAGTGGTAAATGATTTTCTTTGGTGTTGCAAATGTTTCTAGGAAGGACTCTTAAATCCTATTGTTACAAAAGAGTTCTTTCGCATTTGCAGGGGCACTATTTGAAGATGTGCAGCATCTTGGAGCCATGGAGGACTCTTGTGAGTCTTTGGTTGAGGTGTTGGTGGTGCTTGATAGGTGATGTTGGTTTAGAGTCTATTTTCTTGATGTCATGTATACTCTTGCTTGTGCATTAGAATTTTGGTATGATGCATTGTTCTTGAGACCATAGCTTGTTCACCTGAAGCATGGTATCTCCTAAGGGGGATGGTAAGGTCATGGTGTCATGATAAGTTCTTGTTCCTAGGTTTGTAGCTTTGAAAATGGTTTGGGGTTTCTCTATGTATTGAGTACTTTGTTCATATGCTTGAGAACTTCATGTTAAGAGCAGTATTGCAGTTTGGAGTTAGCATGAGATGATAGTTTGTTGGTGCTCATGGATGCATGGAGAATAAGGTGAGGTTGGAATTCTTTTGATAATGGTGTTGTTTACAGTTGAAAGTCTGAGTGGCCTACACCCTGGTTGAACGCGAGTTCAACAGAGACCAGTGAGGAGATTGCTTTTGGATGAATCATGGTAGCTGTTATATCCTAGAGGAGCATCTTTTTCCTCTTGGCCTACTCGGCAGTGAAGTTTGTTTGAAAGGTATTTTCCCATTATATCTTTTCGATGTGTTATATTCTTTATCTTTCATAGATATAAATCTTGAGTTGTTGTTTTGAGATTTTGGAGAATTCATAGTGAAAGGTGAACAACATAGTTTATCTCCTTGTACTTTTGAGGACTAATAGGAGATGTTTATATGGGTTGGTTTGATCTTCTTTAAGATGCTTACATCCATGGAACTTTTGGGTGTTGTTATGGCATTTCCCTTGGGATGTGAAGAAGATCATTCTTGACACAACTGGCATTTATAAGTGTATGTAGGAGGATGCTACATGTTATGATTTGAAGTTTCTCTCTAATCTGGTTTTCTCTTCCTGTTTATTCTATTTAATATGACTTTAGATGTGAGATGTCTATGTGGATCCGTGTTGGTCACTAGTTTTTTGTCATGTGTTTTCACTTGGGTGATGACACGAAGGTTCTTGTGCCTCCTTTAGTCAGACATGGAGACCTTGGAAGAACTGTGGAAGGTTGTTGAGAGAAATAATTCTTGCAGCATGTGGTTGTAGGTTGTGCATATCAGTGTGGATGTTCCTTAGTACTACATGGTTACATTTTACTATGTGTTGTAATTGGTAGACTTGTTATGCCGTTGATCTTTTAGATTTGGCATTGCCCTTGCAGAAAGAGTTCCTAGATGTGTTTGGTCTTCTCTGATTGGTTGACACTTGGGGCTTTTATTTGTTGTTGATGGGTTGTTTGTGCTACTGACATGAGTTTACTGATGTGCATAACTTTGAGGTATGGGTGATTGGATGGTTTAGCATGAGTTGTGGGTGTTGGTTTTTAGTTGCATGGGTTTGATCAGTTGGATGGTAGCAGTTAGTTTCCTGGTTGTTGTTCTAGTTGATGTTTTATCTTGTTTTGGAGAATGGCTTCATGTTTGTGTTTGTGCTTGAGATTTTTTTTTTTGTTGTTGTTGTGGTGCCTTTGCCACCTGAAGGATCTGATACAAGTGTTCTAAAGACTGGTGCATATATGCCTTGGCTTGTTCCATTTTCCTATGGTGGATGCTTGGAGTTGTTTCCCGAGATGGTAGACATTTATTAGATGTCATTGCAGGTGTCTTGGTTGGAGCATGAAAGCATTATGTTGGTCCTTGTTTGATTTTGGAGGAAGCTAGTAAGTCTTCATCAAGTGGGAGATTGTTGGGAAATTATGCCTCAACTTTCTAGTTTATCCCTTGAAGACTTGGGCATTTTATCCTCATTTCTGGCCTTTACCATTGCAAGCTTTCTTTGGTGGTGTGGTTGAGTGGTTTACTGCTATACCGCGGGCCACTCTGCTTGGTCCGGTGGTTGGGCGGTGTTACTGCCTTACTGCGGAGGTCTCTTCCCTTCTTGGCGGTGGCACGATGAAGGCTCGGCGTTCAATGTGGCAGTTACCTCCTTACCATGGAGGTTTCTCGTCGGTGGCAACAACTGTTAAGTTTGGTGGTTACTGCCCTACTGTGGAGGCTTATCCTTTAAGTCACGGTGGGCATAGTAAGTTGCTGGTGGTTGAAGGATGGCGGTTAGGTTTTGGTTACTGCCTTACCATGGGCAGTGCTCGGTGTAGTCATGGTGGCTGTGGTGATTAGCTGGTGGTTAAGCGAAGACCGCTTACCGCGATGGCCTTTTGTCCATGTCGCGATGGCATGGTAAGTCGTGGCGGTCAGTGGAAATGGCTATCGCCATACCACAGAGGTCTGGTATTCAGGGCCTAGTAGCACGGTGGTGGCTTGGCGGTCAATACAGGCAGTTACCGCCATACCACGAGAGGCTTTACTTAACCTCGTGGTTGGGCAGTGGCATCACCATACCACAAATAGTCAACTTGAGCTCGGCGGTAGCATGGTAGAAGGAGCTTGAGGGCTTGACTGCTTGGTTGACCGGTCTGACTTTGACTGGAAGCGACGAACAATTAGAAAGGCAGCACATGGCAAGCTCTTCAACGACTGATTGGTCGAAGTCTAGAGCGATGAAAGCATTAACTGCAAGGCTCGGATTCGGCAGTTGACATGATCTGATTGTGGTAAAGAGAATTAATTCCTAGACAGCCTGATGCGTGATTGCAGGGTGACTTAGTCAGATGCGATTGGATTTTTCTGTTAGAAGAAAGGTGTATAATAATGGCACCTGATTGGTCGATTAGAAAGGTGAATGTAATGTATGAATTGTAACAGTTGAATACATTGGACATAGTCATGAAGGGTGGTGAAGAGTGTTAGAGTAGTATGTTATGGCATTGTAACTGTTAACACTGAGTGCCATAGAACCAAGAATATGTGAACTTGAGAGGCCATGAGGTTGTGTCGGCTGAAAGGTTGGTTGTGTGAGTGGGCTGAGGAGCTTAAGAGAATCTTCACTATATGTCTTGTGAAGACATTGTAATAGTGCTAGGATTCTATATTTTGTTGTTGCCTACATTCTCCAGATGGAGAAGATGTAAACTTCTGAAGAGCATAGCTCTGAGATTGTACTGTAACTATTTGTTGTTGAATAATACAATTGAGCTGAATGTTTTGGAGGGTGGGGTTTATTACCCGAAAGGGTTTTCCCCATGTAAATTTGTGTGTGCATAAGTTTATCTTTCATGTTGTCTGATTCTATATTTTGAATCTATGCTTGTGTTGAATCTGTTATTTTTTATGCATTTACTTTTCTCAGAAGGATCAATGGGGGATCCATTATGCCTGTTTCCACTTTATGGCATAGTTTGTGTCTTTGATTTGATTTGAAGAAATGAAAATCACTAAGGAATTATTGTCTTAGACGTCCATTCTATGATGACGGACCCTTCGTATCCCCAACAAATAAAAGGAGAGAGAAGGAGAGATAGATATATGGGAAGAGAAAGAGAGATAGATAGAGAGATGTGGGAAACGAAATGGAGAGGGAGGAATAGATAGAGAGAGAAAAGTAATAGGTTATTAGAAAGAGGGAGGAGAGATAGAGATATAGATAGGGAGGGAGAAATGGGGAGTGTGTGTGAGTGAGAGAGATATAGAGATAGAGATAAGGAGGGAGAGGGAGAGAGGGAGGGATGGAGAGATATGGAGAGATAGAAAGAGGGGGAGATAAAGAGAGACATAGTGGGAAATATAAAGGGGAAGAGTGAGAGATACGAGGAGAGGTAAGGAGTTAGAGATAGGGAGAGAGATAGAGAGGAAGATGGAGATGGAGATGGATATGGGGATGGAGATGGTTCAAATATTTCACATCTTTTGTATACAGATTGATTAATGAATGTGGTTACCAATGGGTGTCATAATATGCTCCAACAAAGGTATCAATGGAGAAGTGATAACTTCAAATCAACTATGCATTCACTTACAAGGATCCAAACATGACTAAAACAAAACCTTTGAATTATGAACACAATCAAGCTCCATCACCAATGGGCTCATGTTATGTTTTCAATATAGAGAGAGGTGGAGAGAGGGAAAGGTAGTGATAGAAAGAGGGAGATAGAGGGGGGGACCGAGAGAGAGAGGGGTAAGGAGATAGAGATGGTGATGGAGAGGGACATTTATTTTTTAAAATAAAAATTGTCCCTACATGCATTAAGTAACTAAAATAGATTGATGAGCATGGGAATTTATTGCATGATGAAGTGGCACTCAATGATCTTTGAAAGGTCAATAAACCCAATTTGTATGTAATCATATTTTTTTAATCTTTTTTCATAAAAAGACCCTTCAAAAAAGTATCTTGACTCCAATTGTATATGATTGGGAGTTGGAGTTATCTTTTCAAGTGGGTCAAGTTTGTCTTTCTTCTTGTGCTTGCCTTGTCTTAATTATTTTTTATTTAAATTAGTTTGCAATATATTTCAAATATATTTGGAATATTCAAAGGTCATAGAAAATTAGTTGTACTTAAATAGTAAGAATGGTGATTTGTTTTTTTATTATCATTTATCAAAGTTTAATTTTTTTGGTATGATTGATCCTTATTTGAGCCCTAATAATTTTCATAGATTGGATCATTTACTTGTGATAGTTCAACCAAATTATAACTTCTAACTTAGGTGTACACTCCTTCATAATGTTTAATCTCTAACATACAAAAATAAAAAATGCATAATCTAAATATTTTTTCCTATATGCAAAATAAATTACATTTATCTATGTACCATTATTTTTCTCTTGATTAAATATATCAATTGTTTTAATTTAGTTAAAATATTAATTTTAGAAAACAAAATAACTTAAAAATTAAATAATTAAAATCACATTGCAAACTAATCCACCCCTTGTTTCCTTAAAAATAATTCTAATTTAAAAATGAATGTAATAGCATGTTAATATTTGATTTAAAAAAAGTTTAGTTTTTAAGTTGTGATTTTATCTCTTGATCACCATAGTGAATTCATCATTTTTATCTTGCTCATATCCATGTTCTTGCATGATATCACATGGATTTTCTTTTTCTATGCACTAGCAATAAAAAAAACTAACAACATTATCAAGTATCAATTTTACAGTTTCTGGATTTTATTGTATGCAAGTTTTTGAATCTAATAGCATTGAATATTATCAAGTTGAACCATTTATAACTAATATAAAGAGAAAGTAGATATAATATCCATAATATATTTATTATTTATTACTAATTAAAAAATTTACAATTACATGAATTTAAATAAAAATCTTAAAAATTAAACAATTGAAACAATAAAAACATTATATGTTTATCCTTTGTTTCATTTTAAAACATAACTTTAAATGATGCAGCAATCCACATTAACCAAAAATATTTCCGATTTGTTTTCTTTAGTTTTGATTTGGTTTGGTAGTCTTTGCAATTAAATTGAAAAAATGGAAGACAAAGGGGCAGCCAAGAGTAGAGGCATCGACAAGATGAGCATGCACAACAAGCAAGTGAAACATAGAGGGGGGCTATGCACTTGTGCAATAAATTGAAATTAATAAAATTGAGTTTGTTGCAATCATTATTTTGTTTGAATATTGAATTTCACAAAATTGCCTACTAAATTTTTTTTGTGATTGAGTAGTTTGGGAGGGGAGTACCCTCTTGTGTCATTAAAAAGAAATAAAAAACTAACTTTTTAAAGTAGTCTCTTTGATTCATGAGAAAAAAATAATTTAATTTAGCTTTTTAAAGTAGTTATATTATCTATTTGATATTAGTTTTTTCTTATATTCATAATTTTTTTAATATAATTCAAAGTTCATATAGAGAAGGTCTTGGGCTAAATATTGATTGTTATTATCTTATTTGAACTTAAATTTTTCATAGATATTTAAAGTAAATAAAATAATTATAAAAAAACTCTTGACTAAATTAAAAAAATCATTCTTGAATAGCTTTTTACACACAAAATTCCTACCCCTAGCCTTGCATATTGTAGCCCTCTTTGGGAACATGATAGGCTTGTAATTATAGCTCTTGGCTATTCTTCAAAGGCTTTATATTGTGAGCACAATGTTTAAATTGGAGTTTGAACCTTTTGTTTTTGTTTTTCAATGGATCAACTGTCTGAGTGTAGGGGACATTATTCTTGAATATTTGTGAAGTAAAACAAAATAACTATTGATAAACAAATCTAAATTAATTTTAAAATAGATCTAAAATATGAAAAAATATGTATGCTATTGTATCAACAATTTTACACTCTCCTCAAGAAGCACAAGGGTGTGTGGAGTCATTGGGTGGGGCCTATGAGCTCTCTCCTCAGGGGGTAGGGGCTCCTCCTGCTCCTGATTTTGATGTTGCACAGCTTGTGTTTGTTGCAGTCATCCCCTCTATTCTCTCTATTGAGCCACCATTTGTTCCTGCTTTTAGTGGTATAGGGTGCCATTAGAAGTCTTTTTCAAAGGTGGTTTCTAAGGAGTGTGCTTGTTCCGTGCCTGCTTTGGCTCGACCCCTTGCTCAGGCTCGTCGAACTTTGCCCTGTGCCTGAGATTCTCCTGTGGTGGTTCGTGGCTCTGAAGTAGTTGAAAATGAGGTTTATTATTTCAAGCAGGGCGTGGTCTATAGGTTTAATGGCTTGTGGCCTTCCCTCCTCGATCTCCATTCTTGGGTGTCTAACTCCTCAAAGCCATTGGTTTCTGGGGAGATCGAACTCTACCCTAGCACTAGGGGTTTTTTTATTGCTACCTTTGCTTCCTCTGTAGAGTGAAACTATGTGTTGGACATGGGGTGGATGTGGGGTATTCATTCTCCATCCATCAAGCCTTGGTCTCATTCATTCAATCCCCTTACGGATCTGTTGAACACCAAACCAGTCTAAGTCCGTCTGTCGAATATCCCTCTCTAGTTTTGGGAGGAATCATGTTATGAAGCTATTGGCAACACCATTGGACGCTTCTTAATGGTGGAATCTACAACCAGGGATCTTGGGCATACTACGGTTGCTCAATTGTTAGTTGATTTGGACATCTCCAAACCTCTCCATGGTGATGTGGTCTTGCTGATGGAGGATAGACCTTAGGAGCAACTCTTGGACTACAAGGGACTCCCCTTTTGGTGTAGGAGCTTCTTTTTGGTGGGTCACTTGGTCTCTGCTTGCCCTCATGCCCACTGCAAGGGCGTTGCGACTTGGTGCAAGGATTCTCTCTCAGATCATCTCACTGTGGGTTCTCCTCCTTCAAGAGTTCCTTTGATTAGTTCCTTTGTGGAGGCTGACCCTCCCGTGACTTCCTAGGACCCTCTTCCGGCTATCCTTTCTGTGAAGCCTTTTGTTGTCTATGTTTCGTCAAAGCCTTTTTTTGTCGTTGTTATGTCAGAACTAGCACGTTCTTTGTTGATCAACTCTCTTGGACCTTTGTTAGCTCCTTTCTCCACTGCTTCATTATCGGCTCCCTCGATGTGCAGTGGCTCCTCTCTCGGGGTGGTTGTTGTGGATCTGCTCCCCTCGCCTCTCTCCCTGGTTCTTGATTCCAAGCCTTCCTAGTCGGTTGTGCTGAGGAAGAAGAAGGGTCTCCCCAAATCTGTTGCCTCTTCACGACCTCGGGTTCGGGGAGTCAGTCTTGACCCCTCTGCTTCGAGGGTTGTCTAATTCTTTTGTTGTTCTATAGCTGTCGGTCAGTTGTTTATGTTTGTTCTTCTAGTTCAAGTTATGTTTGAACTATGCTTTCTTTTGGCCCTTTGGACTTCTGTGTGAAGGGTACAACATCCTGTAAATGCTACTTATCTTATCAAAAACAATTTTACACTCATTTTTTTTCCTTTAACAGAAAACTCAAACACAACAAACATATATTTAAAAAACTATAAATATAAAATAGCTCTTAAATAAATAAAATATTTTTTAAATAGGTTTGAAGAAAAAATAAAATAATTATTAAAAAAATAAAACAACTCAATATATATATAATAGCTATTCATATAGATAATAGTACATTTATCTATAAATGTTCAAAAATATAATCTTGAGTTTTTTTTAATTATTTAATAATTATTTTATTTTGGAGAGTTATTTTTATTTCTTTCAAAGTCATTTTATTTTTATTTATTTATTATTTTATTGTTTGGTTTTATTTAGTGAAGAGTTTTTTAGTATATAAGTTATTTTAAAACCATTTTATTTACTTAAAAGAATTTTTTTTTTAATCTTTTAATTAGTTTAAGGATTTTTTTAATTTGTATTTTGGCTATCAAACTAAAACCAACCGACTCTTTATAACAAATCATTTGTTCATTATTATTTAACAAATATTTTTGTAATGAACAAACTCAACTTTTTACTAAGTTAGAATAATGTCTAGTATGAATCAAACTTGAGATCAAAGTCAACTCTAACAATTATAATATTCGTCAACATATTGGAGTCAAGGTCAATAACAACTATACAAATTTGTTATATCAAACTGTTATCTACTCTACCTCTCAATCATTGCATGATTCATCTATTATCAACAAGACAACAAATATTTTTATTACAACATTAAAAGAACAAATATTCCCCACTACAAGTAATGAATAAATAATTATTGAAAAACAAATACTCTCCACTACAAATAATGAATAAATAGTTATTGAAGAACAAATATAGCGTCGTCCATGCAACCAACAAAATACACATTTGACTGTATTTATTAATTAATTGAAAATAAAAAAGAACGTTCTTTTTTATTTTCAATTAATAAATACAGTCAAATGTACATCATATAGACTGCATATACAGTAAGAACAAATACTCCCCACTACAAATAATGAATAAATAGTTATTGAATTCATTAATAAACGTTACTGGTTGGAAGGAAGTGTAATGAAGGAATTAGGAGTGGTGGAGGAAATGTGTAAGTGAGATAACTAAAATAAGAGTTAGTGGTAGTTAGGTATAGTTACAGTGAGAAAAAGAGGGAGAAAGGAGGGGAGGAATCTGCTGTACAATTTCTCTTAACAAGCGGTAACAGTTCTATTTCCTATCATCTTGAAATATCAAATATCAATTTTTTTTGGTGGTTGTTTCTCATTTCTTTTGTGCACTTTAATTCCTTAAATGGGTTTGGAATGGTTCTCATACCCAATGAATCACATATATACTTAGTTGCATAATATATGGGGTAAACTATCTGTGTGGTAAAGTCATGAAACAATCGATAAGGAGGCAAAGGTGTGTAGATAACTTTAATTGGTATAATGTACAGGATAAGCTCAAATATAAGGTTACCAGTAAACTTTTTAAATCTCTATTCCATGTAAACCTACTCTTCTGGCTCAGTTAACTCAACTTTACCTGAAAAACATTGCTTATGATGTCATAGTTTTCATACTAAGACTCAAAACTCATAGTGAAGGCTAGATTGGGCGTAAGTGATGTCAAATAATTAAAAGTGACAGAGAATAACATTATATAGTTAAGGTTGTATTACCAAACCTACCATAGGTATAAAGCTTTGAACTTTTATCACTCCTCCATCTTTAGGTGTCATTACAACTTTATCTCAATCATCTTGTTTAGTATTTGCATTTAAGGTATCAAACTGGTATTGAAGTTTACAATGGGGGTTGTGTTTTGACTCTCATTTATTTTGTTCTATATTTATGTAGTAGGATTCATTCCTTTCAAAATTTACAATAAAATTGAATTGGCCTTTGTATAGATAGCAATTTATGAGGAGAACACTAAACGAATATCACAAAAGTTTTTATTTGTGAAAACCATAATTGGTGAAAAATAATCAAATGACCTATCAATGGAACTGTGAAACTTAGGACACTAAAAATCAAACAAATCATAGGACTAGTTATAATTCTCAATGGAGGTGAAAGGATTATGAAATACTTGGGCATAAATATTTTCCTCAAATGATATAAATGTTAACTTAAATTGAGAAGGGTATTGGAAACATTGGATGAGAGGAAAATCATGTTGAGAATTAGTATTCTAGAAAGGGTTGTATATCTATTTAAGATAGTTTAAATGAATCTAAATAATTAAATTGAAATTACATGTTGACATAGGTATTTAGGTGGCTTAGTTTCAAAATTCAAGGCTTCATGTACTTGGTAAGTCCTTTGATCCTTATTTATCATCTTGCACCACTCGAAGTAGATGGAACAATGAACAATGAGTATAAGATTAAAAAACTAATACTCAAAAGATTTATGGAAGAATTGATTACTTTCTTAAGGCTTAAAGTCAAATTTTGAGGTGGGATGTGAATTTATTTTTTATTTTTTTATCTTGATAGAGATCAACCTTAGTGCATTTCTAGTAGGGAATTATAGACTCTCAAGAAGTGACTCAATACATAATGGTATTTATGAGCCAAGTCTCTAGACAAAGCAACACATTGCTTGTCACATTTTTGATAGAAGAGATATTTGGCTAACCTTATCTAAGTATTAGTTACCACTTGTTAGCTATATTATTGTATTAATAATTATTGAGATTTAATTAGTGGCCAAGAGGTTTATTACAAGATCTAGTAGGAGTTATTACAAGATCTAGTAGGAGTTATTACAAGCTATAGTAGGAGTAATATCATGTTTATCTATAATTTTTTAAATTATTTATTCTATAATTATTTTACTTACGTCATCTTGACCATTGGATTGGGGTTAATATGGTGTAAAAAATGATGTTGAATCTTCAAAAATTTGAGAAAATGGTTCCCCTCTTCATTATTAAAGGAAGATAGAAATGAAACATTTGAAGGTACACTAAAAGATGTTATAATATTGAGGGTGAGAGAACCAAACATATCATTAGCAATAGTGGTTTTCAAGGGGATAGCTTTGAAAAACCTTATAAAATAATCCATTGCAATCATGATGTAATGAAACAGCTTGCCCAATAAAAGACAATAATAAGAAATATGTTGTAAATACTTGATAATATGTCAGTTCAAGGAGGCAACCTCCTAATCCACTTTGAGGGGGATTGATGAGGGTGCAACCCGAGACACAGAAAAACTAACAAATCTTCTTATTTTCAAAGTATGAAATCCTTACATGCAGAGGATCTCCGATCCTCGAGTTCTGCAATACATGCAAATTACATAAATTCCCCTATTCACAACATGCGATCTTCTTTCCCAAAAACTACTCACAAAAATCAGAAACTACCCCATAAATAGTCCCATTCTCCGTTTGGAGCCAAAAACAACATTCTAATTATGCACAAACTTCCGGAAGCCCTAACTCAAGATCTAACCATCGGATCTTCAATGATAATACCTTTTCGGAAAGGTCTTGCGAAAATGAAGTGGCAAAAAGTGGGGCCTAAAGGCTAACCACTTATGTTTTCCGCCAATTTTTGGGCCCATCCGGGGCCTTTAAGTCCCTCAAAATTAGCTCCGAAGATTTTGTGGGGCAAAAAGCAAAAATTGAAACTTGAATAACTTTTGAACCGGGAATGATCTTTGCCTGATTCTTTCACCAAAGTGTTTATTATTCTGTCCTAAAGCTTCCCTTAAATTTCTATCTCCTCACGCCTTCAAAATCATACCTGCTAAAAATAGCAGTCGAGCAAAAAAAGCAGAAAAGCAGTTCTGAAAGTTGGGAATTCTTCTTCGACGAAAAGGGTATCCAGAAATGCAAAAACATCTACAAAAAAATTTAAATGAAAGTAAATATATTTTTGGGTGATGTAGGATTGCCCTTACGCCACTGGATGCTCCTGCATTAGAGATACCTCCAATAATATTCAATACAAAGAGAGATTTTCTTCAGGCAGATCGAGAGAGTGATATTGGTAGACGACATGTTGTAGAGGCTCAAGTGCTATTACTGACAATGGAGAGAGATACTCTCTGAGCAAAGCGTGATGGTATGCTCGGTGAGTGAGATAGGTATCTACATGCATCTACCTATTATCATACTTTATATAATGCTACCATTCCTAGGGCCTATCGACGTCCATGGTTTGGGGATCTTAGTGTTGCGAGCGATGGTGGTGGTAGTGCTGGTGCTAGTGTAGGTAATCATTCTGTGAGATAGCTAGATCATTTTGGTTTTTAGTAGTGTTATGTCCATCCTGCTGGGGTTTTACCATTTTTGATATCTGATCTTCATGTTGTTTCATGGTGTAGAGGCATTTTGTAAACATTTGTTATATATTCCTTGGTCTAGTAGAGACCTCGTATATATGTTATGATTTTGTACTTTCCTATCACACTTGTGTCACTACAGATTTACTTATGACATATTCCTTTTTGATAATGATATATATATATATATATATATATATATACCTTCTTCAATTTAGCCTCATTGTATGGTGATATATGATGATGTATGTTTATATGTGTTTTTGTGCTTTTTTGATGTATGGATATGATGAATGCATCATACTTTGTCTCATTTTTATGATGCAGTGGATTTTGATAGATGAATGCCTTATAAATGCTACATGATATTTTTAATTGGTTTATTATCATCATGATATGTATTGATAACATTTGTGGATGTTGACTGGATATGGCACTGATGACATGCTATGCAGGATGAATATTAATTAGAAGAATTATGATAGATAGATAGAAAAATGATGTTAATTAGAAGAAATATGATGATAGATAGAAAGATGATGTTATATAGAAGAAATACGATGATGTTTGTTAGTTAGTAGAAATATGATGATGGATAGAATTGATGATGTGACTTTGCTTCGCTTTAGATACTTCACTGTTTGAACAATCCTGTTTGATGTAGCAAATAGATATGATGCACCAGGGTATGAATTACTAAGGTGACTTTGTATCCATTGCGTGGAATTTGACTTGACAAAAAAAGAGTATCTTTTTTCATACCAGACATACGGAAACTTTGTTGAAAGTATAGGGGGAATTACATGAAAATAATTTTAGACCAATTACACAGAGAGGTATAGGACACCTAACATGTAACTTCTTCACGAACTATTTTAATACAACTTCCATACTCAATAAAGCAAGTATTTGCCATGGTAATATTACAAACATATCTTACAAACAACAAATCGAAATAATGCTCAATTGCCCCCATTCCTTCTTGTATAAATCATTTTGGACATCCTTGAGAGATCTTGTGAATGAGTCAATAAAATAGATTACAAAAAGTAAGACCACAAAAAGGTAAAAACAAAGTTGTAGTATCACTTGCCTTATCTGTTTAGGGTGGGGCTATTATCCGTTGTTGATCATGTCTATCGTAGGAACAAATCCATTAAGGCATATCTTAGGATGTTGTTGAGACTTATTTAAAATGATAGGTAGTTGATACTTTGGCTTTGTTTTCGTCTGTTTATAGTCAATATTTATGCGATTGTTTTTTCTTGAAAGTTCTTAATTGTTGATGTTTTCTTTTTTTGTTTATTTTTTTGTCAAAGGGTGATTAGGGACGGTTTGTTTATTATGGCTGAAACGTTTATTGTGGATGTTGATGATAGAATGGTCCTATTTTTTTGATTTTCTAAGTTTTATGATGTTGTTTTTGTTTTGTTTTTAGGGGACTAACCTAGGGCCTCGGGGGCTCATCAAAGATAAGCCTTGCCTACATTGTCCATGCATAGGTTCGTAGTTTACTTGGTTTGACCTTTTCTGTTTTGTGATTCTTTTTTGGATTTTGTATTTTTTGACTAAGTGAAATAAAGCATGTTGGAAACCTAAGGGGACTGACCTAGGGTCTCGGGGGCTAAAAGTCCTTTCCTATGTTGTACACACAGAGACCATGTAGTTTGACCATTTGACTCAAAGCCTGAACTATTTTTGGGTAAACAACACCAATAGCATGGATCAATATCCCATTTTTGTGTCTAGAGGATATGTTGTGGGAAATTCACTTGAACTAGTTGTGAGGTTCAAGCAAATGTTGATATCTTAGATTGTTTGAGTGAAGGAATAACCCAACGATGTTGTTTTGTTTTTGATGTTTTTGCATGATTTTGATCTTTGTTGTTTCTTAGTGTTTTTGACTTTTGTTGTTTTATGACCTTGATTAAAATTTTCCAAATCTAAATTATGACTAGCTTCAGGAAGTTGCCTCCATTAAAATGACTTACCCCAATCAATGGCAAGCCATGGTTGGACACATGATTCATGAAATGGATGGGTGGATGTTGTGAAAAAGCGTTGATAGATAATAATGTATGTTCTATCATACATAGTGCATGTTTACCAGGTTTTCACTATGGTACCTATTCTAGGAGCATCATAAAGTGGTTTTCACTCAAAGAACAATTTATTTCTCTTTACTATTTTTCTTGCTTTTTTGATTTTTTTGTATTTTTTTTGTATTTTTTTTTGGATTTTTACCCTTTTGCTTGGGGTATTCTGACACGTTTCATGTATCAAATTTTTTGAGGTGGATGTTGTTCAACAGTTCGGTTAGAGGTTATCCTTTAGGATTAGCCAATTGATATGCCCCAGAGCGATAAATTGTTGTTATGATGAATGGACCTAACCAATTAGTTCAAATTTACCCTTTCCATCTTGATTCAATTATATCTTTTGATTCTCCTTGAGGATCAAGTCACCAACTTGAAAGTTTATATCTTTGATTCTCTTGTCATAGCTTTGTTTGAGCCGATTCTAATAAACCTGCAGATGGTTTAATGCGTTGAAACGCTGTCCATCTAGGAGCTCTAATTCATTCAATTTGGATACCCTGTATTCTTCATTACTTACCATTCCTTTTAGTGAGACTCACAATGAGGGGATTTCGACTTTGATAGGTAACATTGCTTCTAATCTATAGACCAAATAAAAAGGTGTGGTGCCAGTAGGTGTGTGGATGCTAGTTATATAAGCCCACAAGGTTGGGTTTAGCTGCAAATGCTAATCATGACCGACATCATTGACAATATTTTTCAATATTTTTAGGATTATTTTATTGGATGCCTCTACCTGACTGTTTCCTTAAGGATAGTAGGGCGTAGAAAATCTATGTTGGATAGAGAACTTGGAACAAAGTTCCTGGACATCCTGATTCTTGAATGGGGAGCCATTGTCTATTACAATTGTTTGTGGGATTCCATACCTACAAATGAGATAATTCAAAATGAATTTTGATATCTGTTTGTCAGTGATATAGGTTAATGGAATTGTCTCTATCCATTTTGTGAAGTATTTTGTTGCGGTGATAATGAATTTATGCCCGTTGGATGAAGCAGGTGATATCTTACCTACCAAATCTAATCCCCATTGTGAAAAAGGCCATGGTGTTGTGATGGGTCTCAACTCTTGTTCTGGTGCATGAACTAGATCACTATGTTGCTAACATTGTCGACACCTTCTAGAATTTTGAATGCGGTCTTTCTCCATAGAAGGCCAGTAGTATCCTGCTCTAAGTAGCTTTTGGACTAAGTTAGGTCCACTAGAGTGGGATCCACAAATACCTCTGTGGACCTCTTGTAAGGCCATTTGTACTTATTATGCATTAAGGCACTAGAGTAACATACCATCTAGGCTACGACGGTATAAGTTTTCTCCTAAGATCATAAAATGGGAGGTTCTACGAGTGAAGGTTTTCTTCTGAGTAGTCGTTAAGTCAAGTGGTATGATACCATTATGGATATAGTCAAAATTATCTTGGTACCATGGGGAGTTAGGACCAACAACAACACATACCATTTCTAATTCTAGGATGTCGAATGTTGACACCAGTAGTTGTTCCATGAGGAATTCATATTTAGGCACGTTATGAGGAATATCCAACAACGATCCTATTGTGGCCATTGCATCAACAACTCTGTTATTAATCTGAGGAACCTGTTCAAAAGTTATTTTGATGAAGTACTCCTTGAAGCTATCCACCATTCTTTTGTATGGTAGTAATTTATCATCTTTTGTTTGGTACTCATCATTCACTTGTCTGATTACTAGTTGTGAGTCTCCAAAGACATGTGGCTCTTTTAGTCTCCACTCGATCATCATTTTGAGCCCTATGATAAGAGCTTCATATTCTGATATGTTGTTTGTACAGGGGGAATGCAATTAGGTAGGCCTTGGGTATACTATCTCCTTGTGGTGTGAGAAATAAAATACTTGCTCATGAACCATAATGGGTATGGGATCCGTCAAAGTATAGAGTCCACTGGCCTGTCTTTTGTGTCACCAAGACGCTCTCATCTGGAAAATCCACTGTGATGGGTTTATGATCATCTATGGGTGCTTTGGCTAATTGTTCTGCTATGAATTTTCCCTTTATAACTCTCCTGTCTATGTACTATATATCAAATTCTCTCAGGATCATCACCCATTTAGCTATTCAACCTATTAAGGCTGATTTTTCTAGTAAGTACTTGATTGGGTCCACCTTTGATATCAGTTTCACTTTTCTATTTAAGATGTAATGTCTCAACTTTTATGTTGAAAACATGACTAAGAGACAATCTCTTTCAATGGGTGAATAGTTTAGTTCATATCTCACCAATTTTATGCTGATATAGTTTACTACTCTTTCTTTATTGTTATCATCTAACTGTGCCAAGAGAGATACCAATGTTGCTTGTGTGGTAGACACATAAAGTATCATCTCCTTTTCTGGAATTGGTGGCATGAGTAGTGGAGGAGTAAGTAGGTACTCCTTGACTTGGTGAGATGATTGGTCACATCTTCCATCCCATTTGAAGGTGATGTCCTTATGTAGGAGATGAGTGAAAGGGTGGCATTTTTCTACAAGTTGGGCGATAAATTGCCTGATTGATTGTAGCTTCCCTTGTAGGCTCCTTAGCTATTTGAGTGTCTTTGGTGGAGGCATCTCCATTAAAGCTTTTAATTTGGTAGGATCCACCTCTATCCCTCTTCTTGATACTATGTACCCTAATAGTTTTCAAGAGGTTACTCCAAACACACATTTCTTAGGGTTGAGCCTCAGATTGTACTATTCCAATAGATCAAATACCTTTGATAGGTTTTTCAAGTGATCTACCCTTTTGATTGACTTTTCTAGAATGTTTTCCACATAGTCCTCCATGATTTTGTGTAGAATGTCATGGAATATGGTCATCATCACTCTTTGATAGGTTGCTCCTACATTTTTTAGACCAAAAGGCACCACATTTTAATAGAAAGTTCCCCAAGCACAAGTGAATGTTTTTTTGTGTTGGTCATTTGGAGAGATCTTTATCTGGTTGTATCCCAAGAAACCGTCTATCAAGGAAACCATCTCATGCCCTACTATTAGATCTACTATCATGTCAATGCTCGGTAATGGAAAATCATCTTTTGGACAAGCCTTGTTCAAGTCCCTGAAGTCTGTACATATCCTTATGCCCCTAGTAGGTTTGGACACTGGTACTAGGTTTAATATCCATTATGGATAATCAATGGGTCTAATGAAACCCACATCTAGCAACTTCTTTAGTTCTACCTTCACCAATAATGCTATCTATGGATGCATCTTTCTGAGTTTTTATTTGATAGGCTTCACTCCAAGGATGACTGCTAGATGATGAACCACTAATGTTGGATCTAGTCCAAGCATGTTAGCATAGGTCCAGACAAATTTTACTTTTCTCTCATTGATGAACACTGTGAAATTTTTTTTCTCCTCAGGATCAAGTGATGCTACATGGTATGTTATCTTTGGGTCCTCTGTTGTACCAACATTTATGGATTCCATTTCTTCTACCAAGAGTGTTGATCTTTCTTGATATTCAGATATGGGGAGATTGAATCCTCCATCCTTGGATGCCTCTAGGAGGTTTTCACCTTCAGATGCATCCTTTATTTTTCTCTTTTCTAGATCCGATAGAGCCACAGTGTGGTTTTCCATAGGGGATCATATCTTTTTGTTTTTTCTTTCATTTTTGCGACTGGAAAATTCAATCTCTCCACTGAAGTATGCCTCTTATTCCAGTTCCATGACAAAACCTAATTTTTGATCTCCTACTGGTATGTTTGTTCATAGTCCCATGCATTCTATGATGGCCTCATCATTCTGGAATTGATCTAAAACAGGTGCATGTTATTGTTGATCCCAATCTATGAGTTGTGGATAATAGAGTGGGAGACTATCATCTTGGTTTACAAAGCTTACAGAAGTAGGTGAAAGGGTTAATATGGCTTTGGTTTCTTTTTCCCACTGGGTATCTAGGTCATCATTACTAGAGTCGGTGGAATCATATCCTGTGACGAAGGAAGGAGAATCCCATTCATATTCGTTAGAGTTCATTTTAGAATGGTAATAGATGCTGGGAATGGTTTCCATGTACTGGAGAGGGAATCTATCAATTCTAAAGTTGTCAAATAAATATTCAATGGGTAATTCGTTGTCCATGACATGGTAGATATCCTATGCCTTAATGCTAGCAGAAGTTTCTCGTTTCTTCCAAGAGGTTCATCCAGTTTTTGGAATGACCACATCTTTTGGTTTATAAACTAGCCCCATGTTCTTTTGTGTCTGTTCCACTATGATAGGCTTTGATTGGCCTTGTTTGTGTAGCCCTAGGCCACCTATTCCACTATATCCCATTTGTTTGACTAATTGATACCCCTTAGTGTTAGGATCAATAAAAATGGGTTGTGGCTTTTGTGGTTCTTTTTGGTCCTCCTTGTAGATCATGGTTGAAAGGTCCTCCTCAAATATTTCTTCATCTTTCATGTCTCCCCATCTAGTAAATATAGTGGGTTTGGCGATCATTTATACTATCTTGATTTCTTTTGGACCTCCATATACTCTAGGTGTTGGTGGGAGCATGCCAATGCTGAATGCTTGGTTAAAATGATAGTGCCCATTGCCTTTGTAAAGTACTTGGATCTTGGATTCTACTTTCGATTGTTCAGTTGATGTGTTTTTGGTCGAGGTTGATGGAATCATGGAAGGGTCAAGATAAGAAAATGAATGGAAGGCTATATCATTGCTAGGCACATGTTGGATTTTATTTTATTTCTCCTCCAACTTTACATAAAAATGGAAAGGTTCAAGATTTGCATATAGTGTTACTTCCTTTCCTTCATGTGGAAACTTTAGAAATTGATGGAAAGTGGAAGGGATTTATCATAATGTGTGGATCCAAAGGCGTCCTAGGGGTAGATTGTATGGTAACTCAAGATCCAATACTTGACAAGTAGTTTCTGTTACAACTGGTCCTATCTGCACCGACAACCTGATTGTCCCTTCAAAATTTCTCTCTAAGTCATCATAAGCCCTTATGGTGATACTCTTGCCTTTTCCAATCATGTCATCAGAATACCCCAGTTGTTTTATGAATTTTAAGGTACAAATGTTTAAACCTGCACCATTATCTATCAACACTCTTTTGACCATGGTTTTATGAACGCCAAACTCTATATTATAGAGCTTGATTGTGGAATGTTCTTTGTGGTAAATATTTTTTTGAAAAGACTAAGTGATTACTTGTAGTGTTTTTTCCAACCATGGCTTGGAACTGACTAGGATCGAGGTCATTAGGGACTAACATTTCCAAATATTTTTCCAATATATCCCTATGTGTGGGTGACAGTTTTAAAAATTCTAGGATTGAGATGAGGGCAGGTGTCTTCTTTAACTGTTCCACAATGCTATAGTCATTTGGTGACTTAATTGTGCATTTGGGAGGTGCTCCTTGTATTGTAAATTTTTCGTGATGGGTAGTTACATTGCAATTATTATCTCCTCCTCTAATTGTTACTATGCTTGCCCTATTTTCATCAACTTGTGAGAGGGTTCCTAAAACCGTGTCACCGTATGTGTAATTAGCATTATGGTATTCTTGTCCCTTTCCTTTATCATTCCCCTTAGCATGGTTTGGGATCGAGTTTGAGTATATTTGGAGGTCCTTGTTTCCAGGCCAATGATCAACATATACTTCCCCTTTGTCTATCAAAACCTGAATGATATGTTTGAGGCGCATGGAACTGTTAGTCATATGTCCTTTAATCATACAGAAATCACACAAGTCCTTCTCATTGTACCATGGTGTCTTAAATCTAGGTTCCTCATAATTTGGGTAGTCGTTTGTTTTGATGAGGTTCTATTGTACTAGTTTATGCATGATGGTCCCAAGTGACTCACCTAATATAGTAAATTGTCTCCTAGGTTGATCATATTGCCTCTGTTGCCCTCCCTAATTTATCCGTTGGTTTACAACCTGATTGTTCTTGGGATAGGTAGTTTGGTTGTTTTGTGTGTTGTTGGGACCATAGTTTGTTTGTGCCACCTATGGTTTATTCTAATTTGTGTTTTGTGTGTTCCATACTGCTCTAGTGTCTACCACTCCATTAGTTGTAACGTTCTTATTTTAGCCTAGATTTTGGATTTCTTATTTGAGCTAGAGTGATTGTCTTTTGAGTTGTTTGTCTTTAAGGTTCCTCTTTCTATGAGATATCTCTCAATATGTAACCCCTTTTCGATTATTTCTTTGAAGTCTACAAGACATAGCATAGTGAGCTGATATTTTATTTTAGGCATGACATTTGTGATGAAAATATCCACCAACTCTTTGTCTGGAATGGTCCATTTGCACCGACTTGCTTTGTGTCTCCATCTTTGTAGGTAGGAGGTGAAGGAATCTCTGGGCTTCTATTTGATCATGGATAGACTGGTGATGGTGACATCTTGTTCTATGTTAAACACGAAATGGGTTATGAATTTGCTTAACAGTTCATCAAAAGTTTTGATTCTGGGTTGCAGACGGGTGAACCACTCCATAGCATGACCTGTAAGGCTGCGTGGAAAGAGCCTCATGAGATAGGAATCATTTTTTTTCACCTCCATACATGATACCAAAAATTCTCGTACATGCTCTACTGGATCCCCCACTCTGTACTTTCTTTCGAATCTAGGTATCTCAAAGTTTTTTGGAAAAGGTAGTGTCGTGATCGAACGATTGAAAGGGAATGGAAAAATTTCCTACATGGTGTAGGTATTCTTCTATTTTCCTATCTGCATATCTACTATTTCCTGGGTGAAAACATATAGCTTTAGTTCCATCTCCATTTTTGGTATAGGTGTTTGCAAACCCTGTGTGTAATAACCTTGTTGTCCTATCAGGTTTTGGTTATAGCCTGGGTATTGTGAAGGTAAAGGATCTTGATAGCCATATGGGATGTAAGGAGGGTTAATTCCTTGTGTATAAGGAGGGTTAACTCCTTGTTGTTGGGGTGGAACATACAAAAGGATTCCCCGATGATGTGTTGGTGGGACACGTTGTTGTTGGGATGATTGAAGAAGGGTGCTCTATGGCATACCTTGTTGGATAGGACTAAAATGAAGGTTACCCTGATGATGCATTGGTGGGACACCTTGTTGTTTGGATGACTGATTGAGGGCGCTCTGTGGCACACCCTATTGGGTAGGACTAAAATGAAGGTTACCCTGATGATGCGTTGGTAGGACACCTTGTTGTTGGGATGATTGATCGAGGGCACTCTGTGGCACACCCCACTGGGTAGGACTAAAATGAAGGTTACCTTGGTGATGCGTTAGCGGGACACCTTGTTGATAGTATTGTTGGTTCAGAAGGGGACCCTGTGTTCCACCTTGTTGAATATATTGGTTATTTTGAGGGGGGCCTTGTGTTCCACACTGTTGAAGATACTGGTTATTCTGGGAAGGGTCAATGCTAGATGTGTTCTGAGGTATGTATTGAGAGGGCTCCCCTTGGTACATTTATGCTACTGTTGCTTGTTCAACCTGAGTTGGTTTTCTGAACAAGGGGTTCTCTTTGGGTTGATCGCTATTTTGTGAGAACACAGGTGGCATATTCGGCCTCTCTGGAGGTTGGGTTATTTGTCTCACAACCGAGTTGTCCCCTAAGGGAATAAGATTGGGGTCTTTAAGAGATTCTACATTGAAATCCACGGGTAACTTAGCACCACTTTGTGCTAACTTGAAGAAATACGAGTTTGGGTCCTTTCTCAACAACCTATCCATTAGTTTGAGAACCTTGGAGTTGTTAGAATGTTCAACTAGTTCTTCCACGTTTATCTCCTCTTCATCATTTACATCCTCTATAATCACTTGGTTTGGGTATTGGTTACCTTGTTCCATGAACTCCTTTTGTTTGCGCCTTATTTCTTCCTTAGTAAAAGTGTCTTTGTATACTAGTCCCTTTTGAGGAGTTTAAAGGTCACTTGTCCTATAGCCCCATGGGCTACTTTCATCATTCAAAGTGTTCATTTGTGGGATACTTGTGGTATTCTTGTTGGCTTCCATCTTTTTCCTATGTTGTGATCTCGTGGTTGTCATAAACAACCTGGGTCTCCTATGGGAAAGTGGTGTACTCTCTAGTTTGACTCAAATTCTAAAGACCTGATGTTGTCCTAAAAGTGGTGTAAATCTGATTCTTTCCTCTAGAGAAGTTCAGTATCATGGAAAAGACCAAGATTTTGACCAAAGAACATATATAACTCTAGATTATTCTTGGAAGAAAATCTATAGAAGTTTACCACCAATTTGTTTCTATTTTTATGTAGCACTAAGAGGTGTTTCTTGAGAGCCTTTGGAATTAGATGTTAAAGTCTAGAATGATGACATGTAGATTTTACCTTAGGGATCTTGACCTTACGTGAGATTATGAAGGGAAAAACTAGTTGAATCAAATTCTAAAATCTGATGTTTCCTTACAGTTTATGTAAGATACTGGAACCGTTGAAACAAACCTTGATTTTGACAATAGTAGAAGGAATACAAGTTCAGATTGTTCATGGAAGCTCGTTTGTAGAAATTATATACCAACCTAGTTCTGGTTTCGTGAAGTTCCCAAATGTGTTTCTTGAGAGCTTTCAAACTTAGATGCCTGAGTCTGAAATGATGACCTGTGGTCTTTATCTTGGGGATCTTGACCTTATGTGAGATCATGAAGGGGATAATTATTGCCACGCGAGTGGTGGTAATATGGGTCTCTCTACTACTATATTAGCTTTCTCTTCCTCTTCATCTAGGAAAATTGATGTAGTGAGAAACTAGTGGGGTGTTTCATTCTTCTAAAAAATGAAGGTTCTTAAGTTGCTTATGATGTCTGTTTGTTCACCTTCAATATATGTGAGACTAGGTTGAAGGATCAGTGCTACAAGATCTAGTTGCTGAACTATGGCAGTTGGTCACCAAATGGTCATAAAGTTTGATGGTGTTATGGGATGGTTGCTGTGAAGCTCAAGACCCTAGGGTTTCAGTGATGTTTTGGAATGATACTACTCATAAATCAAAATGTTGAAGAACTAAGGTCTATATTCCACTTCCTTATCCAGAGGATATGTTGTAGGAAATTCTACTTGTACTATCTACGAGTCCCAAGTAACTGTTAATATCATGGATGTCTGAGTGGAGGAATGACGTTAATGGTTTGCTTGATTTTGATTTCAAATAGGTAGGATGGAAATAATGGATGTGGGACTATTTGACCTTCTGGATTTCCAATTGTTTTGGTTTGAACAATGATCTTGTGAACAACTCTTTTTCAACTTTTTCTCTATGTTTTGAAGTATGGCAAGTGATAAGACAACACTTGAACTGACTCAACAAGCATGGACTTATGTGACCTTCATGTCTATAACTTAGGTTGTGAAATCACAACAACCAAGCCATAGTTCCCAAATGTTTACTTTGATTAATGTACCTTAAAATCAAAGCCAAAATATTTAGAAACCTTTAAGGAAAGATCCTTTCAAAGGGGTGCAAACATAAGGCTTCTCTCACCAGTGTGCACTAAATCAAAGGGTTTGTGGTTTAACCATCTTGTTTAGTATTTGTTTTGAATGTGTTCTTTTTCTTTAAATTAAACACATAATTTGATGTCAAACTATTTTGAATGTAATGGGCCAAGTTTAACATAAACTAGCAATTACAACCCTAGGGGATAAACACCATTCTCTTAAGTAGGCCTGCCTCATGCTCCAAAGATACAATTTTACATGCAACTTATGGCACGGGCCTGTAGTTAGACATGGCAAGTAACTTCTCAGAAGTAAATTACAACGCACCACTTTCAGAGAATATTTTTGGATAATAGGGTGGCTTCTAAAACAATTTGGTTCTTAGTGGTAATTTTGAATGCGAAAATTTGACACTCACCCACTAGCCACTTAAGGCTCTTTAACCGTTCTCGTTCCACTTAAGGTATGGGATTAGGTGCAGTATGTTGTTAGCATGGCTTGAAGCTACTTTCTTATGATTTCACAACCTTTAATATAGCCCTCCAATAAATGTGCTTCGAGACCTTGCAATGAATTCTCTAACGCGAGATGTATCTCAAGGCAAGCCCCCTCTTTAAGGTAAAATTTAAAAGTAAAGTGCAAAGCTAAAAAATGTTCTTTCACTCACCCAAGATCACCAAAAGGTGCTAGGGGAGAAGATAAAACACTTTAGATTTTCCAATCAATGAATGTATAGTTAACAATCCATAACAATTTGATTCATTTTAAACACCTCGAGTGATGTTATCCCCAAAAATTTATGAGTAAACAAAACAAAGATCTTTTTAACTTGCACCAATACGAAATGTTCAAGACATCAAGCAATTAAGATAGCAATGGTGAAATATCATAAAGAAACATTTATTCATTTTTATGAGCACCAATAGAGGTGTTTCTAACAAAGGAAAATCTGTGTCCTATCTTGGTCAACGAATGTAAAAACGTGTGTGCGTCAACAAAATGAAAAATGTTTTCGCTCTTTTTATGCACCAAAATTAAAGGTTCCTACTAATGAAAACATTAAATGTGTTCATTTTTAGAGCCCAAAACTAAAGTGTTTTTGTTCTTTTTATGAGCACCAAACAAAATTTCCTAAGTTAAAAATCTTAAAATTTGTTCATTTTATCAACACCAAAGTCAAGTGTGAGTTTGTTGTTGTTCAATTTTAGAGCACTAAAATGAATTTTCCTAAGTTAATTAAAAGCTTAAAATTTGTTTATTTTAACAACACCAAAATCAAAATGTGAGTTTGTTGTTATTCATTTTTAAAGCACCAAATGAAAGTTCCTAAGTTAATTAAATGTAACTCAAAAACTAGGACCAATCATCTTCCCTACAATAAACATGCTAGATGAATGATCCAAGAAGGACATGGAAGCAATCTGACAAATAAATCTAATCTACAACCAAAATGCTTAAATCTAAAATCTAAAAACTCCTACACATATGAAATTTGAACTATTCTATTGCAAGCATGATAAAGAACCTACTGATTACCAAATGAGAACAAAAGATAGCTTTTACCATCCCATAGCAGAGTGTATTCACTTGATGTTGGATTGTTCTTATCACAACGAAGCCTCCAAAGTTTGTGTGCAAAGTGTGGATGAATGCTTATTGTGTTTGGTTGATCGAAGATAACGGTGAAGCTATCTCAAGGGTGATCTTGATAGCACTTTGTTGCTCAATGTATGTGAATTCTCTAATCCTTATTTGTGAGGAAATGGGTTTGTTATATAGAAAATGAGATTTAAAATGGATGATCAAGATCATTTTGAAGAATATCCAGATTAATGGTTAGAGTGCATTGAGAGGATTTAGACATGACAAAATTGTGCAAAGTGGATTGCACAATTTGTGTGATTGGGAAATAGATTTGCTAATTAGGGATGTGATTGATTAGTCAGGATTGTGATGACTTAGTTAGGAATGTGATGGCTTAGTTAACAAAATAGATTGTTTAGTTAACAAAATATATTGATTAGTTAACAAATTAGATTGCTTAGTCAACAATCGCAATTTGCTCAATCAGAAAGTGCGTGAGGAATATGAATTAATTGATTTAATTAATTAATTCCTTTTTGGAGTTTGAATGTGCAAATCAAGTTTGACTTTTACAAACAAAGTTGCATTAGTTTGATTTGATTTTTGATAATTGATTTGAATAGTTTGATTTAATTATTCAAATTTTGGAGAGAAAATGTTGTAATTAAATTATTATTTAATAAATTAATCCACTTAGGGGAATATGGAAATTTAGCGATGTAATTAAACAATTGGCGTTATTTAATCAATCAGGACAAAATAAAGTGGGATTAGGACTTTATTAAATAAATGTGATTTATTTAATTGGTCGAAATGATGAAATGTGAATTAATCAAATAATGTTGTTTTATTTAATTAATAGAGGAATTAGGGTTTTTGGGAGTTTATTAAATAAATAAAATTTATTTAATTTGTTTGAAGTGATGAAAAAGTGAATTAATTAAATAATGTTGTATTATTCAATTAACAAAGGAATTAGGGTTTTCAGGAGTTTATTTAATAAATGAAGTTTATTTAATTTGTTTGAAGTGATGAAAAAGTAAATTAATTAAATAATGTTATATTATTCAATTAACAAAGGAATTAGGGTTTTTGATGTCATTTTTGACATGGTGTGATGTGGGAGCATTGCGGTATATTTCCTAGATGATATGAGACATTATGGGATAATTTGGAGATGTTCTAGGGTGATTACGAGATGATGTGAGATGATCCAAGACATTAATGGATGATTCTGAGCTATTTCAGGGTGATTTTGAGATGTTTTGAGACATTACGAGATGATTTCGAGTTATTATGAGATGTTACGAGATGATTCTGAATCATTCTAAGGTGTTACAAGATGATTTCAAGTCATTCCAAAGTGTTACAAGATGATTCTGAGTCATTCTAAGATGTTACGTGATGATTTAAAGTCATTCCAAGGTGTTACAAGATGATTCTATGTCATTTTGAGGCGTTACGGGATGATTCTGATTCATTTTGAGATGTTATGGGATGATTCAGAGTTATTCCAAGGTGTTACAGGATGATTCTAAGTCATTTTGAGATGTTACAGGATGATTTTGAGTCATTTTGAGGTGTTATGGGATGATTATGAGTCATTCTGAGGCGTTACAGGATGATTTTGAGTCATTCTGAGGTGTTACGGGATGATTTTGAGTCATTTATGAGATGATCGGAGATGATGTTCCATATCGTTTGACGTTGTTTGAGGTTGTTTGATTCCGTTTGATGTTGTTTAGTGCTATTCGATGTGTGTGATAGGTGTCAAGTCAATTTTACATGTCTACAGAAGTATTCACACATCTAGTTCTGAATGGTAGGACGATTGCTGAAGAAGTCCGTAAGGAATTCATTGTCATCATTATAATCAATTTTTCTTTTGAGAACTAGCTGGTTAATTTTCCATTGGAGGAATCTTTCTCTTAAGAATAGTGCATATGACCTTGAAGGCTTTCTCATTAACAACATTGTAGATGACAATTCCACCACTTGCTGAAGTCTCTCATTCATTTCATCTCTTTCCTTCTCTAACTACTGATTTTGACTTCTCAGCTGATTATTCTCATGTTTAAGTTTCAGTGCCATTAGAGAGAGGTATCTTTTTGGAGCAGATGAGGCGGAAGCCTCATGAGAATGTAATATACTTGATTTTTGTTTCAGTTGCTCTTCTTTTTGTTGTAATTTTTCCTTCAATCTTCCTATTTCTACTGCACTGAATCTTGCTATCTCTTATGCTCGGGCTAATGCTTGTGCATTGACCTATTGTAAGGCCTTTTCCATTTCATTCAGTTGTCTCAATAAAACACTCTCTTTTTCTACCATTTATTTTTCCAATTGCTCTGTCTTATTTATAGAGTGTTGCAATTCCTCTTCTTTTCTTTTCAACTTCTCTTCAAGAAACAGTATTCTCCTTCTCTCTTCATCCAATTTTGCTTGTATTCTTGACACTGCCATGACCTTTTCTATCTCATATTCTTCCTCTAATTCTTCTCCTTCCTACATTTATGGAGATTTCTCTTGTTTGGACATTGGCTCTTTATCCTTCATCCTTTTAAAAACCAACATATGCGGAGAAGAAGATTCATCTTCCTCATCTCCTATTTCACCAAAAGCTTCTTTTCCTTTGGTTTGCTTATCAATACCTTCAACAAGGCTATACTCTTTTGACATATGAGGTGATTGTGAGCCATGGGATACTATAACAAGGGTTTTCTTTGGAGACGAAATTGGGGCTTTAGGAGGACTTTTGGGTTGTTCAGGAGAATGCATAGGTGTTTGGACTTCTCCATGGCTTCCAAAAAATTCCTGAGGAGTTTTAGGGGTTTGTTTAGGTACGTCATTAGGAGTCAAAATATGGGCATCAGTAGCACTAGGGTTTTCCTCTTGTAATTTTTTCTTTTTCTCTCTAACAGTACTACGGGTTACCCTAATTGTTTCCTGTAGCTTTCTCTTTTCCTTTTTCTGTCTTTTCTTAGATGATTCTCCTTTTTCAGCTTTCAACCTTTTCACTATGGGTCCCTTCTTAGATTTATTTTTAACAATAGGAGTTGACAAAAATTCTAACCACCCTTCCCTTCCAGACTCTTTCTTCATGAAATGGTTCTTGATAATTATGTGTATCAAACTATGATACCTAATAGATGATTCACCTCTAGATTTTACCCTAGATACCATAGAAGATATTTGAGAAAATAAAAAGGCAGGTAGGTTAATTTTTGTAGAGGGTCTAGTGTTTCCATACCTTAAATGTGTTAAAATTATCACTCCTGGCTCTAAGATTGTGTTGTATTGCCCCTCACAAGTGAAAAATTTCATCAACCACATTACAACTGTCTTCCATGGCTCGTCCAAGCCGTTTTGAGCAATTCCTCTTTGGATTCCTTTATGCCACTGAATCTCAGGCCATTTTTTAGGTTCTTCATGAAATGGTGCAACCAATTATTCAAAAATTATATGCCCTTTGTTCAATGCTTCCCCTTTAGTTGGAATACCAGAGAGTTCACTTATGATAGCAAGACTAACCACTATTACCTCTCCTCTCACTCTAGTAACATTTACATGAAAATTTCTGACAAATTCCTCAACTAATTCCAGTTCAAATCCTTCATACATTTGTATAAAGTCAAGTCACCTAGCTTCTTTGAGCAATCTTTATGTTTCAGGGTCCAGACTAAAGTTTTTAGGCTATGAATTTATCTTATACCCCATCTTGTTTCACTTATGCAACTTCAACAGAGAAAAATGGCAACCACAATTTTTCAAACAAGACACAGAATGAGCGCTCCTTTTCCCAGACACAATAAATTTGAAAAATTACATGTCATGTCAAATTGATCGTTATTAATTCTCTTTTATTCTGCTCGAATGATTCACACGCCACCACCCTGTACTTTTCATTTATGATTTGAAAAGTTGGCGGAGGTGTTGACATAAGAAAGCTTATTGATGTTGATGTGAAATATCTCATTAATACTTGAAATTACTGCAAAAGACTTTTGAATGTCACATCTCTATTTCTTTGCCATATTTTGAAATGATTACACTTATTTATTACAAAATTAATAACTACTTTGGTGGAGAGTTCTATGCTAAAATATTTACTTCATTTCAAATCATAATAAATAAGTCAGAAAATGATATTTCAAAAATGATACCTACAATAAATGCGTACCTTTTTATTAAATGTCGAAGTCAATTGAAGCGCATTAATTAACTTAGTTGGTATGAATTCCAACAAGTCAATCAAAAGGAGCTCAAAATTAACAAGAAGGTTTATTGTTGAAAACTTTAGATAAAATCAGGAGTTGTTAGGAGCCGTTAGAAGAAAACTGAAGTTGATCTAGGAAGACCGTGATTTATGGTTTCAACCATTCCTTCTTCTTTTTTTTCCTTTTTTTTTAATTTTTAATTTTTTTCTGGGAGATAATTTGCCACTGCTAGTTTTCAATCTATTTCCTTTATTCAGAAGATAAACCGCCATTTCTGGTTTTCAATCTACCGTCTTATTCATTCCTTTCTTTAAAAGGTTATTCAGGAGCACATTCTCCCATGGAAGAACTATCTTCCATCAGAAAAAGTTTAATTCTATGTTGTAGATTTGATAAAAATTCCTCTCTTGATGTAGGTTTATGGTATATCTTCACTCTATAACCATTAACCAGCATAATCCTTCTTTCTCCATCTATTGGTACCAATTGAACTACTCCATTTTCAAAAACTTGATCAATTTCATAGGGTCCTAGCCATCTTGTATGGAATTTACCCTTAAACTCATGGAATTTGGAATCAAATAGTAGTGCCCAATCTCCCTTTTTGAATTTTTTGTTTACAATGTACCTATCATGCCATTCTTTCCTCTATTTTTGAATCATTTGTATATGCTGAAGAGCTTCCATTCTCATCTCATCTAATCAGTTC
This sequence comes from Sequoiadendron giganteum, assembly GCA_007115665.2. Taxonomy (NCBI): domain Eukaryota; kingdom Viridiplantae; phylum Streptophyta; class Pinopsida; order Cupressales; family Cupressaceae; genus Sequoiadendron; species Sequoiadendron giganteum. Next base: position 261,415,954 of record CM021107.1, read on the forward strand.
AATTGTAGAATCCTACTCTTTTCTGCTTGAGACAAGTCAATACCAACATCCAATGTTGTTTTCAACGTCTATAACTCGAACTCAATCGGCATGACTAGAGTTTTCCCATACACTAGTTCATATGGAGAGAACCTTGTAGTAGTTTTTCAAGTTGTATTATAAGCCCAAACTACTTCATCTAACCTTTCTACCCAGTTTGTTTTCCTTAATGAAATAGTCTTTGTCAAAATATTTTCCAATTCCTAATTAGTAACTTCTACTTGCCCATTCACCTATGTATGATATGGTGTAGATTTTTTGTGTGTCATCTCATATCTTTGCATAAAAGCTTCCATCATAATAGACACAAATTGTGGTCCTTGGTCTCAAACTATCTCCCTTGGTGCACCAAATCTTTGAAGAATATGCTTGTACAAAAAATCAACTACTTTATCTTCCCTTGCTGCTAGTAAAGCTTTCACTTCGGGCCACTTTGTGACACAGTATTTGCAAACTAGAATATAATGTTGTCCTTTGGAAGGTGGATCAACATGTCCCACAAACTCATTTCCTCATTTCTTGAATGGTTCTAGAGCTATCTGAGGTTGTAACAACATCTCCATTGTTGGTGTAGGTTTTCCCATGCGTTGGCACTCATCACAATTCTTAACAAAGAATGAATCCTCCTTTGTCATAGACGGCCAAAAATAACTAGCTCCTAAGAGCTTATGAATAGTCCTAATCATCGAATAATGTCCTCCTTCCGGCTCATGATGACAAGCATGTTCAACATCATAAACATCTATCTCAACAACACACCAACAAAGAACATGCTTAGGAAACATCTTAAATAATAGTCCATTTATCCATTGAAATATAGAACTTTCATGAATTAATCTCTTTTTGTGCTTAGGATTAAATTGATTGGGACACTTCCATGTTACAAGATAATTTGCAAGATCAACAAACCATGAAGGATGAATTGATATTGCAAACAAGTTCTCATCTGGAAATGTTTCATCTATTGGCTCTTGATCACCTTGCAAAACAATTCTTGAAAGGAAATCAGTAACAACATTACCTTTACCAGGCTTATCTATTATGGTCACATCAAATTCTTGCAATAATAATAACCATCTTATAATTCATCCACCCACTACAACCTTTTTCATCAGATATCTAACAACAACATGGTCTGTGTGAATGAATATTTTGTAACCTGTAATATAATGCCTAAACTTATTAATTGCATATATTATAGCCAAAAACTCTTTTTCAGTTGTTTTGTAATTTCTTTTTGCAGGACTCAGATTCTTACTAACATAGTAGATATCATGCATTGCTTCATTTTCATATTTCTATCCCAAAACTCCACCAATAGAAAAATTTGAAGCATCAGTATGTATATGAAATGGAACTCCCCAAACAGGTCCTTTAATAATTGGAGAAGTGGTTAAGGTATGTTTAATTATTTCAAAAGATTTTTGACAATCATTTATCCATAAAAATTATGCATCTTTCTTGAGCAATGTAAACAAAGGCTCAAAAATTTTACTAAACCCCTCTATAAATCTTCTATAATACCCAGCATGCCCAAGAAAACTATGAACACTAGTTTTATTTTTAGGGATCTCAATCTGTTGAATGATTTCTACTTTTTTGGGATCAACTTTGATTCCCTGTTTGGAAATGTGGTGTCCTAAAACGATTCCTTCTGTCATCATAAGGGAACACTTTTCATGATTTAAAGATAACCTATGATCCTTACATCTTTACAAAACCTTGTTTAAATTTTCAAGTGCTTCTTCAAATGTTTGTGCATGAACTGCAAATTCATCCATATATACTTCCACACATGAGGTAGTTAGATCTGAAAAAATTAGCTAAAACAACTCTTTGAAAAGTGGCTGGTGCATTGCACAGCCCGAATGGTAGAACTATATAAGAATATGTACCCCAAGGATATGTGAAAGTAGTCTTATCTTGGTCTTCAAGAGCCACTTGGATATGATTGTACCCACTAAAACCATCCAAGAAAGAGAAATACCTACTTCCAGCTAAGTTATCAAGTACATGATCAATGAATGGCAAAGGAAAATGATCCTTTTTAGTGGCTTTTTTTAATTCTCCATAATCAAGACACACATGCCACTTGCCATTTTTCTTTGGAACAATAACAAATGAGTAAACCCATTGACTATCAAATATTGGATAAATAAACCCCACTTTCAGTAGTTTTTCTATTTCTTTCTTAACAAGGTCTCTAAGAATAGGATTGATCCTTCTTTGACCTTGCCTTATTGTCTTAACATCTTTGATATAAATACGGTGAGTAAAAATAGAAGGGTGAATTCCTCTCATGTCCTTGTATTCCCAAGAAAATGCTTCAGTGTGATTTTCCAAGGTTTCTTTAAATCCTTTTCCTGTGAGGAGGATAAGGATGAATTAAAGAAGAGAGGTTTATCTCCTGCTACCGAAATTTATTTGGTCTCAGTCTTAGAATCAAGTGGGTCCCCTAAAAGTGTATTCAGAGGACATGGATGTGAATTTTTCTGATGCAACATTCCATGATAGTCCCTCTTTTCTTTTACTTGATCAATATTTTCAGGATTAAGACCTTGTTCTTCACATTCCTCTACATGTTCCACTAAAGTAACCATGGCCATTTCCAAAATACCATCTCCTTTAGACTCCATATCCTCATCAACCCAAGGTTGAGTATTAGGATGAATTGATGGTTGAGCTGGAGGATAAAGTGACAACTCTTTCTATTTATGTCCATTAGAAATGATCATGCTCCTTGATCTACAATCTATCAATACTACTGTCATGGCTAACCATGGTCTACCTAAGATAATTGGATATCCAAAATCTTTATTTCTAGCTTTAAGGACTAGAAAGTCAACTGGATAATCCCATGTGTCAATGGTAACCATAATGTTTTCAAGAACACCTTCAGGTTTGGTAGTAGATTGATCTTCCAACTGTAAAACAGTTGTTGTGGGTTGAATGCTTGTCATACCCAATATTTCAACAATGTTTGAGGTGATAACATTGATAACTGCTCCTAAATCAATTAGCATATTGGTTATCTCAATTCCTCCAATACTCAAAGTTATCACAAGACTACTAGGATCATTATATTTTTGAGGAAGTAATCTTCTCGACAAAAAATTAGTGAGTTTGGTCCCTATTTGAATTGTAGGAGGTAATTTCTTCTTCCTACCTGGCATTCTCATACAAAGAGACTTGACCAACTGATTTATTTCTGGTATGTCTTTAATATCCTGTAACAATGGTATCTCAATATTAATATTTTTCAATTCACAGAGAAGTTGAGAATCTACCACATTCATATAATTCAATTGGGAGCTGGAGCTATTTGTTTTGTTTTCAAACCCTCTAGGTAGGGTTCCTGATTAACTTTTTGTTCTTCATCAGAGTTCTAGTTTTCCTTTAAATACTCTTTTTCCTTTTTCTCACCCTCTTGGTCTTTAGAAATTGGTATGCACGACACATTTCAGTTCCTTAATTGAATATCATTAGCATCAATGGCGTTCAAGGTAGGCAGATTTGCATCAGTACGATTGTTTTTCGGATTTGGAATAGGTTGTATTGGCATATAAGGCTAGTTTAATTGTTCATTAGTAGGATTAGAACCTTGTGTTAATTGAGGTTGTTTCCCCCAAGGATACCTCGATCCCTGATTTTTCCATGGTTGAAATTGTGTTTGATTTTGTTGCCATTGTGGCTAATTCTACTACCATTGTGGCTGATTTGATTGCCACTACAATTAGTTCCACTGGGGATTCATCCATTTAGGTTGACCCCAGAATGTAGTTGGTGGTTGTGTTTGGTAGGGAGGATTCCATTTATTTGAATTTGGCCAAGGGTTCTGATTCCAATTAGTTCTAGGACCATATTTCCCTTGATTAGCATTATATCTAGTATTCTAAGATCTCTATCCAACATAATTAAGCTCTTCCTCTAACACAAATGGTTTCTTCAAATGATTCTTAATTCTAAGTAAGAGGTTACAAGAACTTGTTGCATGAGGTTTCTCACAGATTTCACAAATATCAACTTGATTCAATGGACACTCTCTTAAGAGATGTTTTCCTCTACATTTGGAACAATAAATGGCTAAAGGCTTAGTAGTCTTCTTATCTCCTTGCATATTGACATGAAGGAGTAAATCAGTTTTCAAATTAGCAATTTCCTCCATTACTTGAGACACATCATTAGTGAGAGCTTTGTTTCTTTGGGTGCCTCTAGTCCTAGAGTAGTTTCTGCATATTTCAACAATATCTTTCAAAGAAAGCTTATTGATATCTCATTTTCCCATAAGATTCAAAAACTCTCTAGACTCATCATCAATTTCCTTCAGGAATGTTTTTAATAATCTCATTATCCAACCCGTTATCACATCTTTTGTGCACAAACTGAAATCTATCAACATAATCCTTCAGAATTTCATCTTCCATTTGTCTCATTCGGAACGATTCCTCTTTCCTATCTCTTACTCGCTAGTAATCTTGGTATTTATAAAAAAACTTAGTTTCCATTTCATGCAAAGTTGATATTGTACCTACACCTAAACCCATGAACCATCATAAGGTTGACTCTTTTAAGGTAGAAGGAAATAGTTTCAACTTCTGGTTATCAGTTGTATAATCATAGTTATGGCAAAAAACCTTAACTCAAAGAGAAATTGGTCAAGGTCCTCAAAAGTCTTTCCCCTAAATGTAGGTAAAACTGAGGGTGAAATATTCTTCATAGGAGGCTCATCAAGTTATTTGTTTAGATTGATAGGATAGGGAAAAGTACTATTTGTTGCTAGGAGATCATTTCCTGGTTGGTCACCCATTTCTTCTACTTGAAAATGTTCCTGATTCTCTTCTTGATTTCCAATTTGATGTTGCAATTTTTTTTTGTTCTCGATCAAAATAATAATTCATGGAAGAAACCTTCCTAGATGGTCTCTAGCTTGTCTCATCCACAAACTAAACTGTCTTCTTTATCAACACTAAGGCTTCAAACTTAACAACCGGATCTTTAATATTCCCTGGCAATGGCACCAAAAATGATGGGCAAGGTCATTGGTGTCACTTCTTGCATCATTTAATTTTTCAATTATCGAACTGAGTGTGTCTTAGAGCTATATGCAATAAGGATGTATCCAAAAATTGGGGGGGTTTTGCACTGTAAACAATGACTTTGATTTCGATCAGTCTCCTTTAGGAGCCTTCATGAGCTCTCAAGAGTGGAACACAAAAACTAATTTCTAAAGACTAACTCTATCTTATCGATTGACTAATACTTATCTAGACCTATTTTGACCCTAAATAACTTAGTTCAAACTACACCTCACTTGATTGTAATTGATTCATGGAAAGATTTAGGATGTAACTTAAATTAACTCTAAGTCTAAAATTTAGAATTAAAATTTGCTTGGAAAGAAAGTGTATTTACACTTGTAGTAAATGAACATTAATCTAGAAAGCAACAATACTAATTTCCATGAACAAATTCCAGTTAATCTTCAGTTTGATCCTTACATCGGTTATCATTATTGCTCCCATTACAACTACATGCATTTGAAAATAAGTACTAAATCTAATTTCTATGAACAACAATCGAATCTACAGTAAGTAAATGAATGTTGATCTACAACAAAACATCATGACTATCTTGGATCGCTGTAAACTAATCTAAGTGAATGCAGTTACTAAACATTGATCAATAGAAATTAAAATGCTTAACTTTCAAACCAATATAAACCAAACATAATTTAACTGAATCAAAGAACATAAAACAAGGTCACGTCCTTCGGTTGAGTGGGCCCTAATATTCCTCTAGTGGGACCTTTAATACCAAGATTCAAATCAACTTCTTATTTGCATTCCAATTGGCCCAAATAGGCGAGTAGAACAAAAGTGCATAGTACCAAAAATTACAATATTCAACAAAAACTTAACTAACTTCAAACTAAACATAAGGACATATATTTATAAGAATATCACTTATTTTGAATTTAAATTCATGGCGCTAACCACCAAGTTACGAAGTGAAAAACTAAACTTTAAAGCATAACTGGAAATATCTAAGAGAATTTCGCTTCATCACAGCTGGAGCAAGCAGTTTCTGAATCGACAAAGGGAGCCAATTCAAAATCATAGCAAATCAATATCCATTTGGAGCTTTCAAGAGCGTAATTAATGCCATGTTGTTAAATAGAAATTTTAACACATCCAACTCATATAGTAGCATTTAATTACCTGTACAAAATCCTCAAGAATAGGATACAAATATGACAACAGATATTTTTGATCGTATAGTCATTCCATCATTAACATCACTAAAAGAAACACATTTAATACAAAATATCATTTCTAATATATCTTCCAATCAGTTAAGTATAATATAAAACAAGCAAACATTTAAACATATAATCTACCACCATCATAGTTAATTAGTACTATAATTAAGTCTTTGAGAACATAAAAAGGTTAATTAAAGTGTCATTTCTAGGCACTCATAAAAGATAAAATCCAAGTTTCTACCGACAAACTACCAAATTAATTTATTTAGGAAACTTCAAAATTTGAAGCAAAAGGAGAGCAGTATTGAAGAGTTTTACCGGTTAATCATAAGATCCAGTCATGAAGAAGATGATATGGAATAAGTTTCAAGATATTTGAATGGTTTGCACATCTCTATTCAAGATGAAATTAGTATGGTTAATATTCATAGCGTGGAGGAGGCATATCGATATTCCTTGAAAGTGGAAGAAAAAATCAATAGGAAGCAACAAAATAACTCTCAGGGTAGAGGTAATTTTTTGCGTGGAAAAGGACCACCAAACAATGAAAGAGGCTTCCAAAACAAGCAAGAGGAAGCAAGCTCATCAAGTGAAAGTATGCAAGAAGGCAAGGGAGGAGGAGACTAATCTTGTGGAAGAGGGTTATTTGGAAGAGGTGGAGGAAGAGGTTTCAACTTCACATGTTTTCAATGTGGAGAAGTAATCCATCGGACATTTGAATATCCACAAATCCAACAAGATGTTGGAAAAGGAAAAGAGTCCAGAGTGCATGTTGCACAAGCTGAAAATGAGAAGGAGACCTCAACAAAGCATGTAGCAGATCCCGAAGATGGAGAGCCATTGATGTTGCAGATAATTTTGTTGAATCCAAACAAAGAGAAACTGGAGCCAATTCAAAGAATAAATTTATTTAGAACAAGGTGTAAGGTAAGTGGAAAATGTTACAAAATTATTGTGGACAGCGGTAGCACTGATAATATAGTGTTTGAAGAAATGGTGAACAAGCTAAAATTGAAGAGAATCAAACATCCCAACCCATACAAAATTTTGTGGTTACAAAAAGAGCATCAATTGTTGGTGAATGAGCAATGTATGGTTAATTTTCAGATTAGGAACTACAAAGATGAAATCATGTGCGATATAATTCCATTGGATGCTTGCCATATTCTTTTGGGCAGACCATTTCAATTTGATAGACAAGTTGTTCATGATGGGCAAATGAATACATACATAATTAAGAAAGGTGGAGAAGAGTATATATTGAACCCCTTGAAGAATAGAGAAGGAAAAAATGAAAACAAACCAAAGGTATGCTTGGTTTCCAAAAAAATTTTTTTTAAAGAATTTAAATAGGAGAAAGCATGTTTTGCAATAATTCCCAAGTTTGCAGCAGTTGGGACAATGAACAAAGAAAGTGAAATGCCCATGAAATTTCAAGAAATTTTGAAAGACTATGTTGATATATTAATGAAGGAGTTACCTGATGGATTTCCACCCATCAGGAGCATTAGTCATTGAATGGATTTTATTTGTAGTGCAAGTTTTCCAAACAAGGAACCATATAGAATGTCAACAAAAGAAAATGAAGAGATAAATAGGCAAGTGCACGAGTTGTTGTATAAGGAGTTGATTAGAGAGAGTTTGAGTCCATGTGCAGTTCCAACAATGTTAGCACCAAAGAAATATGGGGATTGGTAAATGTGTATGAATTCAAGAGCAATAAACAAGATAACCATCAAATATCAGTTCCCATTACCAAGAATGGATGATATGATGGATTGCTTGAGTGGAGCCAAATATTTCACAAAGATTGATTTGAAAAGTGGTTACCATCAAATACGAATAAGAGAGGGAGATGAATGGAAGACCGCTTTCAAAGCCAAAGATGGATTGTATGAATGGTTGGTAATTCTATTTGGATTAATGATTGCTCCCAACACTTTCATGAGATTGATGAATGAAGTTTTGAAGCGATATCTTGCTATAGTAGAGAGGAGTTTCAATATTTTGAAGGAAAAAGTGACTAAGAAACCCGTGTTAGCACTTCCAGATTTTGGAAAAGTTTTCCAAGTTGATTGGGATGCAAGTGGGGCAGCGATAGGGGGAGTTCTAAGTCAAGAGGGAAAACCAATAGGTTACTTCAACGAGAAGTTAAATAAGGAAAAAAGAAAATACTCTGTGTATGATCAAGAATTTTATGCAATTGTACAAGAACTAAAAAAGTGGAGACATTATTTGCTACCAAAGGAGTTTGTATTGTACACTAATCATCATGTATTGCAATTCATTAACAACCAAGGTAAGTTGAGTCAAAATCATGTTAAATGGGTTGAATTTCTTGAAAGTTATTCATTTGTTTTAAAACATAGAAGTGGGAGATCAAATAGAGTTGTTGATGCATTGAGTAGAAGGTGTTTGTTATTGAATGAAATGAGAGTAAGTGTTGTTGTTTTTGATTCAATGGGAGAGTTGTATGAAGAAGATGTTGATTTTAAAGAAGCTTGGGCAACGTGTAAGAATCCAATGGAAGTGGATAGAACTCCATGGCTAGATTATTTTATTCAAGAAAATTTGTTGTTTAAAGGAAAAAAATTGTGCATACCTCAAGGTTCTATGAGGGAAAATTTGTTGAGAGAGAAACATAGTGGAGGTTTGGGTGGAAATTTTGGAGTAGACAAAACATTAGCACAGTTGAAAGAAAGTTATTATTGGCTTGAAATGAGTGCATATGTAAAAATAATGGTGCAAAGTCCTAGAGTATGTCAATATGCAAAAGGAGTGAGACAAAACACCGGATTGTACCGGCCATTACCAATACTAGAGAGACCATGGGAATGCATTAGCATGGATTTCGTTTTGGATTTGCCACAAACACAAAGAGGTAATGATTCAATTTTTGTTGTAGTGGATAGATTCTCAAAAATGAATTATTTTATACCATGTAAAAAGTGATGCTTCTCACATAGCTAATTTATTTTTCAAAGAAATAGTTCAGTTACATGGATTATGAAAAAAATATTATTTCAGATTGAGATATAAAATTTGTTGGTCATTTTTGGCATACTTTGTGGAGGAGAATGGGAACAAATTTGGGTTTTAGCTCAGCCTGCCATCCACAAACAGATGGCCAAACTGAAGTTGTAAATTGAAGCTTGGGTAATTTGTTAAGGTGTTTGGTTGGGGATAAACCGAGTCAGTGGGATTTAACATTGGCACAAGCTGAATTTTCTTATAATAACTCAACTAATCGAAGTGCAAGAAAGAGCCCATTTCAAATTGTGTATGGGTATAGTCCAAGAGGTGTTGATGAATTGAGAGATAGTGTAGATTTTTGTAGGAAAAGTGTTGTAGTAGAGGATTTTGCTGAGTACATACATGATTTGCATAAAGAGGTGAAAAAGAAGTTGGAGAAGAGTGCTAATAAATATAAAGAATATGTTGATGTCCATAGAAGAGTGCAATAGTTTCAGATTGGTGAGATGGTAATGACACATTTGAGAAAGGAGAGGTTCCCACAAGGAACATATAATAAATTAAAATGGAAAAAAATTGTCCTGTGCAAGGTTCTGCGAAAGTTCTCATCAAATGCATATGAAATTGAGCTTCCAGTTGGTGTTGATATCTCTCCAATATTTAATGTTGCAGATTTATATAAATACCATGAAGGTGAATCAAATGGATAGTAGATTATATCTTCATATTTTCCAGATGTGCAAGACTAGATGCATCAATTTCTAGAGAAAGAGTGTGAAAGGATTGATCAAATCATTGATTCGCGGATTGTTAAGCGCACAAGAGGGAAAGAGTATTGGGAGTATTTGGTACGCTGGAAGAATCGTGCAAGAGATGAATCTTCATGGGTCAGCACTTTAGAATTGGAGAAGTTAAGAATTCCAATTCCAGACTTGCCCAAATGTTCATGAGCTTTATGCTCATGGAGCATTTTTTGTACCCAGTGTGTTTGATTCTAGAGCATCCAGGCACTTTGGCTATCCAAATAATTTCCATTTTCAATTTGTTTTTCTATTTTTCTATTTTGTTGTGTTATTTAAATTTGATGATAACATCTTCATGTTTTTGGGAGTTATTTTAATGATGCCCAAAATAACGTTAACATCAGAGACTATTTTGAAAGGCAGATTTAAATATATCAAAACCTCTTTTATGTTCTTTTATGGGCACTTAAACTAGGCGATTCATTTTCTCAAAGCCTGGAAGTTTAATAAATTTGGGGCACAACATTCCAATAAAGAGGACAAAAATTCAAATATTCCAAATAACTGCGTGAATATGTGAAGAAAAAAGGAGTTGGGCAAGCTAAAAAATAAACAAGTTTAATTGCCCAAATAAGAAGAAGGATGGCATAACAAACTCTGGAGAATGAAGACAATGGGATCGAACTTCAGAGAGAGAAAAGTTGCTACCAGTGAAAATCTATAGCCAGTGGTAATGCTGAGATAGAAAAAAAATCTGCCACTTAATACATATGAGAAGGCATATCAAAGGTAGAAGAGAGGGGTGTTGAAAATTGAGTAGAGTGGGAGGTCATTCATTCTTCTTGGCTGAAAAAAAATAGCATATGTATTTACAAAACAGGGGTGTAGCATATTGAACATGGTTGAAAGTTTAGAGTGGATTCAAAGTATTGAGTTGAACATGGAAAACAAATGATTTTGTGGTTGCCATTTGAGTTGTTGAAATCTGTAGAGAAAACATGAAACTTTTAAATAAATCATGGTGGTATCTTAATTGATTTCCACTGTCAAGTTCATTTTGAAGATCTCTATTTTTTTCGTGTTTTGTATATGTTGCTGCATTCAATCCCAGTTTGATAAAACTTAGATTGTTTTTGACCTGCATTATAGAGGGATGCCACAAGATAGACCTAGAGCACATCGAGTCCTCCTAGTTCATCCTACTCCGCCTATTGCTGCCTCAACTCCACTACCTTACCCAAAGATTTATTTAGATGCAAGGACTTAGATTATTTATGCCTTACATTTATTGAGTGATCATTTGGTCACGTAGATCCATCATGTTGCACAACCATTTGATGATGCATCCCATCACGATGTTGTTGCACCTGATACATCCCATCACAATGGTGTTGCACCTGATACATTCCAACATGATGGTGGTGCACTTGTTGCATCAGCTCCCACTGGTACACCGTCATCAACTCCCACTGGTACACTGTGCTCTTCGAGACATATTTGTGTACCTCATTACTACATGACATGCAACAATTTATGTTTGGGTCCTCTCTGATGGTCCACTGAGGCTTCCATAGACACATCCAACTATGAGGTTCATGATATGTCAAATGTAGGAGTTGATAGAGAATGAAGTGGACCATTTACAGGAGAGACATTGACTACCAGGGATGATATGGGAGGACTGATAAGAATTAAAGTAATTTCAAAGTGTGTTTTATGTAAATTCTTTCATATTTTATGAGAGATATTTGTCCTAATATATGTTTATGTGCTAGAATCTTTAATACGTGCTGACAGAGGAGTAGATGTCGTAAGTGTAGGAGGCTATGCAGACAACCATTTCATTTTCCCTAGATGTCGATAGTATTATTTAAATTGTTATTTTAGATGTTAATTTTTGAAATCTATTATGTTAAAATACATGTACTACATCAATTGATAGTCTAATGTAATATTGTCTTTTTGTGCAACAACCTGGTTCTCATATAGCCTTGTTGGCTGGGCCTGACCCATTGGATGAAGTTGCATAATAGGTATATATTTTTTTTATTTTCAACATTATGATTATATGTGCACACATATTTAAATTGTGTTACATTCTTGTCATTTTTTATATAGGAAACCATCTTAGCCGCTTCATCCACTATGAGCCAATCTAGTGTCAGAGCATCACAGTAGGTATGTGTTTATTTTATATTGCAAATATTTATGTTTAGATAGGAGTAGATATATGTTTAGTAGATATGATTATTTGTCAACAATTATATGTTAATTTGTATCATTTTTATTTTACCCGCTATAGTCCTTTGTTTGACTCAACACTGTGACCAGTGTGGGACCATTTCTTTATACGAGGACTCTCGATAATCCTAAGGGACAATCATATGCACAAACCATCTCATAGATAAGAGAGAAAGACTCGAGGTAAACAAAAATTGCATTATTGATATAATATAGTACACATATAGTGATTTTGATGTAAATTAATAATTTATAAATGATAGTATATAAGTTTCTATTTACTAGTCTATCTTGTCAACCATTCACATAATTAATCTAATTTGTGGTTTTAATTTTTATTATGCAATAAGCTTCAAAGCAATTAACTTCTTCGAGAAGGCTCGATTTTGATGGTCCAACACATGATTAGGATATGATATCGATTGATGTAGTTAGGGTTTGATAGATCTTGATATGGAATATATGCTACAATTTGTAAAACTTATTCTGAGTAGGCATATATGCCAAATTTGTATATGCACAAACACAATTATTCTACATTTTGATATATAAGAATTGATACTCGATCTAATTTGTTCCTCGTGTGCATGTATTTCTACTTTGAATTTTCAAAATGGAATGTATAATTATCTTAGAATGGTTTAAAGTTATGATCGATAGTGTATGTTATAGATTAACAAAATTGCATTTTAATAGAACTTATGAATTACAATTGGTAATCCATCTATGTTAGAGTTCATTCATATTAAGGTTCACATACATTACATTCCATGAGACCACATTTCCTTGAGGAGTTTTTTCAAACAATTCACTGCCTTTTCTATTGTACCACATTTTTCATACATGTCTATCAAAACATTTTTATCAAACACTCAATTTGAGAATACACATGATTTCAAGCTCTGTTGAATGAATTTACATTTGACATTATTTTGTTTTTTGAACTCCTATAATGAAGTGGACAACTGATTTTTATTTCAAAAAATGTTAAAATTAATGAAAAATGGTATGAGAAGCACTGTATAATATTTGTTGAGAAGAACTGTTTGAAAATATGCCTCAAAGAATTGTGGTCTCATAGACAAGGCAAAAAAAAAAAAAAAGAGTAGATTGTGACAGTCTTATGGCATTGATTCTTTTGATTGATTAAAAAATTCAAACAAATGGATACAACTTAATGAAATATATGTCATTTTACAATGTTCATTCAAAAGTAATATAGTCATCTTGATTAAAATCAATGTCACTCAATGTTCATTCAAGATTAATAACATGTAAAAGGTATAAAATCATCTTGAGTAAGAATCACTATCTTTCAACCATAGGGGTTTGATGCACTTTCAAACGAAGTCCTTACAACTGAACAAGATACATGTTCATTAGATTGTTCATGTGAAATCTATACAATAATCACGATCAACAATTAAGACATCACTCAACCATGATAAAACCATTAAACAAACCAAATGAGTGTGATACTACCATTAAACAAACCAAATACAACTCCATGAAATGCATGTTGTTTGACCTTCGACATGCAATTTGTATTATTTTAATGCACAACAATGAATGTTGCTAACCATAATGCATCAATAAGCGAGAGTACTGGAGGTAGTCGGAGCAGGTGGGCAGCAGGGGGTGTCGGAGGTAGAAAAATTAGGAGGATGATGGAGGAGAGACCCAGAGGCAGGTAGAGTAGGAGAGCCGAAGAGAGTGTTATAGGCAAACACATCAGGAGGATATGGGGAGGGTCAAGTAGGAGGTCAATGAAGAGTGGTTAGGAGGAGGAGGAGATAGAGGGCATGAGCTAAGTTTGAGGAGGATAGACATGATGCTGGGGAGGCGATGAGGGAGAGGGAGGCGGTTGACGTAATGGACATAGGGGATGAGGGAGGGGCAAAGGAGATGGACACAAAGGTACATGATATTCACCCATTGGTTATGATGCCATCAACAATAGAGGATCTGGCCATGTGATTGAGAGGAGAAGATGCCATATTATATATCGCCGAGTAGAGGTTGAGAGACTTAGAGGTGGCAAGGAGTAGACTAGAGGTGGAGGTGCTTGTGTTGCAAGCCCAAATAGTAGAGAGTGAGAGGGAGTTTTAGGCGGTGGCTGATGTGATGCCTTGGCATGAGACGAAGATGTGAAGGGAGGGAGAGAGGTTCTGAGCCAAGATAGAGGAGCTGTGAGTAGGGATGAGGGAGTTAAGAGTAGAGGTGACTCATTTGGAGGGAGAGGTAGTGAGGGAGCATGAGGCAAGAGAGTCAATAAGATGGGAGAGGGACAAATTAGAGGCTATCGTGATGATATTGTAGGAAGGGGGTCAGTGAGAGTCTGGAGGATCGACAAGGCAGATATCGACAGAGAGGCTGGTGGAAGCGGAGAGGGATATGGAGGACCTGAGGAGGCAGGTAGAAGCAGAGAGGGATATGGAGGACCTGAGGAGGCAGGTAGAGTGATTGCTAAGAGAGAGGAGGGAGTTGAGGTAGGAGTGAGATGAGCTTCATGACAGGGTTGAGGTGGCAGAGGAGACAATGGGAGATATGAGATTGATGCAAGCGAGGGAGGATACCATGAGGGCACAGGTACAGGCGATGGAGACTGAGAGGGATGCCTTACAATCATAGGTGCAGGTTATGCAAGGGGAGAGAAATGTAGTAGTGGCATAGGTACATGATATGGAGAGAGATGTAGTGCAGAGGTAGGAACAAGTAGCACAGGGTGGTGAGATAGGGGAGGGGGTTCAGATATTGCAGGTACAAGTATAGGCGATGCAGAAGGAGAGGGATAAAGCCTTGGAGTAGGTGTCATGGATGGGATTAGAGAATGACCAGCTATGGTTAGTGCTAGGTGCCTTGGCATAGGAGAGGAGATCCATTTGTGGATACCGAGGCAAATACAAAATGGAGTGAGACTTAGCTAGACAACAGATTGGAGAGCGAGAGGAGTATATGAGAGAGGCGAGCTACTATATGTGCACCTATTATTCGGTAGTACCTGATCCAACACAATGGGTATCTGCCTATGTTCGAGCGCCACCATAGATGCTAGTGCCATTCCAGTCACCAGGGACACATACCTAGGGATATAACAGGATGAGGGAGACTCCCCCACGGAGGGCTCCAGTGCTAGAGTCACCATAAAGATCGGATGCAAGAAGTTCATGATTCAGAGGATTAGAGGGACAAGATCTTGGGTATTGACAGGTACAAGATGGGATACAATACAAAGCAAAAGAGATTAGAGCAGAGCCATAGCCCTATACTTGTACATTATTTTTGATGGTAGATGAGGGATATGTGATGTATATGATGGAAATTATTATGGATGTCTTGATGGATATTGTATTTTTTTTTATATGATATGTGAGAGCCCTTATTGACACTATGTGATGGATGATTTATTTATGCACATGTATGGTTATGGTTTTTATGATGGATGACATGATGTATGGATTTATGTTTATGTGTATATGGATTTATGTGCATGCTTAGATGGATGTATGCATAATGATTATGTTGATGCCTAATGTTTATGATGAAGGATGTGATGGATGATTATTTTTATGTGGATGATTTATTATGATATGCATGATGTATAACACTTATAATGCAGGATGGTGTTGGTGTAATTAAATGTTTTGTACCTTGTCCTAGGTCATAATTACACCTTAGTTAAGTTTACTTAGGGACCACATGGGAGTTGTTGGAGAATTTCCACCTTTGGTGGACTTATCTTCTTATTACTTTATCACCTCCACCTTTCATGGACATATCATGTGATTAGGTTTCCACCTTTTGTGGTGATCCACTATTTGTGGTGGTTATCACATTATCACTTTCCACTTTAGGTGGAGTGATAACTTTTCATTGTTGTCTCATGTCATAAGATTACGACACTTGTCATAATCTTATGCACTCCTATGTTCTCACCTTGGCTATATAACCAAGGGGTCTCTCATTATAAAATCAAGCAATTCCATTATCATTGACATTGAATATAGTTTATTCTTGTCATATTATTTTCTCTCTTCTTTGTGCTTTCTATTTGGTCCATAGATCTTGGCATCCATAGCCAATTCTAACAAATGGGATATGGTATGATATGTATGATGTTTATGATGTTATGGATGTGGAAATGAACCTAATGATATGAACTAAAGTGAATATTCTAATAAATGAATTTTAAGATGGATAGAATAATTAGTTAAAATTAACCTACACAACTTAAAATGATTATGCACATGTAATGCAATTTAATGAACCTAAAATGAGAATGAAATGTAATGTGATCCAAAATTAAAATAAAGGTCTTCATTATGATGGAAGCAAAGAAGGTGATGAGTGTGTAACCGCACCTATCAAGAACCATAGGACTCTCAAGAAGAATTGGGAAGATGGAAGGAATCATCGTTTGCACAACCAAAATCCTAAGTCAAGAACCAAGATGGAAGGATTCATGAATGCGATAGGGGAGAAAATGATATGCAATCCTAATGCAAGTTGCCATATTCAGAGCTTGATTTTTTGTATAGCATAAGACACCAGGTTCCATGGTAGATTTAGTGTCTAATGCATAAACAAACACAAAAAATGAGAAGGCTATCCCAATACCCCAAAGTCATGATGACTTCGGTTGGGCTAGGTATTGGAATAACCAGAAGTACAAAAGGATGTCCCAATGTAATGCAAGACCTCAGGGGTCCCGGTGGGTACTACGTGGGACAACTAGGAAAACAAAAAATAAACAAAAATCAAGATATGACCTTATGTAAACTAGTCAAAACACACCATAATATGAGAGATCATGGAGACCTTGACAAGTGATGATAGGGAGCTCAAACAATAAAAAAAAGCCAAAAGCAT
The DNA here is from genome assembly GCA_007115665.2 of Sequoiadendron giganteum. NCBI lineage: Eukaryota > Viridiplantae > Streptophyta > Pinopsida > Cupressales > Cupressaceae > Sequoiadendron > Sequoiadendron giganteum. The sequence goes on from CM021107.1 coordinate 261,433,081, forward strand.
CGAAATATTGCAATAAATTTTGAAACATCCTTTGGCATAGGATCAAGATGATGGATGGGTTTGATGTAGTCTATTAGGAAGGATACATCCTATTGAGACCAAAGATGGATGCTAAACTAAAAGATTGATAATGACGTAGGATATTCAGAAACTAACTAAATCTCATGACATAAATGGATTCCATTTGTAAAGTACCAGTGAGATAAAGACATACCTTGAAAACAAGACACAAGACTGACTCACCCAAAAGACCTAGGGGCTCAGCGGTTGATCAAAGATCAACCTTGCCTACGTGAAAGTGCAGAGCCCTTGTAGCTTAGGAAAAGACCATGGATCAAAGTGGAAAGAGGATGATGAAGACAAATGATGGAGGACAATGATCAGACAAACTGGTCACAAAAGAAAAACAAAGGAAAGCCTTGAGGGAGGATCAAATGATCAACCTTGCCTACGTGAAAGCATAGGGGCAACGTAGTTCACCAAGGGTAGACAGACAAAAAAAGAAAACAAAAATAGCCTCGGGGGTAGATCAAATGATCAGCCTTGCCTACGTGAAAGTCCAGGGGCAATGTAGTTTGCTAAAGATGAGACAAACAACAAGAGATGACAAGAAACAAAGCCCCAGGGATGGATCAAATGATCAACCTTTCCTACGTGAAAGCACAGGGGCAACATAGTTCGCCAAGGATGAGATGCGATCTTGATGGAGACATACACAATGAATGATGCTAGATGGAGACGACCAAAGCGATGAGGCGACACAAGCTCAGATTAGGATAAAATCTCAGGATGTTGGATAGCGGGTGATGTGTGCCCAATTCTCAACCAAAAATATACCAAGCAACTAGATGATACAAGCGGATGGGAGGATAGGATCGATAGGATGGTAAGGATATCGAGATCTGGATGGATAAATCATAAGGTAACTAGGATGTGAGGTAGCTAATGATTAAGCCCTATACGAAAGGTCCCCGTTGCTAGGTTTTCACCAATCGTACGTATCCAAGGCACCATGTAGGGGTGGTTTTAACCATAGGATGAATTATTTATCTTTACTATTGTTGGATAAAATATTTTCATTGGTTTCATGTGAGGTCAGATGGTAGGATGTTGTCATGAAGGTAGGTGTAGATGTCTTGGTACCAGGGGGATTCATGACCTACAATGTCACATACCATTTTGCTATCAAGGATGTCATATGAAAAGATTAATAGTTTCTCTACAAGGAACTCACATTTAGTACAATCTCAGGGCATGTCCAGGAGGGAACCAATGGTAGCCATGGTGTCATCTACTTTATTCTATACCCTGGGTATTTGGCCAAAATAAATGGAGGATAAATACTTCTTGAAGTCATCTACCATTTTTTTTTAAGGTAACAACTTGTCATCCTTTGTTAGGAACTCATCATTAACCTAATTGATAACTAGTTGGGAGTCACCAAAGATGTGCAGGTGCGAGATACGCCATTGAACTACAATATTAAGGCCTATGAGGAGAGCTTCATATTCAACAATATTGTTTGTACAAGGAAAGGCCAACCTGAATGATTTTGGTATGTAGTCACCTTGGGGGGTGATGAGAAAGATTCCTGCTCTTGATCCATTGTTGGTGTGTGATCCATCAAAGTATAATGTCCATGTGATGGCTTCCGAAACTACAAAGACCCCTTCATCTAGAAACTCTATTTCTAAAGGATAGGCATCTACTAGTGGAGCATTTGCTAATTGGTCCACAATGAATTGTTGTTTGATTACTTTGCGATCCACATACTCTATGTCAAATTCACTTAGTAGCATGACCCATTTAGCCACACGGCCTGTCAATGTTGTTCTAGATATTAGATATTTAAGCAGATCAACTTTAGATATTAGCTTGACCAGATGACTAAGCATGTAGTGTCTGAGTTTATGGGAGTTGAAGATGATGGCTAGGAAAGATTTCTCCACTGGGAAATAATTGAGCTCATAACTAACCAAAGTTCGACTGATGTAGTAAATTGCTCGTTCTTTTGAGGACTCATCATGTTGTGCCAATAATGCCTCCAATGCCATGAAAGTTGCTAAAATATAAAGGAGGAGCAGTTTTCTTGGGATAGGTGGCATGAGAATAGGTGGGTGAGCCAAGTATTCCTTGATCTAATCAAAGCCAAGCTAACATTGTGGGCTCCACTTAAATTCAATGTCTTTCTTTAGGAGGTGTGTGAACGATTGAGATTTGTTGGCGAGTTGAGCAATGAATCTTGAGATGGATTGGAGCTTACCTTGTAGACTTCTTAGTTGTTTTAGATTACGGGGTGGAGGCATTTCCATGATTTCCTTGACCTTAGCGGGATCAACCTCAATTCCTCTACGACAGACAATGAACACCAAGAGTTTTTTGGTTGTGACACCGAAAACACATTTCTTTGGATTGAGGCGTAGCTTGTACTGTTCTAGACATTCAAAGATATTTTTGAGGATTGCAAGGTATTCTTCTCTCGTTCTTGATTTTCCTAGCAAGTCATCAAAATAGTCTTTCATTATTATGTGGATGAGGTCATGGAAGATAACTATCATGGCACACTAATAGGTTGCCCCTGCATTTTTGAGGCCAAAAGGCATGACATTATAACAAAATGTTCCCCAAGGTGTTGTGAAGGCGGTCTTGTGTTGGTCCTCAGGGGAAACCTTGATTTGGTTGTAGCTGGAGAAACTATCCATGAGGGACAACATCTCATGTCCTGTGGTGAGATTGACCAACCTGTCGATATTTGGTAGAGGGAAGTCGTCCTTGGGACAAGCTTTATTAAGATCTCGAAAGTCTGTACAAATTCTGACATCTTCGCTAGGTTTAGCAATTGGGACTATATTGGAGATCCAGTTGGAGTAGTCAATCGGTCAGATAAACCCTTCTTCCAACAACTTTTCCAATTCTTTCTTAACCAATAGGGCTACTTGAGGGTGCATTTTGTGGAGTTTTTGCTTGATCGGTTTCGCATCAGTATGGACATCTAGGTGATGTACCACCAAAGCTGGATCAAGGATGGGAATGTCTGAGTATGTCCAAGAAAATTTGATGATTACTTCTTTCAAGAGGTTGGTGATGGTAGATTTTTATTCTTTTGATAGTGCCTTAGCCACATAGGTGATCTTGGGGTTCTCTTCGGTTCCCTAGTTTATTGCTTGTGTTTCTTCGATCAAGATGGATGATCGATTGAATTGTTGAGTTTATATAAGGGGAAGATGAACATCCCTATATTCTAGTGCCTCTTCAAGGTTTTTATTAGTAGATACACCCTTTTTTTATAATATTTCATAGTCACAAAGTGCCCTAGGGAGGTTTTCACTAGGTGACCCAATTTGATTTTTCTTTTTATTTTGTGGCTAGGGCATTCATCTTCCCCCAATCCCATGAGATGCACATATTGGTCCACTGAGGGAAAGTTGTTGAGAGGTCTGGTACCTTGTTGTTCATAGGCTATAAGCTCAGGGTGTTTGATGGATAGGGTGATGGTACAAATTGATAGAAATTCAAACATGGCAGGGAGGTCAACATGATTTAGTTCATCGTATGTGTGAATGATGGATTCCTCCTCCGGTATGTCTTTGAGGGAACCATTGTCCACACTCAAATTGTTGGAGGCACTAGATTATGCTAGAGGGCCCTTTTATTTCTGGTCATAGCCCAATCCTATCTTCTTCAGATGTATGGATGCTTCTACGGGTTGTCGCTTTCCTTGCTCTTCTATACCAAGATCTCTGCCTTGGTATTTTCAATTTTCAATGAAATTAGACACACATGGATAGACCTCCTGGAAGTATTCTCTGAGGGGACGTGATAGCTCAAGTTCTTCTCTATAAACCCACTAACTGATATCTTCTTCTATTTGATCCTGAAGGGAACCCAAATCTCTGAATGTTGTTGAGCCCATGTTCTTGGAAGTGAGTGTGAGTGTCTTCTCTTTTGCTTTGGAGACAGATTGAGAGGGTCGACCATATGTACATGGTGAGGGTGGCATGGTTTCCACATTGAATGTTGTATGCATTTTGTACTCACCACACCCCTTGTCAATGATTTGGACCTTAGTGATGGTGGAATTAGGTGTGGAGGATGGCATGGATGAAGAGGTGTTTAATGTGTTGGTGGATGGAGGAAAATATAATGTCTGAGATACCCCATTTCTATCCCAGGGTAATAATGAGAATGTGGAAAGGAAGCCTCTAGGGTGCGACAATATTCAAATGGTTGAGGATCAACTTGTATAATTACTTCCATTCCTTGGAAAGGGAATTTCAGACATTGGTGATAGGTTGATGGGATGGCTTGCATAGAGTGAATCCATGGGTGGCCCAAAAGGATGTTATATGGAAGTTCCAGGTCCAAGACATGACACATAGTATACTGCACAATGGGACCCACCTGAATAGGAAGACAAATAGTGCCCTCAAAATATCATTCTACGTTATCATATGCTTTAATGGTGATAACCTGATTATTTAGGTCAACCTGGGTGTATCCCACCTGTTATATAAAATTTAATGTACAAAGATTTAGGGCTGAACCATTATCTGCTAGGACCCTTTTCACTTTATGAAAATTCACCCCAACCTCAAGGTGAAGGGGGTGATTATGACTCGAGTCAAGGTGTGGAATATCCTTCTGACTGAAACCCAATTGATAAGTTGTGGAAAAATTTCCTACTAATGCTTGGAATTGTGTAGGATCTATGTTGTTAGGGACTTGGGTTCTTTGTAAGGCCTTATTCAGGATGTCCTAATGCATGGGGGAAGACTTAAGTAGATCTAGGATAGAAATCTGAGCCGAGGTCTTGCCTAAGTGATCAATGATGTTATATTGCAAACTGACAGATGGCAGCTAGGTAGATGCAGGAGTGGCTGGGACCATGATGCGGGTTTGATGGGTGGTAACAACACATTGTGGATCTTTTCCTTTGACGCGTATCTTGGATACATGTGGCTCCACTTGTTATACGTATGTGACAACACCTTGGTAATTGTATGGCACATTTTTGTAAGTGATATTATTTGTGTTGCTATTCTAGTTGTTGTTGTTGCTAGGTCCAGGATTGGATTTGGATGTGCTAGGACCCTGATTATGCTTGGGAAAAGCATTCTAATATATTTGAAGTTGAGAACTAGACGAGCTTTCTACATTAGCATCCACATGTATTTCACCCCAATCTATGAGACCTTGGATGTATATTTTTAGACCTTGACACTTGTCTAATGTATGTCCCTTAATCTTGTGAAATTCACAATACTCATTGTCTTTGAACCAAGTTGGTTTAGGCTTAGACTCATCGAGGGGCTTGGTTACAGGATACATGATGGGGTAGTTTTCTTGGAGGAGTTTTTTAAACACAACACTAAGGGGTTCTCCCAACTAAGTAAACTGGATTTTACTTCCCCCTTGGTTGTTTTGATTTGACTATTGACGAGGTGCTCCTTGGGGCATGGATATGGCGTTTGGGATTGAATGTTTCTGTTGAGGAGGATATTTTTATGAGGTGGTAGCCACCTGGACATGTTTGGTGTCAGTGACACCATCATTGCAAATATTTTTATTCTTATTCCAATAATGAGGTTTATCTCCAAAGGATCTCTCTTTATCAGAATTGAAAATTGTGACCTGCCCTTTAGCAACAAGGGCTCGTTCCAGGATATGACCCTTTTCCATGAGTGCCACAAAGGTAGTGATGCAGTGGATTCAGAAGTTGTGAGCCATGTTTGGATGAGAATTTTCGATAAAAAATGTAACCATGTCTTTTTCCTGTAGTGGGGATTTCATCCGGTTGGCTAAGGCTTGCCATCTTTGTAGATAGCTTGCAAAGGTCTCTCCATCATGTTGTTTTTCTTTCAGGAGATCAAGCATGTCAATGTCCTTCTCCAGATTAAAAGAGGAGTAGGAGAAAAATTGTTCTGATAGTTGTGCAAAGGATTTGATGGAACATTTTTCAAGGCCCATGAACCATTTAAGGGCGACCTGCTATAAGCTCTTAGGTAATAGTCAGATGAGGTAGTTGTTATTGTGCATGACCTCTTGGTAATGGGCATAAAATTCTTGCAGATGAGATTTGGGGTCTTTGCTTCCCTTGTACTTAATGAATTTTGGTATTTCAAAGTGTTTGGGGAAGGGAACCAAGGAAATGGAGGGATCAAATGGATAGGGACAAATGTCCTCAAACTTGAATGACTGCTTGCCTATCCCAGCTTGTAAATCCTTCAACAAAACTTTAACTTCTTCCAAGTCTTTGTTGATGGGTGTTGTAGGACTCAGAGTATGCTGATTGTACGAATAATATTTTTGGTATGATGAGGATGGTACTTCCGAGGTTGGATCATAGACGGGCTGGGATCAAATGCATTTGTTGGTTCTGATTGACCTATAAGTGTATTGCAGATTGATGTATGGCAGATAGGAGGATGATGGATTGTGGTGAGTGAAAGTTGCTTGTTGGTAGGGTGGCTACTGCTAGTAGTAAGAAGTGGGTGAAGCACCTTGCTGTTGTGTAGGATTTTGATAATACAAAGAGGTAGGACCCCCTTTTTGATATGATGATGGTTGTTGGTAGTAAGAGACAAAAGGTGCACCCTGCTGGTAGGATTACTATTGTTGGAGATAGGGTGGATAAGATTGGTATTATTGCACAATGGTGGGCTGCTTTGGACATATGGGGGTGGATTAGATAGCTACTGGTAGGTATGATTAGGTGACTGTGGAGGATTGGTGTAAGGTGGCGGTTGGGTCCACGTTTGGTTTTGATTGGTCTGATGAGGATTTGAATTGAGATGGGATGGAGTAGTGTATGTGCTGGATGGATGGTAAAGATATTTTTTAAGAGGATTATTTTGTGTTTGTGGAGGAATGTGTATATTGTTCAGTGGGGGTCACTGTTGTGGCTATTATTGGTAAGATGGGTCAAATGGAACATGTTGTTGTTGTGGGACTGCTACTAAAATGCCATGCAGTGGTTGTGGCTACGAGTATGTTGTTTGTGTCACCTGATGTGGTGGTTGGGTAGGAATCAAGATGTTTTGTTGTGGGATGGGAATTTTGTGCTGTGGCAGTTGCTGATGAAGTGGTAGGGATGAGATAATAGTAGTAGTAGTGTTTTGAGGCAGTGTTTGCAATGGAGTGGATTGGTGAGGAATAGTAGGAGGCTATTGGAATGCAAGTGGTGGCAACTTGTTAGCGGGTATAGATCCTGGAGGTGGCATTCATGCAAGGGTAGGTATGCCCCCAGTATTGATAGGTGGCTGACTAGGATGTTGAATTGGAAGTGGTGGAGCGGATGGGATGTATGGTGGCATGTCGTAGTGTAGGGATCATGATGCTGAGGTTGTGCTCTTGAGGTTGTGGTTGGGAGACAAGGATAACTAACAACTTGGTGTATCACAACATTTCCAAACTCAAGATGATACTAATTCTCCATGGGTGCACCTTTGGGGACATATGAATTCCCTAGGACATTTTTTAAAGTTTGCGGATTGACGGGTGTGGGAAGAGTGTGGGTACCAACATATTGTGATGCATTGAAATCGGATGGTGGTTTGATGCCTCTCATGAGTAGAATGGAAAGAATCTTATCTCCATGTTCATTGAGGAGACGGTCCATCATTTGAACATTAAGGGGATCATTAAGGTATTCATCAATGGTGACTTCAGGCTGATTTACGATTTTCTCCTCACCAGGTGGTATGGTGTTTTGGATGTCTATATTGGATTGGGATGATGCACCGTTATGGGGATCTTGTGGGATGTTGGGAATTTTGTTAGGATCGTGTTGGATATTTGGTTGGAAACCTTGGGCTTGTTGGTCCACCATTTTATTTTTTGTTTGTGAACGGGTCTGAACGAGCATGAATGTGCAAAACACCTAAGTGATCTAAGATGTAATTAAGCTTTTAATATGCAATCTAGATGATTATCTAAATGATGGCTGGATTGATTGATAAAAATATGATTGGATTGGATTGGATGATAGATCGATTAATAGGATATATGATGGATCAATTGATTGGATAACTGGATAAAGATGAGATTTGATTGGATTGACCAATAAAATTATTGATAGGATTGGATGAAATTGGATTAAAGATCAATTGATTGGATGACTAGAAGGGTTTCTAAACTAGGTTCAGAGATCACCTTAGGTGACTTAAGGTGTTGATTGATCGGATTAAAGGATGAACTAATAATCACGACACTGAATCCGCCTTGAGATGGAAGGGGATTGATAAGGCCAAGGTTGATGATCAACTTAGGATAGATAGAAATACTAAGTAGATGTTGAAGGATGATGATCAGGTTCAGGCACCTAGGTCAATTTAGATAACAACTTCAAACAAAGTTTAGAGGATTTAGATCGAGAAAATGATAATGGATATATAACCTAAGGATGATTATGAATGCACCTATATGATTTGGATGATGATATGGATGAAAATGGATCATGATGTAGGTGAGTAGGATGTGCAAATACATGGATAGTCAACAAACCTTTCAGAAACCACGAGAAACTGGCTTTTCAGATCAAATTTGGGAAATGGATGTAGTTTTGGGGCAAGGCTGCTCAAACTTGGGCAAGGTTGCCCAAATTAGGGCAGGGTCGTGTGTTCTGGAAAAGGTCGCCCAAACAAATCCTGTGTTCAACTTAGAGCGAAAAATGGTTGAATTATATCGATAAATGGACTTCTAGAATGAGCAAATGAGTTTTCAGAATAGAGAAATGATCACTCAAAATAGGTGAATAGATGTATGAGGCTAGGGAACGACACTCAGAATAGAAAAATGGATTTTTGAAATAGGTGAACGAATTCTCGGAATGAAAAAACAGAACCTACAAATAGTTAGGAAAAAATAGAAAACAAAAAGACTAAAAGTTAGACTTTGGGCAGGGTTTCCCCTTTTAGGGTGGGGTCACCTATTCTGGGTAAGGTCACCTGTTTGTGAAACAAAACTTGTAAAAAATTATAAAAAAATAGAAAACAAAAAGACTGAATGTCAGATTTTGGCCAGGGTTGCCCCTTTTAGGGTGGGGTTGCCTGTTATGGGCAAGGTCACCTATTTGTGAAACAAAACCTGTAAACAATTAGGAAAAAATAGAAAACATAAAGACTGAAAGTTAGACTTTGGGCAAGGTCACCCATTTTAGGGCAGAGTCGCCTGTTCTGGGCAAGGTCACCTGTTTGTGAAACAGAACCTGCAAATAGTTGGGAAAAAAAAAGAAAAAAAAAAGACTGAAAGTCAGACTTTGGGCAATGTCGCCCCTTTTAGGGCAAGGTTGCCTATTTTGGGCAAGGTTGCTTGTTTGTGGGTGGAGTCACCCTTTGAGGGCGAAGTTGCTTCTATGTTTCCGAACCTGCAAGATTTCAAAAAACAACAAACGTGAAAGTAATGGACCCGTGACGTAGGTCCCACGGGGCATGCCAAAAATGTGTGTAGTGAAAATATTTACTCTAAAAATACAAAAAAATAAGTAAATGCAATGAACAAAGAGACACAACAACATCTCAATATTAGGCTACATTGAACACAAATAAAAGTAAGATAGAAACACAAATGATTATACCTTTTACTTATGTTGATCCTTGGTTGGACCTTGATAGTGCTTTTAACGTGTGCTCCTTGGATGGAAAGTTTGCAATGATAATGGTGGTTGAAGGATTAATGGTGGTGGGTGAGTGCAATAATGGCTACAAGAGTGCAAATTCAAGTCCTAAGATGCTACAATAAATGGCTAAAATACTTGAATGGCTTGATAGCATGAGTGTGATAATGAATGCATAAGGTCCCTTAATGAATGAAAAGGGAGGTTATTTATAGAAGAAATTGAATTCTCTAGAGGATTCAATGGTTAAGATTGATCCACCATGGCCAAGATGGAGGGCTATAGTGAGTTGAGGACTCACAAACCCTCACATCTTTCCATGTGGAGGATGAAGTGTCCAAATGACATGGTGAGATGGAAATAGTACAAATGATGTGGAAAAGACCATGTGGTCCCAAGTTACTTGCAAGTACCTTGGGATGGGAGAGGATTTCCTCAAAAAGGTATTCCTTGTCCCCAAGTGGGGCTAAAAGTGACAAGTGAGGACTTTTAGAAAGTCCACTCTTGTCACCATGGGTATTGGAGAAGGCATTGCAAGAATAAATGTGAATTTAAAATTCACAATCTTGGGAGAGACCCATGGATAAGACAAGGTCTTCCAAAAGGAGGTCTTTGTCCATGTACTTGATTTGACCTTTGAGAGGTCATGGATAAGAAAAATGCATGGGAGGAATAAGTGTGAATTTTTAATTCACATGGGGAAGAGGTCAACCCAAAAAAGGTAAGTACCATGAAGGGTTGACTTAAGAACATGCTGGAAAAGGTAAGTGATTAGGATTAGGATTGTGCAAACATGTGATTAGGCAAATTAATGATGATTAGAGGCAAGTGGATAAATATGGAGGATGTGACATTAATCCTAATTAAGGATATGCACATCTTGATGAAGGATTAATTAGATTAACTCAGATTAGTGAAAGGGTTATGGAGGATGAGACAATGAGAGAGAGAGAATGAATTTAAAATTGAAGAAGAATAACTGACTAAATTAAATAAATTGATTGATTAATTTAATTTAGAGAGGAAATGGTAAAGGATAAAGTATTTAATTAAATACTTTTGGGAACCTTAAGGAAAGGGGATAATATTAATTAAATGTGTCATTTAATTAATATAGATGGATTAGACAAATAAATGATAGGATTATGACCATATGGAAGTGCTAAAATTTAGGTGTCTACAAAATATAATAAAATAAATTTCAAACTTAAATTCTAAATTAAAAGTTAGAGAGAGAGAGATAGAGAGAGAAACTAACTTTTGATTAGTCATTTCATGCCAACAATCCAAGGATAGAATGTGTCCTAGGGAGTTATGCTTAGGGTAGAATTTAATTTGATTAAGGATATGATAATTCACCTTTAAGACCTCTTCATTGTACCCATTGCACACTTAAGGAGGAAAATAGATAAAGAGAAAGAAAAAAAGAGGAAGAGAGAAATGAGAGGGAGATAGAGATAATATATAGAGAGGAAAAGGGAGAAAAAGAGAAAGACAAAAATATATATAAAGAGAGTGAGAGAGGTAGAGATATGGTTATAGGGAGAGAGAGGGGAAAGGAAGAAGAGAGAGAAGTATTTATATATTGATCCCCCCTCTATCACTATGTTTCTCATTGCCTCTCAATCTCTCTCTTCCTGTCTCTCCCCTATTTCTCTCTATATTTATCTTTCCTTGTATCTTTTTCTCTTTTCCCCTCTCTCTTTCCCTCTCCCTATCTCTCTCTCTCTCTCCCTTCCTTTCTTTTTCATATCCCTATTTATCCCCCCTCTCTCTTCCCCTCTCTCCCTCTCTCCCTCTTTTATCTCCCTCTACTTCTATATATAACTTCCTATCTCTATTTTTCTTCCCTCCACATCTCCCTCTCTCATAATCTCTCTATTTGTCTCTTCCTCTTTCTATCTCTATTTATACATGATCTCCCTCTCTATATATTTATCTCCATCTCCATCTTCATCCCCATCTCCATATTTATCTCTATCTCTATCATCCTTTCTATATATCTCCCCTATCTCTATCTCTCCCCTATCTCTATCTCCTTACCTCTTCCTATATCTATCTATCTCTCTCTTCTCCCTATTTTTCCCAATATATTTATTGACGAGTCCTAAATTGTCCTCTTTTCCTTGTTTAATTTACATAATTTTCATGATATTTATGATGGTTTCAAAGACATTACCCAAACCTTCCTACTTATTTTAAATATTTAAAGCATTAAGGATAATATATATTAAATATTGCTAAATTATTGTGTGAATATATTATAAATATCTATGAAAGTTAAATAATATTTTATGTTGATTATGTTTATTAATGATGAAGAGATGCCTTTGAAATAAACTAACCCATGTAGCAAAGGATGACTATCAAATTTAAACCAATGTGATGATTGACTATAACACATGTAGTCTTTCGTAGTTGATGGATGCAGTAGGTTGAAGATTGTGCAAATTTTATTCATAGATCATTCTATCTTTTTACTTTATGTTGTCACCAAAAAGAGATAGTCATGGAGGAAAGAAGGTATTTGTAATAATAGTGGTCATGGCTCACAATAATTTGTGCCTTGTTAAGAACGTCTTCAATTATAATTATATTCTTTATGATGTATAATCTTGATATGATTTTTGACACTCTCACCTCCATTAGTTTTCCATTTCTGTTTAGAATAAGAATGAGTCCTCTTCCCATGCTCTTGGGAAAGTTGACAATTGTTTAGTTTTTTTTTAGTCCAAGAATAATCAAACAATCGAGATCCTGTATGTATATGTTTGATCTTGTGAGAGATCAAGGATCTAGTATTCTTGTGTTAGTTATATTTAGATATATAAGCAATTTCTATCAATTCAATACTATGTTCTTAATTTATCTATTCAATTTGCAATAAAGATAGATGCAACCATTTCCATGAAATTATGAGTTACAATTTAAGAGGGATACTATGGGATTTTAGCGATTCAAGAAAGGGCCACTTGAGGTAACTGTAATACTCCTTGTAGTTTAGTATTTTAATTATCGTAATGTTGATGGTCAAAATAGGAACATAAAACATAATATTTCTACTCTATTTCTCCTAAAAAAGAAAGAAAACATATAGTAGCCTAACTTCCAAGGTCCTAGTAGTTGGTTCTCAACTGTCTGATGTCACTCGATTGGCCAATGCAACTATAATTTTCAAGGGAACTTTGCTGGTGATAAGGAATACAAACTGTATCAAATTTCATCAATCTATGTTTAATGGGGGGGGGGGGGGTATAAATAAATAGAAAAAGGATAGATCAAGGCATAGATCAGTAAAACATGAACAAAATTCTTTAACATCCACACATATATTCTTAACAGATCAAAACTGTAACATGATGCAACTCATAGAACAATCTATACCATTCCATACATTCACAATGCTTAATTTAATCATCACAACCATCCATCAAAATACTACAAGATTCAAAATAAACTCCCCATTCGTTGCCAATAATAGAGATCAACGGACATATAATAATTATATTCATAGATAATTTAATGACATAGTCTTTAAAATATGGTTTCCCTTATTGATTTGTATCAAATAAGAAACATTTATGCACAACAAACTTACTGGAATACCGACTAATTATGGTTCATTAACCTCATCCAAGAATTTCAATTCCAATATAAAACTATATAAAAAGTGTATCTAAATTAAACATGAACTTAAAAAAAAGTATCTTTGCTCAAAGATATAAAATCCTATATGCTATCATCAGGTGGCTAATTCTACTTCAATCAACCAACCTTTACAACATGGAGCTCAAAATTATATATAGACATGCTACGCATAAATCCCTCTCAATCAAAAATTGAGATCCACTAATTAAGGAACCAAAACTGCATCAAGAAACTAGACTGGCTGATCTTCAGTTCAAAGGTTGATTGCCTTGTTGTACAAAATCTGATGCCGAAAAAGAGACAAAATTGGCCGATGAAAACCTTCAGTTCAAAGGTTGATTGCCCTATAAAGTAGGAGAGAAAAGAGGAAGTCATGTGTGCAAAATAGAACATTTTGATACCAACTCAATCCTGTGTTGTTTTCTCAAGAACATATTCATCATAACTGGAGAACACTTGTTGAAGGATGTCCACATTAGGCCCATCGACCCAACTATCTTCAAATTTTATTCTTTTCAACTTTGCTGAGGCAAATTCCTACATATCTTTCAATTTTGTCAACTCCCTCCTAACATATTTCACCTCTTTATAATCCATCAGTCTATCCAACAATAAATCCTCCCCATCATCTTCTTTCTACATGACCTCTAGGAATTTGTTGTTCCATTTCTCCATCAATTGATCCAAAGGCATGCCTTCTTTAACCGGTATGTCTACATTGACTAAAATAGCTACTACAACTTCTAATTCATCAAGCTGCTCATTCAAGTCTTTACTAGCATCTTGAATCTCATTCGTATGTTTATATATGAAGTCAGACCTAAACCGGATTATGCTTGAGGCCTTTTCCAAGAAATCTGCATTATCCTCTTCGAGGATTGATTGCTCTAGAAGAGTTGATTTTGGAAACTTATTGATATCTTTCATCTTCTAAACATAATCCCTGTATTCTTCCTCCCATTCTCCTAGAGTTTCAATATGATGACCCATTTCTTCTATCAACTCAAGTGTTGTTTTATGGATTTCAAAACTGTTTACCAACACTTCACCCACTTCTTGATTAAGCTTGTCAATCCATCTATTCAACATCCCAGACTTACTCCTCATTTGTACTAAATCATCAACTTCTTTTTTGCTGAGTAGGATTGGAGTTTCCAAGGCAACAAATTGTTGGGACCTGGGAGTAGAAACATCTCTTAAGAAACTATGCAGTTGATCCAATTGAGCCTTAAGTTCATCCTTTCTTTATTTATCCTTGATCATCCTAGACTTTGTGGAGGAAGCTACAACATCAATAAGATTCAATTTTTGATTCCTTGTAGGCCTCCCTAAGTTGACTGTGCCCAATTGATAATTAGTCACTTGCATATCTTACCTATCCTTGTCCACCACTAGAATTGCACATTCAACAATGATCTCTCCTACCTCTGTGAGCCTTGTGGAATAAAGAACCCTAGGATTTTTCTTAGGTCTTTCCTTTTCTATCTCCTTCATCATTTCTTCCCAATTAAGAGGTTGTGGTGGAGCTATCTGCTTCTTCTCAAGATCCAACTTTAACCATGTAGGAGCACTAGGAGTGGTAGCCATCATTGTAGAGGAAGAGGAAACAATGGTAGAAGATAGTGGCTGCAATAATGTAGCTTTAGGTTGAGAATCAACCTCCTACACATTTTTCTGTTCCTTTTCTATAGTCTCTTGTGCAACCCTCTCAGCCTCTTCCTTATCCTTGTGCTCTTGCAGCCTTTTATCTTCTCATTCCTTTTTCAAATGTTCTTCCTCTAAGCTCTTTTCTTCAAGAAATTTATCTCTCTCTCTCTCCAAGTCTTTGAGCTTGTCCCATACTTCCTTTTCCTTTTTTTGTTGCTTATCAATCTCCTCAACATGCTTTTCCTTTTGCAAGCATTCTTCTTCCTCCCTTTTCTTATAGGCCTCTTCAAAAAAATTAAATTTAGCCTCAAGGGCTTCCCTTTCTCTTCTTTGTCTAGCCTTCTCTTCTTCAGGATCATGGATATTTTGCAGCATTTCTAACTTGTCATTCTCCTCCTTTATTCTGAGCTCCTGCTCCTTTTTTTGTTGCTACTTGGCTAACTCATCAGCTTTCTATTTGGCCTCTAATTGTTGTTGTTGGAGTAATGCATTAGCTTGTGCCTTTGCATCCATTTCTTGTTGTTTTGCCAATGCTTCAACTTTTCCTTTGGCATATGATTCTGTCTTAGCTTCTTCAAATAGTGTCCATTGGTCCTCCTCTATCAAAACATGCTCAATTCCCACATCCTCAATTTCATCAAGAGGCGTCTCCTCCAGTGTCTCCTTATCCGATAGAGTATCCTCAGAGTCTATCTCTACATAATGGATTTCAACCTTAGGTTCCTTTCCCTTTAAATTTTCAACTTCCTTATGGAGAGTTCCCTTAGGAATTTATCCGCTTGACTTCTCTGTAGGAGGGGGATGAGTAGATGACACACCTACAACTGATGTTGAGGCCCCAGGTCATGTTGGGACTTCTTCTTCATGTGTTTTAGGTAGATTTTGAGTTGGAACTTCAAGTTCAAATTCCTCTATATCGGGAGGGAAGAATTCCAATGGCTCCTTAGGAGGTATTATTCTTTTCATCCTCTTGTACCCTTGATTGGTACTTGCACCTTTCCTTTTATTGGAAGTTGTACCCCTAGGCTCCTTGGTTCTTAGCATGACCCATTGGATGCTTCTATCCAACACTGGCCTTGCTATCTATTTAATATCTATGATCTCCTTTGCATCCCAATCTACAAGATCCAAGTTCTTGGTACCTATATTCTGTACCTCATATTGGGGATCCAAAACCACCCCATCATCTAATAATGTTTGAGGAATTTCCACCTTGACCCCATACTCCACCATGAGTGGGATAGGAAAACTTTCATAATTTCTTTTCCTCAAGTCATAATCATCCTAAAGATCACTCCAAAATCTCTCCAATAGATTGAAGTGTTTATCAAAAACAAAAGCAAGCAAAGCATTCATATTCTTCTTTGGATCAAAGTGCTTCCTAGCAGTGTACAAGCCCAACTTCAGATGCATCAATTCATTGCAAACAAACTTAGCTCCCACAAGGTGTGGACAACTATATTCACCCAACTTCATGGGGAACTTATGATAACCGAGCTTATGCTTTATACCAAATTCAGAATTAACCCCCAAAGCTTGATAAATGAACTCCATTAAAACAATCCTATTGTTGTAACATCTAGGGAGTAGGTGAGGGTGACCATCAAATCCAGCCAGCCTGAAATAAGTAAACTTAGGGTATTGGATAAAACAATATACCTACTCTGTGATGAATGCCATGGCCTCCTCGTTCAATCTATATCCTGCATCTCCCGTAAGCTGGTTAATAATGACATATAAAAATGCATCATTAACCCTTTTGTAATGTAGTTTAGAAGTCTACAAGGTGAGTTGATCATAATGATTCCACACCTTATTCTATCCATCAACTTCTCCCAAAATCCCCAGTCTGTTTAAACTTGGAAAAATGCCTCTTCTTGCTACTGCATAAATGACATAAGAGGTCATGAAGAAACTCTTGGTTTCTCTCACTCTAATCATTTGGTTATGTATGCTTTCAAACACAATCATGGGCCAATCAAATTTCTTCCTACCATCTAGGATTGTCTGAATGAATAGAAATATACATTCTTTAAAGTGAAGAGTATCCCTTTTCCCAAACACTCTGGATAACATCATTATAATGGCCCCAATCTCCTTGTAGAATTATGCCCTTTTAGGCTGATTTGGAAGCTTAACTAGAGACTTTTCTCAGTTCTCATCCATTTCTTATTCAAATGAGTTTTTTTTGCTTCCTTATGATTACTATATATTTTCAAGGCCTCCGCCTCATTGAGTTTCCTAGGATTCTTTGGAGTGGGCACATTTTACATGAACTAAAACATTTGAGGAGTTAGATCAATGATGACATTACCCTACGAATCCACACACTATCTTGTAGTAGGATTATAGGCTCTAGCTGCTATCATTATTAATTCAAGACATTAGATTGACAGAGGAAATATAGTAATATGAGCCAAGCTAGATTCAACTATTCTTTGAGTCCTCCCTATTACCTCTTCAACAAACATTTTTGAGTACAATTCCTCACAATTGGATGGACCTAGGTTGGTATCAGTTATGTCCATCCAATCAGAAGTCACTTTACTATCAGTGATGGCAAGACCCTGATGATTATACCTTAAGGTATAAGGGAGTTTTACTGGCTTAACCTTTGTAGGCTTTGCTCCTTGTTTTAAAGTCTCTATAGGTTGACTCCTTTGAGAAGCTTTACCTAATGCTCCCGACATCTTTTAATTTCTGCAACAAAACCCAATATTAGATCCGCAAGAAGTATGAAAAACTAGGTCAGAGATCCCACCTTTCATATACACCAGAGGCGGGAACAGGCATAAGAAATCCCTAGAAAGCTTTTAAAGCACCGCGAGGTCGGGATTGGAATGGACATTGAACTCACAACAAACCATATAGAGGGATCATAGATGGAGTTAGAATGGTAATCGAGATTGGGATCATAATGGAAATCAGACTTGGTACAATGAAGAAGTCTCAAATTTATATCTCGTTCCACTTCCGCTTTCGATAGAGTGAAATATATTTTGATAATTTATAATTCATCGGAAGTGGGCTTAGAGACGTATCCGACATCCATTGAAAACAAAGGTTTGAGAATAGAATTAATCATGGATCCGACTCCAGTCAAAACAAACATGATGTCATTAGAAATTTTGATAATAGAATGAATGACATTATGGCCCAAAAATGAGGTCACCTAACAAGCCAAGGAGGCTTAAAATAATAGTACTAAACCATCCCCCATATGACCGCGGGGAAACACAACCAACTAGGGAAAATTTTTAAAACTAATTAGAGATGTGCAAAACCCTAGTTGATTAAAAACCTTTGACTTAAACACTTAGGGCACAACTTAACCCTACTTGAAATCAACAAGTCGACACACAAAAGGACCGACAGGTAAAGTAATGGATCAAAGAACACCATAAAACCATGTAGCAGATGATTGACACCCAAAAAACCTAGGGCACAATGGTACAAGTGCAAAGAAAACACGAAAATAACCGTTGCAAAGCAAAAAAAAACAAAAAAACGACAAACAGTTAAATAAAACAAAAACAGAGAAAGAACCAAAGACAAAGGAAACAAAAAAAAAAAGAAGCAAAGCAAAGAAGCAAGGATTCGAATGAAAAGAGTCATGAACCCCATGAAGAATGATAGACCAAACAAGACAATGAATGACAACAAAGAAAACAAAGAACAAAAACCCTACCTCAAAAAGAAATCCAACAGGCTGGCCTTTGATGCGAATCCACACACAAAATGCTTGACCTCCAATTGAATCACGCTCCAAAATGCTCTACCTCAATTTTGGTTCAATATTACTTGTTAGAAAATAATAATAACCAATGTGTTAACCTTAGTTAAGGTTAAAAATCCAATTTCATATGTGGGAGGTACCTGTAATTAATGCCATTAATGCGGTAGGTTGGACGTGCGACTAGAATAGGCACAAAACTATTGTGCGATTGAAGTAAAGTCAGACAATAAGAAGAAAGGCAGGAATGGAAGCAAAATAAGAACCAGGTTTGGGAACTTAGTCCAAGTTTCAAGTTTGGTTCTAGTTCCAGTTTCGGTTCCACCAACGACGAAGAAAAGGAAAGAAAGAACCAAAAAGAAGACACCGAGATCGAAACAAGGTAAACAACATCGATCCCAAGTCCAAACAAACAAACCAGAAAGGCAAAGGCGGAGGCTGGATGGAAACAAGCTTGGAACTTGTATAAATCCCAAACTTAATATCCACTTTGGCTCCAGTTCCACGAAAGGAAAACAAGAAAGACCAAAGAGACGAGCAGGATCAAAATCAGGAAGGAGTCAACGAATCAAAATCAAAACAAGTTTCAAATCTAGATTCAATTATGGTTTTGGCTCCTATAGAACAATAGAAAACAAAATGTTGGAAGAAAGAATAACTCCAAACTTTGTTGAAAAACAACCAAGGACAAAAAACAAAGAGGTGGACCCGTTTTGACCAAGGCAAAAGATGGGGTGGTTATGCAAGGCATAACAAGTATAATAAATTACTGTTGTATTTCTTGGTTTAAAGTCAAATTGAATTGTTGAGTAGTGATTAATTGTTATTATAATTATTTTAAATAAGACACAATATAGTTGAGTCATTAATAATTATCTTCACAGGAGTAGCTACCTGTAGCAGCTATTACAGTTACCCATAGTAATTTATATCCAATTAGATTTTATTTTAGATAAAGTTATTTTAGTCAAGTTTCTTTCAATTGAAGTTGCTTTTGTTAACTCTTCTATACACAATTGATCAAGATGACTTAGGATTCTTAGCTTCACATATAGTGCCAACATCATCCAAGGAATTATGATTCTTTGGTTGATAAAATAAATGTATCACAACGAGCATAATTAATTGCTTAATGAAGGTTCCATTGGTTTGTTGAGTTGTATGGATGTATTGTCTGCATCAATTGATTGATCATATATGGAGCTAAATTTTTTTGACATCATTGATGGGGATGGTGCTAAATTTTAGAATTCTTAGAAGACTTTAGTTCATTTATCTATTTCTTTCTTAATTTAGGAATTTTCATTATAACAATTAGGACTAGTAGAATTTACAAATCCATCCCAAGCTACTTACTAATAGTGTGTATGAAAAGCTATTAAGCTCAATTCACTATTGCATGTGGTGGCATAAGGACACTCTAGGATTATTTTTTCCATCAAAATATAATCAAGAGGAATTATTTGAAGACATTATCATAAGGTAAGAACTAACTCTATCAAAAGACTTGATTGAGGGAATAAATGACATAGAAATACCCCTCACACCGGTAGCTATTAGGATTTTATAAGAATCACCATAAGACATCTAGACATAATGGAAGATGAGATAATGGAAAACCCAACTAAACTTGTTACATTCAAATTCCCCATAACAAATCAAGAGCATGATGATACCCTGAAGAACATACGTCCTTTAGCCTTGCCCAATTTTTATGGTTTAATCATAGAATACCTTGATACATTTTTGCTTGAGTTTGAAATTTTATGTAGAAGCTATGACTATACCATAAACACTCATAGGTTTAAAATATTTCTTTCCATATTGAAATATTTTGATTTGTAGTGGTTCATGGAGCTAGAAAAAATGTAGTGCCAAATTGGGAAATAATTAAGGAAAAACTCTTGCAAAATACCAAGATTATTGTCGAGGAGATATGAAAAGAGTTGCTATATTCATATTATCATAGAAGGAATATGAACCCCTTGAATACTATGTGGAGATATTCCAATTCTACCTTAAGAAGTCACATTAGAATAAGCTCTCCCTAGAGTCCCTAAAATTGGTATTTCTACGAGGGGTGAATGAAGATTGTCTACATGCATCAAACCTCATTGGAGTAGGGGATATTTTTCAATTTCCTTTTGATGGAATCTACTAAATATGCATAAACTATTCTAAGATAAAATATGAAGAATACTAGGGGTGCCAAAGCCTTTTCTTCCACTAAATATCTACAGGTGCTTATAGGGTGGAACTCAACAAACTTTTGTCAAATATGAAGGAAGATATAATAAACCATATGGAAACCCAGATGAACACTTTGCACATCAAAAATAAAAAAGAAGTAGAGGCTGCTCTCACAAAATGTATTCCACACTACCGCTAGAAAAAGGGTCAACTTCAAGTGTAAAAATATTGCTAGCATTTATGAGGAAAAGCAAGGAAAACCTAAATTTTGTACCCTAGAAGATGAGGAAGGTCAAGTATTATATATTTCCCAACTCCTATGGCATAAAATACAAGGTATGTTTGAAGGCCCTTTGTCTTATAATGTTTCCTTTCCTAGGGTCAATTCAAATTTCCCTAATTGGAACAATCCACCTTGGAATAACATGTCAAATCAACCATGGAAAAATGCTCAATCATCTAAGTGTATTCCACAACAGGGTATGTGGCAAAAAAAACCATATCAACTCTAAAATTACAGTCCACAATGGCAATCCTCTCAAAATGTGGGACAAATTCACTCTAGTAGCAACACAAATCAGACAACATATAATTTTTTTTTAGAATAAGCAAGCCTACGCTACTTTCTATTAGGGATTTTTCAAGAATTTGCAAAATGAGATGCAAAGAAGATATAGGATACCATCTAGTTTGGTCTAGAAGTATGAAAATGAGATAAATTTTATGGTAAAAAAGGATCATTTTTTAATGGAAGCAGAGGAAACTAGAACCTCATGGATATCTGAGTCACCTTATAAGGTTGAGAATAAATTTGCACAAGGTTATATAGATATTTTGTTGTAAAAACCTAAGGATCCCAAAGTAAAAATATTTGGTACATATAGAAAATTATGGATGAGATTTACCAAAAGTAGAGAGAAGAAACCAATAAAAATAAAGTGGAAAGAGTGCTTAAGGAGATTGGTGCTCCACGATATTCATAGATAAAAGATCAAGGTGAGCTCTATAAGATATTGGGTACTTCTTCAATGACTACATTTGATATCCCTATAGAGGTTTCCATTACCAAATTTGTTCCTCTAGAAGCTAGTCAAGGTCAAAGGAGATCAAATAGATCTTCCTCTATTGTTGCATTTGCTCTACAGCCCTCTAAGTCCACACAAACATCTGGCAGTAAAAGGAAAGATACATCTCCAACTCCTCCAGAGAAAAATTACACTAAGGTTGAACATGTCAAACCTAAAAGAAAGGCAAAGAGAGAGAAGGAAAATGAGGAAGAATCATATGATGTTGGAGAAGTTGAAAAAAAAGATATCTCCCCGCAAAAGAAGGGAAGAATATTAAAAAAGAGGATATTAAGAAAACCCCACTGGTTACACATGAGCCACTTGATTCTGGGGCCATTTTGAATGGAATGGTTGAGTATAACTTACTAGATAGTAAAATGGAGCTACATGTAGATGTCCCTCATGAAGACAAGAAAATAATTAAGAAGGCATTCATTGAATATATACTCATGTAGAGCATTCCCTTCAGTGGTATTGTTGACAAAGCTTGAAATAGCCTTGTTGAGGCTTTGAGATAGAGAAGAGAAGAAGCTATCAAGGTGGATGAAGAAAATAAACAAGTAATTGACAAATCTAGGGTCTCTTTCTCCTAGGAAGAAAAGAAAAAGATTTTCTAGAGACAAGTCAAGGAGCTCCACACTAAAAGGAGAATAGATTTGCTAATGAGCTTGGACGCAAGTGTCAAAAAGATCCAAAATAAGACTGAAGAGGTCACAAATAAAATCATCAATGTTTTGCATAATAAAGTTGATATTGATCCACAAGTACCTAATTTGGAAAACATAAATGAGAAAAACATATCTGGTCAGAAAGAAGTACAAGGACCATCCAAATTACAAGAAGGAGAAGGTATCTTCGGTGTCATGAAGTACAATCAGTCTCCAGTATGGAGGTAGAAAAAGAAGAAGAGAAAGAGTTAGATGAAAAGACAACCAAAATATTTAAATAAATGAAGATGGCTAAGGTGACTTCTGAGGATCAAGTTTCTCTAGATGACATTATTCTATAGGATATATTTGATGTTTCTATTCAAGACATAGATCTATTAATTTTTGAGGGAAATGTGACTGAAGGTAATGAAAATTTCAAGATTGATCCTTTGGTGAATACTGATGCACAAGGTGTAAAATAAAGATGTGAAATATTTTAGGAAATGAGGAACAAAAGAAAGGGGAAAATCCTAAAAAAAATCAGGATGTAGAGGAGAAGGTTGTTGAGAAGCAAGATGCTTCTAGAGGTCAAGGATCTTCTTCACCTGATTCTTTCAAGGACCTACTAAGGATGCATATGCAGTTTCAACCTATGGTAACACCCCAAATTCTACAGACTCCCACTCATGAGGGTCAAGTTGATTTGTCAAAAATTTCTCCCCTCCATAAGCTACAACTTGGTGATATTCTGCATGCCCCTACAAGAAAGGAAATTTTGTAGGAACACATGAAGAAGACTAGTTTAATTGATCATGATGTAGTAAAAAATATTCAGGAAGGTTTACTAGAGGTAAACATAGAACCTTCCTTGCCTCTAGAACAAAACTTGAAGCTATTAATTGATTCTTTTCAATATCATTCTTCACACATTGAGAAAAATTTAGAGCAAGAGGCTTTGAGAAAGGTAGTTGATAAAAGAATGCTTGAAGTATCTGACTAATTTGCTAGTGCACATAATAAATTTCAAGAAAATTTGAAAATGTTCAAAAAATGTGTGGATGAAGTTACTTCTTTGTATAAATTTTGTTTAAAATGGCCTAATTCTACCAAAAGCATAAAGGATCAAATTGAATCCATTGAGTTACATATCACTCAAATAGTCAGAATACATGATCAGTCAAAGGACAAGGATGGGGCAACTATAGCTCAAATTGAAAATACTCACTTAGAAATTTGTCATTGCTTCAAGACTAGAGAGAGAAAATAAAGAAGTAGTTTGGATAGTTAAGGGAAGCCATTAATGCGAGACTTTCATTATCTAGATTGATTGTTGAAGCAAAAAAGGTTGAACAAAAAATGAAGACTCCAAGTAATGTGGAGGAGGCTGAGGACTTGTGCGTATAGTTTGAATGTTAGAATCATGTTCTCACCTCAGAAAAAGTGGATTGGGTTGCAACTTTGGAGCAACTTAAGGTAATTCACAAGAATATTCTACCTTCTAAATAAATTGCAAAGGTGTAAATAAGACAATTATATCTTTTTGTGGAGGATTGTAGGTACCCTTTTTGGGTTTTTCTTTGTACATAGCATCCATTTTTGAGGCATATCCATCTTAGGGGGATTGTACATAAGGGGGAGTTCATACAGTTTTGGGTTGTTACAAGTAGAAGATATTACAACCCTTTACCCTTGATGTCAAAGGGGGAGAGAAGAATTGTAGATAAATGTGTGTTGCACCATTAATGACAAAGGGGGAGATTTTTGGAAACAAGTGTTTTCATTGATGTCAATTCAAGATGTGTTGTCATTGATGCCAAATATGTGTGTTAAAGTTTGTATATACTTCATAGATAATGCAAGTGAAGAAATATAGTCAGCAATGTAGTTAGATGTATGAATGGTGATTTGTCTATTGTCTATGTGTGATGCAGAGGTTGGTACACCTATTCCAATATGTTTCCTACATGTCTACAATGATATCATTCTTATTTAGTGTATCACACATTGAGAAAAGTTACAAAAATTATAGTAAGGCATTTATAGTGTATAATTTGAGGCATAGTCATAGTATTTTGGTTCACATCCCTCCATAGAACAATATTTTATCTTGCAGTTTAGAATATAATATGGTCGAGATGTGAAGGTGTTATATCCAAGAATTCAGGTCTTTACACCTTCTACAATAAAAGTTATAAGTGACAAAGTTCTGGTCCGTGTTTTGATAGATTGAAGTGATGATGAAGGCATCTTAAAATGCTTTACATTCCTCTGAAAGTGAAGTGATGGACTTGTGGTTTTGAAGGAATGATTAGTAATGTTAAATGCACACTAATTTACAATGTTTGGTGTTTTGGTGGTCTGCAAGGTCAAGTTTCAAATGATAGATTGCTATAGTTTGTCTGGAATGTTTTGTTCTTGTATATTCAGTGGGTTTCTTTAGTTGCGCCATCTTATGATGATCAAACATTTCATGAAAAGGTTGAAGATATATTTTGCATGGACTAAAATGCTTGCATCTTGGTTTGCATGAAGATTTTGGCTTCTCCCCAATGGTGCAAAGGTTAACAATTGACAATTTTGGTGGTGTTTCCATTGATTGGGTTGACATGATTGTTTCCTTCATCTTTGGTTGAATCTGATTAATTAATCTTGCTTTGGAGGATGTGTTGAGATTTTTTTGTGTCCTATTGTGTCATGTATTGATTCAAAATGCTTTTTCTCTTCATAATGTATATGTTTGGGCTGACCTATGGAGTATCATGTGTTTCATGTCTAAAGGTCATCTTGGAGCCAACCTAATTAGGGTTTTGAGTTTTTGTGGAGTATATTTATAGAAGATCTAAATCATTTGTGAAGGTATCGAGGTATGAAAAATTGAGATTGAGCAATATGCTGAAGATAAAGTGTGTGAAGTCAATGTGAAGGATTAATTGTGTGAAAAAGGAACTACAACATCAACATATGTTGGATGCTTCTTTATAGCAATTCATGTTCATAGTTCTCATTAAAAACTTTCATGTATCCTACTATGAGACAGTGAGTCTCATTAGGTCCTTGTATCTTTCCCTAAGGTTGTACACCTTAGTCTACAATTCAATAGGTAGTGAGCCTTAAACATTGTATTTTTTGTAAGCAATGGGCTTCATATATTGTGAGTTAACTCTCATTGTGGTTTTTCCCTCCTTGGGGTTTCCACGTAAAAATCTTGGTTACCTTGTGTGGTTCATGTTTTCATTACTTCTTTTCTTTCAATGTGATGTGATATTTTAATCTGCAAATGGGAATGTTTAAGTTTTAATATATGTTGATTCACCCCCCTCTCAGTACTACAATGTGTTCAACAATTGCAACCCATAGATCTTTATCCAAAAGCTTATCCTCTATCTTTGCCTCTCGAAGCTCAAATTTTTTGCTTGAGAAATTCTCTATTTCTATCATTGATGTGCTTGTCATTTTCCCTAAACATTACCTTTGTTTATGCAAAATCCCACTCAATCCAAGATTAGTACAAAAACCATATCCCTAAATTTGAGGTGATCTAACTATAATACTAAATGAAAGGAAGTAGAGGTGTGGATTGTGCTTTCTATGTACCAATCTATGAAAGGAGATACATGTAAAATGTTAAATTGATCTAATAGATACAAGGAAATAAACACAAAGATAATATACCATAACATAATGTTTTAGATGGGAAAATCTCTTTTGGAGAAAACTTCCACACTCCAATGTGTTATTTAGTAATTAATGGTTACAATACACTTGCAATATCTATATTTATAGAAGTATCACCAACAAGAGACTTGGAGGAATTATGGTAGTATAATAGTACCTACAAAACTCACTATGAAACATGCATATCAAGAACTCAATAAATAGGAGAAGAAATACATGAAACATCAAATGGTAATTAAGAAATCATGAGCTAAAACCACCTAATAAAATGTGGTGTCCAAATCTCTAGTTAAAAATCTAATTCCCAAGTCCTAAGATGAGTCTACAAGCTAAAAAATAACATATTCCTTTCACCTAGCACAAGCTCATCACAATCTACTCACCAACTTAGGTGCTCCATTGTGGATCCTTTATCTTCATTTAAAGATTCCTTAAATGACATGTCATAACATACACCATAAGATGGTTAGCAAGTGTAACTCTCTCTTAGAACTCTTTTATTTCTCATAGATGCTCTTATATTTTCAATGTGGGAAGCCAACTTCCAAAGATCATAACTTTTGATCTAGGATGGTAATTAAGCACCATTTTTTAAAATTTTAGAGTTAATGAAGTTCCATGTTGTCATAACTGGTTTATTCTAAATAAGAGATATTTTGACATTTTTTTAGGGTCAAAATTGAATTATAAATCCTTATAAA
Organism: Sequoiadendron giganteum; assembly: GCA_007115665.2. Taxonomy (NCBI): domain Eukaryota; kingdom Viridiplantae; phylum Streptophyta; class Pinopsida; order Cupressales; family Cupressaceae; genus Sequoiadendron; species Sequoiadendron giganteum. The sequence goes on from CM021107.1 coordinate 261,460,005, forward strand.
TTATATTTTTATGTTTTCTAGCTCAATTTTTTTTTTTCCTTATTAACATTATGATGTAAGGTTGAGACAACTTTCCTAATAATTCAATCAAGATCATTTGCAACTTAAGATGTACATTTTGTGGATGAGTGATATTCTTACAACAAGATGATTTATATATCTAGGTTGTGAATCTCAATAAAACATTATACACATACATTTTATAATGAATTCCATGCTTTGTGATAAAACTAAAAATATATGTTAGATGCTCACAAATTACAACATAAATTCCCAAGATGTATGTAGAAGGCTGAACCAATAGATTGAAGAATGTTTTACTTATATAATCTCAAATGTATACAAATGCAAACAGCATGCATTAGATGGTTATTGCTTTAATTGTCATTGATGTGTCTTGTAAGAAACACTTAAAGATTTTGTATCATTTCCTAGAGATCCTTAAGAAATTTGTACAATAATCTTGTTTAAATTTTAATCAAATTTTAGTTCAAATAGAACATTATAGATATCATTTGAAACTAGATTCATAAAATTAGACTTTATGATGGTAAATGAAACTGCCGCTTAAAACTCAAGCTAAAATCTTCACCATACCTTCTTGTTAACCTTCTATATCTATGGTTGAAAATAATCACATTAATAAGGGAACAATCAGAGGCACTATGGAGATGTTCATGACAATATAAACCTACTTTAGGAAATATAACATGAGTATTAATATATTAAACAATAAGGTAGGAACATAAATACCTGAGTTCTTCACACAGAACTGGACTGTCAAGTTCCTACCAGCCCCCAAGAAAAACACACAAAATACTGGTGTAGCTCTTCGTTCTCAGAATATCAGTGGTGTTTTCTTACAACTATGTCTTCATCTAACAATCTTGGGATGCACTTTATGGCATCCATTATGACACAAAAAGATGCTTAATCATCCCAATTTCTATCATAGTTTGTGAGCATGTAAAAACCAAACGCAACGGTTCAGTTTATCATTGTGGCGCCATACAAAATTTCACATCACAAGGTATTTTATTCTTTTGTTCATTCAAGGTATTCAACAATGGATACATCTTATCGGCAAGTTTAAACAAACTATTTTAAGTTTTAATTTGTTTAGATGATTCATCTGAAATCACACTAATTTTTCTAATAAGACACATATATTAAGTGAATGTCAAATGAATCACCTAAACAAATCAAAACTTAAAATGTACTATTTAAACCAAAATCATCTTGATATTCTAAATATCATCTTTCTTCAATGACAAATGAATTGAACACCTTTCCTGCCTTCAATCCCACTGCATCCTAACCTTTTTTCCAACCGTTTGCTTCTCATTGATTTAATAACCCAGACTGCATCATCCCATTTGCCAGCACTGCTACAAATATGTGAGAGCAGCAGATGAACATCAGTGTTTTCTGGCTTCAACACATAGAGCCATGCTGCTGCATGTTTTCCTTGTTTCAAGTTTCTATGGATTCTGCAAGCACCCATCAAGGCTCCCTAGAATTCAGCATCAGGATCAAATGACATTTCTTTATCAAACTCTCTGCCTCATTGAAATGTCCAGAACGTTAGCCATAGAAGCATAATAGCCCACTCCAGGAAAGACACCAGAAGTTCCTCTATCATTTCGAAGAAACACCGGTCCTCATCCAGTTGGCCTTCATGACTCCAAGCAGACCGAATCCCGACAAATGTGGTAGGATCTGGCTACAAATCTCCCCTTTGGATCCATTCAAACAATTTCAGGGCTTCCTTACCATAACTATGCTGAGCATATCTCCCTATCATTGCATTCTGAGTCACCAAATTTCTTTTCAGGCATTTTTTCAAATATTTTCCTTTTATCAATAATGTTCTCACATTCAAAATACATAGTTTAAAAGAGTATTCTAACCATTTTAACCATTCTAACAATGCAATGAATTCGGTGATGCTTCTAATAGCACCGAACTTGCTTACATTGCTCCAAGGCTGTTAACCTGCCACATGCACGAATAACGCTAGAAAGGGTGAAATGATTTGGCCTCACTGTAGTCTGCAGCATTTTTCCATTTTTTTTTCTAAAGCCTACCCATAAAGACACCGCTGAACATAGCCTAAAATCATGGTAGTTCATGATAGGTAATTTATCTTAAAGCTTCTTTGGAGATTTTCAAGTCTTTTTAACTCTCAGTCAAAGAGTTATCATCGTAAGTTCGTAATTTATGACAGGTAGTCAATCAGAAAGTCTCTTTGGATTTTTTTAATCTTTTGTATTAGCATAGGCTTATAGTCTATCATAAAGTTTCTTTGGAGATATTCAATCTTTGACTCTCAAGCAAAGAGTTATCAGCATAAGCTCGTAATTCAGAATAGGTAGTCTATCAGAAAGCCTATTTGGATACCTTCAGTCTTTGGTATCAGCATAGGCTTGTAGTTCATGATAGGTAATCTATCATAAAGCTTCTTTAGAGATCTTCAGTTTTTGACTCTTAGTTAAAGAGCTATCAGCATAGGCTCATAATTCATGATGGGTAGTCTATCAGAAAGTTTGTTTGGATACCTTCAGTCTTTGGTATCAACATAGGCTTGTAGTTCGTGATAGGTAATCTATCATAAAGCATTTTTGGAGATCTTTAGTCTTAAACTCTCAATCAAAAAGCTATCAGCATAGGCTCGCAACTCATGATAGGTAGTCTATTAGAAAGCTTCTTTAGATACCTTCAGTCTTTGGTATCAGCATAGGCTTGTAGTTCATGATAGGTAATCTATCATAAAGCCTTTTTGGAAATCTTTAGTTTTTGACTCTTAATCAAAAAGCTATTAGCATAGACTCCTAATTCATGATAGGTAGTCTATCAGAAAGTCCTTTATGTTCAGTCTTTGGTATCAGCATAGGATTGTACTTCATGATAGGTAATGTATCAAAAGTCTCATTGAATACTTTGAGTCTTTGACTTTCAATCAAAGAGGTGTCACCATAAGCTCGTGTTCCCAAATCAGATAATAAGACAAACTATGAATGGAATAAAATCTTTAAAAAGATTTTGTGAGTTACAATCCATAATACCACAAATTTATTAGTTTATATAGAAAATAACTACCCAACCAAAAACAGTACAAAAGACTATTAAAAAAAGAAAGTTGTGAACAATTGATGTTGGATAATATGTTTCAAGTTAAATATAAATTAAAAAATGATTGTGTTTGTGACTTTACATAACCATGGAACTGTTTCTTATTATCTTTTATTTGTTGAATGGTTTGTGACGGACACACTCTAATGATTGAGATATTTGGTTGTTTGGTTGGTTATCAAAATTTAATTTTATAATAGATTATAATTATTTGTAGGTCTTCTATTGAATTGGATCAAGGCAGACTTAAATCTTTCAAGAAAAAAATAAAAATCTTTTATATGTTGAACTAGATTCCTGAAGAGTTTATCCATACTATTTCTTATTTAATTTTATATCCATCTTAGTAGAATATATGCATACAGTAACATACTGGTAATTAACATATTTGTGTGCTTGGTCTGATTTATAAGTGGATCTTTATCCTTTTTTAATTACTTTGTTTATATTTATCTCTATGAATTTACAATTTACACTATTCTATTTCTGATTTGAAATTATTATTTTATCCCCAAGATTCATTTTCAAGTGATTCTAAGTTGAATATCAAGATGCCTGAAAATGAATCTAAAATTCAAAACTTTAAATTCAAATTTCAAATCTCCTCCACTTTTTACAAATCAATCCCAAAAAAAACCCATTTATATCATTATTATATAAATCATCTACGCTTTTCTATATTTAATTTTCACAAATTTATTTAATTAATTAACATACATACAATTTTTTTAATAACCCCTTCCAATTTTGGACTCTGCTCACAAAATTTACTGGATTATCTAATACAGTTCCCAAAACATATTTGATTCTGTACAGTTAAAAAGTTTCAATACGATCATACGGCCATCACATTGAATCGGTGGTAGAACAACAAAACCCATAAAAGAAATCTCACAGGAAGCAAATATAATTCTTGGGATAGGTAGCAGCACCAAACCCAGAAAAATCTCCCAGGAAGCAGGAAGGAAGGAAGTCATAAGATAATACGTACCAACCCAGAAAGTGGCGGGCGGCGCCGCCGACAACTCCCCGCCGCAGAATTTATCTTGTCTTGAAAGTTCAGCATCAAATCATTGGGAGCCGGCAGCAATTCATATTCTTTTCTGCTTTTTGGTCTGCGGCGCGCTTGCATGTTTTCCGTATACATTCAGTAAAAAGTAAAAACCTGAGTAGCAGTGCAACAGCCGTTTTGGATAATGAACACGCTGAAAGTTTAAGAAATCCAAAGTTGTTGATAGATGTGTTATGACTCTATTTATGAAAGAGAGGCTAGAACATGGGAATTAAAGTTTTGAATTTGGTGAACAAAATTATGCTTACAATTTAGTCCAAGGGATAGGACCATGGTTGAAACTGCATATCAACTGCATATCAGTTTTGGTACAACAAAACTCATATTTCATATAGTGTAAATTTTGTACAAATTATAGCATTGTGTATGCAAAATAATAATAAGAATTCTAGAAGATTTTGTGATTAGTGTATTTTTATTTAGCCAAATTATGTATGAATTTCAAACTAAAGCAAGTACTAAAGATGTTTGCATGTAAATCTTAAAATAGAATAAACCAATACTAGGGTCACGTATTTATATAAACTTGATTATTGTAATGAATTATCAATCAATGAACAAAAGTAGCAAATCTCTACTAAATTGGAGACTCAATACTTTTTATTCAATGTTTCTTCTAAGTATGCAATTGCTATGACTAATAGTGTACAAGTCACATAAAGAGTTCGCACACTCAAGTGTGCTTTGGTTGAGTGGTCACAAGCTAATATACCAATGCAACGTCAAAACAAGTATTTAGTATGGGTCAATTACACACATGTCATAAGATGGCTAGTTTGTTGGTTCTATTATTTAGACTCTCTCAAGATTCAAATGTTTGCTATGTTTTCCAATATAAAGTGGAGAATTATATATGATAAGGGGTGTCTAAAAGCATATGGATTTTTAAGTGGCATGAGATTGAATTATTTGACCCTTTGTATAAGAATGTATGGGTTGAATTTCCTACCTTTTTCATTGGATTTCAATGTGGATCAAGCAATGAAAAAATAAGTACCAAAGAGAGACAAAGTGGATGTTAGAGAAGCACACATGAAATTCTTGTAATATTTGATAATAATGTATACTTGTGTCATTAATACCTTTATCAAGGGTACCATTGATAGTTGCATCATTTAGCTTGTCATGTAAACACATAGCTCAATTTAAGAGGAATTTCATACATTTATAACCCTTAGTTAATGCAAGTTATTAAGACAATTAGTTATGTGGGTCAAAATGATCTTAGTAGAAAAACCTATTGAGATAATCTGTATGTAGTAATTTCCTACCATGTATATTGGTATGTGGTGAAGGGGGTGTTTAATTTGAAGCCTAGTTGTGATAGAGCACAAATATGGTGATTAGTAGTGTTGGAAGAATAAGGAAATGTCATTGATGAACTTGTTGGTAACATGAGCATTTGGAATGAGCACAAGGTATACAGTTATGCATTGTAGTGTTGTTATTGATGTCAACATTGTATCCTAGTATGAGGCTATGGTGCAAATTAGTTTGGGTGTCATGAGCATGGTTGAAGATGATTGTGAAAAATAATTTTGCAAGAAGGTTTGATCCTATGAAGACAATTATTGAAGAAATTGACCAAGTGTCAATTCAAGTGTTTGTGTGTACAGGGGATCTGGTATTTGGGTCCACATTGGTTTGTTGATAAAGTTTTTACTTTGTGCTTCTAACATAATTTTTTTGGTTATTAGAAGATCCTAATCCTAGAGTTTCATCTTGTTTGGGTTTATGGTCTTGTTGTTGGATGCTTTCATGCTTTCCCTCATTAGTGCAAGTTGAATGAGTTATGAATTGAATGATTAAATATTTAAATGGTTTAAAATAATATTGATTCATCCCCCCAAAGTATTCTGGGTGTTCAACAATTGGTATCAGAGCTTGGTTCCTTGGAAGGAGCTTAATTGTTTAAAGGGGAGATCTTCGAGATTGAACACATGGCTTTTAGAAAACTACCTACTCCTTTGGAAGAGATTCCTATTGTTGGATAGATATAGAAGAAGATTGCATATTTGACATAAATGGAGTACTAAAAGTTTCTCTTAAAGATCTGGAAAGAACTAAAGGTGAAAATAGAGATTTGAAAGAAAATGTCAAAGAAGCATATGAATGCATAAAAATGTTGAGAGAGAAAATCAAGAAATTCAAAGAAAGGCATAAGGAGGTCAGTGAACAGTTGAAGCAAGAAAATGAAACAATCACTGGATTGAAGGTGCAAGTTGAAGAAAGAAAAAGAGTTGAAGAATGCTTGAATGCAATGGTGAAAAGAAAATTTGAAGAATGCACAAGGTTTGAACAAGAAGTTGTGAATCTGAGATCATATCTAGAAAAAGAAAGAAGTCATGAAGACAAATTCAAGATGAGTTCTACAAAGCTTGATGAAATGATTACAAATCAGAAAGGCTCCAAAGATAAATAAGGATTAGGGTTTGAGATAGGAGAAAGCTCAAAGACAACAAGCCAACTTTAAAAGAAGACTGAAGACAAGAAGAACAATGGATAGCAGATCCAAAATCAAAGGAATGAAGCTAGAAGACCACTGGTCAAATAACCAAATGCACAAAGGCACCCATCTTTTAATGGTTTATGTTATTCTTGCAATAGATTTGGACATAAGGCTATGGAATGTAGAAGCAAAAAGAATCAGAATGTTCAATATTTCTCCAGTCAGTGCTTTACAAGCAAAAGATTTGGTCATAGAGTTAGTGAATGCAAAAATCAAATGATGAATGGTTATAACAATGGTAGAATGGTTCAATATTTCAATGGCTATTTTTATACATGCTATGGATTTGGGCATAAAGCTAATAAATGTAGATCTAAAATTTAAATGGAAGTAAAATTGGTCAAAAGAATGTCATATGCTACAATTGCAATAGGCCTAGACACATTTCTAAGTTTTGCAGAAGTAGGAATATGAAGAAGGATAATTCGGTGAAGAAGAATGATCCAGTACAAAAGTTTGATCCAACATAGACAAATGGGAGATGGAAAAGATTTGGAGAAAGAAGGAAGAGACTAAGGTTAACGATGAATTTGTACTAGCATCTAGTGCAGACGTTTCCTTCGGAAACTAAGTTGAGAGCTTTGGCTCAAGGGGAGCTTTAACGAAAATCTTTCATCCCCTACCAAAGAAAATGGTGTTGATGCTTCAACATGAGGATATGTGGTGTAGGTAAATATGTTTGATCTCTTGGAGAAAATTTTGCTAGAAAATATTGAAATGTGGAAGATTGCAGAGCATTTCAAAGTGGTTGTGCAAATAGTTAGGGTTTTTACCAGCTTTTTGATTTGTATATTCAATGCAAAATTAGGTCATAGATGAAGGTTTATAAGTGATCATACTTAACCAAAATTTATTTTCAAACAAGTTTTCAAGAGAAGAAGATAAAAATAGTGTAGTTGAAGTGATTGAATCCTTTTGCGTGCAAACCCTAGTCGAAAAGTCAAAGAGAAAGGTATTTACCATCTTTTTTCCCCCAAGGTTTCAGAAATTTCTTTGAAAGAAATTTGGAAACTATTGAAATGGATACACCAAGGGTTGTGGATGTGTCTGAGAGACCACAACCTAAATTTAAGAAGCATCTTGACATATCCACCGAGGTTGATCTGGAAGGTTCTTTCTCAAAGGTTTCATATGGTTTCCTGCATACTGAGGACATAAGAATATATATTCACGACAAGATTGAAGAGTATGATCATTCCAAACTATGGGATGTGTGGATAAATGAACTTACCAATGAAGACTTTGTGAACTGAAGCCAAAATATTAGAATCTAGTTGTGAAGGTAACTTTTTCCTTGACTATGCTTGGGTAAGGATTACTTTGAGCCACATCCATGATAAATTTGTATGGATGGATATGCCTGGACTGATCACAAATGAGGTGATTAGGGAAGTTATAGGGTTGTGTGCCACCAGACCCGTTTTAGTACTCAAATTTGTCAAGAATGAGATTGTAATGGAACAAATAGGAGAAAATTATGACAAGAGGGATTTGACCATAAAAGACACAAGGAATCCTACTGTGAAATATGCCTCCAAGATGATAGGTTACAAGTTGTATTTCTCCAACATGCAAAAATTTGTATCTGCCACCACCATTAACACTACCTATGAAATGTTGGAGAAAGGTGAAAACTATGACCTATGTGAATTATTGAGGCAACAACTCATGGAGAATCTATAGAAAACAAAGGATGCCAAGTATCCCTTTAAGTATGGAACTTTGATTGTGTGTTTATTTTTTTACTTTTTGAAAGAACTCCCTGATATGAAAAAGTGTAGTAGGGTTGAATGGAAGACCGGTTTCTCATCAAATCATAGACTTCTTAAGAGGTTTGGGAGATGCAAAGGCATGGGAAGATGCCCTTGTGGCATTCTTTGCAGTTTTTCAAAAAAGGATGCAAGAGAGGGAAATAATTCCCCAAAATATGGTTAGAAGTATAAGAAGGATATCATCTTTTTGGTTTTTAAAGATCAATGTGGATCCTAAGAATGGGATATGAGATTACTAAGGATGAGATTATGGCATCTGCATATTATATGTTGAGTAAACCTAAGGACACCACAAAAGGAAGATATGGGACATATGAAGAAAAATAAATGGAGGTCCACCTGGACCAAAGAAAATCTCAAATAAAGAAGATTGTGGATAAGATGGCCACAACATTTACAAAGGCAATGGGCCTCACATCGGGACAGGTTGAGGTAGCTAAGGCTAAATCAAGAGCTCCAAGAATCTCATCAAGTGTGAGGAGATCTGGTAGAGAAACTACCACTCCTTTGAGTTCTAAAAATTTCTCCAGGATTGTCCCCTCACCAATTAGAACTAAGAGGAAGGAGACTAGTTCTCCTACAAAGGAAATCAATGCTTCAGTGAAGGAGAAGTCCTCTCTGGTAAAACAAGAAAAGAGGCCTAAGAAAGAAAAGGCTACTCTAACAACACAAAAATCTAGCTATGTAAGGAGAAGGATTAAGATGAAAGCTACAAGAGACCAATATTTGGGTGTCAATGTTTAGGATGAAGAGGAAGAAGAAGGACCATAGTTGGTTTGGAAGAGAAAAGGTGAAGCTTCACGAGGTGAAGTTGGTTCAAAAAGGAAGAAGTTTAATATCACTAGCACAGATAGTGAGGAAGAAGTGGAAAAGGAAAAAAAAGCATGCGTTATTCATATGTGAGAAAAGAGAGCAGAAGGAAGCAAAAAGAGGACACCAAAAGAAAAGAAGAAGCAAAAAAAAATGAATCTAGTAAGAGCCTACAACCCAATGAAATTTGATGCACTTTTAATGGTATTGTATAGAATGATATGTTAGCAGAAATTGCAGCACTGTATAATGAGGTTGATGATGTGGACAAGGCCATAGTAAAATTTATTATAAAATATATTATAGTTCTTGATGTTGATATGAGGAACATACAAAAACAAATACCTGTGAAACTATGAAATGTTTTGATTGCAAGGAGACATGAAGCTATAGAAGAAGAGGCGAAATTGAAGGCTTATGCATTAGAGAAAATAAATGCTCCCCCATTCAAGGAAAATAAGCCCACATTGGCCACATTATTCAATTAAAAACTAAGAACAAAAAAAAGGGTTACAACCCTTATGGGCAGAGATCAAAATGATCTCGAGAGGCTCAAAAAGGAGAGTATTGAAAAAGAAGAAGAGCTAGCACAAAAGTTGGGGATGACCCCGAAGAGCAAAGAGGAAGTAAATATGGAGATTTTTGATCTGGAAGAAAATGTTGAAGATGATGTGAAAATGGATGATGCTCAACATGAGCATGAGACAAATGACAAAGATGCATAGGACAATATTCCTTTGAATGTGGAGGAGACAACAAAATAGAATGTTAAGAAGAATGGTGTAGCTATTAGAGAAGATGTTGCTAAGGATGATACTCTTACTCCTCTAGTAATTGACACACATAATAAGAGCATACAAGACCAATTGGAGACTATCCCTCCTTTGAATAACACAAATAATTCTACTAGTGATGGAGAAACAGGAAAGGGAGATAAGAAGAAAGATGAAGATGCCTCTAGAGATGAGGAAAAGAAAGAAGTAGAGGCACTAGTTAATACTGGTAATGATGAGATGGAGGCGTAGAAAGAAAAGATTGCAGAGGAAGAGGTAAAGGAAACTGGTGAATCCTCCAGAACCTTTGGATATTCTCTATAGAATCTACTGAATATGCAATTGAAATTCCAACCAGTTGTGTCAACACAATTGTTATGGGTACCCATGCAAGAAGGAAATGTCGACCTTGCTAAGATTTCATTGCTCCACAAGCTACAACTAGGAGATGTCTTCTATGCATGTACATGGAAGGAGATAACATAAACACATCAAAAGAGTGGAGAGCTAATTGAAGAAGTAGTGAAAACTCTACAGGAGGCCATACCTGGTGCAACAATTGATAGTTCACTCTCCAGTATGGAAAATATGAAGTTTTTGATTGATTCTTTCAAATAGCATGCCTTTAGTTTGAAATAAAAATTTGAGAAATAAATAGACAAGAAAGTGGAAGAGCAGAGACTATTGGAGATTACAAAGAAGTGTGAACAAGCACATAATAAATTTCAGGAAAGTCTCAAGGATACTCAAGCTTGTGTGGATAAGGCCAAATCCTTGTTCTACTTTTGCATGAAGTGGCTTGGAGCCACAAAGAGCATAAAATATGAAATAGAATCAATTGAGTCCCAGATAGATAGAGCTTCCAATGCATATGACCTGACACAAGACCTAGATGGAAGCATAAGATCAACTATTGAAGATTTTCATGAGAAATACTTTCAACTGCAAGGACAAAAGGAGAAAATCATTATGCAATTTGAAAACATAAGGGACTCAAAGTTCACATCTATTTTCAGTGCCCTTATAAGTGTTGATAAAGCTACCAATATTAATTCAATACCCAACAATTTGGAAGAAGGTGAAGAATGCCTTATGGAGCTTGAGACATAGTGTAGAATGCTTGGCATAGCCAAGAAGATCTGGGAGGAAGGCAAATGAGAATGGAAATATTACGTTGCGAAGCTCCAAGAGTCAACCTCCTCTGGTTGATAGTATTTTTATTTCTTTATGCATTATTTAGTTTATTGGTTCAAATTCTTGTGTATATATGTGGATGGTGTACAATGTTTTCTAGTATAATTTTTTGTGGTGTATAGCTCTCTTAGGGGGAGTTAATTCATTTTTTCAGTTTCTACACATGAATACACGTGTCAAGAGGAGATCCGATAAGTAAGAAGACTATTATATATGCCCTTTTCCCTTGATGTCAAAGGGAGAGAATGCTTTTGGAGATGATTTGGGCATATTTACATCAATGAAAAAGGGAGATATTGTTGGAAAAATAAGGAGATGTCATTGATGAACTTGTGTGAACATGAGCATGTGGAATAAGTACAAGGTATATAGTTATGCATTATAGTGTTATCATTGATGCCAACATTGTAACTTGGTACAAATATTATTGTGCAAATAAGTTTGGGTGTCATGAGCATGGTTGAAGATGATTGTGAAAGATATTTGTTCAAGAAGGTTTGATCTCTTGAATACAATTATTGAAGAAATTGACTAAGTATCAATTCAAGTGTTTCTTTGTACAGGGGATCCAGTATTTGGTTCATTGGCCTGCTAATAATTTTTTTTCTCTACACTTCTAACATCATTTTTTGGTTGATAGAAGATCCGAATTCTAGAGTTTCATCTTGTTTGGGTTTTTGGCTTTGAAGTTATAAGTAATAGAAGTTTGACTTGGTAGTATCAAACATATCTAGTTCAGTGCATATGTGTTGATGAGTTTTTACTTCTCTGCAGATTGGTTTTTGGCTTTGTCATTTTTTGGAGATGTTGATAGATGTCATATGAGTGTATATCCTAGTTGGCATAGATTTTGGAGGTCTGTGTGTCTAGATGTGGATGTACATTTTGTAATTTTTTCTATTAGGTCATTATCGGTGCCGACCTAATGAAGTTGGGTGTATTGTAGAGGTTGAGTATGTTATGATCTATTATGTGGGTCTTATTTTAGGTTCATTTTGACCTATTTCAAATTGTTATAAGGTTTGAATCTTGGTGTGAAGTGTGTGTGGATAGATCTTGAGCCAACAAGCTATATTTTGTATTTTACATCTAATTAGGCCGACCTAATTGATGTTATAGGTGAAGCAGATATATAAGTTAGATATTTTCTAGTATTTTGAGGATGATGATATGTGATAAGAATTATTGGATGTGAATTGTGGGAGTTTAGTGTGAATGTAGAGCATAGTAGAGTGTTAATTCAGATTAGTATGAAGAGTTTTGAGTCTGTATTCTAAGCTTCATTGGAATTGTGCATTTCATGCATGTGTTAGATGCAATTGTAACAATTCAAATATGGATGTGAGCCGCAATATCATCTATCTCTCTTAGTTTTTAGTGGGAAGTGAGTCCACTTGGATAGTGAGACCACTTTCAATGATCACTTATGTAATATACTATAATTGGTTATAATATATTGTGAGCTAATCGTCACCGTGGTTTTTCCATTTTAGGTTTTCCATGTAAAAATATTGGTGTTCATGTGTTATGTAATGTTTTTGGATGTTTGTATGTTTTCCCTAAAACTTGCAAGTTGAATGAGTTATAAATTGAATAATTAAATGTTTAAATGGTTTAAAAAAATATTGATTCACCTCCCCCCTCTTAGTATTTTGGGTGTTCAACAAGTAGTTGCAAAGTGAAAAACAAGAAAGGTGAACGAGTGGCTACAATTGATGCATTCACAAAAAAATGATCCAAGAAGGAAAATCATGCATGGAGGAGGTGAAAAATTGGAGGATTCATTGATGTAGGACATCACACAAAGGTGCTAACTTTGGTGGTGATAAGATTGACCATGAGATAGGAGAATTGCACAATGGAGAACAATTTTAGATCCTAGCATGAAATTCATTCAAGTAGAATATGCATGCGTAGATGGGAAAAATGAGTTATGTCCTTATGTTTCCACCCCATGTTGATCCTTTTTACTAAAAGTTTCATTGAGTGATAGTGAAGAGGCATAGCGGTTTGTGGAGCACATTAAGGGATGGAAAACTAGGTAGGAAAAGGCTAGTATATAGGATGAATTTAATATAAATCAATAATATTTTTGATAGAATAGTGTATGAATTTAGTAAAAATTTATGCACAACTAGAACACATTTCCCTTTTTCAATTAAGTAATTAGAAAAGGAAGAACAAGAAGAACAATTTATGATGTAAAATCTAGTCATTATCTATGAGGCAATACCCATATTAGTTAATTACATGGAGACAAAAGAATGTTAATGATCATATGTGGAAAATATGGTTGTTCACATCTATGTTGGGTGGTCAAGCACATGATTTTTAAACTTATCATAATATATCTATAGAACCAAAGATGATCTCAAGGACGATTTAAAGATAAATTTTCTCATTGAGTTTGACTATCCAAAGTTAACTCATAAAAAGATTATAGGAATTAATAGATATATAATAGTTTATTAATAATTTAATGCCTTGATAAAGACTAGAGATTCAAAGAGCTAGTGGCTAATATCCCACAAAATATTGATATTGTCAAAAAGAGTGGTGATTAGTGGACCTACAAAACGCATATAATGTAAGTTGGTGTAGTACACAATACCTATGTAGAAGGAGTATCTAGAAACCTCTCTTAGGTTGGAATTATTAGGCAAGCCACAATCTTATGGATCAACTATGTGGTTATAGGAAAAATTAGGTCAAATGACTACAAACGAAACAACATACAAGAGCAACCAGATCCAAGAGATGTTTTTTGTGTGCACAAGTGTCCTAGAAATAATAATAGCACTACTAATTGACTATTGGTGAGAGCGTAGACTATTATCACTACTCTTTTCCCTTTTCCAACATGCATTCCTAATTTCATATTTTATCATGATTATCATGAGATTTTGACATGAACATATTATCACCAAAACTAAAGGGCATATTTTTCAATTATTATTGTGAGGTATTTCATAGTGCCACACATGATATTAATTATAGTAGGGTTGTATATACTTTGCATAAGTTCAATTGTAAAAAATATCTAAATACTACTTTCCAACCTCAATTACATCCCTATTAGAGTACACTTTATTATCAAGTATGTAATTCAAGAAGAGAAAGTCAAGGAGGAGAGCATGGTGGATGATGCAATATGTCTACATATACTATTACACCATCCATACTTCACATAGGTATACATTTCTTACATGTTGATACTACAATTCTAAACATAAGATTGATTGCCTAAATTTTCTCCAATAGTGGGAAAGGCAACCCAAATTATTTGGAAGGGGAATCCACAACTGAAATTAAGGGAACCAACATCCAAGACAATTCTAATTCTTAATATGATCGGTGTCTATGAACAACCGATACATTATCTTGATCCTTCATAAGGATCAAAATTACAAAAAGGATTATATATTATATATTGGTTCTAGCAATGTAAAAATCAATGTAGGTGTGGAATCATACAAAAAAGTTGGATGTTGTGTAAGATTTCTAAATGTATTAGGATGTTGTGTAGATTTTTTGAGAAGTAGAGAGAGGGGTTTCAATTGAGAAATATTTGATCACAAAGGCCCTTGATGTAGGGTGTGTTATTCTATGCTTACTATTCCAAGGTGGTGTCTTATCCTAGAGTGTAAGATTTAACAAAAAATAGTTATTAGTGATGCAAAAGAGGCACAACTTGGAAAAACTATAAAAAAATAAAATAAACAAACTGATTATGTATTCTAATGAATTGAGATATAAAACAAAAATACTATTGACATTAGGGATGAATATATAGTTATTGTGTGATGCAATTAGTGACTCCAGATAAAAAGTGAACATCTTTGCTTATGAGGCATCGATGGAAATGGGCACCTTTGCATTGTGCCCTTGCATTGCATATTATACACATGGATAATAATACTTGGTAGCACCCTTAGGAGTCTCAAAATATGTTTAAGTTCAATTGAAGGGTTGACATTTTAGGTTGAATTTGAATTGATTAAAATGAAATTTTAAAAGAGACGAATACTATGCTACTTGGGAGGTCATATCTTGTAGATGTGTGATTTAAGAACATGTTAATAAGATTGTAGAACTATGAAAAGATGTTTTTTCCTTGTAATTTCAATGTGAAAGAATCAACTTCTATGGAATCAATCCACATAAAAGAAATATACATAATAATTGTAGGGGTTGAATACCATGATGGTTTCCTACCATGAGAAACTACATTAGAGGTGAATTTGAGATATGATTAGAAAGCTAGCTATGTTGGAATCAAGGAACATTGAGAGGGGGGGGGGGGGTGAATCAGTGTTCTATAAAATTTAACTTTATTAATCTGATCTT
Source organism: Sequoiadendron giganteum (assembly GCA_007115665.2). NCBI lineage: Eukaryota > Viridiplantae > Streptophyta > Pinopsida > Cupressales > Cupressaceae > Sequoiadendron > Sequoiadendron giganteum. The sequence goes on from CM021107.1 coordinate 261,475,614, forward strand.
TAAACCACTTACAACATTGAACTTAAAAGAAGGATGCAAGAATACAAAGCAATCAACCATAACATTATAACATAAGGATTTTTACGTGGAAACCCTATGAGGGGTAAAACCATGGTGGAAGGCCAATCCACAGTTGAGTATACTCAAATATAAGTGTTTACAAATGGGAATGCACATGCATTCAGGCGCACTGCTTATAGCTCACTGCTTAGATACAAAATGAAGACTCATTGTCTTACAAAACATTCAGATTAAATCCATCTAAATATTTGAACTAAGAGAATAGCACCTAATAATGCTTGATTATAGTTCCAATTAAGCACACCAATCACATTCTTGACCTTCTATCTGATTCTACTCTTCTGCTCTATTTTCTTTAATTCGCATCACCAATCCTCTTATGCACAAGTGAAACTGTGCATAATCGCTCTATAATCCTTCTGAATTTCACAACACACATCAACACACTTCGTACATATATCTAAATGATATAAATGATCGCTTGTATATATCTACATCTAAAGATTTAATCAACCACATGTCAGCTTCAATAAGACATAGAATATTTATAAACCATCGGCTCAATCCATAGATAATTTTCAATGCACACCAGCCAAAGTCATCCACAACATAGTGAGGACCCAAAAAAACATGTTTGAGAATAAAAAACTTCAAAAAATTAGCCCATGACGATCCACAACATGGTATATTCACTTATTCGGCCTTCTTGCACTGTTAAACATAAAATTAATCAAACGGATATTCTAACTTGCACACGAATCAATACAAGGCACTATGATTCACGGATAGCATAGATCATACATCGAAAAACCTTCCCTAAGATCCATAACTCAAAATTATAATCGAGAGTTGCATATGAATCGAAAAACACAACTCTGTCGGATGCTCTATTCTAGCTTGACAGTTAATCACAAAAATTCAATTTGACTTTCGGTACAAGCGACTATTGAAGTGTGAATCGAACCACTGAATAGGGTTGCCATCAATTACAACATCAAATGAAATTTGCAGTGTCTCTTGCCAACAATCTCCCCCTTTGGCATTGATGGCAACACTTAGTGAAAAATGACTAAGTGTTAGATCAATACCAACATGAATACATTGCCAACCTTCAAAAATTCAAAACACAACACAACTCCCCCTGAGATGAATATGATATTTTTCACTGTCCCACTCTCTCCCTTTGACATCAATGGAAAAGGTGAGAATCCACATATCAAAAATCAAACAAAATTTCTCTGAACAAGCTACATATGTACAACCATACTCTTACAACTTACATAAACTTGAATATGTTTGAAAAATTACTCTTCAACAAGCTCAAACTTGTGTCCCAACTCTTTTTGAGACTTTCCAAAATAGTCATCTAACCACATAATAAGTAAGATTGCATCTCTACTGACTCAAGGTTTGTTAGATCACTGATAGCCATAACATCCTACGCTTCCTTCAATGCACAAAGCATTGTATCCATCTTAGGACCAATTATTCCTGTAAGCTCACATACTCTTTCATAAAAATTGCCTTCTTCATGCTTCAAGATTTTGATTTTGTCAAGCAGGGATATGACTTGACCTTCATGTTTTCTCACATAAACTATTAGAGGATCAAATGCTTTAGAAATATCTGCTAACTATTTCTCATATTCCTTCATTTTCTTTTCGGTTTCCTTAGTGAACTTTGACAATGATAAGCATGACTTATAAATGTTTCCACCTTCAGAAAAAGCACCTTGAATATTCTTTACATAGGTAGCTAACAAAGATTTATCATTAGTAATCACTCCCTTCAATCTACCAAACCTATTTGCATCAAATTCCTTCTAAACCTCATCCATAGCTGACTTTTCAAGAGAATCAAAGTGAGTACTTACAGAATTGGCAAGCTTCTTTAGCTGATTGGATGGAGAATTGGATGAATCCTTGACATATGTAGGCATGATCTTCTCCAGAATACCGGATGCAAGATTTAATAGCTCACTGCCTTCAATGTGAGATTTCAGAATCTTTTCCCTTGCCTTGGCTTGAGAAAACGATGCTACCTTTAGTGTCTCAATAGGAGATAGAGTGGCCAATTTGATAGGACCTTTAACTAGTTTAGAATGAAAATACTCCTATTGTTCTTCCAAAAACTCCTTTACTGCCTTAGCAGTGTCTCTTGCTTCCACAAGAATCTCCTTTGCTTCAGCCTTCTTTTCTTCAATCACCGATTCTTCCTTAACTTTAGGAATCTCAATTTCATCAACTAACACAACTTTAGGAGCTTCAGTCTTCATAGGAATTTCATCATTATGCATGTCAAGAGGATTCAAACTATCATCAAATGTATCTTCTTTTCCTTCTTCATTTACCGAACCAGATGGAGTATCTTCACTATGAGCTTCTTCAAAAACAACATTATATATATTTTTCAACAACACTGCCGTCAAGATTTCTCAGTGTCTTTTGTAACTTCTTTAGTTTGTCCAATCATCAGCTTGTTCACCCTTTTTTTACTCTTAAAATCCTTTTTTGCATCACTTAGGATCTTCTTCATTTCATCCATTAACATCAACAAACACAAATCAATAAGTATTTGTTCTATCATTTTCTCTTCTTTAGTTCTTGCATTCACTCTCCTTATTTCTAGGACTTCATATAATCCTTTAGGTAACCCAGACATTATTTCAATGAGATTCATATTGAAATTATTCAAATACTTTATTGTGGATTCCTCAATAATTCTTTGACTGACACTATTAAAGGTGTCAAACTATTCACACAGAGGCCTAAGATTACCATCCTTAATCAAGGTTTTTTCCACTTCTTCTACATACATACCTGATTTGTTAGTTTTCATATTTTTCTTTGCTTTCTCTTTGCCGAAGGGCCTGTCCTTAGAGACTTTTTGATGTTTTAGAACCCTTTTGCTTAATTTCTCTGATTTCTTCATCAGATTCAATTTCTGCATCCTCTGAAACAACAACATAGACTCTCATGATTTTATCCTTCTTCCTCTTTCCTTCTCTCCTAGATGTCTTGACTTGAGCTTTCACAGGGCTTGACTTCTTTGCAAGACCGTATGAGAGCATAGCTCCTTGTAGATCTAGATCAGGTAGAGGATGTTGCTGGACTAGCTGATTGAGTTTTAACTGGATCTCCTTTTTTAGCTTCTTCTCTTTTCTTCCTTGCTTCCCTCACAACTTCAACAGATATACCAAGGGTTTCTGCAAAAGATTCAACTTACCTTCTCACTCTCCTTACTATCACATGCTTTCTCAGTTGGTTATGCACTTGTATATCCTTCTCTGAAAAGGTACCAAACCTTTCTTCTGTCAAATTCTGAGGTTTACTCAACAGGTGTTCAACATACAATTCCAAAATGTGTTCTTCGACCTCATAACCCATAGGCATTATCCACACTGTTCTAGGTTCTAAAACTTCCATTAAGCACTGATCAATATCAACCATGAAGCAAATTGTGTCCTTGTAATTTTCCATAATAGACTTAGGAATTAATTTCCTAGCTTGCATTACAATTTGAAAGTTCTTGAAATAACCCCAAATAGTTGTTTTTCTAGCTTTGATATCTCCAATTTTGTATAACATATCCCTGATTTGAACAACTACAGGTCTATCACCTTGCCAATGCACTTTTCCAACTCCTAAAACTTCATTCATGAAGTAGAAGAATAGACACAAAACCAAATTTCCATACTTGAAATTATTCTTCTTATCCTTCTTGATTTTTCCAAGATTTTCAATTAGTTGACTTTTGAGTAATTCACATAGATCATACTCTGCATTTTCTTTGACCATCTGATATGTTGCATAAATTGCAGTACCAAATACAAAATGATCCCGGCTAGAGTGATAGATTTTATAACCAATAACCATAGAGGAAAATTTGACATCCTCTTTGATGATATCATTAACTGTCATGGCTCTTCTATTGAAATTGGAACCGGTTGCATCTATGACTATTTGGTTCTTCACGGATTTTAGTGTCAGCAACCCACTAGATGAATTCAAACCAGTAACAATCCTTATAGCTTCCTTTGTAATCTTGAAAGGCTGACTTAACCACATAAACTCGTCATGGACTCAACTCAATATATACCGAACCCATTCATTTTCTTCAAACATGGGAAAGTTCACAATTTGAGTGAACTTCTTCTCCTCTAGAGTCTTGAATTCAAGTTTTACACATAAATATTCTCCCACAATGTGATTGTTGTACACATTCAACAACTAGGAGCTTTCTAATTCTTCAACATTTGCATGAATGTATGCCCTAATATCTTTGATATGCAAAACACCATATAAAATGGAAGAAAATGCACCTAATGGTTTTGTCTTGATGGATTTGAATGGGTGCCATTTGAATTTTGGACGTGGCCTATCCTTAATGTTGACAACTAATGGAGCAACCATTTCCAAAATTTTCAAGTTCATGAGTTCACAGATAAATACCTTTTTGCTGAATTAGGGTTTGATCACTGAACCACCTTCAGACTTGAATCTTCACCAAAGTTCACTTTAGATCTCTCCAAAATTCTTCTTCTCAAAGTGCAAGGTGACAAATGAGAGATATAAATGAATTTTTATCATTCGTGCACCTAAGCTTTTATTCACAATAAATTATTTTTCCCTAGGTCATCCAGATACCCTATTTTCATAGACTGTGAAAGAAAATTCTTTAGTGGACCTTCAATTTTGCACAAATCTCCTCCAAAAGATATCCCAAAAAATCTACACATCACTAATTTAATCAATGCTATCTGCCAAATTCCAAAATCAACTATCGACAAGGGGGTTAAAAGATTTTCTTGAGAATTCCCCCTAGGCCAAAGGCCTTAAACTAATTCTCGGATGAATTACCAAAACCAGATTCTGGTGTTGGCTCATTTCTTGCAATAGAAGGACTCTTCTTCACCCATGTCTTCTTCATTTGATTCCTGGTCTCATCTACAATAACTTTCCCTTTTCCCTTTTCATCCTTTTTCATGTTTTTCTTTTGATTTTCTGGACCCTTTTTGCTTTTGCAAAATCTAGCAATGTGACCAAATTTGTTATAGTTTTAACATATCACATTTCTTTGTCTAGACCAGTTGTTCCATTGATTTTCTATTGATCTGCACTGGTTAGCAATATGGCCAAATCTATTGCACGCATAACATTTGACATCTCTATTGAGAAAGTTGTTTGACATATTTTTGCATTCAACTGACTTCTGACCATACTTATTGCAATTGAAACATTGACCAGAGAATGATGCGTTGATGGTGAAAATGACACAAACAACGTTAAAACAAAATATTTCTACTCTATTTCTCTTGAAAAAGAAAGACAACATATAGTAGCCTAACTCCCAAGGTCCTGGTAGTTGGTTCTCAACTGTTTGGTGTCACTCAATCGGTTCATGCAGCTGTAATATTCAAGGGGCCTGTGCTGGTAACAAAATATTCATGCAATGACTCATTTTATCAAACCGTTCTTGTAAATAAAGGGGTTTCAAACAAAAGAAAAAGATAGATTAAAGGGTAAACTAGTAAATATCAATGAAATCTATCTAGCATCCAGACATATACCTTCAACAATGAATTTTTTCTAACAGATCACAAAACCAAAGCATGAAACAATTTACAGAATAAACTATACCATTGCATGCATCTAAGGTGCTTAATTTAATACCACTATTCGCATATCACAACTATCTCCAAGATTTCAAAAGAACACACATCCATTTATTGCCAAGGTCATAGATCAACAGACTTTAATAACTTCAATCCAATGATAATCTAACAAGATAATCCTTAAATCTGGTTTCTTCTAATTACTTTCATCACATAAGAAACTTTCATGCTTTAGCACAATCATGGACATTCAGATAGATTATAACTTATCAACCTTATCAAATAAAACACTCAATTCTAACACCATATTGCGTGAACTTGTAATTTTATTAACTGCAAAGTATCTAGTAACAATATATCTCAGTAATCACTACAAAATTCTATCTCCTAATATCAGGTAATCCAATTCTATTCTCAATTAGCCGACCCTTACAATATGATACCCAAAAGGGTATTTATAGATATACAAAAATTCAAACTCTACTTCTATTTTAGGTCATCCACCCTTTTAGGAACTAAAACTCTCTTGGAAACTTAGATCAATTTGATCTTGAGTTCTTACATTAGACATTCAGTTAAACTGGAGAATAGAAAATAGAAGAGAAATAAGGTCATGCGCTTCAAAACTGTTAGTGTTGTATGCAACATGCAAAGAAGAAGAAAGTCATGCATGTAAGAGATTTATGCATGTGAAGCTGGATCTGCAATGAACTCATCATAACTAGCGAAGACTTGGTGTAACACATCTAATTCTGGCCCATCAACCCAACTATCTTCAAATTTTATTTGCTCCAATTTTGCTATAGCAAACCCTCTCATATCTTTTATCTTTATCAACTCTCTTCTAGTAGCTTTTATCTCTTCTTTGACATCCATTAATCGATCTATCATCAGATCTTCTCCATCATCTCCTTTCTGCATGAGTCCTCTAAATCTTTCATCCCACTTCTCTTTTATCTGACTCAAAGACATGCCTTCCTTTGTTAATACATTTACATCCACTATGATAGCAATAACCGCCTCCAACTCCTCAAACTGTTCAGTCAGATTATTAACAACATCTTGGACCTCATTCCTATGTTTACATAAGAAATTTGTCCTGAATCGAAGTATACGAGAGGTCTTCTCCACAAAATCCTTATTATCCTCCTCAAGTATGGATTGTTCAAGAAGAGTAGTCAAAGGCAATGTACTAACCTTCTCCAATTTCTGACTAGACTCTTTATACTCCTCTTCTTGTTTCTCCAATGCTTCAATATACTGCTGCATTTCCCCTATTAACTCTTTTGTCCCTTTAATAACCTCAAAACCTTCAACCAAAAATTCACCTACTTCCTGATTCAACTTGTCTACCATCTCCGCTTTGCCTCTTACTTGCACCAAATCATCTACCTCCTTTTTGCTTAACAAAATAGGAGTCTTAATGGTCGTTACCTGTTGTGATCTCGGAGAGGAAACACTTTTCAAAAATGAATGCAATTGATCCAACTGAGCCTTAAGCTCATCTTTCTTCTGTTTATCTTTTATCATTCTTGACCTGGTTGTTGAAGCCACCACATCAATTAGGTTCATTTGCTAATTCCTAGTGGGCCTTCCCAAGTTGACAGTACTCAACTGATAATCTGTTAACTGCATGTCCCCTACCTCCTTTTCTGTCATTGGCATGGCACACTTAGCAACAATCTCTCCTTTGTCCGTGAGCCTGGTAGAGTGTAGGATCTTGGCCTTCTTTTTAGGCCTCTCTTGTTCAATCTCCTTCATCATATCCTCCCAATTGAGAGGTTGTGAAGGTGTTACCGCTCTTTTGTGCAGGTCCAATTTTAGCCAAGTGGGAGCACATGGAGCAGTAGTCATCATAGAAGAAGAAGAGGCAATAGTAGTATAAGGTGGCTACACATTCACTTGGGGTTGAGAATCAACCCTTGATTTCTCTTGTTGTTCTTGCACTATATGCATCTACACAAGCTTTTCAGCCTCATCCCTATCTTTTTGTTCTTGTATCTTCTTATTTTCTTCTTCTTTCTTCAATCTCTCTTCCTCCAATCAATCTCTCTTCACTTTTTCCCTTTCTAATCTTTCCTTTTCCAATCTGTCCTTCTCTAGAGCATCTTTTTCTTGTTTCTCTTTTTCTAAAGCCTCTAGTCTTTCTTTCTCTATCCTTTCCACCTCTAAAGCCTTAAGTTTTTCTACCTTCGCTTCTTCTTCTTGTTGCTTCTTAACCAACTCTTCGACCTCTCTTTCCTTTCGTAATTGTTCTGCTTCTTCCTTTTAGCGAGCTTCCTCAACAAGTTTTAACTTGGCAACCAAGATTTCTTTCTCCCTCCAGTTTCTTGCCTTCTCTTCTTCAAGGTCATGAATCTTTTGTATTAGTTCCAACTTTTCATTCTCTTCTTTAACCTTGAGTTCATGTTCTTGTTTCCTTTTCTATCTCTCTACTTCATTAGCTACTGCCTTAGCTTCAATTTGTTTGGCTTTTAATTGTTGTTGGTGCAGTATAGCATCAGCTTGTGCCTTGGCATCGATTTCCTTTTGTTTCTCTAATGCCGCAACCCTTGCATCAGAATCCTTTTTCGCCTCTTCAAACAACTTCCATTGATCCTCTGGTGTCAAAACCTGCTCAGTATTCTCCTCTAGAGGCATATTTTCTTGCATATATTTTTCTGACTCAGTCTTATCTGAATCTATTCCAACATCATGAACCTCCTTCTCCACTTCTTTTGCCTTTGTAGTTTCAGCCATGCTATGAAGAGCTCCCTTTTGAACTTCTCCTCTCTGCTATTTTGTAAGTGGGATTTGTGTGGAAGATTCACCCAATGTAGGTGTTGAAACAACCAATCCTATTGGAACATCCCCTTCTTGTGTTTCCTCTTCATCTCCTGTCACTTCAAGCTCTATCTCGTCAATATATGGGGGAAAGAACTCCAATGGCTCCTTGGGAGGCTTCTTTCTTTTGATCCTTTTGTATCCCTTACCCTTTTTAGGGGTTGGTCCTTGAGGAGTCTTGGTTCTTAGAACTAACCAGTTAACACTCCTATCCAATATTGTCCTTCCAATTTGCTTAATATCAATGGTTTCCTCACTGTCCTAGTCAATTGGATCTAGACTCTTGGTGCCAATGTTCAAAGCTTCATAGGATGGATCCAATACAATTCCATCATCCACCAATGTGTTAGGAATGTTATCTTTAACACCAAGCTCTGACATGAGTGAGATAGATAATCTTTCATAATTCTTCTTTCTTAAATCATACTCATCTTGTCGGTCACTCTAGAAGTCTTCTAACAAATTGAAATGTTTGTCAAACACCGAAGGAAACAAGGCATACATCTTACCCTTCGGATCCAAGTGCCTATGAGCTGTGTATAAACCTAACTTCAATTGTATCAATTCACTACATACCACCTTTTCTCCTACGAAGTGTTGATAGCCATACTCACCCAACTTCATGGGGAACTTGTGACATCCTGTTTTATGCTTTATTCCAAACCAAGCATTAACTCCAAGAACCTGATATACAAACTCCATTAGCACTATCCTGTTATTGCAACACCTTGGAAGAAGATGTGGATGGCCTTCAAAACCAGCTAACTTGAAATATGTGAGTTTGGGGTATTGAATGTAACAACATCCCCATTCAACAATGAATGCCATGGCTTCTTGACTCAACCTGTACCCTGCATCTCCATTCAATTGGTTGATGACTACATATATGAATGCATCATTGACTCTTCTGAACCGAGTCTCAACAACTTGTAGAGACAACTGGTCATAGTGCTCCCGCACTTTCTTCTGTCCATCCAAGACTCCCATTATCCCTACTCTGTTTAAACCTGGGAAGATACCCAACCTTGCTGTTGCATACACAATATAAGAGGTCATAAAGAAACACTTAGTTTGCCTGATGCTGGTCAGCTGATCATGAATAGCATTTGACACAATCATCAACCAATCAAACTGCTAGGCTCCATTTAAGATTGTCTGGATGAAAGGAGACATCCACTCCTTGAAACAAAATGTATCTCTCTTCCCAAAAAATCTAGATAGCATCATGATTATATCTGATACCTCTTTGTAGAAATCTACCCTCTTTGGCTAGTCTGCAAGCTTGCTTAGAGACTTCTTTTCTGTCTTCAACCACTTTTTGTTCAAATGAGACTTATTGGAGTCCTTATACTTACTATATTTCTCCAAGGCCTCTGCCTCATCCAACTGCACCAAGTTCTTAGGATCCGAGACATTGAATATACTTTATAATGCTTGAGGAGTAAGATCAATGATCACATTGTTCTATGAATCCATGCATTGTCTAGTCGCAGGATTGTAGGCACTGGCTACTGTTAAGATCAACTTTGGGAATTGGATTGAAAAAGGAAACAAAGTGATATGATCCAAAGAAGACTCAATAATCCTCTTCATTCTAGGCGTTGCATCCTCATTGAATGTTTCAGCATATGCCTCCTCAAAGTTGTACTGGCCCAAATTTGTGTCAGTGATGTCTGACCAGTCGGATTCCACTTTGCTTACTCTCACAACAAGACTCCTGTGATTATACATCAAGGTATAAGGCAATTGTTTAGGCTTGATTTTCTTTGGTTTAGGCACTACCTTTGATGTTCCTATAGGCCGATTCCTTTGAGCAGCTTCTCCTGATGTTCCTGACATTTTCTAGCTTTCTTTCCATAAAAACCTCTAATTAGATCTCTGAATATCATCATAAAACATGCTTTAAAACAATACCTTTCATGTATACATCAGAGGTGGAACTAGGAAAAAACATATTCTAAATAGTCTCTTTTAACACACTACCGGAATCAGAGTCGAAACTGGAATGGTAACTCTACTAACAAGAAGCAGGCTCAAAGTCGAAAATGAAAATGTGATCAGAATCAAAACCGGAACCAAAATGGAAACAAACTTGGTTTTCCTCAGATTTTCTATTTCATATTCTTATTTTGTTCTGATTCTGCTTCCATCTAGGTTATCATTATTTTGAAAGAAGGCTTCTCACTATAAGCGGAGTTGGAGATGGGATGGAAATGGAATCGATACCTTTTGGAAAACATAATTTTTCAAGTTCAAAATCGATTCTGATCCCACTTTCGCCCAGGTTGACCATGACATCATAAACGACTTCATCAATTTAATGTAGAACTTCATGGTTTCAAACTAGGTGATTTACAAAACGACGTGGGGCTAACCTGGAACTCGATAGAACCATCCCCATATGACAAGGGGCGACTGTATTTTAGGGCATCATATTTTAATCTTTTAAATGTGATCACAGAAACGCATAAAAACCCTATCCTAGAAAACACGACATAAAAACTAGGGCACAATTTAACCCTTCCCATTTTACCAGATTGAATGTGCGACAAAACCCTAACTCACTGTAAATCCCTAATTTTAACTAACGCCATTTAAAACCTCAATTTAATCTAACTTACTGCAAATCAAAATAGCACGATGCGATCACGACTAAAACGTGAAAGCGACCATGCCCTAAAACACAAAGAACCAAAAATAAAAGCAAAAGAAATGAAGAATTAACCAAAAAAACAAAATAAAGCAAGAACCTACTCAAACAAACATACCAAGAACCATGAATTTGTTAAAACGAAATGATTCAAAGCACGAGCAAACTCAAAAATGCAATAGTAAATAAACGAAGAACAACAACAATAAGAAACCCTACCTCGAACACAAAAGAACCCAGCTAACCTTCTAAACTGATTCACAAGCAATAATCTTCTCATCCTTCAATCGATTCACTCAAATGAACTCCGCCGCTGCTCTTCCTTGCTCTTTAATCTCTTAACAATGATAATAATGATACGTTTAATCCTTAATGAAGATAAAAATGAGAATTTCTACCTACGCGAGCAACTGTCATTAATGCATTAAATACAGTTAGGCGGAGTCGAAACTGAAAGAGAACCAACAGTTCACTACAGTGCGACTTCAGTCAAAAAGTCAATGACCCAAAAGCGGCAGGGGTGGAATTAGAATGGAAACTGATTTAGAAACTTAAGAAATTTCCTAACTTCGTTCCGGGTCCAATTCCGTCGATAAAGCAGAAAACAAAACCCAACTCAAGAAAATAAAAGAAAAAGACTGTAATAAAGAAACCTAACAAAAATACTTAGAGTAAAACAAAAGTTCAAAAAGCGGAGGCGGAGACGGGATGGATTTTGATTTTGCAATTTTCAATAAACACCAACTTAACGCCCACTCCGGGTCCGGGTCCGGGTCTGATGAAGACAAAATAAAAGGCCAAAAGAAAGACTATTGGGATGGGGCCCAGAACGAGTTTTGATTCAAGTTTTAGAACCCGATTTGGATCTGGCTCCAATTCCGACAGACTAAATCAAAAACAAAACAAAGTGTTGGAGACAAAGGACTCCAAACTTTGTCTGAAATCAACCAAAGATAAAAAATAAACAAAGGGGGACCCATTTTGACCAAGGCAAAAGATGGGGTGGTTATGCAAGGCATAACATGATGGACCACCTAGATTGATTCTACCTATACATTGAGTAGCCATGTGATCAAATTTATTGCAACCAAAACAATAACCATTGAACCTTTGAGCATTAGGTTGTCTTACCGGATACCTTCCAACTTTTTTCATCTGATTTCCTTGCCTAAATCTCCTTTGTCCAGATCCAGAGCTTTCTCTTTTCTCATATCCAAGACCTCGCCTGTCAGTTCCAGTCCTTTGAATTTTAATCAGTTCATCTAGCTTACCTAAGCTAATCTTGAACTTCTCCTTGTATTCATTTGCAGTAGCATGTTCATCCCTGAGAATAACAATCCATCTTTCAATCTAGATTCTCCATTGTCTCTAGATTGCTACAATTCAAGCGCCAACTGAATGAATCCATCATTGATTCGAATGCATTCTTCATATTTCTCTTTTAAGGACTGAGAAATATTCTCTTTATTCTTCTTTATGTCTTCAATCTCCTTATTCATCCTCATCACAATAGATTCCATATCATGCTTCAGAACAAAATTTTCTTTGGTGAGCTTTTCACATTCTTCTATCTTTTCTTTCAAGGTTCGACTCAGGTGTTCATCTTCCATGCTTTTACTATCTTTCTGCTTGATCTGATCAAAGAGTTCCTTTCTCTTTTCTCTTGACTCAATGATTTTATCTTTCAATGATTGAATGAATTTCTTTGAATTCAAGAGGCTTGCTTGCAATTCTCTGACTTTAGATTTGGACTGATCAAGATCATCTAGTGCCACCAAATTTTATTGTTGAAGACTACTTGAATCCATTGGATCACTTTCTCAGATCTTCCACAATATTTTAAAATTCTTCCAAGGAACTAGGCTTTGATACCAATTATCGAATCAAGGAACACTGAGAGCGAAGGGTGATTCAGTGTTCTAAAAAATTTAACTTTATTAATATGATATATAAACCACTTAATTTAACATTGAACTTAAAAGAAGGATGCAAGAACACAAAGCAATCAACCATAACACAATAACACAAGGATTTTTACGTGGAAACCTTGGTAGAGGAAAAACCATGGTGGAAGGCCAATCCACAGTTGAGTATACTCAAATATAAGTGTTTACAAATGGGAATGCACATGCATTGAGGTGCACTGCCTAGAGTTCGCTGCTCAGATACAAAATGAAGACTCACTGTCTTACAAAACATTTAGATTAAATCCATCTAAAGATTTGAACTGAGAGAATAACATCTACTAATGCCTGATTACAGTTCCGGTTAAGCACATCAATTACATTCTTGACCTTTTGTCTGATTTTGCTCTTATGCTAGGTTTTCTTTAATTAGCAACACCAATCCTCTTATGCACAAGTGAAACTATGCATAATTGCTCTATAATCCTTCTAACTTTCACAACACACATCAACACACTTCGTACATATATCCAAATGATATAAATGATCACTTGTATATATCCGCATCTAAAGATTTAATCAACCACATGTTGGCTTCAATAAGACATAGAATATTTACAAACCGTTGGCTCAATCCATAGATAGTTTTCAATCGCACTAGCCAAAGTCATCGACAACATAGTGAGGACCCAAAAAAACATGTCCGAGCACAAAAAACTTCAAACAATTAGCCCACGAAGATCCACAACATGGTATATTCACTTAGTCGGCCTTCTTGCACTGTTAAACAAAAAATTAATCAACCAGATCTTCTAACTTGCACACGAATCAATATGAGGCACTATGATTCACGAATAGCATAGACCATACATCAAAAAACCTTCCCTGAGATCTACAACTCGAAATGATAACAAAGAGTTGCATATGAATTGAAAAACACAACTTTATCGGATGCTCTGTTCTAGCTTGATAGTTAATCACAAAACTTCAATTTGACTTCTGGTACAAGCGACTACTGAAGTAAAAATCAAATCACTGACTAGGGTTGCCATCAATGACAACACCATATGACATTTGTAGTGTCTCTTTCCAACAATCTATAAGGTTATTGTGATATTATAGGTAAATATTATGCCAATATGCATAATGCTATATGTTGTACGACTAAATTTGGCTCATATGCCAAACAATGTATCCTACATAGTTAAGAAATTCTAGGTGCATGGGTAAAAAAATGGTCATTTCAAATTAAATCCTTCAAATGAAAAATAAACTAGCAAGGATAATCATATAGTTGGTTCCAATTTATAATTTGTACACAATGTTTATCTTTCTCAGAACATTTTTTATCCTTGATGATGTTGACAAGGGAGATGAATTGTTGTAATGCCCCGCCACGTAAACCCCATAAGACACAACTACTAATAGTAATAGAACAATTTTTTTTAAAATAACAACAATTACATCTAACATAATTAAATAACTAAACAACATAAATATATTATATAACATTAACCTAGTCCCATGGGGTAACATGGTGGACTACTCGAACGAACCCAAACCAACTAAAATGATAAAAGATACTAAACTAGACAAATGATAGAAGTGTGAATAAGAAATAATATAAATGTAACATTCATCCAACATTAGCAAGTTAAATAACTCAATGCATGAATAACATATTATTACATTTCAACTTCTGAGTTCAAATTTACATTCATGGAAAATATTTCCATAGATACAACACAATGAGAAACCCATACTACATTACAAAGCTACTTCCCTTATAATATTGGGAAGAGTACAACATAATCCAAAGAATACAATAATGAAGATTTGAATACATAAAAGGTACAATCTTCTCCATGTGAAGTTCTAGAATTATTGCATTTGCTTTCGTGCCACAATCATCACCTAGGGACCCAATAGGTGCATTGCATGTTTCCACCTGACCTTTTGAACCCGAAGGAACACCCCCCATGCAAGGAGTCGATAAGAAAGAACCCTCATCCACAAAGTCAAAACATAAAGGAATAACACCATACAACTCAAGACCACATAACAACATACTCAAAAACAATGATAAAAACTCTAGAGGCAACAAGAACAAGGGAAAACAATGGGCACATTAGGAGAGTGTCATTGCATGGCCTTACATGGATTCACTAGACTACCTAACATTAGGAACCACCTCCACCTATGTGGATTAACTAGGCTACCTAACACTAGGAACCACCTCCATCTATGGTTAACCAGGCATCCTATCTGAAGATTACACCCCATAGGGTGACTCATGCAGAGCCACTTACCTTTCACAAAGACAAGGTAGTGACCTTACCAATTAGGTCTTCCCACCCGTCCTTAGCCTTTGAGAGAACTAACGGCAAGGGTGAGGTGCATGTTTTAGTCTTGTTATGTGTTAACTAACCCAACCCACTAGATACATTAATTAGGTTATCACTTATTTAAGGGAACTCTTTCATAGGCAACCACTTGTACACTGGTCCCAAGAGAAGAGCCACTCTCCCCTACAATTACCCCAAAACCAAAGAAAAGTAAAGGGTGTACCTCAATCCACAAACATAAAGGACCTTATTTCACAACAAGGCGCATGAGGCATGACCATCTCATGAATACACAAAGTATCAAACCCATAAAACCAAGAGGTACCACCCACACAAATATTCACAAGGTAAAATGATAGACAAAAGGTGCAACAACAAATGTGCAATCACACAATTTCCCCTAGCCTCTAGAGGTAAGTACTCATCCACCCAAGAACCAAAATAACACATTATGCCAATTAAAATCATATTTTCAAACTATATAAAATTTAACCTAAATTAAACATATCGCATATCAAGTGAAAATTTCCATCATTTTAAAATCCATTCCAACTCATAAAATTCATTACAAAATTAAATATTTCAGATTAAATCTATGGAAAATAACCATTTACATAACATTAGTTATCTCATCAAATTTATTTTACCAAGTTAGAAAATTTGAGATTCTTTAATCGTTTCTAAATTAAATTTAATAAAAATAACTACTTTTCTACAATTATTTAGTCACACAAGTATACTTTGGAAATAAAATGTTTAACTTAAACTATTAAAATAATTATAATTAAAAAGTATATATTTTAATCCTACACAATATTTATTTCCTGATTTTGTTTCTTTTTCGAAAACTGAATATTCTCTAAATCTGATTTTTCCAAGAATGTTAAATCTAATTTGCAAATTTATTTCTAAATACAAATTTAATAAAATAATATTTAAACCTGAGTTTACTCAATACAATTTTGTTCACTAATTCCAAAATTGAAAAATTACTTTTACATTACTACGATATATTTATTTCCAAATATATATACACACACACATATATATGTTTATATATATATACATATGTATATATGTATATATATACCCCTAACAAAAACAAGAAATATTAAATTACAGTTACTACTGATAAACCTGCAGCATACCAAAGAAGCAGAATTAAAAGTACAAACATATATACATATACATACATATATACATATATACATATATATATTAAAAAGTGTAATTTCAAAACCATTTATAATATTAAAACTGTAATTTCAAATCCATTTATCATATTAAAACTGAAATTTTTTAAATCCATAGAAAAATCCACTGACCACACTCATATATATATATATATATATATATAAATTAAATTAAAGCCCACAAAACATACTAAGAGGGGCACAACCTCTTTGAATGGTTGCACACAATAGCCTTATGGTTGTTGCACAACCCTTCAAGGGAATAAAGGGTGGAGGGGGTACTAAGAGGGGCACAACCTCTTTGAATGGTTGCGCACAACAGCCTTATGGCTGTTGCACAACCATTCAAAGAGTAGCATGTGCAACCCTTCAAGGGAATAAAGGGTGGAGGGGGTACGCCTATGGCGTCAACACCCTAGCCACCACCACAAAAACAAAAGGCCCCTGAGAATGATTTCAAACGCCAACAGAAATATGGTATCAAAAATACAGAATGTGAAGGCAATATATATATATATATATATATATATATATATATATATATATATATTCTATTTAACATATCTTCAATAAAACAATCACTGCAGCTACAAAGTCTCATACAAAGGAGGCGCATAAGCTCAAAATTGGCGAAATGCAAAAGCCAGAGTGAAGAATACAACCGAATTAAAAGAATAAGATCTCTGACAATTAAAATTTACAAAGAAGATGACTGAGAAATAACAATGGATAGATCAAGGCATAGACAATTTAATCTAGAATAAGATTAAATTCTCAGACGCTTTGCCAGCCATTATCACAAATCTAAAATATTAATTAACGACACTAGACAAGAAATAGAGGGGAAAAGAAAATCTAAAGACTGGAGATGACAATTACACATCAATGATTCCACCAAACAATAATTTCAAGCCTCACAGAAAACATATTGAAATTTCAAAATTTACAACCTTTTCTTTTCAACAAAAATTTACAAAGGATATTCAAGGATCCTTTGCTTGAAGTTGATTTGGAGATGAATTGTTGCATCGTGTGTATCCATCCAACCACGTTCTTTAGAAAATTCAGAGATCCACAACCTCTAGAAGAAATTTTGAAGAAGAAAATCCAACACAATATATAATTCTAAATTCCTTTAACTATTTTCAAAAGAACATATGAGAGAATACATTTTCTAGAAAATTTCAAAATTACGAAGTGTAGACAAAATTTTCCTTTCCTTCTCTCTCTGATTTTTCAAAAAAAAAACTAGATTGGATATAAAATCCCAAGAAGACAAAAATCGGAACATTACTAAAATTCTCTCAATTACACTGCACATAGAAAATAACCACTTGCCTTCAATTTCCATTTTACTAATTTTTGAATAGGAATTTTTCCCAAATTTACTAAACTAACTAATTCTTCCAAAAATTTAAACATTATAATTCCCTTTAAAATATAATTAACTTTCTAAAACAAATAAATATTATTAAATAAATAGATCAGTATTTAACTCAAGCAACATTTAAATTTAAAAATATAATATTAAATTAACTACTTGATAATAAAATTAATCATAATAATAATTCCAATGACTTAATTTAAATAACCAATAAAACAATTTATTAACTTGTACTTATTTAAATTAAATGATAATCTTAAGATAATTTCAACTTTCCAATATTAATAAAACCATTAATATATAAAATAATTAATGTTAACTAGCACATTTATTTTCTTAGAGAAATAATGCCATTTACTAACAATGTAATTTAAATTACTTAACTAACCACATCAAAGAATAACATTTAATTTAAAGCAATTATCCATTAACATAGCCATAATCGAAACCTTTAATAAACATTACTAAAACCATGAAAGTAAAATAACTTGAATTAAAACTCATACCCACACAAACAAAGTACAAATATAAGATATGAACACAATGACTAAACCATAGACACAAACGAGGGTACTTTATTATCAACTCCCTAACCACATCAACCATTGGGTATGTAGGGCATGCTCAGACCCGACAATGTGGGTGAAGTCGGCACCTGGTACCTGCAGTCCTACATAACACCAAATGTTGAAAAACATATACATATACATATACTCATAATCAAACTCATTGTGAAAGAGAATTGCAATGAGGCAGGGCGCTCATGGATGAGCGATGCAACACCATCTCTCTCACCCAAATCACATATAGTAATCAAAATCTAAACTCAACATCATCATAATGCAATTAGTAACAAGATCATAAGAAAAAGTATCCAACACATGTGTCCAAATATCATAAGCAAAGAAACATAACTGTCTGCCAACCCAAACAACATGGCGAAATAGATGTCTAACAAAGTATCAAGTATGTATCAGAACATAACCAAAAACTAAACATAATCAAAACAGACACAAATCAGTATCATAAAGTATCAGTAACATGAGAGGTACTACAATTAAATTTCAACTGAAAACTATGTCACAATATAGTAGCCCAAGAAAGTGAAGAGCAACATTAATACGCCCAATATGAAGTACTTATAACTATAAAAGGGTGTGAAACAATAGGGCACAAATGCATGCAAGTATATGAGGTTGTGATGGAAAAATAAGACACCCACAACAAACCACTATGAGAATTTATAAAATAGTGAGAGCACAAAAATGACATAAATAGATGTGCAAAAAGCTCAAAAATAATATATAGTGTGCCACTTTATTTTAGTGCATTTATAAATGTGAAATTGCTTACAATGTCCAAAAAGGACTAAATGCTAAAAAAAAATTTATACTACAAAATGAGAATAAATGAAAGGAACTAACATGGAGTACATGAAATAATATGCACTTAAGAGAAAAGAAAGGCATAAAAATAAGTCCATAAATGCAAGTTGTATCCCTTCAAAGTTCCCAAAATGATAGTTGTAAAATAAATTCTATAATAAAACTTTAAAAAATAGGCATCCAATTTGAAAACCATTTACACTATCAAAGAGTATGTGAAATTTTGCTTCATTTTTTTCAAAATAAGACACCATATGAATAAATTAGAGCCTCATAAAATTCAATTCTAAAAGTGAAAATTCAAATGTTGAAGCCTCTATCAAGCACCCTTACAAATTGAGATAATCTCCACTAAATGATGAATTACATGTCAATTGAAAACTGTGTCACAATATAGTAGCCCAAGAAGGTGAAGAGCAACATTAAAAGGCCCAATATGAAGTACTTAAGACTATAGAAGGGTGTGAAACAATAGGGCACAAATGCATGTAGGTATATGAGGTTGTGATGGAAAAATAAGACACACAACAAACCACTATGAAAATTTATAAAATAGTGAGAGTACAACAATGACATAAACAAATGTGCAAAAACATTAAAAATAATATATAGTGTGACACTTTATTTTAGTGCATTTATAAATGTGAAATTGCTTACAATGTCCAAAATGAAATAAATGTTAAAATAATGTTTATAGTGCAAAATGAGAATAAATGAAAGGAACTAGCATGGAGTACATGAAAAAATATGCACTTAAGAGAAAAAGACACATAAAAATAAGTCCATAAATACAATTTGTATCCCTTCAAATTTCCCAAAATGAGAATTGTAAAATAAATTCTATAAGAAAACTCAAAAAAAAAAACTAGGCATCCAATTTGGAAACCATCTACACTATCAAAAAGTATGTGAAATTTTACTTCATTTAAAAAAAAATAAGACACCATATGAATAAATTAGAGCTTCGCGAAATTCAATTCTAAAAGTGAAAATTCAAATGTTGAAGCCTCTCCCAAGCACCCTTACAAATTGAGATAATCTCCACTAGATTTAGAATTGACACTAAATTTGGTAACTACTATAAGGTTTTGATTTACTTTTGAACTTGAGGTCTCTACCAAAAGGGCTCCAAACATAGAAAAGATACTAAAAAAGATGGATCCACCTGAATGGAGAGATCATTGTATATTTGGGCCATGTCATACTATTTTTAGGGGTCATGTTTTGTTTTTGAAAAAGTAAGCAACATTTACAGGGTGTTTTACCCTTCACAATGAGCCACAAGGGCCAAAAAGGAACAAGTCCAAAAAATTAACAGTAAGTCAAAAAGAATAGAGACAACACATTATTAGCATAGAGACCACAGTTAGGCAACAGAGACACAAAACACCAGCTCTGACATCAACTAGCTGGCATTGTCCTATTTTTTGAACAAAAGGTCCACAATGTCATCTCCGACCCAGTCTTGATTTTCTTGAGCATTATTGCCCTCTAGCTCCTCCTTGAATACAGTGGACAGGGTGCTAGTAACGAAATGACCCAACTTCATCATGAAGTGGGTCAACCCTCTAAATATTTTATCGAGCATGTCCATCTTCATTTCCAAAGCACGGAGCTCCTCCCCATCATCTGTGGTTCTTGGGACCTCGCCAAGCTCAGCAACCAAGGGGTATGAAGAGTGAGAAGCCAAAGTCTCTTTTGGTATCTTGCTATTGTCTGGGGTTAAATGGGGCCCTTCCATATTTTCATCCTCTTCCTTATAATCCTTATTGTCAGTCTGCTCCTCCTCCGAGTCCTCAATAATATATTTTTGTTGTTGTTTTTCACCAATCTCCTAGATCTTCTTATGGTAGTATCCCCTCTAGTCATGATCATATCACATTTAGAATCTCTCCCTATTATATTTTTCCCTTTACCCTCCTTCACCATCGGCTCTAGCACACCTTTTTTACCATCCTTGACTTTTTTTATTGCGGTGGCTCTATAAGTAGACTTAGTCAGGGTGGCCTTGAGTTCACAAAGGCTGGTAGCAGCATTAGTATGCGCATTACCCACCCCACCCTTAAGTTTTTTGGCAGCCTGTTTAGTTTTGGGGTTTTCAGTAGTACCCAGGTGGGTTATTCGAGAAGGGCTTTTAGATTCAGTAGGAGAGATATTAGCAACAACCAGGGGTTCAATTTCGTCAATACGAACAACAAAAATGGCTCTTGGAGGACAACGGGCCAAATGAAAATGGTAGAGTCTCAAGATAAGCCCCTAATGGAGCGGTAGAGGTGGAATGTCATTCGGGTTAAGACTGGCCATTTCCTTGCATTTTTTAACTAAATTCTCCAGGTCCATGAGCAAAAAGAAAGGAAAACTAAGCAAGATTTTATGCCTTGGATGATTTAGAAGGGGAAAATGATAGAAAAATAGGTTTTAAACCTACCTTCAAGTGTGACGTACTTCATAAGGGCTAAACACACCTAGTCTCAGGGATTCAAAAGGGCTTCACGTTCAAAGCCCGACTGGTTTCAGATCAGTTCCTCATTCCCCATGAAGAAAGCTTTCAAATTGTCATTGTCCGGAGTTCGGGTATGCTTAGGATATTTCTTCCCAATGCACTACATTCCAGTAGCTTGCACTATAATCTCTTCATTGACTTCAAAGGAAATGCCACCCATCGTAACCCTTTGGTCCTTCCAAGAATTAGCGAATTGACCAGACAAGATAGGGTTGTGGCCAACCAAAATCTCCATGAGAGGATCAAGGCCACCCTCTGCACATGTATGCCAGACCAAAGGATTCTTACGAAACTCTTTGCAATTATCAGGCTCAGTCCGAACGCGGTCACCACCCATGATATTAACCTGCACAAGAAACCAAAGAGCTTGCAGAAAATGAATGTTAGAAATACCAACAAAGCAATAGGATTTCTTTGCATTGTGGGTATTAAGGCAAAGAAAGCAGCATTGGATAATGATGTCAGTGTGTAGATCACACGCGCAAAAGGGAAGATCACCACAAGAAGACACAATAGTGGCATTAATGTGGATCTTAAGATGATTGCTACAAGCTAAGTGGAAATTGGTGGGCATGCAGGGTTTCTTGGCCATGGTGTAATTATGCAAAAAATAAGGCATAGTGGCCGCTTGGCCAAATTTAGAAATGTCAATGTAAGCATAATTGGAAGTCCGCGCTAAACTAGTAGGATCAAAGGTGCTAGAAGGTAGCATTCCTTTATTATGAAAGGTGATATCAACATTCATGACCGCAGTCTTATAAAGGGCATGAAGGATTAAAATAATCCCATAGACAAGATATCGCACGATACAACCTCTTAAATTCATCAAAGTCTCGTACTTTCCTAATCCCTTTGTAGAGCTGCCTTCTTTAACCATGTGACTAGCCTTTTATTTTGAATTCTACTATTTGTAGGCCACCTCCACATTAGAACTCATCCACCAGGCCCAAAGGACAACCAAGTGGCCCCCCCAAACAAAACCCATCACCCGAAGATTTGAAAACATCATAATAAGTGGTTGTTTTGTTCTTTCAAGATGATATCTTGAATCCTTGGCAGTGAATTCTCCATATTACTCCAACATTTAGAGTGACCCTAATAGGTACCACAATTAGCCAAAGCATCCACCACTTGGTTACCCTCCCTAAAAATATGTGTCACTTTTTTTTCTCTTAGCTTGGATAAAAGGAACCTAGTATCCAACAGAATATCCTTCGTACTCCACCCAATTAGTCTACCCATATTCACAACATCAGTAATGGATTTAGAGTCCCCTTCAATGTGGAGGTTCGTAATCCCCAGAGAGACAACAAATTTGAGGCCCATGAGAAATGCATGAGCTTCCGCCACAATAGAAGATTGGAAACCAATACCTCTCGCAAATCCAGCAACCAAAACCCCCCTGGGTCCTCTAATCACTCCACCAATGCTAGCCTTCCCTGGGTTACCCTTACCAGCCTCTATCCGGAGGCTCCCATTTGGTATTTTTCCTGGCCAGGGATTTAGAATTGTCAAATGAGCTAGCCTCTAACTTTTGGTGCCAGGCCTTGCCCATTCTTATTTCATAATCAAAAGGTCCCATCTCCGGAGGTTTCCCATTGAAGAGAGAAATTTTTTCCTCAATGAGCCGGACAAAAACACCAAAACATTCCCTAGGACTCCTCTCAATATTGCTGAAGACCTTGTTATTCCTTTCCTTCCACAGACACCAACCAATAATAGGAGGGACCTGGTTCCAAATTTTGCCAGGCAAGGGGTGGGAATAGGGACCAAGCCAACCCAGGATGAAAGATATGGTATCCTTACTCATGACCCAAGAAACACCCAATTTTTCAAAAGCCAACCCCCAGACTTTAGCAACAAACAAATAGTGTAACAATAAGTGATTGACAATTTCCTCACTACATTTAC
Source organism: Sequoiadendron giganteum (assembly GCA_007115665.2). Classification (NCBI taxonomy): domain Eukaryota; kingdom Viridiplantae; phylum Streptophyta; class Pinopsida; order Cupressales; family Cupressaceae; genus Sequoiadendron; species Sequoiadendron giganteum. The sequence continues at coordinate 261,499,347 of CM021107.1, forward strand.
ATAGTAAGCATCTATTGGGGATATGAAATCTCGGTTTCCTCAAATTGTCCTAAGTAAGAATCCTATTATGGCGGTTCCATATCTTCTTCCAAGGGTCCACCGCAGTACCCTGGTTTGTTAGCAAACTGTACGCTGAATTAACAAATAGATCCCCCTATTTGTCAAAAGTCCAAAAAACTCATCTCCCGTGTCATAGGAGGGAAGCCTGGTAAGAGAGAGTAATTCCTAGAGAGACCTAGCCAGGCAACAAATGACTTGAGATAAAGGACAATAGATTGTTAGGTCCTTCCACACCCTAGCCCTAGGAGGTCCAGAAAATTACCACTGATATGGAGTCCAAAGTACCTCTGGGCCAACCTCTTGAGATTCCTAAAATCAGAACAATCTAGGGGATATCAATTAACCACGAGTCTTCCCAAAATATGATCTGATTTCCATTTCCCATTTTCCATTTAATCCCATTCCTTAGAAGGCTCTATGTGTTGCAGATGCTCCTCTAGGCCAAGGAGCCTTGAGGGTGAACCTCCGAAAGGAAGTTGATGAAAGGCTTGTTCTGAAGATATTTGGAATTCATTATTTTTCAACAATCCTTAGTATTCCTTATCTGATCCCAACCCACCTTGGCCATCAAGGTCTTGTTAGTGTTGAATATAGTCCCAATCCCAAGGCCACCATAATTTTTGGGCTGGCAGACCTTTTCCCATTTGACCAAAGCAAATTTCTTCTTATCCTTAGTCCTAGACTAGAGGAAGTTCCTTTGGATTTTCTCAAATTTATCAGCAATGTACCTAGGTATCTTAAAAATAGAGAGGAAGTAAGTTGGTATTCCTTGAAGGGCAGCAGTGAGTAGTTGGAGCTTGCTAGCATGGCTTAGGATGGAACCTTTCCACCTATCCAGTTTCCTTTGAATCCTTTCAAGCACCGAATTCAAAAAGTTAGGGGTGACCTCCTTAACCGTGAGAGGGAGCCCAAGGTAAATCGAGGGGAGGGTCCCACTTAAACAACCTAGAATCACAATCACTCTGGCTTGCAAGCTAGGTGTGTTGTTAAAGAAATAAATCATGCTTTTATTATAGTTGATGCTTTGACCAGAACAAGAAGCATAATTGTTTAGGAAGGTTTTCCATTTCTTGGCTTCCACCATAAAGGCTTAGGGGTCATTTTTTGTTATAAAAATGGTTGATCCTATGAATACAATCTACAACCTATACATATGGTGGAAAATTTATATGAAGTAAAGAATTTAAGGGGGATTGAAGTTCCACCCTCCTAGATTTGTTTAGAAAAGGGTGGTGGGGATGTATGGGCTCCCACCTCTTCTCTCATATTTACCACGTTAGGTAAACAATGGGTATGGGGTATTTCTACCCCCCACTTCCACCAATTCTTTTCATTTTTCTAACATTCTTTGTAAATAACTCAAGGAAAATGCTTTGTACTTTTTTATTTTTGAATACAAAAAAAAACACATACATGTATACTATGTAGTTTTTTACATAGTATATAGTACAATGCTCCAACAAATTACCTTGGAGTATGTGCCTAGGAAAAAAGTTGCCTCTTATTGTAACTACTCCAATTTCAATATTTTTTGTGTGGATGTATAGGTTATTACCCACTCCAAATTTAATTATTCATCATTTTTTATAAAAATACTCTAAAATAAATATATTTATAAATATACTAGAGATATGTGTAACTTAAGCATAAAAAAAATGATTCAAAATATCCAAACTAGATAAAATAAATCAATTCTTACCTTTCTAGATACTTTGGAAATAATTTAGTTTTCTTTTATTTAAATCAAGAATCTCAATTAGATCATTGGGATCTCACACTTCAATAGATGTAGCTTGAGATCTACAACCAAAATTCCTCCAAATAAGATATGTGAAAAAGTATGAGATGAACAATGAGAAGTGGTTTGAATGGATCAAATTTGATACCATGTAGGAATAATGAAATATTTCACAATGAAGGAACATTTGACCAAAAAATATTCCACAAGAAAATATTACAAAAGCTAATAAGAGGCATAGAGAATAACCAAAAAAATGATTATATTCAATAATAGGAAAACTATTTTTGTTACAAAGTACACATAAGCATTTATTGTATATAGAAAGGAAATGAATGAAAGGTGGGAACTAACTAAAGGTAGACATCCGTGCGGAAGCCGAGCCTACATTCATTAGTATTAAATTTTCCTTGGAAAAGGGCTACTCTAAACTTTGGGTGGAGGGAGATTCACTAAACATCATTAACTGCCTACGTGGTATCCAAAAGCCTAGTTGGACAATCAATTAGTTGATCGAGGATGCTATAATGATGCTAAGATCTTGTAAGGAAACTTGTGTTACTCATATCTATCTAGAGGGAAACTCATTAGCAAATTTATTTGCTAATGAGGCTATCAAAAGTAATGATTTTAAGGCATGGGAGGAGTACTCCCTCCTTCCCAAGGATGCTAAGGTGTTATTGTGAAATGATGGATATGGATAAGCACATTTGCTGGATTAATATTACCATTTGTACCTACATTATAATCACATGCTTTGTGGGTATTCCTTTTCTTGTTGGTTCTCAATCGAACGTCTCTATTCAAGAGTTTTTTCTTTTGGTAATTATGAATATGGGGGGTGACCAAAGTAGAATCGAGCCCCATTCCTAGGATAGTTTGAGGAAGAATTATAAAATTTGGAGGATTCTTGAGCATGGTAATTTCATGCCTTTCCTAGAAAGGCTCCACAACCACGATCCCAAGGCTTTGGCGAAGTTTGTTTCCTATTGGCATAATCATAAGCTATAGGTTAAGGGTATGGTGTTTGAGATTAATGAGGATTTTATAGCTACTATTACTGGTTTTCCTTTGGTGGGTCACAAATTCTTCAAGGATAAGAAGAGAAATGAGGAGGCCATGGCCCAATTCTTTAAGGATGATGAATGGAAAAATCTTATCAAGATACCATCTTGGGGCTACAAATGGATGTCTCTAAAGAAAATTTGAGTAGATATTGCGAAGATTATCATAAGGTATGTTACCCTTGAAGGTAGGTTTACTACAATTTTAGGCCACCATTTCACTTTGTTGAATCATTTCAGACATGGACTTTTTATTTTGTTTCCTTTCTTTCTCTTGTCTTTGTTGGAGGTGTCTATGTATGCACTTTTGAAAAATAGGAGGGTGCCATTTTTGCACGAGGGCATCATCCTACTTATAATGGAGCATGTGAAAGACCTCGTCCCTACTAAATCAATTAAGGGAAAGGAAATTTATGTTAGTGATGCTTCCCTCTCGACTGGTTCAGACATCAGTGCTACTGGGGAGGAGGAATGGAATGAGGAAGGTGAGGATGGGTCTTCTTCCCCTGCAACCGCTCCTTCTAAGAAGAGAAAGAAGGGAAACCCTAAAGGAAAACGAGCCGCAAAGAAGATTATTCTTTAGGCTTCAAAGTCCTAGTCTGTTGGCAATGATGCAAATGATGTTTCTAGGGATTCCAGGTCTAAGGATAATGTTGTGTTTAATGGGCATGATTATGTTGTAGTGGGTTGTAAGGAGGAGGATTTGTGGGATAATGTAGTTGTTATAGAGGCCAAGGAAAAACCTAGAAGGACTTCCAAACATATTAATAAGTTGAAAAATTAGGTGTCGAAAGATGTTTTAAGGGATTCCATGGAGAATTTTAAGGAGAAGGATGCTAAGGAGAAGACTATTGAAATTGATGTCTCCCTAGTTCAAAAGACACCAAGTGTGGAGCCCTCTAGTGAGAAGTCTATGCAGGAGGAGGGGGTTAATTTGAGGCCTGGAAAGATAGAGCCTCTTAAGGTAAATCTATTATTTGAAGATTTCTTGTACCTAAATGATGATACCACTTCAATGTTTGAGCTCCTTGACATGGTGCGTGTGGGGGCCACTAGCACTTTCAAGCTGGTGAAGAGGACTCTAAAATAATTCAACAGGGTGAATATCAAGATCAAGGGATTGAAGGAAAATGTGCAAAATATGTCAAAGGGTTCTTCCTTGGATATTTTGATTGATAGAATTGTGGATTTAGAGTGTTCTTTTTCTGACATAAAGTCCTTATGTGAGCAACTTTTATTTGAAGCGGGGGCTAAGGTTATGGACACCAACATGGACATCAAAAAGTTGCTACATGCTTGTCACATTTCTGTTAATAATAGTGTTGATTCCTTGGAGGCCCTATTCTGGAAGATAAGTGAGCTTAGAGAAGACCAACTCTACTTTGTTGAGCTAATGGAGAAGGACTAGGTTTCAAAGGGAAAAGGGAAAAAAGTTGGAAAGGATGAAGTTAAAGGCCTTGCTACTAGAGGGAAGGGTAACCTGAGGAAATCCTTTGAGGAAGAGAAGAAAGAATTGATGGATATGATCGATCTACATCAGAACCAGGAACTTGAGGTGGCTAACACCTTAAGGAACATGAAATAGTGTCCAATTATGTGTTTTTCTTTGTTGTTTTCCTTTTTACTAGGTCTTTGTTTTTTACTGTTGTTTTGTTGTTGGCTTCTGTTGATGGTTTAATGTTTTTATCTTTAACTAGTATTTTGTATGTTTAGTTGTAAGGGGTTTCGGGTCCCTTCAAAACCTTCTATTACCATACAATCAAAACTAAAGGTAGACATCCACGGTAGATGGATCTAACTAAATATAGACATGCATAATAGGTGGTGATGACTAAAAAACTATCATGATAAAAGGAGTGTAACTCAACTAGTAGGACTAAATAAGTGTTAATCAAGTGTATTAAAAGGACATATGATTGATTAGCATAACTAAATAAGTGAGCTTATTCTAACTAGGTGCATATAATGCAATATATAAATAAACTAAATGTAAGTAAAATGAAATGTACCAACAACAACTACCTTATGCAATCTCTATATTAGAAATTGTTGCACAACTCTATTATTTATTAATAAAAATAAAAATGGTACCTATTTATTTATATATATATCTAACTTATATACTAAATCATGTAATATAAACTCCAAAACCTAGATACTTACATGAGGTTGGGGTGTATTTATAATTAATTTTTATTCTCTAGGTGACTTGCAATATGTGTGTGAGGGGAATATATGGGATGAAGCATTATAGGTATAATCGAGTACTTGAAATGAAGTGGAAGGAATAAATAATATTTTCTAATGTTATAATATGTATAAGCAACATCCATGATGATATGTAAGAAGTTGGTTATCTTTCTTGGATTTGGGTAGTTGTTATCCTGTCATCTAATGAAGTTAGATGAATTAGTTCATGAAAAAAGTCTTGAAGATTCTTGGAAGATACTTGTAACTCTATGACACTTTTCATAAGGTATCTTTTTCATGTTGAATACTTAGCTCATTGTTTGATTCCATTGTTTTAGTAACAACTTATGGTTTCCTGTATTACAATTTTCTATGTATTAAAGGCATGGGATGGTTGTTTCATAAGTTTTTAGGTTAACATATTATTATATTGCTAGAATTATACTAGACTAAAGGGGGAGTGATACTATACTATTTTATTCTAAATTTGGAGATTAAAATATTTTACTCTCTTTGATAGTTATTTTTATAACTAAAAGGGTTTTCCCCATGTAAATGTATGTTCTTGTGGTTTTTTAATTATATTGCTACACAATCATTTTCCTTTCCATTTATGTTCTATCATTGTCAAAGGAATTTAATGATTAAGTGTTTAATTTTTATTATTGTATTTTCACTTGTATATATATAAAAATGACATTAGGTCATGTGATGGTTAGAGTTGAATCAATCACCACATGAGTGAGTAATATTATGGATAACACGCACATTGCACCCTTGCTAAAAGACACTCATCAAGTCATTCTTGCTCTCATGACATGTGAGATAGTCAAGTGGGGGTGGGATTAAGGGATTGCTCACTTCACATGAAAATATCATAGATGATAGTGGGGTTGTTATTATGGTATATTATTCTTTGATGATGGGTTCAAGTGTACTATTTATGGATGGTTTGATTGCTAGTGTTGTTATTGATGTTAATTTGTAGGAGCATCTTTGTCAACTTTGAAACTAAGTTGTGCTTTGCATTTCCTATTTCATAAATGATGTTTAATTATTCTCTAGTGTCTATGAGAGTGTGGCTTATGAATTGAGATTTTATCTAAAGCATATTATTGTGTGCACTTATCATGTTATTTTCTACTTCTTGCAATATTTGATTTTTCTCTTGGACTTGTTCTTTGGTGGGAGTCTCTTAAATGGGCAAATTCTCCTAGATTTCACTTAAAATTGCTTTACTCTAATAATATCTTACTCTAGGACATATTAATTATGAAATATTGTTTCCATTCATTTGAAAGCTTGTTGATAAACTTATGGAATTATTGAGGACTTATGCTTTTATTTTATTGGTTTTAATTTTTATGATAAGAGATCTAATATAAAGTATATTAACTCTAAATTTTTATATTTTTCTCAAAAAGTGAAATATTTATTATTAAACTATTTTCCAAAAAGAAATATCTATCTAAATGGATGCAACTAGACGACTTTTGCTAAATGCATTTTTTTATATTTTATTTTTGTGTTTTGATTTTTGCTCACTCACATTCAAATTGAAGTTTTATGGATGGTTCAAATAGAATTAATATAATTTATTTTAATATAAATAAATAAATAAATTTCTAATGTATGAAAGCAAGTAAAAATCCTATTCTAACTAAGAAGAGACAACCAAGTGTTACTTTTTTTAGGATAATTTGAAGTTTTATAATTTTACAATTAAAATATTTCTGACAAAATAAAAAAAACTATGAAGCTTTAGAGAAGATTTTTGTGGTTCCTATGTTGGATTATGTCCTCAAAAATTTTACCTTATTTTATATCCTCCTATATAGCAAGTGGGACCTCCTCTTAATGAAAATATAGATAAAGAAGTTATGAATTGGGAAATTGGAGATTTCTTGGAAAGTATAGGAATATTTGAAGCTTCTATGTAAAAAGGGAAAAGGATCATAGAGTCCTCTATGGTAATTAAAATGGTATAAGTGGAGGTTACAATGATTTGGATAATATTTGAGATTTGATTGAGAGTTAAGAGGATAGGACCATCAATTAGGGGGAGTGAAGGCTCAATTAAGACTAGAAATAGCTCACAATAAAGAGAAAAAAATGTGGATAATTGGCTAAAGTAATTACACATATTCCAAAAATGACACGATTTCCCTCTTCAAGGGTTTGGGTCAAAATTTTTACTTGGAAATTTCACTTGGTAAACCCTAAAACTTAAGATAGGTCATCCAAGTGATCCTATAGTCTCTCAACCTACCCTTTAGTCAAAGGTCTACAACAAATTTTTAGTATTTCACAAGTACTTGGAACCCAGTTTAGAAGATGGAGGGGCTAAGAAGATGATGGAGCTATCATCAAGATGTAAAATTATAACTGGATATGTAATTCATTCCTCATGGGTCATGATTTAGATTACTAGATCATCAATTAGACTACCATGTTGTCTTGTGCAATTTTGGGCACTTATATATCCTTGTTGGATTAATCTAGAAAGAGGGACTCCTTTATCTATATCATGGATTTTTATTACAATGAAGGCATTCATCCTTTTTTGGAAATAAAATTTGAGTGATAAATATCATGGATAGTGTTGTGTAAACTACAAAAAATGATTGTATCTTCAAGATTGGGGACCCTTGTCTTTCATTTTAGTCCTAAGTTTCATTCATTTTCATTTTTTTATTTTGGAAGGGGGAAATTTGAGTTGTATTTTTAGAAATGGTTAAATTTTCATGGGAATAATTTATTACTATTGCCTTTGTGTATATGAAATTGTCATTTTAAATGTGATGTTTTAAGCCTTGAATCCACTTAGTCATATTTTTTCATTTTCCTTGTCACATTCATGATCATGTCAAAAGGAATTTGTGTTGTTTTATTTAATCAAGTTACCAAGTTCTTATTTTTGAATCTAAAAATAATTTTGGTTATCTTGGTTTGTCAAAAGGGTTTCCAAGTAAAAAATTATCAATCATTAATCAAATTTACTTCCTATGAATTGTGTTGATGCCCCAACTCTCTTACTTTCTGTAGACATCCAAATTTGATCACTTCCATATGATCAAAATTGTCTACTTTATTCATCTATTCCATTAATAGTGATTAAATAATGTATTTAATCATTATTTAATTTTTTGCCTAAGGTTCCTAAAGTATCTAGTTAAATAAATTAAATACTTTGTCTTACCCCATTTCTTCTCTAAATTAAATAAATATGACAAATTATTTGATTTAGTCTTTTAACCCATTTGAATTAAAACCAATTTTTAATTCATCTTTTTCTCTCTCCTTGTCTAATCCAAATTAAATTAATTAATTTGTGATTAGGATGTGCACCACTTAATCTTGATTAAGTGTCACATCCTCAATAATCTCCCACTTGCCTCCAATCTCTCATTAATTACCTTAATCCTATGTTTGCACAACCTTAATCAGAATCATTAGCCACATTTGGTTTACCTTTTTTGGTCAACCTTCCCACTTACCATTTTTAGCCTGGACTCTCTTCCCCATGTGAATTTTTAACTCACATTTATTTGCTCAAGGTTCCTCTCTTCCCCATGTGAATTTTTAATTCACTTTTATCTTTCCAAGGTCTTCCCCATCCCCCATGCAAGATTCTAGAAGCCTTGACTTGTCACTTCACATGTGCCAAGGGCTTCTAGAACCTTGGACTTGTCACATCACCCACATGTGACAAATCTCTAGCTTTTTGGAGACCCTCTCTTATCCACTAGATTCTTCCAATCATTGTGAATTTTTAATTCACTTTTATTCCTCCAAGGAATCTTCTCATCCCCCAAGATCCACCTCATGTACTTCTCTTCCACCTCATTTCCACATCACTCCACCCTAAGACATCTCACATTCCACATGTCAAGATGTGAGGGCTTGTGAGTCCTCAACTCACCATAGCCCTTCATCTTGATCTTTGTTGGATCAATCCCAACCATTGAATTCTCTAGAGAATTCCAATTAGCCTATAAATACCCCTCATTTCTCTCATTTTAAGGGGGATCAAGTCTTTTGCAAATAAACTCTTGCAAAATTGTCATTCAAGCTCTCATCCATTTTAGCACCCATATTGCATCAATTCATCTTGCATCCACTTCATTTCATTGCCATACAAGGAGCACACAAGACTTCAACATCAAGGGCCAACCAAGGAAGCAACAACATGAAGGTATAACATCAATTTATTTGTTTATCTTGCTTTCATATTGTTCATTTTCTTAGGCTAATCATTGAGATGCCCTATTATCTTGTTGTTTCTCTTTATTGCACTATTAGTTTTATCTAAAATATCACATTTAGAAGCAACATTTTATTAGGATCACACTTTCAAACCATTTATGCAAAACTTCAAGTGTTAGAGTGAAAAATGAAATCACCTAATTAATTATTATTAGGCCCATATTCACACTAGCATGCTTAATATTGCTTAGGTCATGCTATTTTTTGTCTCAAGTCATAGGATTAAGGCATATGCCATGATCTAATTATATCCTATCATAGGGTTTCATCCTTATCTTTATAACAAGGGTTTCATTGTATATTTTAATAATAATATTTTTACATCTAATATACTATAAGGCTTCATAGAACATTGATTTATTTTCTCTTGTGTGATAGGGTGTTTTAATTGAAGGTGATCCTTGGGGTGTTTTGGGAGTTCAATCATCAACTCTAACATAGTATTAGAGCTCCAAATCTATAATTTCCTATCTATTTTTAATAGACTTAACTTTAAGAATTCAAATAATGCATCCTAGAACAAAATAGGCATCATTATTGTACTCAAAATTTCCAAAAACCTAAGATCACCTATCCAAATAATGAAATTGGAGTCTAGAAAAATCAAGCTATTCTTTTAGTAACTTAAAAATTTGTGCAAATATTTTTTTATGACCATTTAGATCTATATTTTCATACTCTACTATATTGGTCATCACCATTGTTTTTTCCAAAAAAATACAATTCTATTGCATATGTCATTATTGTACAAAAGCCTAAAATTACTATCATCATCCTTGTGCTATCAAAAGATATGGTCTCAATTTTTTCATAGTGCTGACACTAGCAAAGGATTGTATGGGCAAAGGTTTAATTGGTGGTTTAGATTAATAACCCAAAATTTATTTGATAGTTTGATGGTCTTTATTGATAGCACATGGTCACAATATTATGGTCTTCCAAGCTAGTGCTTAAACCACTAGTTCTCCCAATAGTGCCTTAGCCACAACACTGCCAAATGGGCCACCACAACCATCACCTCCTCCTACAATTGAGTGAGTTTTCTTGAGTTTTATCATATCTACCACTTATTAACCATCTCTTCTCTATCAAGGTGACGTGGTTTTTCTATTACCAAGAGTGGTACTAGACTCATCCACCATCGTTTCCCCTCTGGGTTTTTCTAAGCTCAATCCTACCACCAAATTGCTACTAAATCCAACAATATTACTAGCCACTAGGGTCTCACCAAGCCCCTAATCATTTACCATAAAATGATATTTTTTTGGTATAACTTGGAATGCAATATCAAATTTTTAAAAATAAATAGTTATGAAAAATCTAGTTCTGAGAACTTTTGAGTGGTGCTAGTATTTCTCCATATTTTATTTCTAGTGAATTTTATTATCTATTGAATTCAAATCGTTTTTGGCTTCCAATCTCCTATCTCATTTCTCGTTTCTTTATTTTTCAATTCTTACATAATTTGAAAGGAATTGAAAAGCTCTTCACAACCATCCATACATTTTTTCTATAATTTTTCCTTGTTATATTTTATTTAATTTGTTGCATATTTGTATTCTAGTTGACTACTTGGATATATAACATTGGGAATTTTTTTATTTTCATAATATCACTTCATTTTAGATGATTGATATGTATTGAGATTATTGGTCTTTGATTTTATTGACTCATACTTGAACCAAAAATGCCTAGGAGGAAATCAACATGGGATAATAATGTTGATCATGTTGTAGGATAGATTTTTCCTAGTATTGATCATGATACTATGAGTGTCTTATCAGACATTGATTGACCCCACACACTTTGGACTAAGATTTGTGAGATCTTTAGATACCCAAATATATTTCCATTCCCAAATGATCCTACTAGATATTTCCTCATTCCCCTTGATGATGAAGATAATATTTCCTTTGATGATGATACTTTAAATAATCTTGAATATATTGTAGGTTATTCATGTTTTGATGGTGCAAAGAATTATCTTCTTTCTTCTTCTCCTTATATTGGTATCACATATTCATCTTCTATTTCTCCTTATGAGATTATTATCATTACATTTATGTCCCTTATTGATGGAGTGCAATAGATCATTCATCATATTCCAAATATAACTACTTGGGATTCATATCTACTAAAAATTTCATCCTCTTTTGTGGAGTCTTATATTGTATATTAGTAGGATTCATTTGAGGACATACATCTCTTTGATGATAGCTCCATATTTTTTTATCCCATAATTTTTATCTTTGGAGCTTGTTCTTCATTAGTCTTCACAATATTCTAGATTTTCTTCACTTGATTTTGACATGTGGAGATTTGAGTAGTTTCAAAGGCACATGCCATGAGACTTCTTCCCTCATATTTATTCTTGGAGATAGATTATTCTACATACACCATTGAATCTATTTCTTCCTAAGGGAAGAAATTTTGTTTATTGGTAGTGGATTGTTTAATGTCTCCAAGAAATTGTTTTTGATAAGGTAAGCAACATTTAAAGAGTGTTGTACCCTTTACACAATGAGCCACAAGGGCCAAAGAGGACAAGCATGGCTTTGAAAGGAACAAGAACCTTTTACAGAGCTAAGACATCACCGACACAATAGGAAACCAACACCAATAGAAACACCGCAACACATAGTAGAAACACCAACAACACTTGGTCAAGAGATGACCAGGAAAGGAAGGACACTCATAACCAACAGTAGTCCCAAAACAAAGACAAAAAAAGCAATCCAAACCTAGCAGCTGAACCAGGAGTAACTGAAACTTAGGGAAAGCAAGATCCCTAAGCAATCCCTAAGGTCTTGCCATAAGCTAACCAAGTCACAAACCACTTGCAATAGCTGGACTATATCAGAACTACCGCTCAAACCTGAGCCAACCATATTCCCACCAAAGGAGGGGTAAGAATCACCCATAGGAGCACAAAAAGAAACTTCAAAATGCACCAAACCAAGCACATCAACAGCTGATCCAAAGCAGACCCACCTCACACTAGTCTCCCAACCATATATAGAGAACAAAATTGAAGCAAGAGGAGAAACATCCAACATGCAGAACTAACCTTCCAGGAGAACCAACACAAACTCCACCTCAATAGGAGATGGATCGCCTCTAAAGGAGCAGACAAGATGCAAACCATCCAGACCAGGGCCACCACTCACCCACTCAAATAGGTTCCACCTCAATAGGAACTCATAAGAGGGGAAATAACTCTCTACCATATCAACAACAACCAACTCCACCTCCAAAGGAGAGGGCTCCCCCTCAATAGAAGTGAACTTCACCTCAAAAGAAGCCAACTGAAGAACATGGAAGAGAACAATAATAGAAGAAATGAAGGCCATCACATCCATTGGTAACCCAAGCAACAAAGAAGGCATCGCTTCCAATAACTTAAAAATCCCATCCATCTGGGCCAAACAAATAAGGCCCAAGGAAACCACCCAAGCGAACCCAATGAGCTTTAACCAGAGAACATCCTTAGGAGACCAAAAATCCCCACCAATCCCTATGAAAGGGGAAGAAACAAAGGTCAATAGTAGAAACCCTAAAGCTCCAAGATCCTTGGTAGAGCACACAAATAGAAACACCTTGCCCCAACCACATCTCACAACAGGCAGAGGGCCATCAAACTGCACCATAACACCAACAAGGGACCCACACAAAAGAGGGTAGAAGAGGTAAAAAACACCACCTTCACCACCATCAAGCACAATAACAACCCACAATAATACCAATGTTGTACAATAGGACCTAGATCCAAAATCCAAGCCAATAGCACAATGAAGCTCCAAAATAGAATCCAAAACCATAGCACATAGGAAACAAACACAACACATTAGCCGAATGAAGTCCAAGACAACACCAAAACTCATCCTCCAGAGGAGACAAGCAACTTCCCCTAACTTCCAGAAAAAGAGGATGCAAATATCATCCCCCATCTCCACACCCAACACCTTATTTCCAACAATATATGCCAGAGGACCCTAGTAGCGAGGGGGAGAAACCCACTATGGCAAAGCAGCAACCCCTACCCCAACAGAAGACACACTGCTTACATCGGCAAAAATAGGGCACTGCATATAACCAATAGGCCAACAAGCCAACGACACCACCCAACAAGGCACATCCCACAACATGTATCCGAACCACCACAACCCCAGCCGCACCAGAGGGAAAGATCCACCACGATTAGGGAAAACAACGCATGAAGGAACAAGCAAAGAAACACCACTCATAGGAACTTGTTATTGGCATAGGAGCTACTTCTTTATATGGGGATTCATAGTCTCATCTTTTCTCTCCTATGAGAGACATCTATATTATACTTTTGTGATATAAATAGTACTTAGGGGGTCATATTGAACCATTTTTATTTCCTTCTTTCACATGTACATGCTATAGACACTCTAAATTCACCACTAATTCTCAACTCATTATTTTCCATTAATTAATTAATTAATTATTCCCATAATACACCTCTTTATCTTATTTCTATAATTAAAATAAATTATTATTTAAATAATTACCCTTCCCATAATTAATTTATATTTCTTCCCTAAGATTAATTAATTAAATCTAGATTATATAACCTTAGTCCTAATTCTTCCAACCTAAGTAATTAATTAATTAAGGATAATTAATCCCCAGTAATATTTCTTCTAAATTTTAATTTCACATTACCTTATTCTTCTAACTTTCAATATTAGCCATCAAATATCCCCACATGGATCAAAATCTAAACTTTCCATCTTTTTTGTCTTTGCTCTCATGCTCCCACATGTGTGAGCATGCCACCTCATGACACTCCCTTTTTCACACATGTGTGAGCATTCTTTCATGGAGCATATTTTAATTCCACATCAACCCCACTTCATGCTCCCACATGTGTGAGCATGACTCATCCTACTCTTTCCTATCTTGGAAGTTTCTTATCTCTCCACCTCATCCCTAAGTCTTTTCTCACACATGTGTGAGCATATTATTTACATGTCATCTTGCTTATATATGAGCGAGAATTCATTCCCTTATACCTCATGGGACACATATTATTCATATCATCCCCTCTCTTTCCTCTTATGACACTTGTCACAAGAGTACAACCTGAATCTATACCTCCACTCTCCTCAAATCCTATCCCTACATCAAATTTGCATCTTGGCCCTTAAAATTTCTCATAGAAAATTTATAAATTATATGCATTCCCTTCCAATTTTATTAACATAAGCTATCATATCTATATGTTGTTACTTTTTGAATCAATCCATTGTATCCTCAATCTATAATTATACTAGTGCATATAGTAATACACATATTACTAAGCACATCAACTGGAGATTTTTAGTGCACTTCACTTTAGCTCAATTGGAGGATCAAAAGAAATAATTTAAGAGGTTTCATTTATTGTGTTTGAAGATTTGTATTTATCTATTGCCTTGTGCCATTAATTACATTTTTCATTATCTTTATTCTATCATGATTGGTGGGACCAACATCCTTGTCACTAATTTCATTTGAGTTCTCTTGATATTTTTTAATTCAAGTTCATAGTTTACTGCTTGCACCTTGTGTTTTAGCACTTGCGCTTCTAGATCAAAATTTTCACATCTGGCAATGCTTGCATGTTTTATGTATTTTTTAGCTTCTTGTGCCTAATTTCTAATATTTTTTTGTTGGTTTTGTGACTTTTTGTCATCTATTATGTAGAGCATTTATGTTATTTAATCATTTCCATCATTTTCTAACCCTATATTTGTAGGGTAACATATTTTACTATAGGTATTTGTCTCCCATCCCAATTTAGTGTTTTTTCCCTATAAAGCAACACATACAAGGATCAACCCTTCCACCTTATCATTCAACACTTTTGTTCTTGAGTAATTTTCTCTTTTCTATTACTTTGTATTATATTTTTTTTCATTTTATATTTGTCTGGTAACATTATTCCCTATTTTTTTCACCATTTTAGCATTCTATTTTGCAAGACATTACTATTTTTTAAGAAAAATCACTAATGTATATTTGTTGGTCTATGCAAGTTCCCATTTCATTTCTTGCAAAGATCTATTCTTCCAAATTTTAGTATTTTTGTAGTTCAATGCTTCTATGGTTTTGGTGTAATTCATTGCTTTTGTCTTTCTATTTCTATGTTTTAGCACTTTTTAAATTTTTCTCACATGCATAATTTATCACCTATCCTCTATGTAGGCTCACCTTTTTTTTTCTATCATTTTTCTCAAATTCAATTCTAAAATTTTGATCTAATTTTTTTCTTTAAATAAGTGTGTGAATTTTTATACATCTATCAAAAAAATATTTGGTGCAAGTTACACTTGTCAAAGAATTTGTTTTTTTATCGCTAGACTAATTGAATCTAAAGTAGAGTAGTTGGTTAATGAAATTGTTTTCCATGTTTTGGAAATTTAGGAACACATGCTCTCCCCTTGCACTTAGTGCATTATTTGGGACCAAAAGTTTCACATCTTTCTCTTTGTATTATATTAGGAATTGAGGGTGCTAGTTTGTGTGTATGATCTTCCCTTGTGCTTTGTGCAATCTTGACTGATCAAAAGCATTGAGCGTTCCTTTACCTTTAAGAGGCCTACTTGGGGATTTTATCACATCAATGGATGAAATTGACCAAATGAATTTGGTGGGGTATATAAAGGGGTAGAACAAAATTTGTACATCAATAGAGTCATTATCGTATTTAGCATAGACTTGAGGCCCCTATTTTTTCAGGACACAAGGTGAAGTGATTTTTAGTTTTCACATTCTTGTAGATGAGCTCTTGTTCATAGATCCAAGAATCATGTACTCTTGTGTTATAATTAGGATACTTTAGAGAAATTGTATATCCTAGATAAACAGTTTTGTTATCCTATTTATGTCGTTTCAAAAGAAATTCTTGAGAAGTTACAATACACTTCTAAGTAGTAGAGGTAAAGATCAATTTGGGAAAGTATATAAGTCTCTAAGATAAGGGGTCTATAGATGGCCCCATGAACTTAAATTCCCTATCTATACATGCCCTTGGTAGATATTATAAATGTGAGACAATAAAAGGTCACACTCCTATTTGAATAATATAAGAATGCACAAAGTGCTTGAAGTTTTTTCTTGTGTAAAACTAGTGCATGTTTATGAACCTAAACCCTTGAAATTCCAAAGTTAGATAGTGTGTTTTTTTATTTTGTTTGTAACTCTTAATAAGAATCTACAACCAAAATAATCCACATAAATCAAAAAATTTGCATTATGGCTTGGTGCCTTTGTTGTTTGAACATTTTTGATATTTTAGCACTTACACATTTCACATTTCCATCCCCATTCTTATGCATTTTGAAACTTACACATTTATTCACATGCATATGTTAATGTATACACATCTTAGCAGATACACATCTCAAAGCATTTAAATTTTGACCTTCTTTAGCTTTCACCCCATTTTACCATGATCTTGGTCCAAAATTCAGTCCATTCTCCATATACCATACTACTTAATCCATCTCACCCTCATAATCCATAGTCCATATCTCCTATCCTCCAAAACATATTCCTTGTTAATAATATTCATCCATTATTTTCCAAAAATCTAAATCCATAATCCACAACCCTTACATGTTTATTCATTCATCCTAGCCTCATTCACCATCCTATATTATCCCTCATCCTTAGGAATTTTATCCTAATCACCTCATCTCCATATCATATCCAAAGCCTATGAACTTTCTCCATCACCACTTTATCAACCACCATCACACCATTCTAATCCTTAGGAGTTTTTTCCTAATCAATCCATTCATATGAAACATTAGTCGAATGCTAAGGAATTTTTGTCTTGATATTTATCATCCATATCAAACATTAGTCTCATTCACTCATCCATATTTTCCTTGGTTTACCAGTGTTAAATCATCTATTATCCCATCCAATTCAAACACAAACCTCAAAAAAATTAGTCACATAAAACCCATCCTTTTGAAAGAATTAATCGATGTCAATTATTTTAAATGAAACTCACCCTTAGGATTTTAGTCCTACTTAAACTTATCCAATTTACCTCAATCCATCCTTAATTTCCACCACTCATCCAAGTCAAACCTTAGTCCATAACACACCATTAAATACAACCTTGGAGCCTTAGTCTTGATCCAATATCTAAATTAATCCTCCAAAATCCAATTCCATTTCCATTTTCAAGTTAAGCCCACATCCAACCTTTGAATTCAAAGGGATAACCCTTTGCTACTCAGTGATCTAAAAATTTCATCATCAACTCAAATTTAAATTACCCCATTATCCAAATTTTCCCACACTCCATAAACCATGTAAATTTTTGAGAGCCTTAGGTTATCCATGAACATTAATTAAATTTTGATACCCATCTTCATAATTAAACACCCTACCATATTAAAAAATAATCCTTAAACAATTTAAGACCCACCTTTAGATCCCCCTTTTAATAAAAATATATCCAAAACCATCATCTAGGACCCTTAATTTTTATAGGGCATAACACCCACTTATTGGGACCCTTAATTATCCTAGGGACAATAATCCAACCCTTTGCACTCTACAATCATCCACATGTTCCAAAATCATGATCAAATTTAAACATCTATAGGGTTCAAAAGTGTGTCACATCCATAGTCCAATATTAGAAAATCAATCCTTTCATCCAAACAATTTACCAACCATCTATTCCGACCTTTTGGAATCATCCAATCCATCCATTTTATTTATATACATCACCTAACAATCACCTAACAATCACCTATACGACTACCTAAGGCTCCGTTTAGGATCCAACATCCCTTTATAATATAATCATCTAATCCAACCATAACTTTAGATCTTGGATCTAAAAGGTTCCATCCTTTTTCAATCATTTGATCCAAAAAAAACTCAACAACAATAAAAATTCATTATTTACCAAAAATACTAATGGTTCTCATCACAAGGAATACTATTAAAATTAGAATGCCTAAAGAAATCCCTTTCATGTTAAATCCCTCATAGAATGGTTCCTTTTAATAGGAGAACCATCCTAAATGCACCATAGAGATAGTGATACCCATGACGAGACTCCTAATCAACTTGAGTACATGATTGATCCTAAAAACTTCCTTAGTTCCAAAAAATGATGTGATCACATGAAGAGATTCATCAAAATAAACAAAGATGCAATCCTTAGGCAAGTTATTGAATCAAGGGATAAATTTCCACATGATTATGACCTCTCCATCCTTAACAACATAGTGTACCTCAACCCTCTAAATCTTGACCATGCCCATGCTAACCTTCATCTAGACCATAATACAAAGCCTCAAGCTAAACATTCCTTTACCATCAAGGGAAATGATACACATGAAGACCATGAGAAATATCCAACATGAGCCTTCAACCAAAATAATTTCCTAAATCCCCCATCTACTAGTCTAGCCACATCTACCTGCTATGACTTGCATAACCACCTCATCTTTTGCCTTGGTCAAAATGGGTCCCCCTTTGTTATTTTTGTACTTAGTTGTTTTTGAAACAAAGTTTGGAGTCTTGTTTTGCCAATACTTTGTTTTTCTTTGGTTTCTCTATCAGAATCGAAACCGGAACTGAATCGGGTTCTGAAAGTTCTTTTGAAACTTGTTTTGGTTTCCATCTCGACAGTCTTTTGTTTATGTATTTTGTTTTGTCTTCAGCGGACCTGGAGCCGGAGTGGGTGTTAAGTTAGTCTTTACCAAAAATTGCAAAATCATAATCGATTTCGCTCCTGCCTCCGCTATTTTGACTTTTAGTTTTAGTCTAAGTCCTTTTGTTTAGTTTTATTATGTTAGTATTTTGTTTTGCTTTTTGTGTTTGGTTTTGTTTTGTGTTCAGTTGGCGGACCCGGAACCAGAATTGGAATGAAGTTTGGAAATTTCTTTAAAAGTTTTGAATCAGTTTCTATTTTAGTTCTGCCCCTGCCGCTTTTTGGATCATTGACTTTTTGACTGAAGTCACACTGTTGTGAAGTGTACAGTGTTTTAAAGCCTCTTTTCATCTAATACGACCTTGGTTTTAGTCATGGAGTTATAGGTTAAATCGATAAAATCTTTGATGACATCATGGTCAACCTAGGCGGAGATGGGATCGGAATCGATCTTGAACTTGAAAATTTTGTTTTGCAAAAGGTATCTATTCTGTTTTCATCCCGTTTTCGGCTCCGCATATAATAAAGAAGTCTTTTGTCAAAATAACGATGACCAAGTCAGAAGCAGAGGAAGAATGGAAATAGAATATGAAAAATGAAAATCTGAAGAAAACCAAATCCGTTTTCCATTCCGATCCCGATTCCGATCACCTTCCTCATTTCGATTCCGAGCCCGTTTATTATTAGTGAAATATCTATATCGATTTTGGCTCCGAGTCTGGCAGTATTGTAAAAGAGATTGTTTTAGGTTGTGTTTCTGCCTGGTTTTGCCTCCGGTGCATATATGAAAGGTATGGTTTTTAAGGCATGTTTTATGATAATATCTAAAGATCTAATTAGAGGTTTTGCTTGTAGGAAAGTTGAAAGATGCCAAGAACATCAAAGGCAGCACCAAAACCAAAGAAGTTAAAGCCAGAACAATTGCCTTATACTTTAAGGTATAATCACAGGAGTCCGATTGTGAAGGTGAGCAAGGTGGAATCAGACTGGTCAGACATCACTGATACAAACTTGGGCTAGTACAACTTTGAGGAGTTACATGGAGAAACCTTTGCAGAATGAGCAAATCTAATAGGAAGGACACAAAGGATTGTTGATTCTGGCTTGGCACATATTACTATGTTCCCTTTATCATTCCAGTGCCCGAAGTTGATCTTAACAACAACTAGTGCCTACAATCTAGCTACAAGACTATGCATAGATTCACAAGATAGGGTGATCATTGATCTTACTCCTTAGATGTTTCAAAATATATTTAATGTCCCAGATCCTAAGAGTCTGGTGCAGTTGGGTGAGGCAGAGGCCTTGGAGAGATATGGTAAATATAAGGACTCTAATAGGTCTCATTTGAACAAAAAATGGCTAAAGACAGAAAAGAAATCTCTAGCCAAGCTTGCACACCAACCTAAGAGGGTAGATTTCAAGAAGGAAATATTGAATTTAATACTAATGCTGTCCAGGGTATTTGGGAAGAGAGATACGTTCCACTTCAAGGAATGGATGTTTCCTTTCATCCAAATAATCTTATAGGGCGATTATCAGTTTGATTGGCCAATGATTGTGTCAAATGCTATCCATGATCAGCTAACTAACATCAGAAACACTAAGTGTTTCTTTATGACTTCTTATGTGGTGTATGCAGCAACAAGAATGGGGATTTTCCTAGGCTTGAATAGAGTGGGCATAATGGGAGCCTTGGATGGACAGAAGAAGGTATGGGAGCACTATGATTAGTTGTCCCTTCAAGTTGCTGAGACTCATTTCAGAAGAGTCAATGATGCATTTTTATATGTGATCATCAACCAATTGAATGGAGATGCAGGATACCGGTTGAGTCAAGAAGCCATGGCATTCATTGCTGAATGGGGATGTTGGTACATCCAGTACCCCAAATTTACATACTTCAGGTTGGCCAGTTTTGAAGGTCATGCACTTTTGCTTCCAAGATGCTGCAATAATAGGATAGTGCTAATGGAGTTTGTATACCAGGCTATTGGAGTTAATGCTCGGTTTGGGATCAAACATAAAACTGGGTGTCATAAGTTTCCCATGAAGTTGGGTGAGTATGGTTGTCAACACTTGGTAGGAGCAAAGGTGGTCTGTAATGAGTTAATACAGTTGAAATTGGGATTATACACAGCTCGTATGTGTTTTGATCCGAAGGGTAAGATGTATGCTTTGTTGCCTTCAGTATTTACCAGACATTTCAATTTGTTAGAAGACTTTTGGAGTGATCGACAGGATGAGTATGATTTGAGAAAGAAGAACTATGAAAGATTGCCTGTCACACTCATGTCAG
Organism: Sequoiadendron giganteum; assembly: GCA_007115665.2. Lineage (NCBI taxonomy): Eukaryota > Viridiplantae > Streptophyta > Pinopsida > Cupressales > Cupressaceae > Sequoiadendron > Sequoiadendron giganteum. The sequence continues at coordinate 261,520,658 of CM021107.1, forward strand.
AGCTAGGGGTTAAAAAGAACATTCCTGACACATTGGTTGATGATGGAATTGTATTGGATCCATCCTATGAAGCATTGAACATTGGCACCAAGAGCCTAGATCCAATTGACTGGGATGCTGAAGAAACAATTAATATTAAGAAGATTGGAAGGACAATATTGGATAGGAGTGTGCAGTGGTTAATGTTAAAAACTCAAGCTCCTCAAGAACCAGCTCCTAAAAAGGGTAAGGGATACAAAAGAATCAAAAGGAAGACACCTCCCAAAGAGCCATTGGAGTTCTTTCCTCCAGACATCAAAGAGATAGAACTTGAGGCGGTGGATGATGAAGAAGAAGCACAAGAAGGGAATGTTTCAGTAGGATCTGTTGCTTCAACACCCACATTAGGTGAGTCATCCACACAAGTTCCACTTACAAGGAAGAAGAGTAAAGAAATTCAAGAAGGAGCTCTTTATACTATGGCTGAAGCTGCCAAGGGAAAAGAAGTGGAGGAAATTTTGGAAGTTGAGACAGATCCAGATGAAACTCTGTCAAAAAAGGATTTGCAAGAAAACATGCCTCTAGAGCAGGATATTGAGCAGATTTTGACACAAGAAGAGCAATGGAAGATGTTTGAAGAGGAAAAAAGAAAGTATGATGCAAGGGCTACAGTGGAGAAATAAAAGGAAATGGAAGCCAAGGTACAAGCTAATGCTATACTGCACCAGAAACAATTGAAAGCTAAACAAGTTAAAGGAAAGGCAACAGTTGATGAAGTGGAGAAACAAAGAAAGCAACAAGAACAAGAGCTCAAGATGAAGGAAGTGAATGATAAGTTAGAGTTGATACAAAAGATCCATGATCTTGAGGAGGAGAAAGCAAGAAACTACAGGGAAAAGGAAATCTTGGTTGCTAGGTTGAAACTTGCAGAGGAAGCTCGACAAAAAGAAGAAGAAGTTGAAAGTTTAAGAAAGGGAAAAGAAGTTGTAGAGCTGGTTAGGAAGTAGCAAGAAGAAGAAGCAGAAGCTGAAAAACTTAAGGCTTTGGAGGCAGAAAGGTTAGAAAGGGAAAGACTAGAGGCCTTAGAAAAAGAGAAATTGGAAAGGGAAGCTCTAGAAAGAGAAAGAATAGAGAAGGAAGAATTAGAAAAGGAAAGGTTGGAGAAGGAAAAAGTAGAGAGAGATCAGTTGGAGGAAGAAAGGTTGAGGAAAGAAGAGGAAGATAAGAAAAGGCAAGAACAAAAGGATAGGGAAGAAGCTGAAAAGCTTGTGCAAATGCATATACTACAAGAACAACAAGAGAAAGCAAGGGTTGACTCTCAATCCCAAGTAAATATGCAGCCACCTTCTACAGTTAGTACTCCCTCTTCCTCTATGATGACTACTGCTCCAAATGCTCCTACATGGCTAAAATTGGACCTGTAGAAGAGGGTAGTAACCCCTTCACAACCTCTCAATTGGGAGGATATGATGAAAGGAATTGAGCAGGAGAGGCCTTAAAAGAAGGCTAACATTCTACATTCTACCCGACTCACAGACAAAGGAGAAATTGTTGTTGAATGTGCCATGCCAATGATAGAAAAGGAGGTAGGGGACATGCAGCTAACAGATTATCAATTAAGTACTATCAACTTGGGAAGGCCCACTAGGAATCAGCAGATGAACTTGATTGATGTGGTGGCTTCAACAACCAAATCAAGAATGATCAAGGATAAGTAGAAGAAGGATGAGCTTAAAGCTCAATTGGATCAACTACATTCATTCTTGAAGAGTGTCTCCTCTCCAAGATCACAACAGGTAGCAGCCATTGAGACTCCTATTTTGTTAAGCAAAAAGGAGGTAGATGATTTGGTGTAGGTAAAAGGCAAAGCGGAGATGGTCGACCGATGGGTAGACAAGTTAAACCGGGGGGTGGGTGAAGTTTTGGTAGAAAGTTTTGAAGCCTATAAGGACACAAAAGGGTTAGTAAAATAAATGTATCAATACATTGAGGCATCGAAGAAACAAGGAGAAGAGTATAAAGAATGCAGTCAGAAGTTAGAAAGAGTTAGCGTATTGCCTTTGGCTACTCTTTTGGAACAATCGATACTTGAGGAGGACAATAAGGATTTTATGGAGAAAACTTCTCGTATACTCCGTTTTAGAACTGATTTCTTGTGTAAACATAAGGATGAGATTCAAGAGGTTGTTAATAATTTGACTGAGCAGTTGGAAGAGCTGGAAGCAGTTATTGCCATTATTGTAGATGTAAATGCATTTACAAAAGAGGGCATGCCTTTGAGTCAAATAAAAGAGAAATGGGATGAAAGATTCAAAGGACTCATGCAGAAAGAGGATGATGGAGAAGATTTGATAATAGATCGGTTAATGGATGTTAAGGAAGAAATAAAAGCTGTTGGAAGAGAGATGATAAAGATAAAAGGTATGAGGGAGTTTGCTGCAGTAGAATTGGATTGGATCAAATTTGAGGATAGCTGGATTGATGGGCCAGAAATAGATACGTTACAACAAGTCTTCACCAGCTATGATGAGTTCATGGCAGATCCAGCTTCGCATGCATGAATCCTTGCATGCATGATTTTTCTCTTCCTTGCATGTTGCATGCATGCAACACTGACAGTCTTGGGGGCACATGATTTATTTTCTCTTCTATCTTCTATTCTCCAGTTAAACTGAACGTCTAATGTAAGAACTCAAGATCAAATCGATCTGAGTTTCCAAGAAAGTTGTTGTTCCTAAAAAGGTGGATAGCCTAAAATAGAAGTGAAGTTCAAATTTTTTGTATAATCTATAAATACCAGATGAGTATCATATTGTAAAGGTCAGCTAATTGAGAATAGGATTGGCTAACCTAATGCTAGGAGATAGAATTTTGTAGTGATTTTTACAGAGATACATTGTACTTGATCTTTTACAGTTAATAGAATTAGAGGTTTTCTCGAAATATGGTATTTAGAATTAAATTGTTTGTTCGATAAGGCTAATAAGTTATAATCTATCTATATGCAGTGATTGTGCTGAACATAAGAGTTTCTTGAATGATGAAAGTCATTTGAAGGAATCAGATTTAAGGATTATCTTATTAGATTATCATTGAGCTAAAGTTATTAAAGTTTGTTGATCTATGATCTTAGCAATGAATGGATGTATGTTTTGAAATTTGGGAGATAGTTGTGATAAGCGAAAAGTGATATTGAATTAAGCACCTTAGATGCATGCAATGGTATAGTTTATGCTGTAGATTGTGTCATGCTTTGGTATTATGATCTATTAGGAAACATTCATTGTTGAAGGTATATGTCCAGATACTAGATAAATTTGATTCATACTTATTGGTTTACCCCTTTGTCCTATCTTTTTCTTTTATTTGAAACCCCATTGGTTTACTAAAAAAGTTTGGTAAAATGAGTCATTGCTTGAATCTTTTGTTACTAGCACAGGCCCCTTGAATATTATAGTTGCATGAACTGATTGAGTGACAACAGACAGTTGAGAACCAACTACCATGACCTTGGGAGTTAGGCTACTATATGTTGTCTTTCTTTTTCAGGAGAAATAGAGTAGAAATATTTTGTTTTAACATTGTTTGTGTCATCTTCACCATCAACACTACCATTGACACATGGTCTAAAATAAAAGAAAAAGGCTTCTCAAGATAAATGCATCTGCATCCCAAATAACCAAGACAATTCCTAGATGTCCACTTCCAATATGACCATTCCTAATTCCCCTCCTAAGGTCAACCTTATTGGTTTGCGCACACTAACACCAACATCTCAAATCTCCCAAACATGAATAAAAATTTCAACCACTACCATTGCAATGCAACTCATATTTCGATCAAGATTTCCAACTCATGAAAGATGTGGTTAAAGGACTCTAGGATGGGAATCATAAAATTTCATATAACTTTGAAGAGTTATGTCACTATCCTTTTGATCACTCTATTTCATAAATTTTGTCTCCTCCTTTCTTTTAGATTTAAAAGTATGAAAAATACAAAGGGAAGGGTAATCCTAGGGAAAATGTCAAAGAGTTCTTTAGGAAAATCTAAGAAGTTGTACATGAGTATATTTACTTAATACGTTTTTTACCATAGCCTAGGTGGGAAAGCATTTAAATGGTTCTTGCACCAACCTAAGAGGTCCATCATATCCTTTGGAACCCTAGTCAAAAAATTTGTAAAACATTTCTCCTACAACATGGAACATGAGTTAACCATAATGGACCTTTGCAACACTAAACATACAAATTAGGGGAAATATTTTTGTCTTTCCTCCAATGATGTAGATCCTTGGCTAGTAGATTCCCAATGCCAATACCAAAAAAAAACCATACACATCATTGTTACTAGTCTCTACCTAAACTTGGCATTCTATTTACAAGTTTAATGTGTCATTTATTTTGACAAGCTCATACAAAATGACATTAAAATTGAAAGGGCCCTCATTGCTAAAGGGGTTATTAAAATATATTCAAAAGACCAAAACTAAAACAACAAATGAAAATTCTCCAATGATAAACCCAAATTATTTAGCAAGAATAAAATATAGTTAGAGATGGGGTCACTAACTCAAAGCATGCCCAAGTAGTCCAACAATCTTCACACATTACCATCCCATCTATACCCCCTAAAATTGGGAAAAAGAGGACAATTTATGCCACTAGGGGAACCTATATAAGTGGTATTTCATCAACTAGTAAAGGCCAATATGGTCACATTTATTCTCACCAAACCCTTTGATGATTGTCAACCTAAGGCCTCTTGGTATAAGGAAGAGGAGCACTATGATTAGCACCAAATCAAAGGTCATGCAATAGGAAAATGCATGAAATTAAAATATTATATTGAAGACCTTATAGATATAGGAAAAATCAAAGTTGAAAGACCATCTAACTCCTCATCTAATCAAGAATTAAGGGTTTATCAAAATCCATTTCCTAAACATAGCTAGTAGTGCACCTCTAAGAAAATTCAAGGACAAGGATCCTCACATGCATAACATTCATTTCCATAAGATCCCTCACAACTATGATTTTATCATTGGAAAATTTGAGAAATCTAACAAAAAAAGTTTAAAGCATCAAAATTAAATCATTTGATTATGATGAAAATACCTGACATGGCATAATCATAGTCCAAGGCCCTCCTCTATCCCTTCCTAATCTTAAAATGAAATATGACCCTATTGGTCCCACCTTGAGTAGATCCCTACCCAAATATCCATCCTTGAACTTATTCAAACATCTCTTATGCATTGGGATATCCTAAACACGATCCTTTAAGAATCCCAAGTACCAAATGACATCAATTCTTCAGATTTGCAGGCCCTTGTTAGCCACCTCTCCACCAATCATCACCTCAATTTCACTCCCATTGACCTCCCTTCCATTGATCCATCACACAACTACCCTCTCTATATTGAAGCTATCTTTTCCAAACAAAAAATCAAGCATGTGCTCATAGAAAATGGGTCTAACCTAAACATCTAGACACTTTGATTGGTGCAACATCTAGTAGAAGCTTTGGGTTCTCAAACTATCACCATGAAGGCTTATGATAACTCATAAAAAATGGTTCTAGCCTAAACATCTATACACTTTGATTGGTGCAACATCTAGGCTATTTAGTTGAAGCTTTGGGTTCTCAAACTATCACCATCAAGGCTAATGATAATGCACAATGAGAATTTTCTTAATGAGGAACAAAGAAGTGTGAACAAAATGACCAATAGGAGACGTAATATTCACAGACAATCAAATACCAATCCAAATTCACTTGCATGAACTTATGTTTGTAGGTGGCAGCAGCACTAAAGTGAACCACTCCTCCCTCCACTGCATTGCCACTATACACCATGTGTTTTCTACATGTCCAATGCACCCAAACTAATATTGATAGATCGATGAAAATCTACTGCAACTCCATCAGACCCATCTCAATCCTTTAATTTCCATAGATACGTCTTCCATACTACTAGTGGTAATGAGATCATCTTGTTAAATCTGGAGATTGTGGCCCTCTCCACTCCACGTCATCTAATCCACTAATTGTGCTTGTGGGTGCTGACTAGAAACAACAATCAAATATCTATCCACTTTTTTCTCTGTAATCATTTGAACAGATTGTATGACGATGATTTTCTATCTTTTTAGGATTTTCTTATACCATTTACAGCAACTGTTTGATTTCTGTTGAGATCATCCACCATTTTTAGAATAGATCTCATGTTTTCTAAGGTTATGTCAATCATTTCAATCTATGCCTTCCAATTCTTCTGGGATATCATTAACTTTTTTCTTGCTTTCTTCATGATTTTCTCATCTATTCCTTTCAATTCTTCTTGGATATCATTAATTTTTTACTTATTTCTTCATGATTTTTTCATCTATTCCTTTCGATTCTTCTTGGATATCATTAACTTTTTCATTGTTTCTTAATGATTTTTTCATCTATTCCTTTCGATTCTTCCTGGATATTATTCTTTTTTCTTGCTTTCTTCATGATTTTTTCTAAGAGTGTCAAGTCATTCATCTATGCCTTTTAATTCCTTTTGGGCACTGTCAATATTATCAGAAGTCTTTTCATCATGTTTTGGGGAGATTTGAACATTATACAGATCGATCATGATAAAGAAATTGATATGGAATGATTTTAGAGCTTGACGTTTCTGATTCAAAACATACGTGGCCCTCACATATAGTCAAAAGGCAGTCATGTAGATATCTCTATCATGATTTATTAATGATGTTTTTAGTGTTGTACTTAAACATTATTCAGTTCAATAATAGTAATTGTTCATTCATATCAAAAAGTATCAAATGTTTGTTCTATTTTAATTGGTCAAAAGTGATTTTTAACTGTTAAATTCAATTATGTTTAAGAATAATCATATATACCAACTACACTTACAATCACATTATTTTATATCACGTCACTAATTTCAATTAATATAAAGAATTTTGTTGCTCCTCTCAAAAATAAAATTAAGTGACAAGAAATATGAAGAGGTCTTCATTTTAAATGATTTGATGTAACATCACATATTCTAATCAATGAGAAAAATCTAATTTAACTTAAACATAAAATAAATTTGTCAAATATCATTTCTATTATATGACACTAATTAAATAAATGTATATAAATAGTTCTAATACATTCAATTATATAACTACCTATTGTGAAATCTAATAAATATAACTCATAGCTTACATGGACACTAAAAATTAACATATATTAGATAAGTCTATAATTGAATTATAGTAGTTCAAACTATCTTAAAATTTAAATACTTGTGTGTTATCAATAGTCTAATCTATAGTAGACCTACTTATTGAGTTCAAAGTTCTTATTTTGATCTTTTGAAAACTCCCACAAAAAATAAACTATACATTGTTGAATAGGATACTTTCAGGATTTTTTATTCTAAGCTGCAGTAACTTCTGAGACTCCTGATAGGTTATCTTCCGTGTGCCCTTTGGTTGTTCCACATTTGGACTCTTCATTGATAAGAGTCCAATCTAGGGATCATTTGTCTTTGGATGCTTTGATAAAGCTAACAACTCTTGTTTCATCACCTTTGGGATTGACAACTCTAGCCTTGATCTGAGTCTTTTGAGGATGATATTATATGGAAGATTGTCCATAAAAGGAAACATGGTCATCCTAAATATGTGTGTGCTTCCCGCACCCAAGTTTCCAGTGCTTAGAGCATTAGGAAGGGTCCAAGGGTGACATAGTTGGTCATCCTTGTTTGTTTTGTTGGCATCTTGGGTTCAAATGTATGTGTTGTTGGTTGTGTTTGGTGTGTGACATTTTGGTTGTTTATTCATGGTAGCCTATTTTTTTGGCTATTTTTTTATTGTTCTTTGGTTGTGTTGGATGCTTCCTATTGTAAAGGGTTTCGAGGCCCTCCAAAACCTATTTTTCCCCTAATAAAAAACTTCAATTCATAATAAATTAACTCTTGGTACAACAAGGTTTTTTTTATACCAATGGAATATATTAGGATTTAAAAAAAAAGTAAACTAACCTTGTTGATCAATCACTATCAATTCAACCCAATGAAATGAATCTTCATATAATACTGTCAATATAGTTACTATCATAACATTATTATTGAAATCATTATTATTATAGAACATCTCAAATTGTTGATCTATTGATTTAACACTAATAAAAATTAGACAAGAAATATAATGTTTATTTAATATTATATTTATAAGAAAGATATTGTCGCTTTAATGAATGCTTGATTGTTTACAATTATTGAATGAAATGATTTGGAATTTGATTGATAGCTATTGAGTGTACATTTGTATAATTCTATGTTGTATTTATTCGTTGGGTAAATGTATGCATACATGATTTAATTGTTTGATATCAAATTATATGGATTATTATTGTCTAACGAATGCTATGAAGGTTATCTCATTTGTATTTTTAGGAATAGGTGATGACGAAAGGTGCAAGGTTTGGTATATGAATTACGTAAACACCTAATCTCGAGTCATGAAACCATGAACATATATAATAAATTAAAGAATACAATTTAAATGAAATAGAATAAAATTTAATTAGATTTATTAATGTTCAATGAATTAGAATGAGTCAAAGTAGATTTGACATGGAAAATGTGGGGATTTACTTTACTCATTGTGTAGAAACCTTACATGTGGATAAATAAAATAAATTAAATCATATTATTTAAATATTATAATATTGACAAATCTAATTTAGAATTAGATTGGGGATAATTATTAGAAATTAAAAGATTATATTAACTAAATACTATATATGTTTTATTTATAGATTATTTGAGAATTAAATTATTATATTTAATTAAATATTCTTAAATTACTTATTAAAGTAATTCTGACTTCCTATAGTAATGGTCTCTTTGGAAGCAAACAAGTGTGTGAAGCTAGAGAATGAATATTTATAAAAGCATAGAGAACCTTAAATAACATTACAAGCATATATTTTCAACAATGAACTATGAGGAGAATTTGGAGAATGAATAGGATAATAACTTTAATTCATAATGAATTAATTTTTTTTTTCTATTTATAATAATGCAATATTGTTAGAGTTTTTTTAATTAAGGAAACTAATCTTGTTGATCAATCATTATCGATTCAACCTAGTGAATCGATAATTCATATAATATTGTCAATGTAGTTATTATCATGGCATTATCATTGATATCATTGACATTATGTAACATCTCAAATTGTTGATCTATTGATTTATCACTAAATTAGACATATGGACTATAATGTTTGACTATTTGCAATTATTGAATGACATGTTTAAGAATTTGATTGATTGATATTGAGTGTAATTTGTATAATGTTATGTACTATCTACTCATTTGGGTAAACATATGTGTGCATGATTTAATTACATTATATCAACTTATATGGATTATTATTGTCTAAAAAATACTACTAAGGTATGCCAAGTTGTAATGTTTTAGCAATAGATGATGGGGAAAGGTGTGACTATTTTTGTTATATTAATTGTATAAACATCTAATCTTGAGTCATTAAACAATAAAGTCATATAATAAGTTAAAGAAAAACATATTATTTTAAATTTTGTGTACCAAATGTAAGGATTTACTTTACTCATTGTATACCAAATTTATATATGAATAGACAATAGAATAAGTTAAATAATGAACATTATTTTAATATTAAAATATTAAAAAAATATAATTTAAAGTTAGATTAGAGATAATTGTTAGAAATATAGATATTGTATTTCTTTTATTTAGAAATTACTTGAAAACTTAATTGTTAAGTTTAACTAGATATTCTTGAATTATTGGTTAAAGTAAATTGAATTCCTATAATTATGGGTTCTATAAGTGCATGAAGCTTGAGAAAGTAATTTTGTCATTAATTCCACCATGCAACCAATGTAGTGTGATTGACTGGAGTGTCAATTGGGCATCATGAAGATAAAAGGTGGTGGCGACTACCATGGTGACTTACAAGAGTGTAGAATTAATAATCCACCACCAAACATAGCCAATGTTTTCTCCATGGAATCTCAATACGTGGCATTAGTGAGCTCCTTTGAGCATCATTCCTATGTTTTGGCCCTCTTATCTTGTGAATTGTTTCCATGTGGTAGTAAAGGCTTTGAGCTAAGCACCTCATAAACGCTTTAATTAATTAAAGCATTAATTAATGAACCATATACTCCTGATTCGATGGGATTATATTTATTATGTTTTTCATTTCCATCTATATAGTACTAATTTGATTTCAACACCAAAGGGAAACTCTCAATATGGCTGATTTTTAGATATAAATTAGTAAATATTACATAAATAGCCAGTTATTTTTTGGTCTTGTCATCAAGGCCAAGTTGTCTACGTAGTATTCCTCAAGTGTGTGGGCACACATAAAAACAAAAGTGTAATAAAATCCCCATAAATTTTGTAAGTATTTCATTTTTTGGGAAGATCCTAGAATTAATTCCCCCCTCGTTGGATATGTGGGAGACTATGGAAGCTTTCCCTATTTAAAGTGGTATAGCCACCCTATTTGATTATCCTTTTTCTAGTTATTGTCTTGTGAGCACACAGTGAGTATGGACACTCCTATCCACCTCAAGTGCTCAAAACATTAGATGGCCTTTGATGGCACCATATCAGACCAACATCTTAAAGTAATAATGAAACACCCATATGGAAGGGACCTAAAGGTAGTGAAGATGATCCTAGGTGTTGATTTTATCAGGGCCTTCAAGCGTTATAGGGTGAATACAAACATCATTTCAAATTTTTTGGCCTCCTTGATCGACCTTGGTGAGATCAAGGAAATGGTGAAAGAATTTTCCTCATTGTTTAAAAAACACATTCCTAGGGTCTAAATGAAACCCTTTCTTTGGTAAGGCTTGGAATTGGCGTCTCGTAGTCGTAGCCTTCACAACATGGGTGTATGGCATTTAGTAGTGTTGAATGGCTTCCTTTCCTTGGAAAATTCTTTACGGTTTCATTAGCGCAACCTAGAGCTACAACACGCATGGGTTGTGTCTTTCTTAATCAAGTTAATAAGTTGGAGAAAATGATTGACTTCCAATGTATTCTAGATTTTGATGCCTCCATTGGTGTTGTATGATCATTCAAGCCCTTGTTCAATCTACTATTTTTGTGTTCTTAGATTACTTTTTATTTTTTGGCCTAGGCTCTGGTTTGGCCTCTCTACTTTTTTGCATGATTTCCAAGAGTAATTTGTCTAGTTTTGGTCCCCCCAAAATCTATAATATGTAATCTCAAATGGAATTCTCATTCTCCTATGTACTTTCACTTTATATTAATATAAATATTTTAGGCTTTTTGCCTTTTTCCAAAAAAGTATATTTAAAACCCTAAATTTGATGGTATAGAAAATATACTTGTTCAAACCCAAAATCTTGAATTGAAACCTTGGAAGAAAGATATTGACTTAAATAATATTTGAACTAGAATCTAAATGATTATATTATGTTTTAAAATCTTTAGATGACATGTTGTATGATCAATCTGATGAATTTTTATGAAATAAATATTCCAAAAAAGTATAGTCTAGAATCATGTTTTGATGAGATCAAAGGTTAAGGTTTTGGAAAAAGATTGTTTGAATGTCAAAGAATGCTCCCTATGAAAATTTTTAAAAAAATATAGGGTGCATTTAAATTATAAAATTTCAATTTCATTGTTTTCTATGTGCCTTTGAACTTGTATTTCTTATCCTCATTTCTATAATTTTTGTATTTAAATTATGAATTGATCAAGGGCTTCTTAGAACCATGATGAGTACATCTATGGAAATAAATTTGGAATTTTTGTGTTTTTGATATATAACCAAATTACATGGCACTAGCGACTTATCATATAAGACAAATACACCAATGATCAATTCTAGTGACCTATAGGAGTTTCAATTATTAGCATTAGTGTATATGATATGTCTATAGTATCCTTGTCTGGTGCTAATGAAGTGCCAAATTCTAGCACTAGTGTCCTAGACACATGCTCCAAGATCCAACTCAATTATCCTAGACACTAACACCAAAGTTTAGTATTAGTTTATTATAAAAATATTTTCTATGTTTTAGCTATTATTTCTAATTATTCTTATGTCTAATTCTAAAATTGTACCTTGGTCTATTATAAAAGGGTGTAATATTGACTTAGTGAAAATTAATACCTAAATATATAGAATGTAATTTTAGAGGGCTATCTAACCTACTATCAAGTTGAAATATAATTGTGGTTGGATTATTATATGATAAATATTGGTCATGTATGTACTAGATGTGAATGTGTAAGCCTTAACAAGATCTCAATCGATATGCTACTACACTTGAGTATGAGTGTGTTATCTTATGAAGCCTAGAAGGTAATATTTTTTATACATACTAAGCTATAAGATTATTCATATCTCTAGATATGTCACATCACATGTGGATTCATAGAATAGAATATAGAAACTGTAAACATGTCCTCACAATATAGAATACATCTATCACTATTTTTTATGAGAATCTCTAAATTGTGAAGTCATATGACCATTTGATATGGAATATATTTTACTAATCTACCAATGGACATAGTTCTTTGCATGTGGTAAATAGAAGCTATTATACCATGTGTTATTATAGAATTATACAATGAAGAGTATCCAATTGGTATCCAAGAAGTATGTGTTCCTTATGAATACCTACTTTGGAATTTCCTATTAATAAGTGTCAATTGACATATTACAAGGGAAATGAGTTTTAGGGTACATGCATCTTTGGAAGTGGATTGGGGTGTTTTGATCCATGTTATTCAAAGAATTATGTGTCTTATCTAGTATTCATAGTCTTGTAGTCTTATATTTTTTTAATTGTATGTCTCTTATTTATGTGTATTCTTGATTGAACTTGTACTCTTGATTAGTGTGTATTCTTGTTTAATTTTTTGATGTGTATTATTTTATTTATTGTATACTTTTTTGAATGAATTCTTGTATTAATGTTAGATTTGATTGATGCAAAAGAATAGATATTTTATGCTAAGTTGACTAAGAATACACATATTATGGGATGCATTATACTTGACCTTGATCATTTTTGGATGATTAAAATGTATAACATTAAAAAGTCAAACACTCTTGTATTATGGGACATGTTTAGTGTTCATTTGGTAGGTATTGTACATAGTCTTGTGAAGTGTAGAGTTAATTATATATATGTGATTATATATTTTATTTTCTTTTACATATTTTGACTGAGTAAAATTTCTTTTAGATCTTGATGTTGTAAGGTGTGAATATTTATATATTTTTTAATGATTTATTATGATGTATTGAATAGTGTTGTGAAGTGTTGTAAATTTTTTATGGATTAGTCAATTTTTTATGGTAATGGATATGGATGTTTATTAATATGAGCATGAAACAAATATAATAAAGATAAAAAAATTCAAGTTTTTTACCTATTGATTAATGGTTTATGGTTGTTGTCTATCCACTTCAAGCCAAGTTGATGGTAAAATCTAGACCCAAGGTCTAAATTATTAATGTTAGAGAATTAACCCCGAGATAATGCAACAATAGAAATAATGTAGTAGATAGCATGTGCATAACATAAGTATTGAAGTAATTTTACACATTCATAGACACCATAATATTTACAATTATGGTATTTTTACATTATACTATATTTACAACATGCATAGATATATACATCACATATTATTGGTTAGCTTCTCCTATTCACATACCTCTCTACCTATATATACAACATCTCTCATATATATTTCTCTACTTATCCATGCTCTTATCTAAGTGTTATGTTGTCATGACCCTAATTTGTTGTGTAGGAATGAAGTGCAAAAATAAGGGGACAAATTAGCAATAAAGAATACTATTAGAGAAAGGAGACTTAATAAAATTATTTTAGTAAATAATATGTAGTATCACACTCTAGATCCTATCTTGTGATAGGGGATGGACACCTAATGGGTGACAAATGGAGTGGAGAGATCCTAAAAAGGATCTCAAAGAGATGTGACTACCAAGGTAGATTTAGATTAAGCCATTAAGGATGTATAAAAGGATTAATCAAATACCAAATGGATAAAATCTCAAAACTATGTCACACAAATAAAGGAAATGACCAAAACACATGCAATATCCAACTTGGATTACCTAAAAGTGACATTTATATTTTGAATTTTAAAGTGATGTAAACTAATGAAATGTAGACATTTTAATTTAGTTTATGTTTTCAATTTAAAAATTTTCAAAAATTAAATGGATATTTTTTTTATCACTAAAATTTAGTTTTAGATTATGTCTACGCTTGTTAATGAAACCTAGGACTAAAAGTAGACTTACAGACCTATTACAAACACAAATTTGGAAATCAGATTCTAGATTTGCAAACTGACAACACGTATGTTTCTGCACCTAAAATTTCTAACAAATTTAGTAGGATAGAGGCACCTAGGGTGCCTATGTCGCAATTAGGGTTTTTCTAAAATTTCAATTTCAAAGGTAGAGGTTACAAGCAATGACTGTGTGATAATGTGTAGACCCTAGTTTTGAATTGAATTTATTTTTGTTTTATGAGTTTCCAAATTTTGCAATGTAATGTAACAACCTAGGGTTTTCAAATTTTATAAAAGTAAAATGCAATTTATCCCAATTATGTAATATTTCAGAAAATACATGCAATGTACCTACAAATCTAATAATTTCTAGTACTGAAATGCAATAATTTTTTACAAATTCACACAAAATGAAGAAAAATGACACTTTTCATTCAAATTCAAGGACACTTTTTTTTACAAACAAAAGACTAAATTTTCTATTTTTTTTGATAAAATGCAGTCTATTTCAGATCTAAATGATGCTAAAAATCTAAAAATTATAAATAATTATTGAAACTAACCCTATTGCAACCTATAATGCAATATTGTATGCAAATTTTTGATTTTTTATGCTTTTGAAAATGCAAAAATGGATGCCTAGATGAAAAATGCAAAATAATGCAATGCTAAACCTAGATTGAGGATGAATTATTTCATATTTCAAAAGGTTTATGATGTTAAAATGTCGGGTTCACCAAAATGTTTTAATGAAAAAGGGATCCTAGGTCTAATACATATAACACTAGGATCAAGCCTTTCTCGAGAGAACATTAGGATGCAAATCAAGGTGATTAGATTAAATTTCAACCCTAAAGGTGAGTCAATCAGATTGGATTTGATCTTTTAGAGCCTTATAAATTGATTGTAAATGAATTGCGTTAATTAGCATAATTATTCTATGTGACCTAGACTAAAATACAAAATTTCAACAATAACGAAATTGTAACAGAAATTTCTAATACTAGATCTGGATTGAGCAAGAGATTGTGCACCTATGGTATAAATTTTAGCCTAATTTTTTTGGATGTTTAATTTGGGGGTATCATTGTCCTTGTAGGTCTTTTTTAGGTTTATTTTCACAGTCCTCTGATGTTGGATTTGAACTTCTATTTCTCATCTACAAACTTGTTGGATCACTATTGGATATTTTTATAAATTATTTTTTGTGAGTTGTTAGGGTGTAGGGTTTCATTATAACAACATGAATAATTGATCTTCAATCTTCTTCAGATTTAAAACCTACACATTCAAAGAGAGAAGAAAGGTTGTGCCATTTAGGGGCTTGCCTTAGTCAAACCCCTTGTTAGTGTTTCCACTTTCATAATGGAAATGCAAATGAAAAATGGATAAATGAGAGGAAGGAATGATGAAATAACAAAGTGCTACAACTCAACACCCTTCAATGGCTTCCTTGAAGGACTGAAGTCATACACATCACCTCAAGGTCCTAGATCTTTTTTGCTTGATTTGATTGAATGGCTTAAATTGCTTTGGAGGCCTACACTAAGGGCTATCCTTCACAAAACAATATGAAAACATGAACATGAACAAACTCACATAAATTTTTACATGATGTTGGATCTTGAATTACTACAATAAAGCTCTAAAATGTTTCTCTTGACTTTCTCTTGAATGCTCTTAATAATAATTGCTCCAATGATTTCGTAGATCTCTCTTGTTAATGTTCAAATGATACAATAACTAGGTATTTATATGTTATTATTCTAATTTCCAAAAAATTAAATCCCAACAACTGACTTTAGATATTTAAATTTGGAGCCAAAATAAGGGGACATAGGCACCCTAGGCACTAGTGTCCCAACCCTATTTTTAGAAAATTTAAGTGTTGGGGAAAAAGTATTAAATGAGAGCATTTATTTTATTCTTCAAAATTGTTAGAAAATATTTAAAATAAGTTGTGGAATGCATAATTTAGGAAATTAGGTGCTTAATTAGGTCCAATAACTTAAAGGGGAGAAAAACATAGTGTGAAATTGTCAATGGTGATAATTTATGATGCTATTGTGACCAACCCTTTGAATGTAGAATAAACCCATATTTATATTTCTCATGCAAGAAAAATTCATGACCAATGCCAAAAGGTGTGCAAATCTACATTAACTCAAAAACATTTTGATTGCTACTCTACCTAGGATGCCCATATCCTTTAGAAATTTTTCTCGATGAAGTGTGCCCAAGTATGTCTAGTTGTACTCATAGGGCATGGAGAGATACTCTTCCTTGATATACAAATCATCTTCCATAGTAATAGAAAATTGAAATCTGTTGGGGCAATTAGATGAGTAATGGTGATGGAGATGACCTTCCAAGCATCAAATTATGTTCTTGTCAAATTATCTAAATTGAATGTGACAAAATAACATACAAAATAAGACAAGTGTAAGAAAATACTTACTAATGCAAGAAAAGGGCATGTGTTACTATGTCATTCAAGGGGATCAGGCTATAAACTTAAGTAAAATAAACTAGAAAACTAGTTAATCTTAGAATAGAAGAATATAGTAAAAAATTATATACAAAGGGTCAAAGCATAAAACAACTAAGGTTTTAATCATGAAAATATAATGGAAATCCTATATGAACCAGAAAGAGTAAAAATCTGAGGATATCCATAGAAAATTGGAATTCTCCAACAATGTTGATAGAAGACATTTCAAATAAAATATAATGCATGATAAAAAATAGGGAAAGGGTGTGAAAAGGGAAATGACATGGATTTTTTTTGTAAATTGTGAGGCATATAAATATAAGGGCTAACATCACTATTTGATGAAGATCTCTAGATAAAAACCAGTAGTTGAGAATAGAGAAATTGTTGGGTTCACTTAGGAGCTTTCCACAAATGATCAAGCCCATGTTTTAATTTTTTGACCTTCATGTGAAGCCAAGATGTAGAAAACAATAAAATAGTGTGTTCTCTTAGCTTAAGTTTGTTGAGGAAGGTAAGAGAAGTTACAACACAAAACTAGTGTATAATGAAAGTAATAGAAAGGAAATAGAGATCTCAAGGTGCCAAGTGCACTATAAAAAGATTTTAAATGAAAATGAAAAGGTAAGAGAAACAATTTCACCTCACAAGCTTAAGAAAATAGTAGAGAAAAGTTTGTTGTGTAATAATACAAACACCTTCAAGGAGAGTGTTGTTACTGTTGGATCTCAAAAATGCTGGTTTGATTGAACCACGGGAGATTGCCACACTCTCACTACGTTAATGACCAACTAACAAGGCCGAAAAATATGGTTGAACCCTCTACTCTTAAGGCTCTGCTAAACCTAGGCAGGTGCACCTATATGAGTGACACATATTTTGAATTATGTTTCCTACTTGACCTAACTATCCACAAATGGCAATTTGATAGTGGAAAAATATGATCCTAATTTGGTATGAATTGTATATGCAATATCAAGGTATGAATTAATATGTTCAATTAATAGATGTCAAATGAGATGAATAAAACTAATGTAATGAAAATAAGGGAGACCAATGCCTTATTGGGTAAAATGGAGTCAAATGGAAGCCTTTGATGAGTGGTTTCTATCTAGCAAGTTCTCTAATCATTTGGCATACAATTATGAGTTTATAACTGGTATAAATATACAGGGATGTAATTGATAAACCCTACTTGAGGCAGAATATCAAATCTAATTATTTGATTCTTCTTACTAATCCAAATAACATTCCTAGATTATTGTAATTGATTGAAAGGAATTTAATTCTTCATTAAAGAAACCAATAAATCAAATCACACAGAAACAACAAATGTGCACTGATACATTGAATTTATACTTGATACTTCAATTTAAACAATCAAGAAACATCAGATTGGAGACAATCAAATAATCGCAAGAATCCAACAAACAATTGATACCAGAATGAAGCCACTAAATCAATAGTCTTTCATTATCTTCCTCAAAATTCATACATGCAACATAGTCTTCTTGAATGCCATCGTTCTAAAAATACTATGCTCACAACAGTCTATCATATTCTAATTCTACTTCCTCCTTTCTACTCTAAACAATAGACATTTATACATTTAGTTTGTGGAAGGATGTGTCCTTTCAAAAAGTCTTAAGCATAAAATGCTAACAAGATTATCATTAACTAATTTTTTTAAAGCCACAAATGAACTGAAGACATGTTGTTTGTATAATCTTGGTGCTTATGTGTATTTGCATCTCCTAACACATCGTGGATCACAATCTCCATCATCATCATTCATTTGTTTTGCTCACATGCTTCATCCAACGTTATGTCTTTCACAGTGGTTGTCTTCAATATCTCTTGGAGTATTGATTCATATTCGCTCTTCCATGTAGTCATTTCTTTTAGTTTTCCTTCATCATCACAGAACTTAGTCAATCTGTCTTCAGCAGCTTCTATCAATCCCTACACATCCCCTTGTAATTCCTCAAATAATTCCCTCTATTTATCCATGATACGATTAGCATTTTCAATTCCTACAACATTAGGAGTAACCTTTTTCATCTCCTCAATTCTCTCTTGGATTCTATCATCCACTCTTATATGTTCTTTTATTGCATCCACGTATTGTGAATGTTTTCCCCAAATTTTATTTAACCAAGTATTTAAAATGACATGCCTCTTTTTGATTATTGCAATAAGTGTGTCAATTTTCCCTTGAGAGTATGCAGTCGACCCTTCCCAATAGTCCCTCACTTGTGAAATTTCACCTTGGGTGAGCATCTTTGTTGGCCCTGTTACAACACCTACCAAGTCCTTTATACGTTCACTCTCTCTCAGCATTCTCTCATTATTGGTTTTGTACATTTCTCTCTCTCTAATCAATGCTTGTATTTGGGCTTTATTAAATTTTTCTATATTGATCCCAATTTCTGCAGTTGCAACCATATCAGCCTCTCCAGCCTTTAAAGTCATGACATGTCCAAATTCCTTTTCAGTATCAATAACAACTGACTTCTTGTGAGGGGGATACAAAGCCCAAATCATCAATGTCTCTTCATCAGGATTGTATCTTGATCCTATATACACTTTTGTCACTTTTTCTATTCTAAGCTTGTGTGTAGCATTGTTGTCCTTCAGGAAATTATCAAAAACCAATACGAAAATGAGATCCAACCCTGGGAAAATCATGACACCAGCCTTTTCTAACATCTCTCTCCCTTTCTCAGGGGTCATGTTTGTCATCTCTTTGTCCACCTCATCCTTCAAGCTTGTTAACAAATTTTCCTCATTTCCTGGTGTGACATTGTCAACCAGTCCTCTTATTTCTTTTCCTTTTTGTTTGTATAAAAATGTTTTAAACTCTGAGGTTTTCACAAATTCATCATCTGCTATAAAGGATCTATATTCTTCACGTCTTGCATCCACATCCATAGTTTCCTCAATATTTATCTCTCTGGCAGAATAGGTGTAATCTTGAGTTCTTGTCCTTGATACCTTCCCGGATGGGCCTTGTGGCCTATCAGCCTCTAATACCTTTTTACAGGAAGACAACAACTCAACATCTATCAATTCTTGATCATGCTTCTCAATCACCATTTATGCTTCCTCTGCTTTTAAGTTTCTGATTATGTCATCAGATTGATAGGGCACATGCTGATACCCTCCAAAGTTTACCCTCTGTCTGGCAGAATGGATGTATCCTTCTAGATCAAAGTTTTTTCTTGATGGCGCTTTTCTCATGTTGTAATGCAATAACTTATCCAGAATTAAATTGTAGCCCTCCTTTTCCAACACAGTAAAATCACCAAAACATAGTGTACTTGGCATAAAATCTTGTTTCCCATAAGAACTTAAGTTCATGACACTAGAGAAATCCATTTGCCTAACAATCTCCAAGTATGCAATTCTATCTGGAACCTTTTTTAGGCAAAATAAAAGGTGTATCTTCAAAACCATAAACCCTAATCATAGTGGCATTTTCTAAACAATACCAATCCCCCCAGTTATGGATGATTGGTCCATTATAGTCCTTAGGCCTGAGAAACCTCTTTATTTCATCAGATAAGGAATAATCACAAGGATGATTATAAAATCTATACAAAGGCTTCACAAAGTATTCTTCAAAATGCAAGAAAATAGAATTAGCAAACCTACTGTCCCAAACAACAGTCCACAACTGAGTAGGCAATGGCTTGCCTTCTTTATCAAATTGTGAAATCCTCAGCTCCTAGGGCCACAATCCTAATTCCTATCCAAAATATAGCACCAAGTGCATCAACAATGAATAATTCCTTAGGTGCAAGACAAAGGCTCCATTCTTTATTGCCATCAACCCTACATCCAGTTCTTTAAATACATGTGAAGCATAATAAAATGAGCTGGAATTATGATATTGAACTTACACAACAATCACCATGGGTACAACTATCATATGCTTTGGGACCTCCACCCCCAATACCTGTCCCACTGAAAAATAAGTGTACTTTATGTAGGGTTCAAAGAGATCCACATGAAATGGTGGTCCCTCACTATCATCCATCGGAGTCGGTTTGCCATGGCACCTAATTCTATGTAGGGGTAACCTCCAACCCTTGTAAATGGTATCGATTCTTCTATATTCACTCTCGAGCTCCTCACTTATTATCTTTTCACTGCATATTCCTTCTAATTTGAAAACCTCACTTATTGCATTCTCAAATACATGTATCAATGGATTCCCAGATAAATCACATATAGCTTTATTTTTTGGATTATAATGACCAGCCAACAATTTCACCAGTTCGACATCAATAAAAACATTAGGGCATACTAGTTTTCCCAAATTGAGCCTCCACAGATTACATACTGGCTCAAAGCGATTTCTTCTATGGTAGTGGAAACTGAACAATTTGTATCCTCTGATTAGGGTCCAAATATCTCCTATGAATTTGCATTTGTCATCCAATTTATCTATTTTCTCCTTAAGCTACGTAGAACGCCTAGCTTTAGGCCCTGAACCAGGTAGCTGGTCTATGAGATCTTGGTTTAACTTCCTCTCAGTGCCCTCTGGTTGCAGTTCAGTTTTTTGCTTTTTTTTTGTCTTTGGTTGACTACCCTCCCCTTGTTTTCTTCCTTTGATATTTTTTGAACTAGTACCTTCCATTTTCAAAATTCACAAATTTTCAGAGGATGAGAAAATTACTGTATTTCACCTGCAAATCTAAGTTATTTGAATGCCTTAATTTTTCTGCTCGTTCCCCTACTCTCCTTCGCTGCCAATTCTGTGAAATAATGATTTCAATTAAGCTCACCTTGATTTGCTAGATCTTTTATGCTTCATGGTGCCAATAATATCTTCACTGAGACATGAATGCAGCAAGTTTTTTGAAATTATCACTATCACATCAGGGATCATATCGGCAAGACTTTTCAAATCTCTGGCCGATCCATCTGTTCAACGTTCATACATCCGCTAAGATGTCTTGTAGTTCCCCCGACATCGTAAGTCTCTCTGATAGTTTTCCCTTTTAGTTTTTTTATTTCGCCATGCCCTTCACCGAATCAAATGATTTCCCAAACTTAACGAATCGGGCCAACAATTCTTCACTTTACTCTGAAAGCTCTTTATCTCACCGAGATGTTCACTTTGTCAAATTAAGTCGCCGAGACCAAGTAATTGTTTTGCCGACAAAATGATACTTTCCGTGATGTCTCTTAGATCTTTCCGCTGAGACTTATCTCACCGATACAATTTTTTCTTCAGCGAGACCATGCACATTGTCTTCTCGACAACATTTATTTTCGTATGCTTAGTTCTGTCGGTATAACCCGAGGGGCCGGTAAGACTCCCCGAACTCTCCCCGACATCATTGTCTTACCGAATGAGTCTTCCTTTTGCTTTATTGGCAAGACCAGTAACGCTTCGGGCAGTACTTTGAAATCTCACTCCGATGATCATAGTCTCTCTAATACACTTTATTATATGCCAATCGGTAAAAAGAAACTTAGCTCGATATGACCTCACATCGTCATGCCGATACCCTTTGTCTTGCCAATAGGGAATGTAAACCCGCATTCTCTTGGTGTATATCTTTATCGGTATGACACTTTTGATGTCTTGCCAATATATTGAAGAAATGTATATTATTATCGGTGAGACTTGCATCAACTTATGCCGATATTTTCAAATGTTAAAGATTCTATGTCAGATGAATTTTATGGGGCTATATGACAAAATTTAATCCGAACTTTGGTGAAAAAATGCTATATGAGGAAATTTTACGTTTGTAATATGAACTTTTTTGGGAAACTAATAAGCATGAAGGGTTAATGAGGTTATCAAGGTTTCACAGTTCCAACAGTGGCTTCGTCTGGGGATGAATGATAGTGAGATCATTTCAAGGATCCAAATCTCTGGGTGAGCAGACCAAACATTATGGATGAAAATAACTGGAGATGAATATGATCCTGAACTACTGTACATGGAGAAAAGATCAAATAAGGATTTCTAAGATTTTCCATGTACTAGCAATTTCCTGTATCCTCTTCTTCCTATACTACTGTGCATGGAAAGTTTATGAGAAGTTTTCTCAAGAGTTGTCCATGCACTGGCAATCCTAGATCCTCTGTAATTTTCAAGAGAAAAAGTTCTTTAGAAATTGCCCATGTACAGGCAACTCCTGCTCTTCACCTCTCATATTTTGCAAATAATATGAATCCTTTCCTTGCTTTCCAACAATAACAAAGGGTCCTAACCACAAGGCCTCAAATTTTCCATGTTTTCCTTTCTCCTGGCACCTAGCATTCCACATTAATACCAGATCATCCTTTTCAAATTTTCTATCCTTTTCCTTTTTATCAAACAAATACTTCATTTGTGCTTGCAATTTCATGTTTTGGTTTTGAGCTATTC
The DNA here is from genome assembly GCA_007115665.2 of Sequoiadendron giganteum. Classification (NCBI taxonomy): domain Eukaryota; kingdom Viridiplantae; phylum Streptophyta; class Pinopsida; order Cupressales; family Cupressaceae; genus Sequoiadendron; species Sequoiadendron giganteum. The sequence continues at coordinate 261,543,890 of CM021107.1, forward strand.
TTCTCATTTCATCAAGTTCTGCAAGTTGCTCCATTCTCTCCTCCATTGGTTTTGGAACATCTATATCTTCTTGAAGGATAAATTTGTAAACTGGCAATAAATTTTGTAAAGGCATCCTAGCTTGTGTTTCATACACTAATTCATATGGGGATTTTCCAATTGCCTTTTTTATAGTAATCCTATCTGCCCATACAACCAATCTTAACTTTAAATCCCAAGATTTTTTATTTTTATCGAGCATTCTCTTTATGATTTTCAAAAGACTCTTGTTGTTAGATTCTACCTGACCATTGGCTTGTGGATGATATGGGGCAGAATAAGAAACACTAATGCCATATGTTTTGTAAAAATATCTAAACTCATCAGATCTGAAACACATCCCATTATCTGTAATCACTCTCAATGGTGTACCGAATCTAGAAATAATGTTATCCATTAAAAATTTGATTACAACTTTACTTGTTGCTTGCTTGGTAGGGATTTCCTCCACCCATTTGGTGAAGTAATCAGTGGCCACTAGTATCCACCTATGTCCTTCACTTGATTGCTCTTGTACCTCCCCAATGAAATCAATCCCCCACTGATGAAAAGGGGCTTCAACTTGCATAGGTCTAAGTGGTAAAGCTCCCAGATATTTCATTTTTCCTGAGAACTTTTGACATGCTTCACATTTTCTTACATATGAAAATGAAACATTAAAAACTTTTGGCCAGTAATAACCTGCCTTGAGGATTTTATGTGTAGTTGTTTTTGCAAAATAATGGCCTCCATTGACCCCTTCATGCATTTCTTTTAAAACATGGTCAACTTGTGATTCATCTAAGCATAATAGCAACATTCCATCTCTGTTTTTCCAAAATAAATCACCTTCTATGAATACATATTTAGAGGCCTGTAGTTTCAAAGTTGTTTTCTGGTTATCATTGAATCCTTCAAGGCACTTTGTGTTTCTGAGGTAATACATGATGTCTGTATACCAAGGTGTATGCACAATACTTGCGATTGCATTTCCTTCTTCTTATATATTGCAAATTTGATTTGCCTCAATGTTTGCTTCTGCCATCAATTTGGCCAATCCTTGGCCTCTTATCAATTTAGTAATCTGTATTTCCATATCAAATTCCTGAATTTTATTAATCCACTTGCACCTCTTCCCTGTTACTTCTAACTGTGTCAAAATATCCTTGACCATTGCATGAGGGACATAAGCAATCACTTTGGCTCCAACAAGATATGGTCTAAAGGCTTTTGTGGCCTTTACAAGTGCAAAGGCTTGTTTTTCCATTATGTCATACTTCAATTCCGATCCCCGCAAAGATTTACTAAAAAAGGACATAGGTTGCTCATGACCATCCTCATTTTTTTGTAACATAACAACATCTACTGTGTGCAAGGAAGTGAATGAAAATATTTGAAAAGGTTTTGTGAAATCAGGAGATTTGAGGACAGGGGCTTCCTTAATGGCTCTTTTAATGGATACAAAGGCTTCTAATGCTTCTGGGGTCCATTCAATTTTTTTTCCTTTCCTTAGCATTTTTGATATGGGTTTGATAATTTCAGCAAAGTTGGACACAAACCTCCTAACAAAATTAATCTACCCAAAAAATGATTGGATGGATTTTATAGTTTTAGGGATAGGAACCTTATCTATAGCCTCAACTCTCTCAGGATCTATCCTAACTCCCTCTTTTGATACAATGTGTTCTAAGAGTTTTCCCTCTGTAACAACAAAATGGCATTTCTTAGGGTTCAAACTAATGCCATATTCCAAAGCTTTAATGAATATTTTTTCAAGATGTTCTATATGATCTTCATCTCTTTTTGAGTAAGCAGTAAGGTCATCTTGATACACCACCATTATAGCATTAATCAGGTTAGCAAATTCTAAGTACATGGCCCTTTGAAAGGTTTCTCCCACATTTGTGAGAGCAAAAGGCATTCTCACATATACATATGTTCCCCATGGGGTTGTGAAAGCTGTTTTGTACAGCTTAGATTCCCTTACTTTAACCTAATTATAACTAGAAAATCCATCCATCATAGACAACAACTCACACCCAGTTACCTTATGTAGTATAGCTTCCATGTTAGGTAGAGGGTAGTTATCTTTGAGGGATGCTACATTCAGATTTCTAAAATCCACACACAGTCTAATATCTCCATTCTTCTTTCTAACAGGAATAAGGTTTGACACCCATGTTGAATGCCTGACAGGTTTAATGATACCCCCATCTCTAAGTTTGGCCAATTCCTCCTACATTTTTGGTTCCAATGTGGGGTTAATGGGCCTTTGTTTATGTCTAAATGGCTTTGCATCTGCTTTCAACATAATTTCATGTTGAAATAAATCCTCCCTATATGCCTTGAGGTCCTCATAAGACCATGCGCACACATGTTTATATTTTCTTAACAATGAAATCAGAATTCTTCGGACAATAGGGCTTATCTTCTTCCTAATATATACCTTCCTTGGTGATTTTTCAGTCCCTAAGTTTATTTCTTCAATATCTTCCCTTTTGACTGGTGTCTGTTTCATAAGGGATCGATCACTTCCATCATATACTCTTTCCAACGCCACTAACCCCTTGGGAAGTTTATTAGTCTTTAGTTGTAAGATTTTATTTTTGAATATTGTCTGTTCTCCATCTATTTCTTCCACAAAGGCGTTGAAATCAATTTCATGAGCCTCATACTGGTCTATACAGTGAAGGAATTTTAAAATATCAGTGTCATCATTAAAAACTTGCCAACTATATACATTGTCAGGCACAACAGGTCTTGCTTTGAACTCAACTTGGGATATTTCTGCTAGTGTGATGTCATCTTGTTTTAGTGCTACATTTTCTAAGAAGTCTGCCATTATATTTTTTGATCTATCCACCCAATCAATAGAAAAAGGCATCAAATAGTTCGATTGTATCCCATATTGCATTCCTGTATTGTTTTAGCCTTTTATTTTTTTCTACATACTTAGATCTGACCTGTGATACAACTAGCTCCGAATCTCCAAAAACAGTTAAGAGTTTAATCTTTTGTTTAACAGCTAAATTCAATCCGATCAACAAAGCTTCATATTCTGCCACATTGGTTGTACATTCGAATGCTAAAAAAAATGAATATTTGAAAGTTGAACCATTAGGCGATATAAAAACTACCCTAGCTCTATTACCTTCTTGGCTGCATGCTCCATCGAAGTACATTTTCCATATCCCTCGTTGATTTTTAGAAATATTTTTATCAATTGGATCTTTGCTTACTAGCTTAGGTTGAGATAGTTCTACTCTAAAACTCCCCCAATCAACATCACAAAAATAATTAAGTGGCTCTTGAGGAGTATATTCAACAATTTGATTCATTCTAGGTTCCCTATATAATTTGACATCTTTTCCATTCACTGGTATGGTGGCATATGATAAGTCAAACTGTACATTGCCTCCTACTGCTGCAGTCCACTATCTTGACAGAAACATTCCAAACTGGGGAGGTGTATCAATTACGATTATGTCAATAGTGTAAGTAGCTTGTGGGTAAGTTGCTAATCTTACTTCCACATTCTTCATTATTCCCACAACTGGGACAGGCCTACTATCCATGGCGTAGCATTTACCTCCTTCCACATCTATCCACATACCAAGCTGCTTCATCACCCCCACTAACATGATATTCATGGAGGCTCCTGAGTCTATCATAAAATTTCTTACTAGTTTTCCACCTATGAGTAAAGTAGTAAAGAATGGGTCAATATGTGGTGTCTTCATTAGGCAGGCCTCTGGAATTTTTACCTCCTTCCTTGTATTATTTATTTCAGAAACTTCTTTATTTTCAGGGTTCATATTTTGATTTCTGTTGGACATTAATTGTATGGCACCTTCCCTATATTCCTTGATCTTCATCATTTCAATTAATGGGACATACATCTTCAATTGAGATAAGGCTTGTATGAAATCAAAGGATGTACCTTTAGTTCTGATTACCTTTTTAGGTTCTATCAATTCTCCTTTGTTCTCTTCTTTTTCCTTTTTGGATGTTTGATCTGGCTTTTGCTTCTCAATGAGAATTTCTTTACTTTCCTCCTTAGGAGATCCCTTCTATCCCCTTTTGTCTGGTTGTTTATCATTTGTCCCTTTTGATGTCTCATTTGATACTTTTTTATTTTTTATAAATATTCCCCTTGGGACACCCTCATCTTTATTCACTATTTTGTTCCTTAAACAATATTTGTTTCTAGCTTCCTCCACTACTGCAATTGTCAATATTTTAATCTCTTCTTCACTTGGTCTCCTTATACTGCATCAATTAGTCTGACTTGATGCAACAAGGGGATTTTTCTCATTATCACTTTCTTCATGATCAAAAAAAACATGCTGCTCTTCCATGTGAATATTGTATCTTTGGTGATCAACATTATACTCATATCCTTCCTCCTCTGAAGATGCATATTCCCGCTCCAAAGAGTTAAGAGTGTGGGAAGTTAGATATACATTCTGGTCTTCACCACCATCATTTTTCGGTGTGTCTTCTTCCGGTATTGACTGAGCTGTAACACAATTCTCTGGAGAATGTGGTACGTAATAGATAAACACCACAAACTCTTATCTACCATATATGCTCCCTTCCTTTTTAATGGATCCAATGTTTCTTTATTTCTTGGTCTGTCATTTACCGGCTTTCCATCCTTCTAGTTTTTATTATAAGGCATGTCATGCAACCTTGGTCTTTCATTCCTATATGTGTTCTCTTGTCTGTTTGGGGGAACATATTGGGGAACCCTAGGGTTTTCCCTTTTAGAAAACATCCCTGCAACTTTCCTATTATTTTCAATAGTTAATGCTATCTTTTGGGCCTCAGCTAGATTCCTAGGATCTCTGTATCTCAATTCATATCATGTCTTGGGATCAAAGGCTTTCAAATAGATACTCAACATAGCAGGATCAACCAACTTGGATCCCTGAGGTATTTTATTATGTAATTTAACAAACCTTTGGTTAAAATCAAATTATGACTCGTTCTGATGCTTTTGGATAGTCACCAACTCATGTAAAGCAAAATCTGATGCACCTTGATTCCCATACTACTGAAGAAACTATTCATGAAATACATGAATCAAATAAATGGATGTTGTTGGTAGACTATTAAACTAGTCCCTAGCATCCTCAATCAGTGACATCATAAATAATCTCATCTGTACATCCTCATACTGCATATCCAAGTCTTGAATGATTGTTTTAAAGTTTCTTAGATTCTCCTCGGCTATAACTGCATTACCTCCTGTGAACTTAGGGACTAGGTTCCTCCAATTGTTGTCCAGAGGGTAAGGGTATATCTGAAATCTAGCAAGATCAAATTGTCTAATCATGGTTGTGTATTGTGGAGGGAGATTTTGGAAATGTTGATGCTGGTATAGTGGGTTAGTATTTGCCATATATTGTGGACCTTGTGGGGGTACATACTGCTGATGAGGAGGTGGCTGAATATTTATGTGTTGTGGTGGAGTGTTTGTGTTTCTATATTGATTCCTAGGCTGATTTCGGTGGGCTTGAGGGGAATTTGATGGCTTCATATTGTTGTTCTTATGAGGGGGCATATATTTGGGTGAATCAACCATTGATGTTTTAACCTGAGCCTTATGTAACTTCAATTTTTCAAATTCCTTCATGGCCTGAAGCCTTTGCTCATATTCTATCCTCGACATTTATGTTTCTTGTCTCATACATTCCCATTGTGCGTTTGTCTCATCTTGGGTCATGAGTTCATGATTTTCTTTAGATGCTTCCTCATATTTAAGTCCTTCCTCAAAGAGTGCAGCTCTCTGATCACATTCAAATTCTCTCCTCTTCTCAGCCTCAAATTCAGCCATGAACTCTTCATCTTTATTAAGGCTTATTCGATGGAAGGGATTTCTCTTCTCTTCAGGAGTGTGAAGCACTTTAGATGGGCTATCTTCATTTGTCAATGCCTCGTATGAGTTGTGTGTTTCCATTGGTGGTTTTGATATTTTGTTCTTTGTGGCTGGATCTAGGTCATTGAATACCTTCTTGCCCTGATCATTTTTATAGGTTCGCTTAACTTTGTCATTAGGACCATCCCCCTCCTTGTACAAAGATCTTCCTCCTTGCATGTTGTGAGAAACTATGATGGTCTGAACTCTAGGTCAATTCCTTTCTGATTTGTATCTTATTGTATTAGTTATAATGCTTTTGTTCATTTAGAGTCGCCACCCACTTTTTTTAAAAGTGAGAAAAGGCCAGCGGAGTCGACCTTCAAATTTTAATTATGGTTTTCTTTTAATGACACTATATGGAAAGGTTGTCTACTACTAGACTTCTCTCTAGTTTCCCCACTAGAGTCACCAATTTGTTGGGTCTCAAAAATGTTGGTTTGCATGAACCACGAGAGATTTCCACACTCTCACTATGTTAATGGCCAACTAACAAGGCCAACCAATATGGTTGAACCCTCTACTCTTAAGGCTCTGCTAAACCTAGGCGGGTGCACCTATATGAGTGACACAAATTTTGAATTATGTTTCCTACTTGACCTAACTATCCACAAATGGCAATTTGGTATGAATTGTATATGCAATATCAATGTATGAATTAATATGTTCAATTAAGAGATGTCAAATGAGATGAATAAAACTAATGTAATGAAAATAAGGGAGACCAGTGCCTTATTGGGTAAAACAGAGTCAAATGGAAGCCTTCGATGAGTGGTTTCTATCTAGCAAGTTCTCTAATCATTTAGCATACAATTATGAGTTTATAACTGGTATAAACATACAAGGATGTAATTGATAAACCCTACTTGAGGCATAATATCAAATATAATTATCTGATTCTTCTTACTGATCCAAATAACATTCCCAGATTACTATAATTGATTGAAAGGAATTTAATTCTTCATTAAAGAACCCGATAAATCAAATCACATAGAAACAAAAAATGTGCACTGATAGATTGAATGTATACTTGATACTTCAATTTAAACAATCAAGAAACATCAAATTGGAGACAATCAAATAATCGCAGGAATCCAACAAACAATTGATACCAGAATGAAGCCACTAAATCAACAGTCTTTCATTATCTTCCTCAAAATTCATAAATTCAACATAGTCTTCTTGAATGCCATCATTCTGAAAATACTGTGCTTACAATAGTCTATCTTATTCTAATTCTACTTCCTCCTTTCTACTCTAAACAACAGACATTTATACATTCAGTTTGTGGAAGGACGTGTCCTTTCAAAAAGTATTAAGCATAAAATGCTAACAAGATTATCATTAACTAATTTCTGTTAAGCCACAAATGAACTGTAGACATGTGCTTTGTATAATCTTGGTGCTTATGTGTATTTGCATTTCCTAACACATCGCGGATCACAATCTCCATCATCATCATTCGTTCATTTTTTTCACATGCTTCATCCAACATTATGTCTTTCATAGAGGTTGTCTTCAATATCTCTTGGAGTATTGATTCACATTCACTCTTCCATGTAGTCATTTCTTTCAGTTTTCCTTCATCATCACAGAACTTAGTCAATCTGTCTTCAGCAGCTTCTATCAATCCCTGCACATCACCTTGTAATTCCTCAAATAATTCCCTCTGTTTATCCACGATATGATTAGCATTTTCAATTCTTGCAGCATTAGGAGTACCCTTTTTCATCTCCTCAATTCTCTCTTGGATTCTATCATCCACTCTTCTATGTTCTTTTATTGCATCCATGTATTGTGAATGTTTTCCTCAAAGTTTATTTAACCAAGTATTTAAAACGACCTACCTCTTTTTGATTATTGTAGTTAGTGTGTCCATTTTCCCTTGAGAGTCTGCACTCGACCCTTCCCAATGGTCCCTCACTTGTGAACTTTCTCCTTGGGTGAGCATCTTTGTTGGACCTATTACAACACCTACCAAGTCCTTTAAACGTTCATTCTCTCTCAACATTCTCTCATTATTGGTTTTGTACATTTCTCTCTCTCTGATCAATGCTTGTATCTGGGCTTTATTCAATTTTGCTATATTGATCCCAATTTCTGTAGTTGCAACCGGATCAGCCTCTCCAGCCTTTAAATTCATGACATGTCCAAATTCCTTTTCAGTATCAATAACAACTGACTTCTTGTGAGGGGGATACAAAGCCCAAATCATCAATGTCTCTTCATCAGGATTGTATCTTGATCCTATATACACTTCTGTCACTTTTTCTATACTGAGCTTTTGTGTAGCATTGTTGTCCTTCAGGAAACTATCAAAAACCAACGTGGAATTGAGATCCAACCCTGGGAAAATCATGACACCAGCCTTTTCTAACATCTCTCTCCCTTTCTCAAGGGTCATGTTTGTCATCTCTTTGTCCACCTCATCCCTCAAGCTTTTTAACAACTGGTCCTCATTTCCTAGTGTGACATTGTCAACCAGTCCTCTTATTTATTTTCCTTTTTGTTTGTATAAAAATGTTTTAAACTCTGAGGTTTTCACAAATCCATCATCTGCTATAAAGGATCTATATTCTTCATGTCTTGTATCCACATCCATATTTTCCTCAATATTTATCTCTCTGGCAGAATAGGTGTAATCTTGAGTTCTTGTCCTTGATACCTTCCTAGATGGGCCTTGTGGCCTATCAACCTCTAATACTTTTTGACTGGAAGACAACAACTCAGAATCTATCAATTCTTGATTATGCTTCTCAATCACCATTTTTGATTCCTCCGCTTCTAAGTTTCTGATTATGTCATCAGATTGATAGGGCACATGTTGGTACCCTCCAAAGTTTATCCTCTATTTGCAGAATAGATGTATCCTTCTAGATCAAAGTTTTTTCTTGATGGTGCTTTTCTCATGTTGTAATGCAATAACTTATCCATAATTAAATTGTAGCCCTCCTTTTCCAACATAGTAAAATCACCAAAACACAGTGTACTTGGCATAAAATCTTGTTTCCCATAAGAACTTAAGTTCATGGCACTAGAGAAATCCATTTGCCTAACAATCTCCAAGTATGTAATTCTATCTAGAACTGTTCTAGGCAAAATAAAAGGTGTATCTTCAAAACCATAAACCCTAATCATAGTGGCATTTTCTAAACAATACCAATCCCCCCAGTTATGGCCGATTGGTCCATTATAGTCCTTAGGCCTGAGAAACCTCTTTATTTCATTAGATATCGAATAATCACAAGGATGATTATAAAATCTATAAAAAGGATTCACAAAGTATTCTTCAAAATGCAAGAAATCAGAATTAGCAAACCTACTGTCCCAAACAACAGTCCACAACTGAATAGGCAATGGCTTGCATTCCTTATCAAATTGTGAAATCCTCAGCTCTTGGGGCCACAATCCTAATTCATGTCCAAAATATAGCACCAATTTCATCAATAATGAATAATTCCTTAGGTGCAAGACAAAGGCTCCATTCTTTATTGCCATCAACCCTGCATCCAACTCTTTAAATACATGTGAAGCATAATCAAAAGAGCTGGAATTATGATATTGAACTTCCACAATAATCACCATGGGTACAACTGTCATATGCTCTGGCACCTCCATCCCCAATACCTATCCCACTGAAAAATAAGTGTACTTTATGTAGGGTTCGAAGAGATCCACATGAAATGGTGGTCCCTCACTGTCATCCATCAGAGTCGGTTTTCCATGGCACCTAATTATATGTAGGGGTAACCTCCAGCCCTTGTAAATGGTATCCATTCTTCTGTATTCACTCTCGAGCTCCTCACTTATTATCTTTTCACTGCATATTCCTTCTAATTTGAAAACCTCACTTATTGCATTCTTAGATACATGTATCAATGGATTCACAAATAAATCACATATAGCTTTATTTTTTGGATTATAATGACCAACCAACAATTTCACCAATTCGACATCAATAAAAACATTAGGGCATACTAGTTTTCCCAAATTAAGCCTCCATGAATTACATACTAGCTCGAAGCGATTTCTTCTATGGTAGTGGAAACTAAACAATTTGTATCCTCTAGTTGGGGTCCAAATATCTCCTATGAATTTGCATTTGTCATCCAATTTATCTATTTTCTCCTTAAGCTGCATAGAACACCTAGCTTTAGGCCCTGAACTAGGTAGCTGGTCTATGAGATCTTGGTTTAATTTCCTCTCAGTGCCCTCTAGTTGCAGTTCAGTTTTTTTCTTTTTTGTCTATGGTTGACTACCCTCCCCTTGTTTTCTTCCTTTTATCTTTTCCGAACTAGTACCTTCCATTTTCAAAATTCACAAATTTTTAGAGGTTGAGAAAATTACTGTATTTCACCTACAAATCCAAGTTAGACGAACACCTTAATTGTTCTGCTCGTTCCCTTGCTCTCCTTTGTTGCCAATTCTGTAAAATAATGATTTCAATTGAGCTCACCTTGATTTCCTAGATCTTTTATGCTTCATGGCGCCATTAATATATTCACTGAGGCATGAATGCAACAAGTTTTTTGAAATTATCATTGTCGCATTAGGGATCATATCGGCAAGACTTTTCAAATCTCTGGCCGATCCATCTGTTCAACGTTCACACATCCGCTAAGACGTCTTGTAGTTCCCCTGACATCGTAAGTCTCTTCGATAGTTTTCCCTTTTAGTTTTTTTTTATGTCACCATGACCTTCACCTAAGCAAACTATTTCCCATACTTAACGAATCAGGCCAACGATTCTTCACTTTACTCCGAAAGCTCTTTGTCTCACCGAGATGTTCACTTTGTCAACTTAAGTCACCGAGACCAAGTAATTGTTCTGCTGACAGAATGATACTCACCGTGATGTCTCTTAGATCTCTCCACTCAGACTTATCTCACCGATACACTTTTTCTTCAGCAAGACCACGTACATTGTCTTCTCAACAACCTTTATCTCCGTATGCTTAGTTTTGTCAGTATAACTCGAGGGGCCAATAAGACTCCGGGAACTCTCCCCAACATCATTGTCTTACCGAATGAGTCTTCCTTTTACTTTATCAGCAAGACCAGTAACGCTTTGGGAAGTACTTTGAAATCTCACTCTGATGACCATAGTCTCTCTAATACACTTTATTATATTCCAATTGGTAAAAAGCAACTTAGCTCGATATGACCTCACATGGTCACGCCGATACCCTTTGTCTTGCCGATAGGAAATGTAAACCCGCATTCTCTTGGTGTATATCTTTATCGGTATGACACTTCTGATGTCTTGCCAATATATTAAAGAAATGTATATTATTATTAGTGAGACCTGCATCAACTTATGCCGATATTTTCAAATGTTAAAGATTCAATGACAGATGAATTTTATGGGGCTATATGACAAAATTTAATTTGGAATTTGGTGGAAAAATGCCATGTGAGTAAATTTTATGTCTGTAATATGAATTATTTTGGGAAACTAATAAGCATGAAGGGTTAATGAGGTTATCAAGATTTCACAATTCCAACAGTTACAATGTCAATATGCTCACATAGGGGAACCAATACTAAAGAAGTAATGTATCAAGCTATGAATTATAGGGTAAGAATTTGAAAGCTTGAGAGATTTTAAGAGAGAAAATAAGAATGAAAGATTGATTAAAAATGAGGAGGGAAATATGGGAGTTGTAAATTCATTTGAATTAATTCCAAAGTGGTTACCATCAGCCTAGATAGGTAGTAAGTGGTAATTTATAAAAAATGACTAGTGAACAATCAATTATTTTGGGACATTAGAGTATCACATAGATATGTATGCATACAATATAAATAGTGTCATCTCTTGAAAAGGAAAAACACCAAAAAATCACAAGGCTAACATAATTTTAACATTAAATTTTACAAAAGTAATCATGGGAAGCAAGGCCATGGAACTATGGATGGGAAAAGGAGAATGTAAGGGCTAAATGAACCTAAAAACATGATAATGGAGATAGACACTAAAGTGATTCCAAAAAAAAACATAAAATTGGAAGGGTATACAATTTTTGTTGTTATATTATAAAATCAAAATATTGTCAAGGGCCTAAAATAGAAAACATAAAATAAAAATATAGGGAATAAAGTAATAAGAAGGGGAAAGGGACCACAAAGGAAGGAGAATGCTTCATGTAATACTTCCAAATTTAATTGAAACATGACTCAAAGGAGTGCATTAATATAGGATGTAACTGTGAAAGATCAAATAAATAAGAGGCATCATGTGGGAAAGATAATACAATGAGTTACAATAATGTGTAAAAGACAAATTCCAATCCTCTCAATATCAAATGATGGCCTTTATGTAAAGGGGGGATATGCGGGCCTTTATGTAAAAAGGAAATTTCAATAATAGAAAAATTATATGGGGATGCATGATGCCCACCATGTGTAAGGATAAGACAACGATAATGCAAATGTATTAGGGGTACAACAAGGTGCCCCCAATGTGACTTGAAAGATGTGTTGGTGTAAAATCATAGTCATGAATAGAATAGCCTTGAGCAACACAATATAACCATGTGATAACTAATATGTGTGTCATGTCAAGAGATGATAGTGAATTCATGTGATTGATATGGAATAATGTGATAATAAAGGCACAAGTAAAACCAAATACCCCTATATGGAAAAATAACACAATAAAGCTCATTATATAGAGTGTTATGGCATTCAATAGTATCTTATCATTTCAAGTGGATGATAATGTGATCAATATATTTGTACATATGGTGATCATTCTCTATCTAACATAAGGTGCTATTTGAAATCTCAATTTAGGAACTTCAATGACATGGTGCACCCCTATTCAAACTGGTTATATAGAAAATTTGAAAGGAACTAGAGGAGATGGAAAATAGTACATGAAAAGTAAGGGAAATCAATCCATCCAAGGCTATTCTATTCATAAACATGAACTTATAATTATAGATCTTTTCGTTCACATTAAGGGCACCACGGTGTCCCCCCTTTACATGTGTATCATCCTTGTCTTATCTTTAAGTATGGGAATATCATGAAACCCCTTTATTTTTTTTATTATCAATATAATTTTCTATATATGGGGTTTAGCATCATAGATTGTCACACTTGACAATTTCACTCTATGTGTTTCTCCCCTTAATTTATTAGACTTGATTAAGCACCTAATTTCCCAAATTATGCATTCTATGGCCTATTTTAACAATTACTAATAAATTGCAAGCACAAAACAAACGTATTCATTTGATACTTTTCCATTGACACCTTATTTTCTAGAAAATAGGGCAAGGATAGAGTCACCCTATGGCGATAGTGTCCCCCTATTTTTCCTGGTCCCAAATTTGAGTATGTTGGTATTAGCATTTTATCATTTCCAATTCAGGTTGCAAATATTGACTATCAGGATCTAATTTGTGAGAAATTGAATAAATTCCTATAAATACCTAGTTATGGCATCATTTCAAATCTAACAAGAAAAATCTAGCACTATCTACCAACAAGTAAACATTAAGAGCATTATCAAGCAAGTCAAGAACAAAATTTTAGAGCTTTATTGCAACAATTCAAGATCAAAACATTATGTCAAATCCTATGTGAGTTTATGTGTGTTCATGTTATCATTGTTTGTGAAGGCTAACCCTTTTGTATGTCTCCAAGAAATTCAAGCAATTCACATGTTATCATTGTTTGTGAAGGCTAACCCTTTTGTATGTCTCCAAGAAATTCAAGCAATTCACATGTTATCATTGTTTGTGAAGGCTAACCCTTTTGTAGGTCTCCAAGCAATTCAAGGAATTCAAAGAATATCCAAGAACTTGAGGTGATGTGCATGAATTCAGTCCTTTAAGGAATCCATTGAAGGGTGGTGAGATGCATTGATTTTTCCATTCATCATTCCTTCCTAAATTTATCTTTCTATAATTAGCATTTCCATTGTGGAAGTGGAAACACTAACATGAGGCTTGACTAAGGAAAACCCCTAAATGGCACAACCTTCTTTCTTTGAATGTGTATATTTCAGGTTTGGAGAAGATTGAAAAAAGCTTGAAGATTCATTTTCCATTTTGACATTCAAATCCCTATAGCTTGACAAGCCATGAAAACTCTCTTACAAAATTATTAGACAACGATTCGACAAATTTGGAAGCAGAATTGAGAAGCTTAGATATAACATCAAAGGACTACAAAAACAACTTTAGGACACCCCTAGAAGAACATAGTCACCCTTGGGTGACAATGTCCTCCCATTCAAACTGTCTTTGAATTTATAGGATAGGTGCACAAATTTCTACCCTTATCATATTTACTTGCAAACTTCTGTTATCATTTTCTGATTACCAAAATCTTTTATTTTCATATTAAACTTCACATATTCTAATTAGGTTAATCGAGGCAAATCAATTCCAATTCTTATCCAACATCCCCAAAGATGCAAATCTAGGTCTGATTTAATCACCTTCATGATTGAAAGTCAATCTAATAACCTTTTTGATTTGCATCCTAATGAAGTCCTAGAAAAAGGGAGCATTGATCTTAGGGTTCTATTATATTTGGGACCATCATCACCTTTTTCACATTCCATTTTGGTGAACCTTTTTCTACATTTCATTTTGGTGAACCCGGCCTATTAACATCATATACATTTTGAAATTTCACCTTAGATCTAAGTTTTGCAGTTCATTTTTTTCATTGTTCACTTAGGTTTTTCATCTTTTGCATCATAAAAGACATAATTTAAAAAAAAAAAATTATATATCATATTGCATCATAGGTTGTAATAGGATTAGTTTCAGTCATTTAGGTTAGATCTACATTCAAAATTACATTCACAGTTGTCCTTTATTGTTCAATTGTTGTTACAAATTTGCATTTGAGTTACATTATCTTAAAGTGGGAAAATTATGGAAAAATACTTAGTTTCAAACTTGCATGCAAACAAAAATAGAACCCTTAGACAGTCTAATAAACATTCAAACTTGCACTTTTCAGAAACCCTATCAAGGACATAGCTGCCCTTGGGCACCTTTGTTCATCTACACTTGGATTAACAAAAATTTACCCAGATATATGTGTCTGTGTGCTCATTTTATTTTTGCTTTCTGATTGTTAATTTAAAATTCTTAATTACATTCATTTAGGCATCTTTCATATAGCTCAAAAAGTGAAAAAAAATCTATTGTTTCTTTGCAAAATTACATCAACATCATCATTTTTCAGATTTTGGCATCTTAAGAATCAGTCATTTTTTCATTCTAGATCAAAAAATTACATTCAAAATTGTCATTTATTGTTCAACATTTTTGTACACTTGCATTGGCATAAATTGAGTAAATTTTGGAAATATATTCACTTTCAAAATTGTTTGCAAATAGACCTAAAAACCTTGAACAATAACACACAATGAGATTTTGAATTTCCTAAAACCTTGTCTAGGACATAGGCATCCTTGGGCAGCTTTGTCTTGCTAATTTTGCCTAAAACAAATTTTTCTCATATTTTATATTTTTATGTTTTTTGTCTACTTCTTCTATCTGAATTTGTTTTTTTCTTATTCTGATAAGATTATTTGACCATTTAGTGTTCATCTTGGGTACACTTAGTTTCTTAAAACTCGCATGAGCTTCACGACCTAGTTTCCTATTGCCAATACTTCAATGAGATGTATTTGTAAACTCATGGCATCCCACACTATTTTTACATCCATTGTGGATCTTGAGTCTTCCAACTCTTTCATGCAAAGTGTTGTAAATACTCAACCCATTTTTTACTCTATCCCTAATACCACCATACTAATGACAACTTTACCATCAACCAATTCTGTGAATGTTGAGACTAATGTTGCACATTTTATTGAAGACAAACTAAAACAATTGGAAAAAGACCTAGATGGAATTTAGGACTATTTGAGCACTAAATATCCAACTGACCTATTGGTTCCTATAGTGGATAACTTGAGGAAACTGATTAGTGATGCTCAAGGATTAGAGGTTTTGCATAGCTTATCCCATATAGTTGATCATAACATTGAAGGGCACATAATCTATTGAGAGAGTGGTGAATCAATAGATCTAATCAATTCAAAATTATTAACTTTTTCTATGGTTATCAAACCATATGATTCTTCACAATAAACTTCACATAAACAAATAAAATATAAAATCATAAAGCACACAAGTGAACACCAAATATACGTGGAAACTTAAGATGGGAAAAACCATGATGAGAATAGTTTCCTGGATCTACTGTCCAAATCCTGTCTCACAATACAAAAATATTCAAGTGAATTTTACACACTGAAGTAGGCACCAACCTATCGGAGACACCAATATCCTATTGTTCTTGTAGGCACCAACCCCCTGGAGACACCAATCCCCAACTAAAATAATATAGCATGTAGAACACCAATCCTACCAAATTATAATGATAAAGCTTATGGATCTTCAATGTAACACATAAACATGTCAGAGTCACAACTGACAATAATTTTCATTGCATATGATCTTCTAATACGGGTGCACACACTGAAATATAAATCTCCCTTTATCTTCACCATATTCTCTTTAATTTTCACCAATGACTAACTCTTTTTCACACAGGTATAATTATAATTCACATTTTCACACACAAATACTCTCAGATACTCAATACATCTGCACAATAGAGAAATATGTACATGAAATTGCATTAACACATCTTTTATATCAATCAGAGATTTTCAAATAGTTAGGATGACATAAGTTGGACCTAAATTTAAGTTGCATGAAATATGTAGCACCTTGGTCCAAAATCAAATTTTCTTTCCACCAAAATTACATGATATTGTGTGCTACCACAAGAACCTTAATTAGGTCCTATTTTAACACCACATGCAAGATTTGAATTTCGCATTCTACTATCCATTACTGCACATGCCTTGAACTTCAACTGGTTGAATGGAAGACATAAAGAACCTTCTATCACTTTAATCTTCCTTCATACTGAACATATTCTCCAAAAACTCAGGAATATGATATAAATAGTGTAGAAATACTATCCTCTGAAACCATGGAGTGAAACTACATTTCTAAAATAAAGGTTGACCATAATTATATTGCCAAAGAAATCTCTCTGCCCTAAGAACTAAACTAAAACATACTACATACTAGTACAGACTTTTGAACCACCACTATCATAATGAATAGATGTAAGCATGATATTGCAAGCATACAATAGATTTACAACCACACCTTAACAACTAATAATATATATTTATTGATTTTGGATCCTGACAGTAAAATTACCAACACAGATCAAATTGATGTTCTAATATCAATGACATTATTGACAACATTTGAAATCAATGACAACCTATGTTGAAAAAACATACTTACAATGGCTAGTTATGCTCAAGCTTTGGGATACACTCAAAGTTAAGGAGTAATTCAAACCTCCCTCCCTAGATCTATAGCCTCTGTTCCCACATACATGAATCCAACTGTAGTTTCAATGATACAACAAATAATTAGAATAACTCAAACCTCAAGCCTTTCCACTGGAAATCATTATGGTTTTGGGTCCTCACATGTGATACCTCAAATTATATCCCCTCTCATAAATTTGCAATATAGTAGTCCACCAAACACATCCAGAATCCTGTCGTATTCACCACATTCATAAAACATGTCAACAAATGATTCGGTCAGTAACCAACTTTCGCAAACTGTAACCTCACTTCAACAACAAATATCCAAATTAAACAAAAAACAAAATGGACAACCATTGCAATATGTCAAAAGAAGCCCATTGTCATTTAAATTTTTGAAAACACTAATGCCACAAAACAAAGAGATACCCTGTTTTGACAAGTATAATGATAAAGGAGACCCTAGCAACCATATATCAACATATACTACCTTGTGTAATGACTTCATTTTTGAAGATAAAATCCTAGCTAAACTCTTTCCTATGTCATTGAAAGAAATGGCTTTAGAATGGTTTTGTTCATTTTCGAATAACTCAATCCACTCTTTCAATGAAATTTTTGATGCCTTTCTCCAACATTTCCAAGTAAACATTGGACCTAAAATTACATTAACTAATTTAGTGTGATGCAAACAAAGGAAAAATGAAAAGGTTATAGGCTTTATAAGGTTCTATCAGCTTCTTTATTCAAAAATCAATCTTACTCTCCTTGGTGTGGATGTTCAAAGAGTATTCATTAAAAATTTACAACCAGGTATAAGGGATAAAATCATGTTGATGAAATATCCATCCTTTATACACTTTTGTATGACCCTTTAGGATGATCAAAATCCGGTTAGTCAGTATAAAGAGACATCTTCATTAACTCCTACTGAGAAATCTGAATTTATACTTCACAAAAACTATCAACCATTCAAGAATCAAAATGAGAAATTTATCGATATAAGTACACCTCAAACAACCAACCACATTGAACCACAAGTTGCATACATAATCCCAACCCCATATCAATTTCGACAGAGAGATAGATAATTCACCCAATTGCCCGATTCCCTCAATTTGATCATGTTGACACTTTTGAACAAGAACTTAATCTAGTTGCCTCTAATTAGACCTGTGGACACAACCAAACCTATATCTTCAAGTTTCAATCTAAAAGCCTTTTGCCAATATCATTGCACAAACGAACATGATACAAAATGATACATACATCTTAGACATCAAATTAAAGACCTCATTGATTCTAATTGCATCTAGTTGGGTGGTGTTAATGATCAAGGAAATAAGTTTGTTTCCCCACCTAACCAAAATTTACAATTTTTTACCAATCCAATGTCAAACCATTCATCCAACTTTGCGCAAGCTTTTGATGTTAAGAATGATAAGATGAATGTTGATAAAACTTATGAAATGAATAATGATTAGAGTGATGAGGAGGATGGTTTACAAGATCTGGTCACTCTCATAGATGTTCAACCTCGTAAGGGCAAACCACTTTGTTACCTGATATTTATTTCACCCATATTGATGCATCCATACATACACCTGATGGTCCTCTCTACATCACCAGACGTATTAATGACAAGCCTACAATTGGGATACTCATTGATTAGTAAAACTGACTAGTAATGCAACTTATTTACACAATGCAATGCAAATCCAATATATACACAAAAGACAGTGCAACACCAAAGTGGGGTAAATATATAGCTTTATTGATTGCAAATGGCCCTTGGCCCAGTCTACATTTAATTCCAATAGTATGTTGGTCACTACCCTGAGTTCTTCTCAATAACCAATTACAAGTTCCCACCCCTAGGTTTGCACCAACTCTTCAAGTTGTGATTTGTCACTGATCTTGCCCCTAGTTGTAGCTCTTCATGCTAATTCAAAACCCTATAACTCCAAGCCACTTTGAAACTCAACTGTGGTGGAGTAATCCTTGAAGACCTCTCATGGCTCCAAGAATAATTTCCCACTTAAGACCCAAGTCCCCCTCCAACAGGAACTCCAATTCCACCTCCAAGACCCAAGAACTCCTCTTGGGATCTCCAAGTCCAACACTGCAATGCTCTTAGTCTCTTCTTCACACCCCTAAATATAGCACCACTCCTCATTGCACCTTTCCCATTCTCACACCTTGATCACATTTGCACCTGATTGCTTTGTGATTTATTTTTGTGCCTCCTTGGATTTCTCCACCATGACACTTCGCATATGAGAACATAACACCTTGTAGAATGTTATTCCAAACAACAGAGAGTACCCATAAGAGTTAATTGGTGGATTCCTAGGCATATGTAGGAAATATCCACAATTCTGGCTACCCCCCTAAGTTCCACCTTTCCACTTTTGGCTTGGGAAACCATTACCACACATGGTTCCCCCTTACTTAGCCTTGATAATCCATCATAATACCTTGGCCATAGAAGAAAACTAAATCCTTCCAATATCATGATAAGCATCCTTTGGTTCCACCCAAGGACTTGGTTGTGGCATCTACCTGTCTTGGTGGTCACTTTAGAACCCTGTTCTAGAGCCTGTCCTAAACCCCAGTGCAACCCCTAGTGCACTTGGAACACCCTTGGTGCCCCCTTGGAACAACCTTGTTCTACACCTTGGTGCAACCCCTGGTGCACCTGGAACACCCATGATGCTCCCCTTGGTACTCTATTTTGGTCCTTGGTACACCTCTGGAATGACCTAGTGTGTGTGACCCCTGGTGCAACCCTGGTACAACATTGGAATGGTCTGGTGTAACCCTAGTGCACCCTGGTGCATCCTGGTGCACCCCTGGTGTAACCTTGGGACACCCTAGAACACTATACTAGTGCGCCCCTTAGACGCCCCTTGGAGTTGGAACACCTTGCTGGTGCAGGTGCACCCCTCCAACCAACTACACCCCCTTATATCCTCCCCTACTCTAAATCAAGCGACATCATTGACTTCGGCAACACTGTCTTAGACACTGTTGCAAAGGACACTATTGCAAAGGTACCCACTTCCACTCTAAGCAGATAAAAGGGAGTGGTGAAGTCCTTCTATAAGAACTCCAACACCTTATTTTCATATTTCCAAAAACTCTTAGCTCTTTCTCATATGCCCTCATCATGAGCCCTCATATGGGTTGGCAACTTCAGTTTATATGCAACCTTATTGACCCTCTCTATCATTGTGTAAGGCCCATTATACCTTTGATCCAATGTTGGAATCAACCCCATAAATGGTCTAAACTGAACCAGATTCATGTTCAAGAAGACCCTATGACCAACCTTCAATTCCAATGCATCATCTGTGATTATGCATACTTCTTCGTCCTTTCTGCAACTTTGACCAAGTTGTGCCTTGCAAGATCAACTTGGTCTTGCCAATCCTTCAATATGTCCCTTGCACCTGGACATTTTCTCATGTATCCACTCAAAACTATGTGAGGAGTCAGTGGTTGTTGCCCTATAGCCAACTCAAATGGAGAATACTGACTTGATGCACTCTTCTACATGTTGTAGCTAAACTATGTTGGATCCAATAAGCCCGATGAATTGGATTGGTCCGACCAAATAAAGTGTCTGAGATAATCCTCCAAAATCCCATTTATCCTTTCAATCTATCCATTTGTTTAAGGATGATGAATGGAAGATAGAGAAAAAAATTTCCCATCAGTTTGAACAACTTCTTCAAAATTGTACTAGTGAAATGGGAATCCCTATCACCGATGATACTAAGTGGAACACCCCAGTACTTCACAATATTCTTGAAAAAGTGGTATGTTGCATCCTCTGCCTTGCATGGTGCCTTGTGTGTTATAAATATAGCATACTTTGAGAATCTATCAACAACCACCATGATAATATTGAACCCATCCACCTCAAGTAATCTTTTTATGAAATCCATGCTCACACTTGCCCACGGTCTAACTGTAATGGGTAGGGGCTACCTCCTAGAGGCTTGGTCACAACCTTATCCTATTGGCATATGAGACAACTTCTGACATACTCATCAACATCTCATCTTATCTTGGGCCAGTAAAAGCCCCTTTCTAGAAATGTGAGGGTCCACTTCTACCCTGGGTGCCTAGCCCACTGACTATCATGACACTCACTAAGTAGTCCCCTCCTCAAATGCTTCCATTGTGGGATGTAGACTCGATTCTGGGTGAATACCAACAATCCATCCTTTATGCTAAACTTCTGAGTTCTCACTTCCTTTGCTTTTTTGAAAAGCTCTGCTACTTGAAGATCCATATCAAGTCCCTCTTTTATGGATTCCAATACCTCATCGAATAGTACCACTTTTCTCTCCCCTGGATTTGCCTCTGTCACCTCTGCATCTAATGCAACTAATTGAGCCTTCTTGCTTACAGAATCCACTACAAAATTCTTCTTCCATGGGTTGTAGAGGATCTCAAAGTTGAACTCTGCTAATAACTCTTGCCATTTGGCTTGCTTTGGAGTCAATTTTTCCTAAGTCTTAAAATATGTTGAAGAAACATTGTCTATCTTCACCACAAACTATGTTCCCAGAAGATAATTCCTCCAATTTTTGAGACAATGAATGATCTCGGTCATTTCCTTATCATGGGAAAGGTAGTTCTTTCCCCTAATCTTCAACTTCCTAGACTTATAGGTCATTGGATGTTCATCCTGCATCAACACTCCTCCAATAACATAGTCTAAATCATCGCTCTACACCTCAAAAGGTCTTGTGAAATAAAACAATGCCAACATAGGTGATGTAGTGAGTCTTTTCTTGGAACTTAAGCAAGCTAGAATGGTGAAGTTGACAAAAAGGCGCCAAGGAGGGAATGCTCAGGTGGTCTCCACATTGTGTATGAAGAAAGTGAGTAAGAATCACAAAAAGGAGTCGATGTTCTTGGCAGCGCTCTCAGGTGGTTGGGCTGAGGTTGAAGAAATGTATGAGATGCCCATTCCACATGAAATAGAGGTCATTTTAGAGTTTGAGGACCGAATTCCCAAGAAGCTACTAGCATGACTCCCACCTCATTGGGTTGTTGACCACTGAATCAAGTTAATCCTTGGAGCGAGGCCTCCAGTGCAAGCACCCTATAGGTTGTTAGGGTCAGGGATGGTTGAGTTGAAGAAGAAGCTTGAGGAATTTCTAGAAGCTAGGTACATCAAACCCTCACATTCACCCTATGCAGCACCGGTGTTGTTCCAAAAGAAAAAAGGATGGATTGCTCAGATTGTGCATGGATTATCGGGCATTGAATAAACTAACCATCAAGAACAAATACCCCTTACCTTTGATAGTCAATTGCTTCGA
The DNA here is from genome assembly GCA_007115665.2 of Sequoiadendron giganteum. Lineage (NCBI taxonomy): Eukaryota > Viridiplantae > Streptophyta > Pinopsida > Cupressales > Cupressaceae > Sequoiadendron > Sequoiadendron giganteum. The sequence continues at coordinate 261,566,565 of CM021107.1, forward strand.
TCGCTTGTCTAGGGAAAGAGTTTCCAGTAAGTTAGATCTTAAGTAGGGGTATTAACAGGTGAGGATTACACTTGAGGATGAAGAAAAGGTTTCCTGTGTGACTACGTATGGGTCCTATGACTTCATCATTATGTCATTTGGGTTGTGCAATGCCTCAAAAAAATTCTTCACACTAATGAATAAGGTATTCAAGTCATTGCTGGAAAAATCGGTGGTGGTCTATTTGGATGAAATCTTGGTGTATAGCAGGAACATGGAAGAGCACAAGCAATACTTGGTGAAGGTGTTTGAGTTGCTCTGAGAGCACCAACTCTTTGTCAAGAAGGAAAATTTCTCCTTTGCATAAGAAGAGGTCCATTTTTTGGGGTAGATTGTTGGAAAAAGGAAGATAAGGCCGGATCCAGAAAAGATAAGAGAAATCAAGGATTGGGAACCATTGAAAGACGTGCATGCAGTGAGGTAGTTTTTGGGTTTGGTGAACTACTACCGCAGGTTCATGGAGAGTTACTCAAGGTTGGAAGCTCCCCTGATGAACTTTCTCATGAAGGATTGAAAGTGGAACTGGTCTGAGAAGTTCCAGAAGGATTTCAAGTTACTCAAGGAGCGACTCAGCTCGACATCTATCTTGGTGCTACCAAATTTTAGTAGGTCATTTGATGTTCAAAGTGATGCCTTCGATTTTATTATTGGAGGGGTGTTCATGTAGGATGGGCATCCAATAGCTTATGAGTTGAGGAAGGTGAAAGATTGTGAAAGGAACTACACCATGCATGAGAAGGAGATGACTAGGATCATTCACTACCTTTGAACTTGGAGGCACTATCTGCTAGGGGTTCCGATTGTGGTTAAGACAGACAATTTGGACCCTCCACCTACTTCAAGACCCAAGCTAAACTTACTCCAAATTAGGTGAGATGGAAGGAGTTTATGGCTAAGTTCGATGTGGAAATCCTATACAATTTGGGGAAGAAGAATGTGGTAGTCGATGCATTATGCCGAAAAGGGAAGTTCACTACAATTGATGGGGAGCAACAAGGAAGCACACCTGGGGTGAGCTGAATTGAGTCGTCTCAAGAGGTCAAGTACATCATCAAGAAGGGGCTAGAGATGGATCCCCAGGCTGCCCAGCTGATGAAACAAGCAAAGGAAGGCTAGACAAGGAAGTTCCAAGTCGTGGATGGTGTGTTGATGTTCAACTAGGATCAGTTGTATGTGCCAAAATAGGGGAACTTGAGGAGGGAATTTGTTCAAGAATTTCATGATAGAAGCTGGGATGGGCACCCAAGACAAAAGAGAACTTTGGCTCCCTTGGAGCGAGAGTTGTATTAGCCAAGGATTCATAGAGATGTGGATGAGTATGTGATAACATATCTCATTTGACAACAAGATAAGGCCATGAATCAGTTATCAAGTGAATTGTTGCAACCTTTATCGGTACTTGTGAGGTTATGGGCTAGTGTGAGCATTGACTTTATCACTGGTTTGGTGGATGTGGATGGGTACACTAGTATTATGGTGGTCATGGATAGGTTCGCCAAATATGTAGTTTTTGTACCATGCAAGGCACCATGTAAGGCGGAGGACATTGTGGACCACTTTTACCAGAACATAGTCAAGTGTTTGGGCACACCATTGAGTATCATAAGTGATAGGGATGTGTGCTTCACCAACAACTTTTGGCAGGAATTGTTCAAGTTGATGGGCACCAGGTTACTTATGTCAACTAGTCACCATCTGGAGACCGATGGTCGGCATGAGTGGATCAATGGAATTTCGGAGGACTATTTGAGGCACTATGTGTTGGCTGACGAGACAAACTTGCCAAAGCTTTTGGATACTGCCCAATTTAGCTACAATCTATAAAATTTGGGTTTAAGTCAGTTCTCGCCCTTTGAGTTGGTGATCGGGCAGCAACCCCTAACTCCTCACACCATTCTCAGGGGGTATATGGGAGAGTTCCCAAGTGTTGTTGAGAGACTAAGGGATTGGAAAGATTGGGTTGATATGTCTTGAAATCATCTAGTCAAGGTAGGGGAACAAATGAAAAAGTATGTAGACTCGAGTAGGAGGCCTACAAAATTCAAAGTGGGTGAAAAATTCTTGCTTAGGTTGGATCCTGTGGAGTTCAAGCCTTTGAGGGGATTGAGTACTTCACTAACTTGGAGATTTTATGGACCATTCAAAAATATTGGAAAAGTTGGGAAGGTGGCATATAGACTAAAGTTGCCTACTCACATGAGATTTCATAATGTATTCCATGCGAGTATGCTCCATCCAGTCACAAAGGACAAGGTGGACACAACTAGGAACATTCTGACTAGAGGACTAGTAAATGTGTTAGACAGGGCACCGATGTTGAGGGCATCACTTGGTTCAGCTAGGGAAGATTATAAGGAGGTATGTGTTCTCTTAAGGCCCAATTCGCATGGGATCCAATTTGGGAACTCAAGTTTGAGGGCTGATATGAGAACAAATCAATGGATTTGTGGGAGCCGAATGATTCTGATTGTGAGCTTTTTCATGGAATGTGAATTGATTAGGACATCATGGATTGATGTGATCGCCCAAGCACCTATGGTGTAGGAATCAGTGTTGGACATAAATCAGTAAATCACTAAGAGTGCTCCTCACAAGGGGAATCCGAGTTGGGAACTCGAGTGTGCCTAGATTGGTGTGAGCCGAGTGGATCTCAGGAAGCACTAGAGAAGTGATAGTCATGGGAATTTGCACCAAGGGTTCACCACTCTAGCATACAAATGGGGAGTGAGCTCCTTTTGTAGGGGTTGAGTTCTTGGAGCAAGGAGTTCCAAGGTGCAGCCAAGAAGCATTGTTATACGTGCCAACAATCAAGTTGGATGATAGTTCATAAGGTGGGGCTAGAAGCCTAAGTTGCACTGGGTGCATTCGAGTTGCACTAGGTGCAGCCGAGTTGCACTGGGTGCAGCCAAGTTGCACTGGGTGCAGCCGAGTTGCACTAGGTGTAGCCAAGTTGCATTGGGTGCTGCCGAGATGCACTAGGTGTAGCCGAGTTACACTGGGTGCAACCAAGCACTCTAAGGGAACACAAGTGAGATATTGTACATGTAGAACTTGGGAGCAAAATGTAAGTGAAAACCCAAGGAGGGGGAATCTTGGATGAAAACCAAGCTAGAAATCAGGGGAGTTTGGAAGTCGGACTTTGGGGTGGCCAACCCAATTTTCACGCCCATCCTATAGTGGCTTGAGATTCAAACAAATAAATATTATAGGGTGGAATGAGAGTACCTCTACCTCTAATGGACCTTGGTGTTCTACATGGTTACATAGTGATCAAAGCAAGCAGAGCGAGTTGTGGAGTGTAAAACAGTGAAGTGAAGAAGACTGCGACTTGGAGTTTGCAAGGTGTAGGTTTGTGTCTTGGAAGGGTAATTCATCTTGACTCCCATGAGAGGTGAGTAGAGGTGCTCCACTTGAAGCGAGTACCAAGGGACAAGGTGTTTTGGGCTCAGATTTGTCATGAAGAGCAGCGTTTGGAATAGAGGCCTAGTTCAAGGGGTCGTTGCTTGAAGAGTCATTATGAACCAAGGATAGGTATTTGAAATAGAGTTCAATGAACTCATTGTAATGAGGGAGTGACATAGATTCCAATTGATGTAGATCAGGCTAGGGGCCATTTTTCGTTAATAAAGTTGTAATTTACCCCAATTTTATGTGTGCCTATATTTTGTGTGTATATATTTAGTTTTAGGAATTCCTCTATGTACAGTGCTAATGGTGTAGTGCAAAGACGAGCTTGAGGTGAAAAGAAGTTCAGGCATAGTCCATTGGTTTTTTGAAAGACTTGATCCTCACATGCAAGTCGAGTAGGTAGATCGGCAGTGCCACACAAGGCAGCTCCATGACAATTGGTGTGTAGAGAATGTGATCACCGAGGAATTCTTATTTGTGTATGAACTTTATCAAGATTCTTATAAATAATTGAAAGAATGGATGAAAAGTCATGATGGTTTTTCTTTCCCTATGATAGGTTTGATCACTCTCCCTCTTAAAGTTGGATCGAAACAATTAGATGTATGTATCATTCCCCATCATCTTGAATTTAGACCAATTTTGTGTGAAGCTAGGCTGCCCATGGCTACGCTCTATAAATGTCATCTCATCGATTATTCACAAGTGTATAAAGTTCCCATTTGAAAACCAAATTTTTACAGTGCATCATAGTGGCTTTAATCCTTTTTCCTCTTGTGGAAACTTTTTATTATATTTATTTTGGCCTCAACTTATGGAACCTATTAAGCCTCATGAGGATTTCTTTTTCAAGTCATACCAAAAGGTTAAGGAAAAGTGCATAACTAAACTATCCCTTAGCAATAGCCCACCTAAAAATGATAAGACTATGATTACTCCTCTTCCTCCACTAGTTGTGGATGAACCCATACCCGATGCAAAGACACTTCCAAGTAACCAAGGTAAATATATATCAGTTCGTCCACCCATATCACATACAAGACCAAGAGACAATCACATAATTCCTTTTGTGCCTCTGAAGGTAAAACAAGTGTATATACCTAAAGAGATAGTGGTTCCTTTAGTTTCTTCCTCAAGGGAAGAAAAGAGACCAATGGTCAAGAAACCCACTCCTACCTCATCACAACTTGAAAACTACACAAAAAGAAACAACAATGCTAAAGAGTGTAGGCATATAGATGTCATTCTATTGCTTGTCAATTGAAAAAAAAGAACAAAAAAATATCTAAAGATCAAAAACCTATGAAAACAAATCAAGAAGAATCACACCTTTCACCAAAAGAAGAACATACAACTGACATTATCATTAAACCTCCCATGGTGATAAATTTGGATGATGAAGATGAGATTGCTAAAGTTGATGAGCAAGTGCATAATGAGCTTAATGAACTATTTTCAAAATATATGAATTTAGATGGGAAACCATGATGATCCTCATGATTAGAGTGAACTACCACGTGTTGAACTAGGTAATTCTCCTAGTATGACACTTGATGAAGCCCCTTTAGCTAGTTGTTTTCCTTCCTTATATGATGAGCAAGATTGGGATGAGACTGATTTGCTTTACATCAGCTCACATGTGCGGTACTCCTTTGTTTTTGTTTATGTGTTCTTTGTGTTTTATTGGGCATGATGTGATCTCCTGTGTTGTGCTCCTTGGTATGTCTTTTTGTTTGTGAGTTTACTTTGGATGACCCTTGTTGCTCTATTGGTGCAAGGATACAAAGCAAATGAATATGTTGTGATATTCTTCTATTTGTATCTCTATTCTTCTATATGTCATAAACATTTTCTTTTTGGTCTTCTATTTTCCTTTTGGAGGTGATGTAAGGCATTGAGACATTTAGGTATCTTCCATGTTGACCCAAAATATTCTTTGTTCTCTATATCTATATCATTCTTCCATTGTGTTCATTGTTCGATGAGTATTTGGGGAATGATGTCAGTTTATAGCTCTATTATATCACTGTAGCAAAGACATATATTGACCCCAGATCTGTGGATCCCTTATGTGTTCATCCTTTGTGTATTGCATTTTGGGGCAACCCCTTATCATAAGGAAACTTTATTTAGAAACATATCATTGGCATAGGGCTTTCCAAATAGGCTCTCATGACCTTTTATCAGATGACATTTATCATTTTATACCTTAAAGAAATTGCTGATAGCATGGTGTTTAGCAATTTATTTAAAGTGGGGGCATACATTGGCATTATTTGCTTCATTGTGTTCACACAAGTTGGAATTAGTGGTGCATTGGCATTGGTATTATTTTCTTCACTTTTCACATGCATTGGACTTAGTGGTGTATTGACATTGGAATTTTTGCTTCACTTTTCTCACATGTGTTGAACTTAGTGTTGCATTGGAATAGCATCTTGATCAATTTTGCAGCACCTTATCATAATTATTAGGGAGTATAATTCTCGGTGTGGTTATGGGTACACACCTTTAGTGAATATCAGATTTCACTAGACCTAGTGTATTTCTCATTTTTTTACTTTGTCTTGGGGACTCACCTAGTGAATATCAAACGACACTAGCCTGCGGTTCCTTCTGTTTGTGATTCACCTAGCAAATATCATACTTTTCTAGTGTGTTTCATGAACATTGTTGATGTGGATTCTAGCATAACACAGCTTGATAGCCCATGATTATCCATACTGTCCTTTTCATTTTATTTTGAAATTGTGTATGTTGTCTTGTTGTATTTCATACATGTGTGTGCATTTGTGCTTATTTTGTCTTTCCATGGGATCTTGGATCTTGTGGGCTTGCGCATTCCCCCTTGATCCTTAGTCATCCTATCTCTTCAACATTTGGAAAATTGAACCAATCTTGACATAGATTTTCTACTTTAGTGTGATTCTGAGTGCAAGTTCATACTCTCACAAAAGTGGGGGCTAAATGTAGCATCCTAAATTGTCACCCTTGACAATTTCACACTATGTTTTTCTCTACTTAATTTATTTGACTTGATTAAGAACCTAATTTCCTAATCTATGGCCTATTTTTAACAATTACTAATACATTGTAAGCATGAAACAAATGTATTCATTTGATACTTTGACCCCGACACCTTATTTTTCAGAAAATAGGGCAAGGACAAAGTTTCCCTATAGCAACATTTTCCCCTTATTCTATCAGGTCCCAAATTTGAATATGTTGGTGTCAACATTTTCTCATTTCCAATTCAAGTTGCAAGTGTTAGCTATCAAGATCTAATTTGCGATAAATTGAAAAAATGCCTATAAATACCTAGTTATACCATCATTTCAAATCTAACAAGAAAAATCTAGCACTATCTAGCAACAAGTTAATATTAAGAGCATTATCAAGCAAGTCAAAAGCAACATTTTAGAGCTCTATTGTAGAAATTCAAGATCCAAACATCATGTCAAATCCTATGTGATTTTATGTGTGTTCATGTTATCACTATTTGTGAAGGCTAACCCTTTTTTAGGTCTCCAAGCAATTCAAGCAAGATCCAAGAACTTGAGGTGATGTGCATGACCTCAGTCCTTAAAAGAATCCATTGAAGGGTGGTGAGTTACAATAATTTTTTGGTTCATCATTCCTTCCTATCATTGGCATTTCCATTGTGGAATTGCAAACACTAACACGAGGTTTGACTAAGACAAGCTCCTAAATGACACAACCTTTCTTCTCTTTTTGAATGTGCAGATTTTAGGTTTGGAGAAGATTTAAGGAAGCTTGAAGAATCATTTTCCATTGTTGCATTCAAAGCGCTACACCTTGACAAGCCACGAAAACTCACATGCATAATTATTAGACAACGATCCGAAAAATTTATAGTCAAAATTGAGAAGATCATATCCAACATCAGAGGACTGCAGAAATAGTTTCAAGACACCCCTACAATGAAATAGTTGCCCTTGGGTGACACTGTCCTATTCAGATGTCTCTAAAGTTACAAGACAAGTGCACAGATTTTTTCCCTTCTTAGATCTACTTGCAAACAAGTTTTGTTATTGAACATCTTTCATTAATGTAATCTTGCATTTTCATATTAAGTCACATAGTCTAATTAGGTTAATCAAGGAAAATCAATTCCAATTCATGTCCAACACCTCCAAAGATGCAAATCCAAGTCTGATTGACTCACCTTCATGGTTGAAACTCAATCTAATCACCTTGTTGATTTGCACCCTAAATAAATCCTATGAAAATGGAGCATGTATCTTAGGGTTCTATTACATCTAGGACCCTCATACCTTTTTTACCATTCCATTTTGGTGAACCTTTTTCTACATTTTAGGGGGCATCATGCATCCCCCCTTTACTTTGGTATTAAATTATTAATATATCATTCAACATGAAGGGTATTGATGTTCTCCTTTTACACACTATTGCACCTTATTGCATTGTCTTTCCCCCACAAGGCCTCATGTTCAATTTGAGCTTTCATGATTATATCTTACATTATTATGCTCCTTTGAGGAATATTTCAATAAATCTTTGAAGTATTTCACTAAGTTCTATCCTTCCTTCATATGAATCCTTTCCCATTATCATGGATCTATTCCTTCTATTTGACCCCTCACCAATGTTTTTGATTCTATACCACTAACAACTAAATGCCTTATCAACCCTGGTATGCTCTTTATTTTAGATGACATATTGGGGGGATATGTGTATCCTAGTATTTGATACACTAGCATAGGTGTTACTAGGCCATTGAGAATTGCACTACCATTTATATTGTCTATGTTGGGGATAAGATTCCTATCAGCTTATATCATATTCATCATGTGTTCTTGCATAGTTCCTTGATTATAATCATTTCTATATGATTCAGTCATAATATTATGATATGATTAGATGCTTATGTGCATATATGATTATATATCTATATGCTTAGATTTAGATTTTTTCATTTATTTATTTTCTCTTTTGTCATAATTCCTTGTATTTTATGGATACAATCAATTATTAGGGGCTCCTCCTATCACTAGCATTATTACGTTTTGATATGAAAATAATTTTGTATTTATAGGAACTCGTCTTATAGAGAAAATGAATACATAGAAGGAAATCCCATATTAACATATCCCTTAAAGGTCCATTACTTTACATGGACATTATGGCAGTATCCTTTGTCCGCTTGAATACTTGTTGTGCATGCATGTTTGTGAGTGCTACATTCTTTGAGATACATCACCATTATAAGATTCGTGCATACATCTAAAAGTGGGGGAAAAATGTAATGGTGAAATTTGCATATCCATACCATTTCCCCAAACAAAATCAACAAAAAAAATGATTCCAAGACAATCATAAATTTAATATTAATTGTTCTAAATATTGAAACTTACCAAATCAAAATCTTCTTCTTTCTTTACACATTCATCTTTTATTGAATTAAATACATTTATTTTTCTATTTACAATTTTTTTACTCTTAATCTACTCCTACCTAAATATTCAATATACTATACCCATTTCTCAATTAATTAATCTCAATTGATTTATACAAAATTATACACTTTCTATTAAATTAACCCATAGGAAAGATCCTTTCACAGTGATGCTTTTGAGAAATGGCCCTCCAAATCTGAGACATTTAGTCTTCTCCAAGCTTAGCATGGCAACTACAATTTACATTGTAAATTATTTCATAGTATGAAAACAATCAAATATGAGTAAAATAACCAATAGCAGACGTAAGACGTAATATTCACAGACAATTAGATACAAATCCAAACCCACTTGGATGAACTTAGGTTTGTAGATGGGAGCAGCACTAAAGTGAACAACTCCTCCCATTGCATTGCCACTATACACCATGTTTTCCCCCATGGTCAATGCATCCAAACTAATACTAATAGATCCATAAAAAATCTACTGCAACTCCTCCAGACCCATCTCAATCCCTTAAATTTACTTATATAGATCTTCCATACTACTAGTGTTAATGAGGTCATCTTGTCCATGATTGTGTTGAGATGCGTTCTACAGTGACAACAAAATTTTTTATATCGAGAAGCATTTTATAGTGATAGAAAAAATCTCACTGTGTGAATTATTTTGACGTCCTAACTGATTCATAATTTAATCTACATCATCTCATCCACTTGTGGGTGATAACTAGGAACAACAAAGAAATCTCTATCCACTTCTTCTCTGTAATCATCTCTAAAATTTATTTGATGATTCAGCAGAGTTAATCTATCTTTCAAGGATTTTCTTATACCATTTACAAGCAAATTTACAGGCCATGTTTGATTTTTGTTGAGATCATCCAACATTTTTAGCATAGATCTCATGGTTTTCCAAATCATGTTAATCATTTCTTTCGCCAAGTTTATTTGGGTATTAATTTGTTCTTGGTTTCTTCATGGTTTTTTCTAAGAGTGTCAAGACTTTCATCTATGCCTTTCAGTTTTTTTTGGACTAGTATGATCTACCCCACAAATGAGGCATCATCAATATTATCAGAACAAGTCTTTTCATCTTCTTTTTGGGGAAATCTGAACAATATGCAGATCTTTCATGATAAAGAAATTGATATGGAAAGGTTTTAGAGCTTGACGTTTCTAATTAAAATCATAGGTGGCCTTCACTAAGCCATGTCATATGATCAAAGGTTAGAGTGTGTCGTAAGGAAATTATGTAAATATATCCATCATGGCGATTTTATTGGAATAATATTTGGTTCAATGATCAAATAGTTAATAGTAATTGTACACTTCTTTGTCAAAAAGTGTTAAATATGTGTTTCGGTTTAATTGGTCAAAAGTGACCTTTGATTATAAACTCGATTATGTTTAATCATATATACCAACTACACTTACAATCACATCATCTTATATCACAACTTTATTAATTCAAATTAATATAAATAATATCATTACCTTGCAAAAAAATAAAATAAAATAACAAGAAATAAGAAGAGGTCCTCATTTTATATGATTTGATGTAACATCCTATATTCTAATAAAAAAAAAAACTAATATAATTTAAATACAAAATAAATTTACCAAATATTATTCCTATTATATAACAATAACTAAATAAAATTATTCAAATATTTGTCATATATTAAACTATATTAACTACCTATTTTGTAGTCTTATAAATATAGCTCATGTATTACATGAACACTTAAATTAACATACATTGACTAAATTTGTAATTGAGTTATATTAGTTCAAACTATCTTAACAAAATACTTGTATGTTATCAATAGTCTAATTTGTAATAGACCTACTTATTGAGTCTAAATGTTTTATTTTGATCTTGTGAAAACCCCGACAAAAGATAAAGTGTTCATTGTTGAATAGGATAATAACTCGGATTCTCAATAAATTAACTCTTCGTATGACAAGGTATTTTTCATTATAACTTCAATTCACAATAAGTTAACTCTTGGTATGACAAAAAGTTTTTTAATAATGACTTCAATTCACAATAAATTAACTTTTGGTATGACAAGAAGGTTTTTTTGAACCAATGTTATAGAATATGAGCCTTTTTAAAAGGAAACTAACCTTGTTGATCAATCACTATCGATTCAACCTAGTGAAATGACTCTTCATACAATATTGTCAAGATAGTTATTATCATAACATTATCATTGGTATCATTATCATTATGTAACATCTTTAATTGTTGATCTATTGATTTATCACTAATGAAAAGTAGGTATAGGAAATATAATGTTTATAAGAAAGTGATGTTTTAATGAATGATCAGTTGTTTACAATTATTGAATGGTATATTTAGGAATTTGATTGATAGATATTGAGTGTAAATGTGTATAATGTTATGTTGTAACTATTCATTCAATAAATGCATGCATGCATGATTTAATTTTTTGATATCAAATTATATATTACTATTGTCTAAAAAATGATACTAAGGTATATCTAGTTTGTGATGTTTTAGGAATAGGTGATGGGGAAAGGTGGGACTAGGTTTGGTACATGAATAATGTAAACACCTAATCTTGATTCATGCAACAATAACTTTATATAATAAATTAAAGAATATAATGTGAATTTAATAGAATAAAATTTAATTAGATTTATTTATTTTCAATGAATTAAAATGAATCAAAACAAATTTGACATGGAAAATATAGGGATTACTTTACTCATTGTGCACAAACTTTATATATGGATAAATAGAATAAATTTAATAAAAAAAAGTATTATTTTAATATTTTAGAAAAGTATAATTTAAAATTAGATTAGAGATAATTATTAAAAACTTAAAATAATTATATTAACTAAATATTGTATTTCTTTTATTTATAGATTATTTGAGAGTTAATTTATTATATTTAATGAGATATTCTTGAATTATTTATTAAAGTAATTTGACTTCCTATAAATGGTTTCTTATGAAGCAAGTAAGTGTGTAAAGCTAGAGAATGAATAATTATAAAATCATAGAGAAACTTAGATAGCATTATAAGCATATGTTTTCAGCAATCAACTTTGAAAAGAATTAAAAGAGATTTATTTACATATTTTGAGGAGATTTGAGAGAGAGTCAGAGATTAAGGATTTAGCTTTGAATTAAACAAGGATTGAAGTTAAGCATTAAATTTTGGATCTTTAAAATAGAATTAATCATAGGAGCACATTTTAATTTGGATTAAAATATACTTAGATTTGTATTTGAGATATACTAAATGGAACTAAGGTATTGATAAATTGTAGAGTGAAACTAGTTGTAGTGCCCCTCCATGATTTACCTTTTATGATGTTTATGCCCAATGCTTGTGGATTCATTTTATGTCTCAAGCACTCTTTTCTTGTGGTTAGAACATCTTATAATGACATTTGTACAGTACGTTACTATGTTAGATGTTGATTGGTCTTTGATTATTTTGATGATGATTATGACATGATTATGTATCTGCTAGAAATACAATGTGTTACCTTATTTTGGGATAGTTTATTATTATTGATGTTATGAGTTGTTATTTGATATATTATATGATGCTTTTAAATGCTATTTAGGTGTGGAGGGAAGGATTTTGTATTTATCACTTGTGAGAATCCTACGATGTTTTGATTTCCTTTCACTAGGTGTGTGAAGATTATATATGTGTGTGTGTGTGTGTGTGTGTGTGTGTGTGTGTGCAAAGATGTTTTTGTGTTGCAGGTTGTAGTTACTAGGCATCGACTCCACCTAAATTGGCAAGTCTGAGTGTGCCTTAAACCCAATGGAAAAGTTGATCGGATATAGTACCTGATTTCCTACCCTAGCCATCATCCTCAAAGAGGACGAGTATCTGGTTCGTCACCTTGTCAGTGTTGTCTGTTGTCTGCAGTCAGTTTGTCTTGTTTTTCGACCTTGATTATGGTTAGGTAATTGTTGTTGATATTTGGTTTGTTTAATTTAAATTTGTTTAGTAAATGGTGTTTTGATTAATTGATGTATTAAATAAATTATTAAGTAAAAGTATTTTGATAAATAGATATAAATATATTATTAATGATTATGGATTATAATAAATTTAAAACCGTAACATGTAATATTAAATAAAATAAATAAAACTGAATCATAATGAAATATGATAATGGATAAATAGTAAAAATAATATAAAGATAGAAAGGATCTTTTATGGAGCACATGCCCAATTTTGAGCAAATTGTTGAAAAGGAAATTTGATGTTTTATTGGGGATTTTGGAGCTTTATTATATTTTTTGTTTTCGAAAAATCACATAGCCTTCCTTTTGTAAATAATTATCTTTTTGAGAGACTTTGAGGATTATGGATATTTTTTGATTTTTCGGTAAGGGGAAAATTTTGTCTGCAAGATAATTTCTTATGCTATAGATTTTGTGGGGAATTTGGGAATTATTGGAAAGATGTATCGGGGATTTTGAAGAAGTTGTTGTTGTAGAAGATTGACCTTGGCATCGTATTCTCATCTCAGTTAGGGTTGGATCCAGGTTGTCCTTGTTTTGTTTCTCTGATTAATGTAATTTGAATTATTTCTCTCTCTGTTTGTTGAAAATGATTGCTTGTTTGGTTGGATGTGTTTCTAAATGCTTGTAAATTCAAATATTTCAAGATTTTCCTTGCAAAATCTATCTTGTTCTTATTTTGCAATCTTGATCCTCATAATGATGTCAAATTATTTATCCCAGTCGTTGTCTTTGCTTGAAAGTTTCTAAAGCCTATTCAAAAAATCCATTTTGAGCACCTCTCTTATGCCTGCCAATTGCATTTGTTTGAAAGTTTCTTAATATTTTAGTGTACTCTTCAATTCTTGCCTTTTGGCTTATTTCCAATAATCTGAAAACCATCAAAATTCAAGTTATGTAACTACTTTTTCCTACTTTGGGCTTTCTGCAATTTATCAAACCTCTTTACCTTTTTTTGGGCACACTTCTCATGCATATGCCTTCGATTTGATTTCTTATATGATAGGCGATTTGTTTAGATGTTGGCTGAATTGGTTTCATGTTAGCAAACTCATCTTATGGTTGTGTACTCGTTTATAACTACTTAGTATTAATTTCTCCCCTGCATATTCATCGATATTGAAAAAGCCAAGTTGTTCTTATGGTCTACTATTTCTTGAATCCTGTAAATGGCGATCATTTGTATGCATTGTATAAGCGAATGTTATGAAATGTGTTTCTCTACTGTGAATTTGTAGCTTGCTGTGACTTAGGGTAGTTTGTGTCATAACTGATGTTGCATGTTGAGACTCCTTCCCTACATTTTGGCTGATTGCAGCATATTAAAAATCTAAATCTGCATTTCTTTTTTGAGTTGTTCCTTGCACAACAATCTCTTTGTGTTGGTTGTCAATGCCTATGGTTGATACTTATGCTTGATATCTGATAAATACATGTTGAGTAATATTCACTGCATATTCATATTTTGTTGAAATTTGATTTGATCAATATGCTTCCAAATTTGATGCTTTACATTGGAATTCAATTAAAATCTATAGTATTATTTGGAAAATTCAATGCATATAATTTAGAATGGTATTCGTTGGTTATATATTTATATGTATATATATAAATATATGCCAATATAAATGTATATACTTATATATATATATATATATATATATATATGTATACGTATCTATGTATATGTATTAAGGTGTTGAAAAAGAATAGTTTTGCTTTATGATTATTTGGTTATGTAGACAAGTAAATTGGAAAATTAAATAGAAAAGAAAAGAAATGGATTTAATTGTATTAGGGTAATTGAAGGATTTATTTGAATGAATTAGATGAACCTTTTTAAATGTTGATTTCTTTCATAATCATTTAATGAATGATTTGTTAATACATGTTGAGTTCATTGTTGCATTGGGTATTTGTGTTCTTGTTTTAAATAATGTGTTTGATTAGTGAAATTAAGGTGATTTTGTTGTTATTGTTCTAAAGTGGGAGTCCTTTGTACAAGTGGATATGGTAGACTTCCAGAGGCCAGGAGAGATATGTTTTCATGTATGGTTTTGTGATTGTTTCATTTTGGAAGTAGTTGGTACTATTTTTTGAGTTGTGTGCAAGAGGGTCAATGCCTTGCACTGTGTATATTCTTGTGATTATGATATGTGTGCAAGAGGGTCAATGCCTTGCACTGTGTTTGGTTCACGTGATTAGGTTAAGTGTGCAAGATGGTAAATACCTTGCTTGTTGTTTTTTAGGGTTTAGTAGTTGCAAGTAGGGGGGTGGCTCTCAATGGGGGTCGAAGTCTAGTGAGAGACTATCAGGACAACCCATTGGAGAGTTTTTTAATCTAGCGATCCTAAAAATGAATTAGAGGGTTGGGTAGATTTCACATTAAACAAGATAATTGGATACCTCACCCATGCCTGTAGTGCAAATTTAGGCTAAGGATGGGTTGAGAAGGCTTGGTTTCCAAGATCAACTTCCTTGTCCTCATGAAAGGAATTTTGGTTCCGCATGTGTCGCCCTATGGAGTCGAGACCTAGTGAGGGGTTTACCAGGACAACCATAGATGGGGTCAAGATCTAGTGAGAGACTGTCAGGATAACCCATGTTAGGACCATGTGATGACACTCTTCCCTATTGTAGTCTAACAATCCCTAGTTATATTTTCTCCTCCAGTTGTGTGTGCCTTTGGAAGTGAATTCAGTATTGTAAGTATTGTATGTGTTATTGGTATGTTAGTAGTGTTGTGTTGGAGTCCATGTATAGGCCTTGTTATGTTAGCATGTTGTCTTCTTGACTATTTATATAGTGGGACCTTGTGTTATCTCCTAGCATGGGGGTGGACCTTAGGGTTCCACATGGTCGAAAGGTTGGTGCTTTTTCCTCCATTGGGTTTCCTTGCTGCATGTTTGTGAGCGTGAAGGTTGTAACTTGTGTAGTAGATTCCAGTTCATGATCCAATTCGAGAAGATAGTCTTTTATGTATATGTATTGGACTTGTATCTTAGTTGTACCATTTATTATAATTTGATGTATTCATCCTACTTGTACTCAGCGAAACATTATTGTATATGATGTAACAATGTAATATACCTTGTTGTATTCTCATGTAATGAAATCTGTATATATATATTTGTTAGTTATTTATAAATGATCTTTAATGTTGTTAACCAATGACATGTATGGAAATTAATATTGTAGAATCATTTAATGTGGTGGATTAAAATGAATTTTATTATCAAATAAATCATGTTAACATATTAGTTAATGAAATAAATCTAGCTCTTGTATAATAGGTATGTTAGTAACGTAGTCATGGAACCTTAGAGGACTTAGGTTTAGTGTAGTGCCCCACCACGAAACCCCAAAGGAAAATACTAAACATGACTTAATAATGGAACATTTAAAAAAAAAAGATTAATAGTGGACTACAAAACATAGCATAACATACAAACTAATTCAAGTCCTCTAAGGTTCCATGACTACGCTACTAACGTATCTATTAATCAAGTTAATTTTAATTCACCACATTAATATGAATCTCCATAACATGTCATCGGCTAAACAATATTAAAGTTCATATCTGAACAACTAACAACTATAGATATACAAATTTCATTACAAGAGAATACATCATAATTTGTTACAACATTACATTTTTTACAATAATGCTTCCCTGAATATAGTTGGGAAGAATACATCAAATTACATTAAAGAGTACAACTGATATACAAGTCCAAAATAAATACATAAAATCATTGTATTCTTAAACTAGATCATGAACTAGAATCTGTTACACAAGGTACTACTTCCACGCACACGAACAAGCAACAAGGAAACCCAATGGAGGAAAAAGCACCAACCTCCCGACCATGTGGAACCCTAAGGTCTACCCCCCATGCTAGGAGATAACAAAAGGTCCCACTACAAACAAAGAGTCAAGAAGACAATAGGCTAACATAAACAAGGCTATACATGGCTCCAACACAATATTTCTAACAACATTAATATCACATATAACACATACATCACTTACAACATTGAATTCACTTCCAGAGGTACACACACAACAGAAGGAGAACAACAACTAGAGAATGCTAGACTATAATAGGGAAGAGTGTCATTGCATGGGTTCTCCTGGAAGTCTCTCACTAGACCCCGACCCCCATCTACGGTTGTGTGATATACCTCTCACTAGGTCTCGGTCCCATAGGGTGACACATGTGGAACCAACATTCCTTTCATGAGGATAAGGAAGTTGAACTTCTCAACCCATCCTTAGCCTAAATGAGCACTATAGGCATGGGTGAGGCATCCATTATCTTGTTTAATGTGAAATTTTCCCTTTTCCCCCCAATTCATTATTAAGGTTATCACTGAATTAAGAAACTCTCCAATGGGTTCTTGATCACCCCTTTGGGATTTGAGCCCCACTAAGAGCCACTCCCCCTACTTGAAACTAGTAAACTCTACACAACAAGCAAGGAATTTACCATATTGCACACTTAACCTAACCACATTATTCTATACATAGTGCAAGGCATTGTCCCTCTCGCACACATATCACAATCACATAAAGTTATACGCAGTGCAAGGCATTGACCCTCTTGCACACAACTCAAACAATATCAAACCATTTTCAAGTGAAATCATCATAAATCCATACATACAAAATACTCCCCCTCTAAGCCTCTAGAAGCCAACCTTAACTAGTTTGCACAATGACTTCCACTTTTAAACCATAAACAAAATCATCACAATCCCAATAATCAAACACATTATTTAATACAACAATCAAGCCCACCGCCTTCACCCACCTTTGTTGACCCATCATCTGACCTTGTCGATTCGAGTGTTGGTTTAACCTTATTGGAGTCTTTTGTCAAACCCCTGGCTATCCAGATGACCTAGGACCTAAGTTCTTTGGCTGTCATTCCTCTGTTTATGGTGGTCTCTGTGGGGACATGTGAGACAATGGGTGAGGATGGTAAAATCTGGGAAGAAGAGAGTATCGGAGTAGTTGATGAATCTACAGAGAATATGGGGGGGTTGAAGCTTGAGAAAACTACAAAAGAAGGGATTTGGAAAATGCCAAAGAAAAAAGGAAGAAGAAGGGAGACATAGGAGGAGACTCAAAGCCAGGAAGGCCCACCTAGAGACACACGAGGATGAGAGAAACGACAAATAATATTGCCTTGGGTAAACAGAGGACATTGGAGGTGTCCTCTAAGAAAGGTCAGAAATGAGAGTTATGTCATGGAATGTTCATGGGCTCAATAGCTCCCATAAACAACTTGCTCTAAAGAACTATGCCCTGGAACATAAGATTGATGTGTGTCTACTACAAGAAACCAAAATGATGAAGACAAATTTTGATAAAATTGCTATATTTATTTGGGCCAATGCATCCTATGTCTATAGTGATGCTGAGGGTGCTTCAGGTGGTCTGGTTGTGCTTTGGAACCCATCAAAAAATTTGGGCTCTAAACTATTCCACTGTAAAAGTAGTGTGGGGGCCTCCTTTACTTACCTTGGTGAATCTTGGTCTATAATCAATATTTATGCTCCTAATCAGAGGAATGTGAGGAGTACGCTGTGGAAAGACCTTGCAATTAAAATAAATCATAATAGGGGAACCCGTTGGTTGGTTTCCGGGGACTTCAACTCTTCTCTCTTTCCTCTAGAGAAAAGTGGTGGCCTGCTGGATTACTCTGATAACATGTGTGAATTGGTAAATTTCTTGAATTCTTTGGGTTTGATAGATATTGACCTTACGGGCCAAAAATTTACCTAGTCCAACAGACGCTTTGGTGAACATCTAATTCAGGTCCGTTTAGATCACTTCCTCTATTCTCCCCATTGGACCAATATTTTAAATGCCAATCTAAAAACCCTGCCCAGAACGATGTCTGACCATAACCCCCTTTTGCTGACCTCTAATATCCGACTTGTTGTGGGTCCCATCCCATTCCAGTTTGAGATAATGTGGAATTCTCACCCTGACTTCAAAAATAAAATTACTGAATGGTGGAATATTCATGTCCATGGCTCCCCCATGTTTAGGATCTTTTTCAAACTCAAACATATTAAAAACATGATTAAAGGATGGAACAAGAGTGTGTTTGGTGACATGTTTCAAAAAAAAAAGTTGTTAGAAGAGGATTTGAGAACTTTACAAAAGGAATGGAGGAAGGAGATGACAGTCAATAGACTCACATCCAGGAAAGGGAAACCAGGATGGAATGGGAATGAGTCCTCAAAAATGAGGAAATCTTTTGGAAGAAAAAATCCAGAGTCCAGTGGTTGAAGGAAGGTGATAGGAACACCTCTTTCTTTCATGTGTTTGCCATCAAGTATAGGAAAAGGAATCAAATTTCTAAACTCACTAGTACTTTTGGAGTGGTGATTTCAAATCCTACCCAAATTGGCCTTCTAGCTGCTAACTACTTTCAAGAGGCTTACTCGACTCCAACTGAGGCGTCCAACCCGACTTTGGACAATTTGTTGCTCAACTATCTCCCTACCATCATTTCCCAAGAAGATAATATGGGGATTCTCAGTGTTGTTTCTTTGGAAGAAGTTCGACTGGCTACCTTTAGTATGGGGGCTTTCAAAGCCCCGGGCCCTGATGGTTTTCCTCTTGCCTTCTTTCAGATATTCTGGGATACTGTGGGTGGGGACCTTATGCTCGCGGCTAGGGATTTCTTCAAATCTGGTAAAATATTTAAACAACTAAATCACACCTTTATTGCCCTAATTCCTAAGATTGGTGAGCCTCAGTCCATGACTGATTTTCGGCCCATTAGCCTATGTAACACCTTTTACAAAATCCTATCTAAGATCTTAGTGAACTGTATCAAGTCCCTTCTAGATAAAATCATTAGTCCTACCCAAAAAGGGTTTGTCCTTGGGCACCATATTCTTGATGCTACTCTGATCACTCACGAGCTTCTACATTCTATGGATAGATGTAACTATGCGGGGATGGCTCTCAAACTGGACATCTCTAAAGCTTATGATAAAGTTATATGCGATTTCATCCCAAAGGTGTTGGCTAAGTTTGGGTTCAACAATTCGGTTATCAAACTCATTATGGAGTGTGTTAATACTGTCAAGTACTATGTTCTTATTAATGGGTCCCCCTTTGGGTTTTTCTTTTCTGGTAGAGGGATCAGACAAGGCGACCCCCTATCTCCCTATCTCTTCATCATGATTGCTGATGTGTTGAGAAGAAACTTTACTGGTCTGCTGTCAGAGGGCTCTATTAAGGGCATCAGAGCAGATTCCTCCCTGGACCCAGTTGTTGTGCAACAATTTATGGATGTCACTTTTCTTTTTGGGAAAGCCTCTATGGTGGAAGCCAAGAAATGGAAAGCCTACCTAAACAATTATGCCTCATATTCTGGTCAAAGCATCAACTACATAAAAAGCATGATCTATTTCTTTAACAGCACACCTAACTTGCAAGCTAGATTGACTGTGGTCTTGGGATGTTTCAGTGGGTCCCTCCCCTCAGTTTACCTTGGGTTCCCTCTCACAGTTAAGGAGGTTACCCCTGACTTTTGGAATTCGGTGCTGGAAAGAATTCAAAGGAAACTGGTTGGATGGAAGGGTTCCATCCTAAGCCATGCTGGTAAGCTCCAAATTCTCACAGTGGCTCTTCAAGGTATACCAACTTATTTTCTTTCCATTTTTAAGATTCATAAGTACATTGCTGATAAATTTGAGAAAATCCAAAGGAATTTCCTTTGGTCTGGGACTGAGGATAAGAAGAAACTTGCTTTGGTTAAATGGGAAAAGGTCTGTTAGGCCAAAAATTGTGGTGGCCTTGGAATCAGAACAATAGTCAACACCAACAAGGCCCTGATGGCCAAGGTAGGTTGGGATCAGTTAAGGAATATTAAGGATTGGTGCAAAATATTGAATTCCAAATATCTTTAGGATAGGCCTTTGATCAATTGCCTTTTGGAGTCTCACCCCCAGGGCTCCTTGGCCTAGAGGAGCATCTGAAGCACACAATGTCTGCTAAGGAATGGGATTGAATGGAAAATGGGCAATGGAAATCGGATTAGATTCTGGGAAGATCCATGGTTAATTGATACCCCTTCGGGTTGTTTTAACTTTAGGAATCTCATGGGATCGGCTCAGAGGTACTTTGGTACCCATAGATCAGTGATTATGTTTTCGGACCCCCTGGGGCTAGGGCTTGGAAGGACCTAATCCTCTACTATCCTCAGTCTCAAGACCTTTGTTGCTTGGCCAGGTCCCTCCAGGATGTTCTCTCTCTTACCAGACTTCCCTCCTATGATAGAGAAGATGATTTTTTTTGGACTTTTGACAAATAGGGGGA
Organism: Sequoiadendron giganteum; assembly: GCA_007115665.2. Classification (NCBI taxonomy): domain Eukaryota; kingdom Viridiplantae; phylum Streptophyta; class Pinopsida; order Cupressales; family Cupressaceae; genus Sequoiadendron; species Sequoiadendron giganteum. The sequence continues at coordinate 261,587,823 of CM021107.1, forward strand.
TCTATCTGTTAGGTCAGCGTACAATCTGCTAACAAACTAGGGTACTATAGTGGACCCTTGCAAGAATATATGGAACCGCCACATGATCCCTAAAATAAATTTCTTTTGGTGGATGGCCTGCCATAATAGGATTCTTACTTAGGACAATTTGAGGAAACGGGGATTTTATATCCCCAACAGATGCTTACTATGTAAGTGCAGTGAGGAAACTGTCATTCATTTGTTGTTACACTGTCTGTTTGTTGTTGAAGTTTGGGGGCAAGATTTTGAGAAACTGGGAGTCTCTTGGGTTATGTGTAAGGATCTCATATCCTTCATCCTGGGCTAGCGTGGTCCCTATTCCCACCCCCTTCCTAGTGAAATTTGGAATTAGGTTTCTCCTATTATGGGTTGGTGTCTGTGGAAGGAAAGGAACAATAGGGTCTTCAGGAATATTGAGAGGAATCCTAGGGATGTTTTTGGTATAGGTATCTGGCTCATTGAGGAAAACATTTCCCTCTTCAATGGGAAACCCTCGAAGATGGGACCTCTTGATTACGAAATAAGAATGGCCAAGGCTTGGCACTAGGGTTTAGAGGCTAGCTCGTTTGACAACTCTAAATCCCTAGCCAGGAAAAATACCAAGTGAGAGCCTCTGGATAGGGACTAGTTTAAACTCAACTTTGACGGGGCTGCTAAGGGCAACCCAGGCAGGGCTAGTATTGGTGGAGTGATTAGAGGCCCCAGGGGAGTTTTGGTTGTTGGATTCACAAGATATATTGGTTTCCATTCTTCTATTGTGGCGGAAGCTTGTGCGTTGCTCATGGGCCTCCAAATTGTTGTCTCTCTTGGGATTGCTAACCTCCACATTGAAGGGGACTCTAAGTCCATTACTAATGTTGTGAATATGGACAGACTAATTGGCTGGAGGACAAAGGATATCCCGTTGGACATTAGGTTCCTTTTATCCAAGCTCAGTGGTAAAAAAGTGACACATATATTTAGGGAGGAAAACCAAGTGGCAGATGCCTTGGCTAATTTTGGCACTTGCTGGGGTTACTCTAAATGTTGGAGGAGTATGGAGAAGTTACCACCAAGGATTCAAGATTTTATCTTCAAAGAACAAAGCAATCACTTATTACAATGAATTAAAATCTTTGGGTGTTGGGTGTTGGTTGGGGGCCCCACTTGATTATCCTTTGGGTCTGGTGGATGAGCTCTAACACTGAGATGGCTAACAAGTGGTGGGATTCAAATTTTATGGCTTGTCACATGGTTAAATATCTTCGGGTGTTGGGTGTTGGTTGGGGGGTCCACTTGATTGTCCTTTGGGCTTGGTGGATGAGCTCTAATACTGAGGTGGCTGATAGGTGGCGGGTTTCAAATCTTATGGATTGTTAGGTGGTTAAAGGAGGTGGCTCTACGAAGGAATTAGGAAAGTACGAGACTTTGATGAATTTGAGAGGTCGTATCGTGCAATCTCTCCTCTTTGGGATTGTGCGATATCTTGTTTTAATCCATCATGCCATCCATAAGACTATGATTATGAATGTTGATTTTACCCTTCATAATGAAGGAACGCTACCTTCTAGCGCCTTCATGCTTGCTAGTTTAGCGTGGGCTTCTAATTATACTCACATGGACAATTCTAAATTTAGCCATGCGACCACCTTGTCTTGCTTTTCACGTGACTGCTTCATGGCCAAGGAACCCTGCATGCCCGCCAATTTCTACTTAGCTTGTTGTAATCTCCCCATGATCCACATTAATGCCACCGTCAAGTCACCTTGTGGTGATTTTCCCCTTCGCGTGTGTGACCTGCACACTAGCATCATTACCCAACACTGCATTTCTCACCTCAATACCCACAATGTGATGAATGTTTGTTGCTCTGCTGGTTTTTATAACTTTCGTTCTTTGCAAACTCTCTATTTTTCTGTGCAGGTGGAAATCATGGGTGGTGACCACGTTCGAACTGAACCGGACAATTGCGAAGAATTTCGTAAGAATTCGTTGGCCTGGAATATCTATGTTGAGGGTGGCCTTGCTCCTCTCCTGGAGATTCTGGTTGGCCATGACCCTAATTTGTGTGGTCAATTTTCCAATTCTTGGAAGGACCGAAGGGTCACGATGGGAGGTATTTCCTTTGAAGTTAGTGAAGAAGTTATCACGCAAGCCACTGGAATGTTGTGTAGTGGGAAGAAATATCCTAAGCACACTAGGAAACTAGACAATGATAGCTTGAAAGTGTTCTTCATGGGGAACAAGGAACCGGTCTGAAACCAGTCGGGCTTTGAACGTGAAGCCCTTGTGAAGCCCTAAGACTAGGTGTGCTTAGCTTTGATTAAATATGTCACTTTGGAAGGTAGGTTCAAAACCTATTTCTTCTATCATTTTCCCCTTCTGAATCATTTAGGGCATAAAATATTGCATAGCTTTCCCTTCTTTTTGCTTATGGACCTTGAAAAATCAGTTGAGAAATGTAAGGAGTTGGACAACCTTAACCTAAGTGACCTCCCACCTCTTCCGCTCCATCAGGGGCTTATCCTGAGACTCTACCATTTTCACCTAGCCCTTTGTCCCCCAAGAGCCATCTCGGTTGTTCATATTGATGAAATTGAACCCCTAGCTATTGCGAACATTTCCCCTGCTGAATCAAAAAGCCCTCATCGGAAATCCAATCTGGGTACTGCGGGAAACCCCAAAGCTAAACTGGCTACCAAGAAACTTAAAGGAGGGATGGGTAATGCACATGCTAGTGCTGTAACCAGCCTCTGTGAACTCAATGCCACCTCGACAAAGTCCGCTTGCAGAGCCAACACTATGAAAAAAGGCAAGGATGGTAAAAAAGGTGTGCCAGAGGTGATGGTAAAGGAGGGTAAAGGGAAGAACATAATAGGAAAATAATCTAAGGGTGATATTGTTATGGAAACCATGATCATGATTGGAGGGGAGACTACCATAAGGAGATTTGGGAGATTGGCAAAAAACAATAAAAATAGATAGATTATTGAGGACTCGGAGGAGGAGTAGTCTGACAACAAGGAGTATAAGGATGAGGAGACTGAGGATGATGAGGACGAAAATGTGGAAGGGCCCCAATTTACCCTGGAGGACAGCAAGTTACCGAAAGAGACTTCGGCCTCTCACTCTTCACACCCCTTGGTCGCTGAGACTGATGAGATCCCGGGAACCATGGATGTTGGGGAGGAGCCCTTTGCTTTGGAGAAGAAGATGGACACGCTCAACAAAAGATTTTGAGGTTTGACCCGCTTCACAATGAAGTTGGGTCACTTCATTACTACCACCTTGTCCACTGTTATCAAGGAGGAGTTGGAGGGCAATAAGTCCCAGGATAACCAAGAATGGGTCAGTGATTATGTTGTGGACCTCCTATTCAAAAATTGGGACAATGCTAGTTAGTTGGTGCCTGCGCCGGTGTTCTGTTGTTTGGCTATCTATCTGTGATCTCTGTGTTTTTAAAGTGTTGTCTCTGTTCCTTTTTTATTTACTATTAGCTCTTTAAGACTTGTTCCTTTTTGGCCCTTGTGGCTCCTTGTGTAGGGTACAACACCTGTAAATGTTGCTTATCTTTTAAAAAACAATCAAGCATGTTCATTATAACCATAAAAATACTCTTGTTATTAAAACATTATTTCCACATTCATATCGTTCATTTCATTTAACCATTTAGTTCAATCGGTAGATCACAAAATCTAACAACTATCTTAAAGGTAATTATAACATTAACATACAATCATCTCTATAAAAGTAGTTGATACAAAGCCCTATTATTAAAAGTACAACTTTAATGAAATGCTATAATATCCATATTCTAATTAATTAATTTACATAGCAATTTTACAAGTCAACTATTAAATAACTATATAAACACGAGAAGTATTTTAAATCATTTGCCTTCACATTATATTAACATTAGCCCCCCTAAAACTATTTTCACAAATTTTATCGTGTAATCTGTAAGTAACCAAGACTATGAAATATAAATTCACTTATCCATTTAATGGACCCTAATTCTTAAATATGCATAAAGTAATTTAATTCACCTCAATTAAATTCTCACTTATCATTTATTCTCTCACATCAAAATATTTTTTTCCTATTATCTAAAATATAATTTAATACACATATCATATTTTCATGAAACTATAATATGATTTACCAATTGCCAAAATGCATTTCATAGCTAGCCAATGATGATGATGGTAACTAGATTGAAGGAAACAAGAAGATGCGACTGGTTACCGAAATCAGAGAATGATTCAAGGAAAGACCATAATGACCGATGGAAAAACATACTCTCAGGCCTAACGAATATCTACACAACCAAAAGGTATAGGTTCCCAAAATTAGCATTCAGATGTGAACTCTTAGACTAGAATGGTATTTCTAAAAACATAATACTGAATTTACAACACTACAAATCTGAATGTTATATGAAGGCAATGGATGTGTTTTCAGAATAGTAAACGTGATTATTGAGCTACAGATAATAAATTATAAGCTCAAGTAATACTACCAAACAATAAATAGATGATGGTCTAAGAAGATGAGTCGATGATTCAGACACAAAACAAGCTGGGGAAAACAAGAGGATATACAGATCATGGAGCTTAAGATTTTGATTCAAGAAAGGAAAGAGGATATAATGTTCTTTATATGTTATAGTGATCAAACAAGGCGAATCCCGAACCAAATTAAAAGGTTGGCCAATTTTAATTTGATTCTACAAAACATTATTGAAGATATTCTAGCAAATGTGTTATGGCCCAAGCATGATTCAAAAAGGATGAAAACTCATAGGTATATAGAAGGAAAAGAACATCAAATGACAAAATATACTACCTAACGAATTATACACAATCGAATTACCAAAAACAATGCATTTCAATCGAATGCCTACCTAATATTCATCGAATGGAGACACAACCCAATCTATTGAATATCAAAACACACATTTATATGCAGCAAACATATATGTGAGTCAAATCTTAACATTATAAATGGAACTAATCATTTAGTAGTATGTGGGCATCAAACTTTAACATAAAGTAAAACCAGTGACTGGAAAGCACTATGGTATGCATCGAATACCTAGATGAAGCTCATTCAACAATCTCTATCCTATTGAACAACCATCGGTTATGCATATAAATCAAATTTCAACACAAAATAAATGCAGCGACTAACATATGTAATGAATGTTCAACGAATTACATATAGTATGATCCTCGATTCACAACTCATAGCGTAGTGATCACCAAATTCTAAAAATAATAGTGCATATATAGTGACCTCCAATAGTATATGTAGACACCCAAAATTATCCGTGTCATAATATTACCTAGTCAATACATGACCTTGAAATACATTTGCAATATTTTATCCTAGGTCATTACATTATCCCACTTATCTCATTCATTCCACTTAATCACCTTCCCAGTTATTTAATTAATTCCCCCTTCACATGTCTCAAAATAATTCAAATTAAATATTTGAATTAATCACTCACTTATTGTCACATTGCAACATGTGTCACATGACTACAACTCTTCACATGCATAAATAATTTAAATAATTTTATTATTTAAATTTGAGATTCCCACTCACATCCTATTTTTAAATAGCATTCCCACTCACATCAATATTTTATCCTAGGTGCTTATCATAAGCATTCATTCCACTTAATCACCTTCCCAGTTATTTAATTAATTCCCCCTTCACATGTCTCAAAATAATTCAAATTAAATATTTGAATTAATCACTCACTTATTGTCACATTGCAACATGTGTCACATGACTACAACTCTTCACATGCATAAATAATTTAAATAATTTTATTATTTAAATTATGAGATTCCCACTCACATCCTATTTTTACCCCCATTCATTGTGCTCATAAGCATCTTTTCTTCCAAAATAAAGAATAGAATCCACTTATTTCCTCACATCTTAATTTTGCCTCATGTCATAACCCACTTAATGTGCATCATAGACACTAAAATAAACTTTTAATCCTAGCCACACATATCACAAATTTGTCTTTTAATCTTGGCCATCGAATCAAATCAGCCTTCTCCTATAAATCAAGCCTTTCATAGGTCATTTGGAAGATCTTCTTCTAGCATCAGTACTCTGCCAAAATTTCTTCTTATCTATCTATCTATCTATCTATTTTTCTTCTATCATATTCATCTTATCATTATGTTGCGAAAATGAGCAATCAACATATCAAATCATTCAAACCTTCAAAATCATGCATTCTCATGCAGGTGGAGAAGAGCAATGGAGATAAATCAGATCTAGTGTGGAGATCGGTTTGCTTTGCTTTCTTGTTTTGATTTTCATGCTAGTGTGTGCTCTATTGTGCTTGTTAGGGTTTTTCATTATAATTTGTTTATGCATTTTGCTCTAATATTTTTACCCTAACTACATTTGGTGAACCCGACGTGAATCCTTTGATCTAGCTTGCTTTTTGCAGGTTTTATTGTTTTTTTGTTGCAGATTTACCAGTTTTTGGATGAAACCCAAGGTTTTACAAATTTTGTCATATCTTCCAAATGGCTGTACATTTTTATACAATATTTTCACAGAAGCTTATAAATCATCTCGAGAGGTTACAGTAAACAAATTGAGGGTTTATCGCAATTTTTGCAAGATTTATCATGATTTTATATTTTTTCATAAAATTGTCTTTCTGGACCCAAATGAATGAATGTTTCAAAAACATTTACATTTTTAGAAATCTCTTGCAATTTTAATAGGGGTTTGTTTTTTACAGATTTTATTTTGATGTTAAATGAAGTTCTAAATATGTCAATCGTTATTTTTTGTATGTTTTTCACAAATCTACGTTTTTGAGTGCAAAACAGGGAATTTTTCTAACTTCTTTACATTTCTGGAAAGCTCTTAGAATATTAGCAGGGGTTCCTTCTTTGAGTTTTTAATTTTCAGATCAATAAAATCTTCAAATAATCGAATCTAATTTGGTTATGTTAAAAACATGTATCTGAAATTGAAATTATCTGATGAGCTTGCTTTTTTTTTATGGCTGCATTATAATATCATCTTTTTTATTTTGTAGGTGATCATAAGGAGCTTTAGTAGCAGCAATATCAGTCATACACATCAGATTGGAAAACAAAAACTTTCGGGTACACTCATTCTATTATCTTTATCTCTCATTTGATCAATCAATCTTGTTTGCAATCACAATTTGAAATTGGGCTTAAAAAGAATCATTGTCTTTCAATCACACATATTTTCCTTGGGTTTAAAAAAGAACAAGTGCTTGAATTGTTTTACACATATTTCAATTTTCTAAAGGAAAATTAACAATTGCTAGTGTGAATCAAATGTGTGTGTGATAAAAAACACCACTTGGTTCGCTTTTGTCAAACCCTTCATAGGAGGCCTGCTAGGGGATTTCATCACCCCTAGGGACGACCTCAATCAAAGTGTGAATCGAAAGACACGCTTCTTTGAGAGTTAAAATCTTATCACTCTTGGCTAAGCCCCAAAGAACTTTATACCTTTGGGAAGTGAATGTGAAGGGTGGGTTACCCCTTTCTCCCGGCTGTGTGGTAGGATTTTTCTTTCAAATTATCCCTAGTCAACCTCGTGCATCCTAGCTTAAGACCTAATTGGCCATACCCACTTGACTAGTTCTAGGACTTGTTGATGTGTCTTCTTCAAGTGCGTGTTTAATCATCACATTCATAATTTAAAATTCAAACTTGATTATGTGTTTTGCGTGTGTGATTCATGTGTGTACATGTGTAATCATTTGTTTGAAAATTGCCATATCAAGCTATAAACACCAACACATAAACATATCATTCTAATCATCCTAATCATCCTTTTTTCTAATCACATTCAAATCAATTTCACCCTAATCAATCCAAGTCATTCAATCTAATCATTTCATCATCATCATCACCCTAATCCTAGTCAAACACTTGCTAAAATGGTCCTAATCCTTAACAATTCTAGTCACAAGCCCAAGGTCATACTTCGAGGAGCCCCTTCACCCAATCATGAAGATAATCCAAAACCATATATCCTCCAAGGTGGGTCAAACTTTGCTCCTAGTGATGATGAGAATTTTGTAGATCTTAGTGATGATGAAAACTTTGTAGAAATCTTAGGTCACCTTAATGATACTTTTGACAAGGGAAATACCACCATAAGTTTGGAATCATACACCATTCCATCTACTAGTCCTCCATCACCATTTAATAAAATGCCTATTTCAAAGCATACTAGTCCTACACCAACACCACCATCCAGCTTCTCAAGCAATAATCCATCAACCAAAGAATCCTTTAACGATTTTCTCCAAAGACTACTAGCACGGAAAAGACCATCCCCATGTCAAGCACCCATTAATGAGCTTACCAACGAACTTTTGAATGTCATGCCTATTCTTCCAACTCCATCATGTGGTCCACAACCTATTGATAATAAAAATCATACCAAGCCTCTTCTAGAGCCTTCCACTTCCATTTCCACTCAAATCCAAGAGCTATGTCAAGAGAATTATCCTAAGCATGAGGAAACATTAACCTCTCATTCTAATCAAGATCTAGACCCTTCTAATGATCCCACTCATAACATACTTGGCCCTACTCAGGATGAAGCTTCCCTCTATGACCTAGATTCCACCTATGATCAAGAAGACTATGATGATCCCCTTAGCCAACTCTATGCATTCCATGGTCAAGAGTCTATCACTTCACCTATCCATGAGAAAGAAACCTCCATTTCTCCTATAGAACCCCTAGCTAGTCCTATCCATGATCCCACATTATCCACTTGTCATGATGAGAAACATGCCTCCCAAGTAAATGTAGAAGATCAAACCAATAATGTGGATCTAAATGAACATGATCAAGATCCTAATGATCCTTCCACATCCACTATAAACCCCATTTCAAATCCACCAACATGTCCTATTGGTCTATCCATATTTATTCATGAATGTCCTTCCTTAGAACAACAACCTTTATCCACTTCACCTTCTTCATCTAACAATGAACTCAAGTCTAGTGTCCAAAACACACCTAGTCCCATTGTCCATCGCATGCTTCAGAACATGAACTATCAAGGTAAAGGTTTAGGCCTTCATGAACAAGGTGTTTTGGAGCCCATCCATGTCAAGGTCCCTCTACGCTCTTATGACCTTGGATATACACCCCAAGGACACCAATCTAAAGATGTTGGTACTTCCTCCATCCATCATAAGTCCTTTTTCCACCATAAATCCTATCATATGCCTAAAGCATATGTTGCCATCCCTCATCCATCATCCTACAAATGTCAAAAGCATGTGACTGTACACCTTCCACCATCAACTTTTCCACCATTGCTTCCAACTCCTAATATCCATCCATCTAATCTACCTCCACTAATCCCAACACCTAATATCCCCATTATCCAATTGCATTATCCGCCTATCCATAAATCCTCTAAAAATCCTAATCATGACCAATCAATGCACACATTGTCTAAACATGAAGATTCCACTCATTCCACCATACCCATGGGATTCAAAAGAATTTTTTTTGATGCCTCCGTTTATAAATCAAAAAATATGAAGGGTCCCCATGCCTTAGAACACAAAAGCAAAGAACCAAATAAAAATCCATCCAAAAAGCAATATAAGCCCATACCTCCAAAAGAAAAGGCCAAAGCTAAAATGGTTTGGGTCCCTAAGAAAAAGGAAAACAAGTCAAACGATGCATCTACATCTCAAAAATCCCAACCATCCACTTCCACCTCACATTCCCACTCTATTCAAGAATCTCATATTTCATCCCACAAGAAAAATAAAAGTCATAAAAATACTAAATCTATGTGGGTACCTAGAGCACTTCATCACCCATCTCCTAAGCAACCATCTCCATTGCTTCCTCCACCCCCTCCACATCAAAATCTTCAACGTTTATCACAATGTGTGCAACCATTGGCCATGGTTCCCTTCCATTTCACAACGATTCCACATACCTCCATCTCCTCACCTTTCACTCATTATCCTACATATATCCCTCATCACATTCCTATGGTCAATGCTTTTGGCTAATCCTCCCATCCCTCTTCTCTAGATAATCCACATCATAATCCATCATCTACCTACTCCATCTCCCTTTCATGTCATCCCTTACCAACATCTATGAGCATAATGACATTTGACATGGTCCATGAGATGACATCCATCTCTATTGGGACTATCACCTTTCATGGAACTAGACACTTGAGTCCCTCCTATCCATATTCCCCTTCTTTTATCTTTAAAAAAAAAATAGTCAAAAAATAAAAGAAAAAAGAGAAAAAAAAAAGAGTAAAGAGAAATCCCTTCATCCAACGGTAAAAACCTGGTAAACAGGCGCCCTGGATAAGTACCATGATGAAAACCTGAAAAACAGGCATCATGTGTAGGTTGATCTTCTATGTCACTTACACTTGGGGGCACTTTGTCTCATCTGCACTATCTATCCTATCATGTCATTTCTTATCATATCATTTCCATCCTACCTACCATATTTATCTATCATACCCATATACTTATCATATTGAGTCCATTCATCCTCTCTTCCTCTTTTTGATCTTGATAAAAATATGGGGCAAAATGTTGAAACATGCTTTGGATATCTTTTGATATACCTCATCCTTCCAAACAAGTCTACCATTATCCTAGTGTCATAAGCTTTGTCATGAATAATCCTAAGTATTGTACCTAGAATGGGGCATGTTATTCCTATGCGACATAGTCTTTGGAGATCACATCCCTGCCCTCTTATCATGCATACATCTTGTCATTTTTTATCCATCCATATATCATGAGCCTTTTGTCCCTTATCCTATCACCCACCCTTTCATCCATCAATCACATCTATATCCTTGCACCTAGACTTGGTTTTCCCTTGTCATTGGTATCTAGCACAAAGGCTACCCAAATTGTCATCCATTGACATCTCAAAACATTTCGAAAATCCAAAAAAATCAAAACATTTTGAAAAAATCTAAAAAAAATAAATCAAAACATTTCAAAAATCCAAAAAAATCAAAACATTTTGAAAAAATCTAAAAAAAATAAATCAAAACATTTCAAAAATCCAAAAAATCAAAACATTTCAAGAATCCAAGCAATAAAATCAAACCAAATCACTTCAACGCATCAAGTCAACTTCTTCAAATCAATTTTTTCATCAAATTATCTAATCACATCGCTTCTTCTAATCAAATCCATTCTTCTAATCAATCACATCACTTCTTCTAATCAAACCCATTCTTCTAATCAATCTAATCATTACCATCAAATCAAATCATTTCTTCATCAATCCAATCAATCAAAATCATTCCAAGTAAATTATTCCTTAATTTAATTCAACAATCATCATCCAAATCTTCAAATCAAGCATCTTCAATCCTTCCAAGCAATAATCCAAATGCAAGTCAATCCTTAATCCATACCAATGAAGCTAATCAATCTTGCCAAATTATCCAATCACATCCTTTGGTCTTGATCCTAATCTTGTTGTAAACCCAATCAATCAGTCAATCATCCTTGTGTTGATCTAGGGATATATCGTTCCCCGCAATGACAACACTACATCATCATCATCAATCAATCAATCATCCTTGTGTTGATCTAGGGATATATCATTCCCCACAATGACAACACTATCATCATCATCAATCAATCAATTAATCATCGGTTTACACCTTGACAAGGGGCAATACCTTGTTTGTTTTTCTATCATTTGTGCATGCATGCTTGCTTGCTTGTGTGTGTTATCATTTTTATCTTGCATTGGCATCAAATCCAAATCACTCCCAGCTAATATTCATATCTTGTATCTAGACAAGGTTGTATTATGTTGGGGCATGAGACACATCGTCACCTTGGTCCTTATACCTTGGTGCATAACGTCTAGTGCTATATCAAACATATGATTGCTCACTTTATTGCAGCATAGCGTGTCATTTTTCTTTTTCATCTACTTCTTATCTTGTATCATTCATCTTATCCCTCCTTTATCATTTCATTCATTTCGAGAGAATATCCGTGTTTATGCAACCCGCCTATCCTCTCGAGGGGGCATCATCATCATTATCATATCTTATATCATCATCCCATTTCTTCATATCTTTTGCATCATCATATTCTTCTATCATCCCTTTCCTTCATTCATCATACTCCTCACTTCTTCAAGTGGTTGGGGCATCATCTTTTTTTCATCTATCCATACCTTAGCTTCTTTGAAATGATGTTACTCGACATAAATCTTACCATCTCGAACATCATCTCAAAGAGGGGCAAAATGTAGACACCCAAAATTATCCGTGTCATAATATTACCTAGTCAATACATGACCTTGAAATACATTTGCAATATTTTATCCTAGGTCATTACATTATCCCACTTATCTCATTTATTCCACTTAATCACCTTCCCAGTTAATTAAATAAATCTCATTTATTTAATTAATTCCCCCTTCACATGTCTCAAAATAATTCAAATTAAATATTTGAATTAATCCCTCACTTATTGTCACATTGCAACATGTGTCACATGACTACAACTCTTCACATGCATAAATAATTTAAATAATTTTATTATTTAAATTATGAGATTCCCACTCACATCCTATTTTTATCCCCATTCATTGTGTGTCATAAGCATCTTTTCTTCCAAAATAAAGAATAGAATCCCACTTATTTCCTCACATCTTAATTTTAGCCTCATGTCATAATCCACTTAATGTGCATCATAGACACTAAAATAAACTTTTAATCCTAGCCACACATATCACAAATTTGACTTTTAATTTTGGCCATCGAATCAAATCAGCCTTCTCCTATAAATCAAGCTTTTCATAGGTCATTTGGAAGATCTTCTTCTAGCATCATTACTCTACCAAAATTTCTTCTTATCTATCTATCTAGCTATTTTTCTTCTATCATATTCATCTTATCATTATGCTGCGAAAATGAGCAATCAACATATCAAATCATTCAAACCTTCAAAATCATGCATTCTCATGCAGGTGGAGAAGAGCAATGGAGATAAATCAAATCTAGCATGGAGATCGGTTTGCTTTGCTTTCTTGTTTTGATTTTCATGCTAGTGTGTGCTCTATTGTGCTTGTTAGGGTTTTTCATTATAATTTGTTTATGCATTTTGCTCTAATATTTTTACCCTAACTACAGTATATATATCCATCGAATACTAAATGCTATGTACAAAAATTAAATGCCAAGCATTAAGCCCTTCCATCAATTTCTAAATGAAAATTACAGGGGTGGGTGAAAATTGTTGGAAATGTTAATCTTTCGCAGCCACCCACCGAGTGCATTTAATGCACAATTTGAAATGATCCGTAGGGATCCTCCACCTACCATGTCTGACCTCCATGCTGGCCAATTAATCTTGGTAGAGAATTAACTCTTGGTAGGTGAATTTGAATTGAGCGCCAATTTTGGAAAAGGTTGGAAAAGACAAAAGTATAGAATAGAATGTTTTTCAGTGAGAGAGAAGAAAAAGAAGAAGAATGTAAGTGATAGAAGATAGAGGGCAGTAGAAGAATGAAAGGAGGAATGTTCAGGTGAACCTGCAGCAGCAAAGGAAAGTGCTCCAGAATATTGAAGAGGACAGTGCTCTGAAATGTTCGCAACAGCACACAGCAGCAACTAGTTTACTCCAAAACTTGCATAGTTTTTGTAAGAAGGAATGTATAGAGCCTTGCTCTGAGTTTTTTGTATGTAATAATTGAAGTTTGTAATCTTTTTGCTTAAGTTAATGAAACAAGAAAATATTCTGCCTCCTCTTCTTGTTGTCCATTAAATTTGGTTTGTGTTTTCTTCTTTGTCCACTGTGATTGGGTTTATTTTTATCATGTTCTACATTGATGTCATACGGAGGAAATAAAAGTTCATGGGTGTCGCTTGTGGAGAGAGTTGGGCTAGCGTAGCCTTTAAAAGGCTTAGAAACTTTCAAGCAAATGCAATCAGTAGCATAAAGGAGGCACATGTAGTGTTTTATTGAAATAGCTTAAGAAAATTTCAATGGAAGCATAATCGATAGGTGAATCTAGTCATCAAGCCATAGAATGAAAAAATCACAAAATTGCAAATACGCATTTACTAAATTGCGATACTATACAGAAACCAATAAGCAAAAATCATCAAACAGGAAAACACTGCTTTCAATAAACAAGAGAGAAAATTTGATTGCATTAATCAGAAAAACAAAACAAAGAACAAAACAAAGCCAACTTGAATCTCACGTTGGTTGAAACGGGAATCTGATGTCGAGATCAATCTTCTCCAGCAACAACTTCTTCAAAATCTTCAATTCTCACAAAATTCACAGCATAAGAATCTTTTTTGCAAACAACATTTTCTTCTTGAAAACAAAAATCCATAATCATCAAAATCTTTGGAAAAGATAACTATTTACAAAAAGAAAGACTGTTTTATTTTCAAAATCCAAAAATCTAATAAAATTCTTTAAAATCCCACAAAAACAAGTTTCCTTTCGACAATCAATTTGAAGTTATGCATGTGTTCCAAGAAAAATCTTTCCATCTTTTTTAATTATTTTGTTGTTTATTAAGTGCAACATTCCATTATAATATTTTATTTTATTTTAATATTTTATTACACTTTTAATTTTATTATAAACTATAATTTTTAATAAATATATTTATATTTAATCATCAAGGTGCCCTTTTAACTTAATAATTTAATTTAGTGAATCAATTAATCAAGAACAACATTTATCGGACAAATTTAAATTAAACAAACCAAATATCAACAACAATAACCATACCATAAACAAGGTCGAAAAATAAGACCAACTGACCACAAACAACAAACAATGTTGATGAGTTAACAAACTAGATACTCATCCTCTTCGAGGATGATGGCTAGGGTCGAGGACCAAATGCTATCTCTGATCAACTATTCCATTGGGTTTTAAGGCATGCTCAAACCTAAAAAATTTAGGTGGAGTCGATGCCTAGTACCTACAACCTACAACACACAAAATGGTTGAGCATATACATAATCATAGAATTAGGCACACCATGAAAGGTAATCTCAGTGTTGTAGGGTACTCACAAGTGAATGATGTGACATTGTCCCCTTCACCCACACACAATAGTAATAACAACACCAAGTAGTCTAGCCAATTCATAAACAATCAACTAAATAGAAATCTGAATGATAATCACATGATGGTCATGGTAAAATAATCACATATTGATAATAACAATGCATCTATATACAGTATCATACAACAGATCAACTACTTTCATCAATAGCATGTACCTTTAAATATACCCATTATTTTACCTTCATCTCTAAGTTCCAAAGTGGACTACCTGCAAATCCATGGTGATAATGGAGGGGCACTACATTTAGATTTTATGGTATGTTATGTATTCCATTGTAAATTCTTATATAAAAAATAATTATTCCATTAATTGTCATAGTTGTGTTGTCCTCTAGGGTTCCTTGGCGGGGCGTTACACTAGTTCCTACAAAACTAGGGAATGTAGAGAATTTAAAATGGAGAATAAATATTGAATATAATTGTTAATCACAATTTGATTAATATTTTATTAGAATACTTAGAATTATTATTTTCATTTATTCAATTAGAAATTGGAAAATATAGTCAAAATCCTAAATTTTAGGAAAGAGAGTGGTTCAAACCCTAAATATTGATTTGAATCCTTGGGATAATGAAATCGACTTAAATGATATTTGAACTAGAATGTAAATGATTATATTATGTTTTTGAATGATTAAATTACTATTTGTATGTATTTTATGTGATCAATTTGAATTATTCCAATGGGAATAATTCTTTGCTAGTGTTAGAAAAGAGTATCCTAGTGTTATCCAAGGAGTATCATTTTTCCTTATGGAATACCTAGCCCAATATTGCATGTTAGTGTGTCAATTAAAAACTTACAAGAGAAATGAATTCTAGGGTGTGTGTCTTTGGAAATGTATTAGGGTATGTTGATCCAATTTATTCCAAGGATTGTGTGTCTTATCTTGCATTCATATTTTTCTAAATGCATGTGTCTTTTTGTCTTATATTCATGTAATTGTATGTATTTTCTTGATTTCAAACTTGTACTCTTGATTAGTATGTATTCTTAATTAATTTTTTGGTGTTTATTCTTGTATCTTTTTTTTCATGAATTATTGTATTAATGTTAGTAGATTTTATCAATGAAAAGGGAAATATATTTTATGCTAGGTTGATTTAAAGTACATGTATTATGGGATGCATTATATTAAACCTTAAGACTTTTTGGATAATTAAGATGTATAATATTGACAAATAAAATAATCTTGTAGTATGGGACATGCGCAATGTTCATTTGGTAGGTGTTGTATAGTCTTGTAAATTTTAGAGCTATTTATATATATGTGATTATATCTTGTATGTTCTTTTACATATTTTGAGTGAGTATTATTATTTTTAGATAAGTTTTGTTAGGTGTTTTAAATATTTATACTCTTTTTATAATGTATTGAATAGTGTTGTGAAGTGTTGTAAATGTTTTTTGGATTATTCAATGATTTATTATTATAGTTATGAATGTTTAGGAATATGAACATACAATTAATCTAAGAAATATAAACATTGTAAGTTTTCTTTCAGATTTATAGCTATTATTTATCCATTTCAAGCCAAGTTGATGGTTGGGGAATGTTGACGATAAATTGTAGACCCAAGATTTGGATTATTTATGTTAGATAATTAACCCCAAGATGGTCCAATAAGAAGGGACTAATAAATAATATGGCTGAGAACATATGTATAACATAAGGATTCGAGTAATTTTACTCGTTCATGGAAACCATAAAATAGATCTTCACACATATTCATATCATATATTATTTATACATTATATTATTAATATAAATAATTTGGTGTAAAAAAATAAAATTAAATAACAAGAAATAAGAAGAGGTCCTCATTTTATATGATTTGATGACATCACATCTTCTAATCAAAGAAAAAAATCCACTATAATTTAAACACAATAAATTTACCAAATATTATTTCTATTATATGACAAGAACTAAATAAAAATATTCAAATATTTATCATACATTAAACTATATTAACTACCTATTTTGTAGTCATATAAATATAGATCATATTGCATGGACACTTAAATTAACATATATTAGATAAATTTATAATTGAATTATATTAGTTCAAACTATCTTAACAAAATATGTGTGTGTTACCAATAGTCTAATTTGTAATAGACCTACTTATTGATTCTAAAAGTCTTATTTTGATCTTGTGAAAACCCAAAAAAAAGATAAAATGTCTATTGTTGAATAGGATAATAACTTCAATTCATAATACATTAACTCTTCATATGACAAGGTATTTTTTATTATAACTTCAATTCACAATAACTTAACTATTGGTATGCACGAAGGTGGTTGTTGCCTATCATGGACTCAAATTGGCTCAAAGCAAAGGGTATAGGAACGTCTGGTTGGAAGGTGACTCTCTGAATATTATAGAAATTTTGAAGAATGCCTCACCTTCATCTTGGACTATTGAGGCCTTCGTCAAGGACTCCATTGAAATTATCAAATCCTTTGATAATTTTTATATCTCCCATATATTGAGAGGGAAATATGTTACCTAACTTCTTTGCTAACTTTGGTGCTAGAGATAAAAAGGAGTGGGATTTAAATGATCCTATTCCTTTTGAAGCAACAACTATTATTAATAATGAGCGCTAATCTTAAGCTGATCTTAGCTGGCATTGAGAGGTTCCTGTCCTTATTCACATGGTCGAATGTTAAGAATGAGGAAGTTAAAGTTATGAGTACGGGGGATGTCTTTCACAAGGACTGGAGCTCTAATTCATTAATGCTTATCTGTCCTTTTGCCGACTTGACATAGATTATGGGTGATATTGGCCTTAGTTTTCAGAGTCTTTTGCTATTTTATTTTTCTCTGGGTGGTGTTTGTCTTACTCTCCTAAGGTTTCTATTGTGTGCTTGGCTTCTATTGGTTAAGTCTTTTGCAATGGGTGGGGGACAAAAATTACGCTGAGCCTAAGCCTTGTGTCTCTGCTAAGCAGAGGAAGAAGGTGTGTGAGATTTTATAGAAGGGTGGCTTAACTGTGTATATGGAGAAGTTGCATGGTAACAATCCCTAGGTCACCGATTTGGTTGCTCAAGGGTGGAATGATAGAACTCTGAATTTGGGTGGTAGGGAAGTAGTGGTTGATGAAGAATTCATAGCCCAAATTACTGGCTTGGCTATGCGGGGTATGAAGGTGTTCAAAGAGAAAAAGGAATCACAAGATGCAATGTCTATTTTCTTTAAAGGGAATGAGGTTGTTGATTTGAAAAATGTGAAGAGTGGAGGTTATCAAAGGAGTTCCTTGAAAGCGCGGTGGTGCGATGTGGTGGAAGAGATTATGAGGTATGTCACCTTGGAAGGCAGGTATATGATGATTAGCAATTACCATTTCCTTTTTCTTAACCATTTCCAGCATAAGAAATGGGTTTCCTTTCCTTACTATTTGTTGATGTCACTTGAAACAGGGATTAAGGAACATATGAAAAACCCCAAGAACCTTGTCCTACATGTGGGGTTAATTCTCCCGATATATGAATATATCAAAGTTCATGAGGTGCATAAAACTCATGTCTTTGAAGGAAAATATTCCTAAACCTCGGGAGGGTTATGAAACGAATTCGAGAGAGGAAAGGGTTAGTAAAAAATCTAAGAAGAGGAGGCTTATTTTGAGTTTGATAGGGATGATGATGTTGACTATGTCCCAGATTCATTTGCCTCTGTTGAAGAGGGCCCCACTTCCCCTTTTCTAGGTAAAACAAGGATAAGGAAGTCAGATGATAAAGAGGGCTATATGATTTGCTGTGATGAAGTGGTTGTGAATGTTCTTCCTAAGGGGGTGAAGGACAAGAATGAACTTTATGGGGAAGCTTCCTCTCCTCCCCTAGTGACTAGACAAGTGCAGGAGACCGAGGAGGGGAACAGGAAGAGAAGGGTGTTGAAAACTAATGGCCAACTCCTAGAGAAGGGTTTCCCTCTTTCCCTGGCTAGAGGCATCTATGGTGAGGCCTCTCTAAGTGCTAACATTAGGATGGTGAAGTAGGGGAAGGAAAGGGTTGTGGGGGGAGGTCATTTTGTGGGAACTAGCAAAGTATATGGGGATAAGATGATGAAAAGGAAGGTTGTTGCAAAGGAAATTGCTTGCTCCATCCGAAAGATGAAGACTCTTGTCTCCACTGGCAAAGGTAAGAATATTTTTGTTGATAAGGTTCATGTTATCTCTTCTGATGAGGAAGTTGTTGTGAGGAAACAAATTGAAAAATTTGAAAGGGAGGAGTTGTCTGATGTGTTGAGCTTGGCTCATGAGGGTGGTAATGTGCTGTTTAAACTTTTTAAGTGGTTCTTCCATGAGATTAATAGGACCAATGTTTGAGTTAGAGGTGTAATGCCCCGCCAAGTAACCTTAAAAGAAGTTGCAATTAACATTATAAGCGAACCAAATTTTTTTTATAAAGTGCATTTAACATACACATTCACTTACTAATTAACAACAACCTCTAAGACTACAAGGTTAGGATTACTTAAACCCACACATACATATTACATATAACCATAGCCTTATGAACTTTATGAAATAAACATCATACATCATAAGAATACCACATAACATAATAAAATAATCAACCAAAATACAATCTCATAAACATTATCTTAATCCAATAGTTACATCACTCATTCCCAGAATGAGACACTAGTACAAATGTATTACAATTACATAACTCCACCTCTTACAAAAGAGGGATAAAGTATCATATACAAACTAAAATATTACAATGCAAAAAATTACAACAAGAACTACGAGCTGTCCATCTGGATGTCTCGCCACCAAGTACTGAAGATAGATGGGGACCCAACGGTTTTGGTGCATGTTCCACCCTACCAATGTGGTACCCGAAGGCCCACCCCCCATGCTAGGAGATAGTAACAAAGTAATATGGACAAAGATCTACTACCTCTAACCAAAGGCAGACTCATACTAACTCAAACTGACATAACCAAATAAATGCCATCAATAAGTATAATTCATTCACCATACAAGTACAAATCAAGTACAACTCAAATACAAATCAAGTACAATACAAGTACAAATCAAGTACAACTCCAACATCACTGACATAGGTCACATTGCTTCCAGACATAAAGTAGATCAAGTATGTTCACAGACCCATACACATAAAACAATTAACAACAGTTGTCCTAGATAGAGTGTCATCGCAAGGTTTGTCATGAGATCTCCTCTGGGCATTCTTCATAGGCTCTGGCACAAGTAATCCTGGTGGCTTCAACCGAATCCCGGCACTCATACTCACTCATGCAGAATCAACTACCTCTCGCAAGAACAAGATAGTTGATCTTGCCATTCTAGGCCTTCTCACTCATCCCAAGTCTAAACAAGCCCTTGTGTCTATGAGTGAGGATTAAATTATCTTGATTAGTGTGAACTACATCCTAATCATCTAAGTAAATTAATTTAGTTATCACTTGATTAACTCACTTTTGAAGGTTACTCGGTTTACCACTTTGGGCTCCGACCCCTATCAAAAGTCACTCTTCTAATGGACAACGCACACCTAAATAATCCAACAAGGGAACCATAAGTGCATACCAACTAGGCATCATAATCCACTCCAACACAAGGAGGATACAAATAATAGAACTCACTCCAAACATCTTGGATGCAATAAACACATAGTCCACTCCTTTCACAGGAGGTGCAAAAGATCTCACTCCAAGCATCTTGGAGGCAACAACACATAGTCCACTCCTTTCACAAGAGCCAACAAGATGAAACCACATCACAAGGTCACTCCATACAAGGAGACACGGATCCCATAATCCGCTCCTAAACCAAGGAGGTGCAAACATCCCCATTCATGAAAACTGGGTAAAACTAAAAAGACGCCATGCACTACCCAAGGGAAAACAATTGGATGGCATAAAGATTCAACAACCCTTATCGTCTAAGTTCTTCTGGAAGACTTATAATTTAGGACTAACATTAAATTCCAAAACCCACAATGTAACTTGACGACATAGCAACAAAAGCATTCAAGTCATCAATCAAATCTAATATTTGGATTTCCTAAATCCATACTCATTCAATAGGTAGTGTTGAAAAAGTCAAAGACACAATAACTAGATCATCTAAAATAATCATAACCCCTATTTCCCTTTTCATTATTGGAAATCTAAAACAATTAAACTTACTTCCATTTACTGAATACAGAGAATTAAATCTTTTAAGATAATCATGAGGAAGATACTACTTTTGGATATACTCAATCCATATCTCTTTCATAATCCAATCACAATTATTCAATTAATCTAAATAGAAATTAATTAAATAACATAATTGATTGCCTCATCAATAAAACAGCTTCTTAATTTACTTTTAAATCGACACAAATCCATGCAAGTAAAACTCTTTCCATTTCTTAACCAAATCTTACATTTCATTCAATTTTCTATTTAGAACATGCAATCACTTTAATATAATAAAATATCTTTCTCTATACATTTCCTACACATACTAATCATTTCTTTTAAAACACTAATAATACCCAATTTGCAAACAACAGAATAAAATAAGATAAAATATTATTTATTCTCTCAAATGGATATATACCTTCACTATATATATACTAAATATAAATTAATATATTTAAATATATTTAATCATTAACATATCTTCTATTATTTACAGAATATCAAATTGATTAATTCAAAATAAAATATCTTTTATCATCAATATTCCAAAATATAAATATATTTTTCCAGCTAAATCAAATTAATAATTGGACCTTTTACATATGAATTTAAATTCTACAATTAAATTTTAAATTATGCATTCTTTAAATCAAATATTTAACTCCTTCAATTAAACTTTAACATGCCATTTTAAAATAAACAATAATCTCCTATACGTTTATAATTTTAATTCCACTAATCTAATATACAACTTTTATTTAAAATAATATAAATAAATATAATATTTTAATATTATATATTATAATATAAAATATTATTAAATAATATTTTAATATTATAATAACAATACATAAAATATTAATATTTATAAATATCAATTTATTATTATTTTATTTTCAGAAGCAGCCATGGGAAAATAACTTAACAGCAGTCTCATGTTTCAAGCATAACTCAAAAACTACGATCTGGGTATTTGCAATTTTTTGATAGGGGTAAGAAAATTTCAAAGTGCAAAAACCCTTTAAATTTCCTGACAACCCAGTTTGTGAAAGTGAAGTTATAGGTGACGCAACCAGACCATTTTACCATGAAAAATATTACTATACTGCAGATTTTAAAATCTGTTTTTTAATAATAAACAGAAGGTTTTATTTTCTAAAAACATTATAAATGCATTGTTCAATCTCTATGTTTGATTTCAATAACAACAAAATCGATTTCCCCAAATAATTTAAATTCAACTAAGGTTTTCACAATTTTCACTCAAGAATTTTCACAAGCAAAGGCTGTAAATTTGTTTAATTCTTTTCTTCTAATATCAAATTTATTTTCTAAAACAGATTTAACAAACAAATCTTTAATCATTACTATTTTAAAGAAAAACAATCAAGAACAATAAAACACAAAGAGGAAAACCTGGTACAAGAAGCTACAGGAAGAGATGAATTTCTGATGCAAGCCTCCTCCAAAGATTTCCTGAATTTTCTTCAATCCTCCAATGAATCCAATCCAAAATCCAACAAATGCAAACAATATTTCCTTCAATCAATTCTACAATCAAACTTTCTTCAAACCCTTGTGCAAATTTTCCAAAATTTCTTCCCTGCTGTAAAAATGTATTTTTCTAAAAACTTTCTGCCCTAAAATTAAAACATGTATTCTTTATAAATCAAAAATACCTAATACAACCCTAATTCACATTACATGCAAATTAGATATTTCAATTTCAATTTCAATTTCAAATAATAAATTAATTTCCAAAGTTGCAACCAATTTCCCAAATAAACATTTAATTACAATTTCTAATTTAATTCCCACACGTTGAAATTAAATTCCAAATTTAATTTTAATTCTTTTATTTCCTTTCATTCTCTTGCATCACGTTTAATTAATTAATTTAATTATTTAATAACTAAATTCAACCCCTTGGATCAAATTTAATTAATTAAATAAACTAAATATAATTAATTAATTTAAATATAAACTTTTATCCACATTGCATTATTTAAATTAAATAACCATCAACATGATTTAAATGCAATTATTCTAAATATCTATTTCTAAATCAAGAATTCTTCAAAATTAAATAACATCGAAGCAAGATAGACAATGACTCGACACACACAACTGACGACACACTAAGGCTAGGGTGTAAACTTGACACATGTTACCTAGCGACTATCTCCCGTTCAACTTAACCGTTGGATCGACACGCTCAAACCTGTGAAACCAGGTGGAGTCGATGTCATGTACCTACAATCCTACAACCAAGTAAACAACATCATATAATATATCCATCATATAATACACACCGTGAAGAAGGAATTACGGATTCGCAGGGCGCTCGCAAGCGAGTGATGCGAAACCGTCCTCTTCACCAATACACTCATCGAAACTGACACTTCCATCATAATTCCAATAATCTCATAATAACATCTCATGTTAACTGTACAACATCATTAATCCATAATGCATGTGAAACAATAATCAAATAACTACATCCCACAATAATAGTTGTCGCTCAATAGTAGTGATCAAAACATCATAACAAAATGTATCCAGTATCAAAGTAACTGCAACCAAACAAGAAGCAAAACGGAGGGGTATTACAAGAGGTGTTGCTAGTAAGGCTAAGGACCCTGCTATCCAAAGCCAAATTGATAATTTTATGGAGTCTCTCAATATTGTGGCTAATATTGTGGCGGAGGAAACCATCAATTTGAAACAGAATTTAGAGGGTAGAATCTTATCCCTTGAGGATAAAATTGATAAAATGTGGAATGTTGTGATGAAGAGTGGAGATGTGTCTAAGCTTTTGGGTATTATGAATTCTGCCAAGGTGATCTCCCCTATGATTACTGTGAAAAAGAGAAAGGAGAATGTGTATGTTGATGATATTGTTGCTGGGGGTAAGCTGCTGGTTGTGGATTGTGTTGGTGAGAAGGGTGTTGTTAAAGGTAGTGTTTTGAGTGGTGAGGTAAAAATTGGTGGACTAGGGGTCAAAACTAGAAACAAAATGAAATCTCAGGTCGGGGCCTCAAGTATGGAGGTGTCTGATACTGTGGATAATGTGCAGAAGATGGTTGCTACTAAAATGGAAGATGTAGAGATTATGAACAATATGTAGTGTTGTTGGTTGGCTACCTTCTTTTTGGCTGCTTTTTGGCTGTTGGTTCATTGTCGATGGGCTGATTGTTGTGTAATGTTGTTTTCTTTTTTTATCAGCTGCTTTATTTTGTAAAGGGTTTCAAGCCCCTTCAAAACCTGATTTTTACCTCTAATCAAAACTTAACTATTGGTATATGACAAAAAGGCATTTTAAGAATAACTTCCATTCACAATAAATTGACTTTTGGTATGACAACAAGATTATTTTGATACTAATGTAATATAGTAGGAGGATTTAAAAAAAAAGAAACTAACCTTGTTGATCAATCTCTATCAATTCAACCTAGTGAAATGCCTCTTCATATAATATTTTCAAGATAGTTATTATCATAACATTATCATTGGTATCATTATCATTATGTAACATCTCTAATTGTCGATATATTGATTTATCACTAATAAAAAGTATACATAGGGAATATAATGTTTATTTGATATTATATTTATAAGAAAGATGGTGATGTTTTAATGAATGTTCAGTTGTTTACAATTATTGAATGGTATATTTAGGAATTTGATTGATAGATATTAAGTGTAAATTTGTATAATGTTATGTTGTATCTATTCATTAGGTAAATCCATGCATATATGACTTAATTGTTTGATATCAAATTAAATTTAGATTATTATTGTCTAACAAATGCTACTAAGGTATATCTAGTTTGTGATGTTTTAGGAATACGTGATGGGGAAAGATGGGACTAGATTTGGTACATGAATAATGTAAACACCTAATCTTGAGTCATGAAACAATAACCTTATATAATAAATTAAAGAATGTAATGTGAATGAAATAGAATAAAATTTATTTATTTTCAATGAATTAGAATGAGTCAAAATAGATTTGACTTGGAAAATATAGGGATTACTTTATTCATTATGTATAAACTATATATATGAATAAATAGAATAAATATAATAAAAAAACATATTATTTAATATTAGAATATCAGAAAATTCTAATTTAGAACTAGATTAGGGATAAATATTAAACATTAAAATTATTATATTAACTAAATATTATATTTCTTTTATTTATAGATTATTTGAGAATTAAATTATTATATTTAATGATATACTCTTGAATTATTGATTAAAGTAATTTGACTTCCTATAAATGGTTTCTTAGGAAGCAAGTAAGTGTGTAAAGCTAGAGAACGAATAATTACAAAAGCATAGAGAACCTTAGATAACATTACAAGCATATGTTTTCAACAAACAACTTTGAGGAGAATTAAAAGAGTTAATTTGCATATTTTGAGGAGATTTGAGAGAGAGAAAGAGATTAAGGGTTTAGCTTTAAATTCAATAAGGATTTAAGTTAATAATTAAATTTTGGATCTTAAACATAGAATTAATTATAGGAGTACATTTTAATTTTGATTAAAATGTAATTAGATTTGTATTTTAATTATACTAAATGGAACTAGGGTATTGATAAATTGTAGAGTGAAACTAGTTCCTACAAAACTAGGGAATGTAGTGAATTTAAAATAGAGAATCAATATAGAATATAAGTATTAATTTGATTAATATTTTATTAAAATATTTAGAATTATTATTTTCATTTTTGAATTAGAAGTTAGAAAATATAGTCAAAACCCTAAATTTGGCAATGTAGGAAAGAGAGTTGTTCAAACCCTAAATCTTGATTTGAATCCTTAGAATAATGAAATTGACTTAAATGAGATTTGAACTAGAATTTAAATGATTATACTATGTTTTTGAATGATTAAATTATTATTTGGATACATTTTGTGTGATCAATTTGATGAATTTCCATGAAAATTGAGATTCAAGACAAATAGTCTAGGGTCATTTTTTATTAAATTAAGGTTAAGGGTTTAAGAAAAATATTGTTTGATTTTTGAAGATTATTTCGTAGGGAATTTATATAAAAAGAAAAAATAGGATGATTTTATATTCTAAAAGTTCAATTTCATTTATGTTTTACATGCCTTTGAACACATATTGCTTGAATTCTCATTTATGTACTTTTTGTATTTAAATTGTTGGTTGATTGAGGGCTTGTTTGAACCCTAATGAAAATATCTAAGAAATTAGATTTGGAATATTTAATTTTTTGGACACATACACTAAGTTATGGTAGTAGTGTATGATCATATAGTACACCTACACCAATTGTAAATTCTAGTGACCTATAGGAGTGCCAACCGTCAGTGCTAGTGCCTTGGATAGGTTTATATTTTCCTTGTATAGAGCTAATGAGGGTAGAAATTCCAAATTATAGCTCTAGTGTCCTATAAAAATGCACCAAGATCCAACTTTAATTTACTCTAGGCACAACACCAAAGTTTAGTAATAGTTTATTATCAAATTGATTTCTATGCTTTAGTTGTAGTTTTAATTATTCTTATGTCCAATTTCCAAAATTGTACCTAAGTCTATCATAAAATAGTGTAAGCTTCCCTTTGTGAAAATGAATTCTTAAACATAAATGATTTAAGTGTAGATGGTTATCTAACATTCTCTCAAGTTGAAATTTAACTCTCGTTACTTTTTATATGGTAAATAATGGTCTTGTGTGTACTATATGTGAGTGTTTGACCTTTATCAAGATCACAATCCCTATTCTATAACTAAACTTTAATATGAGTGTGTTGTCTTGTGAAACCTATAAGACCATATTCCCAATACATACTAAGATATAAGATTATTCATCTCCTTAGATACATCACATCACATGAGGATTGAGTTGATAGAATATGGAAAATATGCACATGTCCTTATAATATAGTATACATCTATCACTATCATCTAGAAGAGGCTCTAAATTATGAATTCATATTATCCAATTCATATGGAATACAATTTACTAATCTACTAATAGGAATAATTATTTTCATGTGATAAATAGAAGCTAGTATACCTTGTGTTATTTTATTATTCTATAGCAAAGAGTATCCTAGTGTTATCCAAGGAGTATCACTGTTCCTTATGAAATACCTAGCCCAACATTGCATGTTAGTAAGTCTGTCAGTTAAAAACTTACAAGAGAAACGAACTATAGGTTGTGTGTCTTTGGAAGTGGATTATGGTATTTTGATCCAATTTATTCCAAGGATTGTCTGTCTTATCTTGCATTCATATTTTTCTATATGCATGTGTCTTTTTGTCTTATATTCATGGAATTATATCTATTATTTCTATGTTTTTTCTTGATTGAACTTATACTGTTGATTAGCGTGTATTCTTAATTATTTTTTTCTTGTCTATTCTTGTATGTATCTTATATTTTTTTTATGAATTCTTGTATTAATGTTAGTAGATTTTATCAATAAAAAAGGAAAGATATTTTATGCTAAGTTGATTTAAAATACATGTATTATCCAGGATGCATTATATTAAACCTTAAGAATTTTTGAATAATTAAGAGGCATAACATTGAAAAATAAACAATCTTGTAGTATGGGGCATGTGCAATGTCATTCGGTAGGTGTTGTATAGTCTTGTAAATTTAGAGCTAATCATATTTATGTAATTACATCTTGTATGTTCTTTTACATATTTTGAGTGAGTATTATTATTTTTAAGATAAGTTATGTGAGGTGTTTTAAATATTTATACACTTTTTTATTATGTATTGAATATTGTTCTAAAGTGTTGTAAATATTTTATGGATTATTTAATAATTTACTATTATAGCTATGAATGTTTAGGAATGTGAACATACAATTAATCTAAGAAATGTAAACATTGAATATATAATTTATATATTATACAATATTTACCACAAGCATAGATATATAGATCACATATGCTTGGGTGGCTTCTTCTATTCACACACCTCTCTACATATATTCTATATAAATTATCTCTCATACATATCTTCTTCTTACTCATCCATACTCTTATCCATGTATCCCATTATCAAGACCCTAGTTGTTGGTATGCAGAAATAAATTATAAAAAATAAAAAGGAAAAAATAGTAGTAAATAATAATAGTAGATTCAAAAGAGCCTTAATAACAATTATATAAGTAAATAATATGTGTAGTAACACACTCTAGGTCCTATCCTATGATAGGAGCTAGGTACCTAGGGGTGATAAATGGAATTGGGGAATCCTAAAAATGATCTCAAAGAGATGTGATTGCTAAGATATATTTATATTGAACCATCAAGGCTAGATAAAAGGATTAATAAAATACCAACTCAAAAAGACCTATAGAAAATGGAGATGCAAAATTTTTGAGATATATTTCTTTGAAGAGATCAAGATGGATTAGAAAATACACATGTAAGAAGAAAAATGTTGGAGTAAACCCAAACAAGACAAGAAAGATACCATAAAAGGATGGAGAAGACTAGAGAATCCTATAAAGAGCAATCCAAGAGGGATACAAAAATATTATTTGATCCCACCAATAGAGGAATAGATATTTACTATACCACCCAATAACCAGGAAACATCTCAACAGTTAACCATCCACATAAGAAGAGTAGAAGAAAATTTGACCAAATTAGTTGATACAATAAAAGAATATGATAAATTTATGGAATCAACAAAGAAGGTTATTGTAAGTTATAATGCTTAGCTAGAACATAGAACAAGTGTGCTCCACAAATTAAATTCCTAACACTAGATCATACAAGCAAGGATCCTCTACAAGTTGATTTTTAACTAGAAATCCATATTCCAAACTAGAAATGTCTAACAATAAGGTCATAATTAATGAAGAATGTAAGGGTCTATTAACCCTAATACTAGAACTTAAACCTTTATATTTGAGTGAGTAATACTTATATAAATTAGTAAGTGAAAATATACATTCACTAAAATAAAAAAATATGAGAAGTTTAAAATTTTCATGAAAAAGAGAAAGAAGATGGTATAAGATATGTGTGCAAGATGTTATCCATAGATATAGTTGAACTGTCATTGCAGCCATAGTTAGCAATAGTTCCATTTGATAAATGGGGATTAGACTTTATCTACCCCATTTCACTAACATCAAACAAAAAAGAGTACATACTGGTCCACACAGATTACCTTAAAAAATGGGTAGAGGTTAAGGCTTTATAGTTTGCAAGAGATGGGAATGTGAAATGTCTCTATATGAAGACATATTCACAAGATATGGAGTAGACATATTCACAAGATATGGAGTTCCAAGAGAAATTGGTATAGACCAAGAACCTTAGTTTACATCAGATTTGATCACAAAATTAGTTTAGGAATATGAGATCATGCATAGAAGGTTAACACCTTATCACCCTCAAGAAAATGGGCAACTGGAAGTCACCAATAGGAGAATTGATAACATCCTCACAAAGATATTGCAACTTCATAGGAAGGATTGGGCAGCCAGATTACCTAAGGCAATTTGGGCTTATAGATCAACTTGGAAGACCACAATAGGCTTTTCACCATATAAACTAGTGTATGGTAAGAAGGCAGTACTTCCTATAAAGTTTGAGTATAAGACATTGAGGACAACAATCAAATTGGGCATGGATTTTCCCATAGCATAGTAGGAGAGATTGCACAACCTGAATGCATTGGATGAAATAAGATGGAATCCATCCACCACACTAAAGTTATCAAAAATAAAAGGATTTGTTAGCATTATCAATTTATTAAGACAACGAGGTTCAATGCAGGTGATTGGGCTCTACTTTATAACTCTAAATAAAAATATTACAAAGGAAAATTGCAAACCAGATGTCTTGGGCCATATGAAATATAGACAATATTTCCAAATGGAGTAGTGTAGCTACATAAAATTGATGAAGTACGGTTCTCATTGCTAGTCAGTGGTCATAGATTGAAGCTTTATAAGAAACCATTACAGAAGGATGACTTCCTTATTACATTACAACAATAGTTTGAACATACAATTGAAGAATTAGCAACAAATACAATCAATTTTAAAAATGAATTAGTAGACGAGCTACATAGCTCACCCATTGTTGTTCTGTAGGCGTAATTTCATCACATATTTCACATACACACTACACAAGTGACAATCGGCATTCTTTGTATCTTCAACCAGTGAGCAGAAGTAGAAGGGACCTATAACAACATGAACCAAAATAACTACCATAGAGGGACCTATTGTTAAATGCACCTATAAAATTCACATATCCATCATAATAAATATCCATTCATATTGCATTTTCATAATTTTTTTGCACATATAGTAAACTACATATCCACTTTACCACATGCAGCCAAATCCATCAAATCACCTTCTCACTATACCACGTTTTAACTATCATTTCATCCAAAGCATACTCCACACAAACTTTTTCATTCATCACTCCACCATATTTCACATGTGTCATAAATACACTTCATTCCATCTCATGTAATAACTGCACACACTCATATCCATCATGACAAGTCTTTTCAAAATTTACTTGCATGGCGGAATTCAACTTCTCCACATGAGTTACGAATAAATTTAAATAATAACTACAGGTACACTCCACCTTAGCAATCATAATTATCATTTAAGCTTACTAATTTATGAATATTTGTTCTTCATTCAAGCATGTCAAATATCATATTTTAAATTTCCACTACTTTCCATTCATATCTCTACCTTTGTACAAGCTAAGTGAGAACACTTAGAACGCTTAGTTAAGGGGAGGGTTTTCAAGATTATTTCTTAGTTTTTTATCATTTCAATATTTTTTGTCATTCCATTTTCCTCCATTCTATTTTCCATCATCGTCAAGATACAAATATCTCGACAAAGAAATTGGGAGGTGTATTTGGATGTTATAGCATACAACAGAGCCCAAGTAGTGTAATTGGGGTGATAAAACAAGAAGAATAGAGAAAAATAGTGGAGAGATTATGAAATAGCAGAGCATTATCATGGGAGGTGACATAATACATAGAGATCCAGCATCACATAGTCATTTGTTGGATGGAAAGCTATTTTTTCCTATTTTCCAACAAGCTAGTTGATTACAATTTTTTATGAAGCTCACAAAATTTAATGAGGCTATGACCAAACAGTTTGAAACCACATTACATAATGATAAAGCAGTTGTTAGGAGATTAAAGCTAGATGGGTCAAAGGTAATCATAACTAAAGTATCTAGATTTCCAAGAGAAGGAGAAGAATTCCTAGTTAGGGAAGATGTCATTGCAACAAGCAAAAAATTCTCCCAACCAGGAGAAAACTTGGATTCTTTTTTAAAAGGTACTAAATGATTGTTTTACCTTGGATTTGGGCTTTAGTTGCTTCTTATGTAGTTAATTATTTGGCATGTGATGACAAACAATCTATGTTATACATAGTTCATTTCAAACTATTAAGTCACATTCGTCATAGTAGGCATGTAAATATTCCTAATTTCTTGTATAATCTATTAAAGAGAATGTTGTCTGAGTAAAAGAGGAAAATAAATAACACAACATTATCTCATTTTTATCTTGTTACATTATTGATGAAGAGGAGTCTTAGGACTCAATTTCTAAATGTTTCTTGGGAAATTTTTCTTAATTGTAACAATATCAATAGTGTCCTTGAAGTGCCCAATGAGGATAATAGGGACCAAGAACAAATAATGGAAGAACCTACAGTTTCTCTAGAAAGAGAAATGCCCTCTAGCTCCCTTGCTGCATCACTTGCCCACAACATGAGAGAACTAGAGGAGAAAGGCTTTTAGGAAACACAACTTGTAGCCTTTGCTAAGAAACTTGCAACAGAGGACAAACAAGAAACCCCTTGTTTCCATAAAACCACAAAAGGCAAGAAAATAAAAGGTGGAGCATCTTCTTTTGCACCTAAAAAAGGGCAGAAAAGACCCACACAACCCAGGAGGTGATCTTATCGCCTAAATAAGAAGGGGGCCAAGAAGGAGGCCATGAGAGGATCAATTAAAAAGAGGGAAGAGGATGTTGTAATGATATAAATAGATAAAGATTCAAAGGAGAATGCCTCTGGTGATAAGTTAAATATACCTATTGTACAGTCTTGGTATTTTACTAGTACTTGTTGGAATTATTGACATTGATGTCAAAGGGTAATCATGTTGATAATTGATGTCCATGGATGTGCTCTGAAAGGATACTTGTAGTTGCAATATAAGTTCTAAAGAGTTGCCTAAGTTTAGACCTCGAGCATCAGGCTTACCTCCTACTTCCTAAAAGAAGAATGAAAAGATTTAGAGTGTTTGAGCGAATTTTGATTTCGGACCTCAGGAATTGGGAATCCCTTATACCACAATGATGAATAGTTGCAATTGTTTCAACCATTAGGCTCAAGGTCTACATCATACTAAAGGTTTTCAGACTTCGGATTACAGTCATACTTTATATCATAAAGAAATGAAGAAGGAATGTGTTAATTCTAAAAAGGAGTCTAGTGTTGGAAACCAAAGTTAAGGCTTATATCTTAACTTAAGGATAAGCAAGCAATAAATGGAAGACATGAACCTTGACCCCCAAAAAGGTATGAGGTATTAGAGATTAGTTTTAAGGCTTATGCCTTAACGATTTGGCAAGAAAAAACAAGGTGTATGAAGGAATCTCAAAGGTTGGCAATTTAAAGGGTTAACACTTGCAAAGGAGAGTCTTGGGCATCGCATGTTGGAGTTAAGGATTTCATCTTAACAAGAATAGTAAGTATGCACTAAGAAGGAATCTTGAAGGCTGATATTCGAAAGGGTCAGGGCTAGCAAGTATATATGATGTCAGCAGAGTTTTCAGGAAAACCAAAGGTGTTTTTCAAAATTTGAAGTTTTAGAGGTTAGAGTGTTGGTTTGCGATGGAATGAAGGAAGAAGGTAAAGGGTAAGGCTAAAGGCCAAACCCTGACATGTGTAAAAGGATTCAGACTTATGTGTTCGGGCTTGCTTTTTAAGTCCTTTGTAGCACTTCATGTAAAATATAAGAGGTATTAGTGATATCCAACCCCCAAAGGAAAGGAAATATTAAGTCAATGAAACAAAAGAAGTTTTTACAATGAAGATCAACGATGTTGATTTAAAGGAAGATTAATCTATTGGCAACACAAGGGCAAACAACTAAGAGGGGGGTGAATCAGTTGTCCCAAAATTTCAATCTTATTAATCTTATTAACCTTAATTCTTAGATCTGATTATTAACAATGAAAGCATGAATCAACAACACACATAACACCAAGATTTCTGTGTGGAAACCCTATCAGGGGAAAAATCACGGTGGAGGTTAATCCACAAGTTATACCCTATTAAAAGTATAAGAAGAATATAAGAGGAATGTGCATGCATTCATGTGCACTGTCTAGAGCTCACTACTCAAAGGAAGACTCACTATCTTACAAAAAATATTTAGATTAAAACCATCTGAAGAAATTGAACTAAGAGAGTAGCATCTGCAAATGCCTGAGTACAGTTTCGGTTAAGCACATGAACACTTCTTCACTATCTTTCACTCTTCTTCACACTCTACTCTACCTTTGAATGATCTAAACCTTATTCACACATAACATTCAAATACTTCACATTTCACATACATCAAATGAGATAAACAAACGCTTATATATATCCACAACAAGAAATTGCATTGCTTTATGCCGGCTTCAACAAAATAATAGAATGAATGTAAACTGTCAGCCCAAAACAATAAATATTATCAATGCACATCAACCAAAGTCAGCCACAACATAGTAGGGACCTAAAACAATATCCTCAAACACAAAACACCTTCAAATATTCTTCCTCGAAGATCCACAACACGCTTCAACCGCCTTGTCAGTCATGAACATGAAAAACATGAACATGCAAGAGAAAATATCGGATCACAAACACAATGATCAATGTGAACGTGCATCATAGATTAAAAAATGATCTAGAAACATCCACAAATGTCACATGAACATACACAACAACTTAGATTACCAGAATCACATTGTCTTATTTCATGAACATCATTTGTAGTAATAGAATAGCTATCAGAACACATAAACTTATAACTTCCTTAGATCTTCATGTGCACCTCTGAAACTTATAGAGTAGAAACTAGATAGGCTTGAAAAAACCCTTTAATACACAACATCTAGTTAACAACATACCAACTTTTCCTCCATACTAATCTTCACTGTTCCACAGACAACCTCTGACATATTTGTTTCAGTTTTCTCAATATCCTCGACATGTACAACCTTAAAGACATTTATGCTAAAAGTGTTGACATCAATGACAACCACATATCAGCAACTCAACCACAACATCCAACAATTTCCTCCTTTGGAATTGATGGCAACACATGATGTGAAAAATACATCATCAACGCAACTAACTCTTCTTCCAACAATATCCCCTTTACACATTGCTCTTCTCATACTGTTCTTCTCCCCCTTACTTTTAGCTCTTCCATAGTTTTTCACATTACTCTTGGTGCAGCCATGGTAGGAGGGTCCTCAAAGAGAACAGTCCAAACCATGCAGCAAGAGTCACACAACAAAAGAAACACACAATATGGAGGCAAATGCAGATGCAAACACTCTTATTATTAGAAATCTTGCTTATAAATAGTCTTCCACATTCAGGCTTATAGATTCAGCGAACAGGCTTGATTGCAACAGGCTCGAAATATAGTTCTCATACATGTGAGCGAAAATCTTACAAATCAAAATCTATATACAACTTATTCTATCTTACTTAACTCTCCCCTAATATGATGATTCAATACTAGCTTTATATCACATCCGCATCAGCCAAAAATTGCTACAATCTCCAAGAAGAAAAGTGTAATGTGTGCAAAAATAGGTCAGCCTCAAATATGAAATTCATCCATGGTAGATGCGCATGGTGAAGTATGGACCTAAGTGTAAGGTCAGGGACACTCCATAGAATAAATCTAAACACACCGTGAGGATCCACAAGTCATGGGAAAGATCCGCGATCGATCCAACTAGCAGTTAGGTTTTGAGGTTATTCTAGGGCCAATCCCAAAAACTATCACGTACTCCAGAAGCGATAACTTGCTGAAAAGAAATCCAAATGAGCTGAAAACTTGGAATATGATAATTGAATATGTCCACAATGAAATCCTAGGTATGCAAGATCTGGTGAGAAAACATGAAGAAACACCAGATCTACCAACTTGAACAAGAACTAGAACAAAACAAGAACAAAACTAAATGAAAATATTTTTGGTCGATGCAAGATTGCCAAGAACCAAGGATTATCCTACATCAACTCTTCTCCCCTATGACATCAATGGAAAAGGTACACAAGCTCTGAACCACATATCTGAATCATCTGACTACTCCCCATGAGTAGTAGCCACCACAACATCAATCTGGATCAAGATATGACTATGAATGCACAGATTGATGCAAATACTATGCATCTTAGTTCTGATTAGGAGGGGTAATCACCCCTAACTTTTCTCTGAGATACTCAAAAGTATCCTTAGGTAAATTCTTAGTAAAGATGTCTACAATCTGTTCCTTAGTAGGCACATACTCCATTCTGACTTCCTTATCACTCACTTTATCTCTCAAGAAGTGGTACTTGATAGATATATGCTTTGTCTTTGAATGTAGTACCAAATTCTTAGAAATTCTTATAGCACTTGAGTTATCACATAATATGGTAGTAGGTTTGACATCATACACAACTTTCATATCTTTCAGCATCTGCTTCATCCACAATACTTGAGTACAATTGTTAGTAGCCGCAATATATTCTTTCTCTATAGCAGACAAGGAAATGGCATTCTACTTTTTGCTTAACCATTAAATTAGTTTCTTTCCCAAGAAAAATGCTCCACCACTAGTACTTTTCCTTTCATTCACATCTCGTGCCCAATCAGCATCAGTAAAGGCACTTAAATTAAGATCATCATCTTTAGGATACCATAGGACAAAATCAGCTATTCCCTTCAAATATCTAAAGATTCTTCTCATAGGAGTCACATCAGATTCCTTAGGATCGGCTTGAAATCTAGCAACAATGCACACATCATTCATGATAGCAGGTCTATTTTGAGTCAAATAAAGCAATCCATCAATCATTGATTTGTATTTAGTCAAATTTGATTTCGTAGAATCATCATCTTGTGTCAACTTGCATTCGGTCACCATGGGTGTATCGACTAGTTTTGAATCTTCCATACCAAACTTCTTTAGCAATTCACTCATGTACTTGGACTGAGATACAAAGATCCCTTTATCTACCTGAGTAATTTGTAATCCCAAAAAGAATTTCAACTCTCCAATCATTGACATCTCAAACTCAATATGCATCTCATTACCAAACTTCATGCACAAACCATCATCTCCTCCAAAAATTATATCATCAACAAAGACTTCCACAAACAAATCTTTATCATCATCAATCTTGAAATACAAATTACTATCAACAGTACCTTTGTTAAATCCAAGCTTCATCAAGTACTTATCTAATCTAGCATACCAAGCTCTAGGGGCTTGTTTGAGTCCATACAGTGCTTTCTTCAACCAACAAACCATATCTCACTTATCAGTCAATTGAAATCCATCAAGTTTCTCAATATACACCTCTTCCTCTAATTCACCATTTAGAAATTCTGACTTGACATCCATCTGATAAAATTTGTAGTTTTTATAAGTAGCATAAGCAAGAAACAATCTCACAGCTTCAATTCTAGCAACGGGAGCAAAGGTTTCTTCAAAGTCAATACCTTCCATCTGAGAGTATCCTTTACATACCAATCTTGCTTTTTTTTTGATAACTTCACCTTGTTCATTCAGTTTGTTTCTAAAGACCCATATAGTTCCAATTACATTTTTGTCTTTAGGTCTAGGAACAAGAATCCATGAATTATTCTTTTGAATTTGATGTAGTTCTGCTTTCATAGCTTCAATCGAATGTTCATCTTTGCATGCTTCATTGACATTACTTGGCTCAACTTTTGAAATTAAACAGTATTCTTCTGCAATTCTTCTCCTAGTTTGAACACATTTGTGCTTATCTCCTATAATCTAATTTTCTGAGTGATTCAATCTCACATACCTTGGAGTCTTAGAGTGTTCTTGAATTTAAGTCTCTTGAGGTCTCTCTTCTGTACTTTTAGCGATCTCTACTTCTTCTTGTTCTTCTTGATTCACCAGAATGATCTAAACTTGATTTGAAGTCTAACTCTTGTTTGTACTGTCATTCTGATCATCAGAATCATATCCACAGGTTTTGGAGGGTCTAGCAATGTCTTCATCAACCTTAACATTTTCACTTTCAACCATTTTCTTCAATCTCTTGTTGTCGCACCGGTAGGCCTTGCTCTTAGTAGAATAACCAAGAAAGAATCCTTCATCACTTCTAGCATCAAAATTTCCTAGATCTTCATCTCTCCTAATATAGCATTTTCTCCCAAAGATTTTGAAATATCTAATAGTAGACTTATGACCAAACCATATCTCAAAAGGAGTCTTACCAGTATTACCTTTGATTTGTACCTAGTTAAGAATATAGATAGCAGTACTCAGAGCTTCTCTCCAATGGATATGAGGGACATTCCTGTTGGAGTTGAGAAGATACAACACCACATAAGCCCAAAAGATCTTTACAAGGAGAAGCAAAGAGAAGCAACAAAGGAAATGCTCAAGAATGTGGAGCAATGTATTCACCTGAAAATGTAAAAATGAATTAATGATACAAAAGATAGTTTTCAACTACATATAGATGAAAACCCTAAAAAGGAAAACCCTAGGCTTGCACAATAATAATTAATAAAGTAATTAATTATTATGCACCTAATGTTAGCTTAAGTGAAAAGAGGTAAAAGGGAAATTTATGTAATTAAACAAATATTGTTTAATTAATAAAGTAAATACCCAATTACTCTAACACCTCCCCTTAAAATAGACATAGGGAGAAGCTAAAACCTAGAAGAAGCTACTGAAAGCAAAAGCAATGGGTCCCGGCAACAAGGCCAGATCAGGTACCCATGTACAAAATCAATACAAACTAAATGAAATGGGGTAAAGGAGAAAACCCAATGGGAACAAATCTCCTCCCCAAAATAGAATGCAAGGAAGGAATGCAAGCACTAATGAAAGAAGGATAGGAGGTGGATAACATGATACCCCCCATAAACAACTTCTATCATATAAGTACATGTACAATGATCTCCATAGGAGAGACAGAAAGAGAGAAGAAGGCCCCCCCACAATGAAGAAACTCCTGTCACAATGGTAGATGCCTAATGTAGAATCCAAAAGGAGATCCTGAAGTGGCAAATGATATTCCTCCCCTTGGGAAGAAATGGATCCATGGACCTGTGTCGAAGAAACCCTGTGAAGAATGAGGAACCAATCTGTCTCAAGATGTGTGCCATGATAGGATGCTGAAGAGTCTCACTGTCTGAACTGAAACAAATAATGCTAAATCCAAAATGAAGTGGAGAATACTAAAATGCAACCTCTGAATGCATGGATAAGGGTGGGCGAACAGTGATAACCTAACTGTCAAGGTAGAGGAGATGAATGTCCTCAAAGTAATCCTCCAAATCTGCAATATAGGACTCAACAAACAAGAAAGATATGTCTGCAACATAAGAGTCCAAAGTAGCTATGTCTGGAAGATGTATGATGTCCTACTGTACTGAATCAAGAACAACAAGAGATGTTGATGAAGTCTCAGTCTGAAGAGTAGGAACTGTGAGACAAACCTCTGATCCATCAGAACAAGTAAGGGTGTCTAAATACTCAAGCTCCTCTAAAGTATCATGATCAAATGGTGTAT
The DNA here is from genome assembly GCA_007115665.2 of Sequoiadendron giganteum. NCBI lineage: Eukaryota > Viridiplantae > Streptophyta > Pinopsida > Cupressales > Cupressaceae > Sequoiadendron > Sequoiadendron giganteum. Next base: position 261,627,027 of record CM021107.1, read on the forward strand.
TCTCTCTCCAAGTAATGGGTATGAGACAATCTGAAGTAGGATCCTCTGGGAATGGAGATACAATAGGGTCTCCATAGATCTCCCAAAGATGTGTCCAAAGTGGGTGAGGACAATCAATGTCCGATATAACCAACACAGTGTCATGATCAACACTAGAAAATATAAGTCCTACTATGTGATTTCTAATAATATCCCATGCTAATCTGCCCTCTAAAGTTGTTGGTTCAGGTATGACATCATATAAATAAGGCAAAATATTAAGCCACCTACAATGTGTAAGTATACCCTTTGCCCATGACTCATAATTACCCCGTTCCAAAAGAACAACTGAAGGGTGAGTAGAGAAACCCATGATAACTCTTCAAATGAAAAATTCAAAGACTAATGATCTCAACAATGATAAATCATATCAACATAACCCATCCAACGCAAACAAACCCCATGTAGGAGCCAAGATGACCAAGTAATTGAGAAAAGTGTAAAAACACACAAAGCTGAATAAAAAATACTTGGTAAATATTCTAGTAAAATAGACTATATATCTGGAAATAGCACTGTAATACCTTTCCAACGCCTATTCGTTTGCGCAAAATGAAGTTCAGACGCAAAAGATACGCCCCTTGGAGTGAAAAAACCAAGTTCTGACTTTGACTAGAAAAAAGACTGCAAAACTACAAAATCAAGAAAAATTATTAGTACCACTAGAACGGCATTGGAACCAGCTTTCCGACGATATCTCATTTTTGAAAATCCGAGAAAAAATGCCCATTCTACGTCCGATTTAATGCAAGCTGCTCCAAAGGAGGAAAACAAATTCCTCTCACAGCCCTCAAGGGCTAAAAAAATCGGCCCTTGGCCATATGGACAACCAAGGGGCTAGTAGCTGGGAACTAGGTGCGCGGCCCCTGGTTCCTCATGTGACCTCCTACTAGAGTTGGGAGCTGGCCAGGTTGAGCGCCTGGCGCTGGTCACCAATAGGATCGCGGGCGGGTGTTGAAGCTAGCTGGAGGGGCCGACAGGGGTCGGCGTGCTCAACGGGGAGCTCGGCAGAGTTGGCGAGCTTGGCGGGGACTCAGCGAGGAGCACAAGGAGCTTGGCAGAGCCAAGCATGGCAGAGACTGGTGGTGGAGCAGGTCGGTGGCCGACAGGGGCGGTGGCGGCCGAGGGCTGAGCGCTGAGCGCGGAGCGACGCAGGCGGTGGCTACAGGCTGAGCGCAGAGCGACGTAGGTGGTGGCCACTTGGCGACGGATGGGTAACCGACCAAATTTGCAACGGGCCACCGAAAAATAAAATAAAAACCTTAGGTTTTTATTTTTTTTTATTTTTTTTTTGCAAATTTTTCTGAGGGGGTCGTACGCCAAACCCTAAAAAAAAAATTTGCAACCCTGGTTGACTGTGGCCAAAATCGACGATTTGACAGTCATTTTAGGGGTTTTTGGGCGCTACAAATCCAATGGCACTATCCATTTGAGCCCAAAGTGAACCTAAAATTTAGAGTATGCTGATTCCACAAGAAGAAACCTTAGAACCCTAGATTTGCTTCCAATGCAAAAATCTCAAAACAAGAACAAGCAGCTGCAAATCTAAAGCTCTGATACCATGTTGGAGTTGAGAAGATACAACACCATAGAATCCCAAAAGATCTTTGCAAGAAAATAACCTATTACAAGGAGAAGCAAAGATAAGAAACAAAGGAAATGCTCAAGAATGTGGAGCAATGTATTCACCTAAAAATGTAAAAATAAATTAATGATACAAAAGATAGTTTTCAACTACAAACTCTAAAAATGAAAACCCTAGGCTTTCACAATAATAATTAATAAAGTAATTAATTACTATGCACCTAATGTTAGCTTAAGTGAAAAGAGGTAAAAGGGAACTTTACGTAATTAAACAAATATTGTTTAATTAATAAAGTAAATACCCAATTACTCTAACAATTCCCTTCCAACATCATAGTTCTAGCAGCATCTTGAACTATCTTATTCCTTCTTTCTACAACTCCATTCTATTGAGGGGTCCGTGGTGCAAATAATTGTCTCTTTATCCCATGCTCTTCACAAAAAGAATTAAACTCACCGAAAGTGAATTCACCACCTCTATCTGATCTCAAACACTTAATCTTCAGACCTATCCCTGTCTCAACCATAGCCTTAAAGATCTTGAACTTTTCTAGAGCTTCATATTTCTCCCTTAAGAAAGTAACCCACATCATCCTTCAGTAATCATCAATAAGAAACATGAATTATCTGTAACCTTGTATACTTCTGATTCTATCACGACCACACAAGTCAGTATGCACAAGCTCCAACAATTCATTTGAACAATGTTGTTTGTTGTGAAATGAAGTTTTTTTCCCAGCTGACATTCCTTGCATATGGTATTAGTAGGCTTCACCAACTTAGGAAGATCTCTTACTGCCTGTGATGAACTTATCTTGATAATACTATTAAATTTTACATGACACATTCTTCTATGCCATAACCAACTTTCATCAACTTGAGAAGTCATACAACTTTTACTACCAGCATTTAGATGAAAGATGTTACCTTTTGTTTTTGTACCTGAAGCAATCACATTTCCAAAACTTCCCAGTATGCTACACTTTCCATCTTTGAATTGAAGATTGTAGCCCTTATCAACCATCTATCCAACACTCAAAAGATTATGCTTCAAACCTTTAACATAAAGAACATCATTAGTATTATACCACATATTATACCACCATTGTTATCACCAAATCTTACAACACCACCATCATACTTTTCTAGGCTTACAAATTTACTCTTATCACCTATCATGTGATGTGAACATCCACTGTCAATCACCCATTCATCTTTTTCTTCAACTCGGGCAGCTAGGGCTTTCTCCATATTTGTACAACTAGCATATTCAGTAGACACATAATTATTTTCTTTGATAGAAAAAATAACAAACTCATCTTCACTTGCATTCCCTTTGTCAGATTCATCATTTGTCACACCTTCATCAATAGCGTAGTAACACTTCTTTTGAAATTTAGGCTTGTAAGTTCTTGGCTTAGGAACTCTTTCTGGACACCTTGATGCAAAATAACCTATCTTGTTGCAAGAAAAAAATTTAATAGGAAACTTTCCTTTATACTTACCTTCTCCTCTGGCTTCCCTTTTGACAATAAGTGCTTCAAGCTCATTCAGTTCTCTTTCTTCTTCTTCAATCTATCTCATTTCTTCCCCATATCTGAATACCTTTCTAGAAGAACTTTCACCTATATCATATCTTTGCTTGTCTCTCCTGGAAGTAGTAGCTTTAAATGTAGATTTTGTCTTAGAAAGGGCATCATCGAATTCACTCAATTCAAAAGCAGTAAGTTTACCAACCAACATATCTCTGGTTATGTTTGTCACAGTTTAGAGCTCATCAATGGTTGCAACTTTAATTTTGTATGCATCAGGAAAAGTTCTAAGAAATTTAGCAACAATCTCTTGTTCATCTACCTGTACACCATCACATCTAAGACCACACACAAGTTCATTCACTCTTTGCATGTAAGTAACAATATTCTCATCATTTCCCATCTTCAATAGTTCATATTTTCCTTTCAGACACTGTAGCTTAGCCATCTTCACATTAGCATCACCTTCATATAAAGTTTCCAACTTTCTCCAGATCTCATAAGCAATTTCAAGATCCATAACATTTGTCATCTCAGTATCAGTCAAAGCACTCAATAAAGCTTCCTTAGCCTTGATAATATATTCAGCATCCCTAATCTCAGCAGTAGTAGTAGGACCATTTGGAGGGATAACATACCTATTGCATGTAATGTGCCAGTAGGATTCACCAATGCATCTCATATGACACTCCATTTGATTCTTCCATAGAGAATAGTTTGTTCCATCCAATCTTGGACTATCCTTCTTGTATGTCGCCATCCTGGATCACCTCAAGCTATTAAACTTCTTCCAAGGAACCTACTATGATACCAATTGTTGGCAACACAAGGGAAGACAACTATGAGGGGGGGTGAATCAATTGTCCCAAAATTTCAAATTTATTAATCTTATTAACCTTAATTATCAGATCTGATTATTAATAGTGAAAGCATGAATCAACATCACATCAGAAACACACATAACACCAATATTTTTGTGTGGAAACCCTGATAGGGGAAAAACCACGGTGGAGGTTAATCCACAAGTTATACCCTATTAAAAGTATAAGAAGAATCTAAGAGGAATGCACATGAATTCAGGTGCACTGCCTAGAGCTCACTGCTCAAAGGAAGACTCAATGTCTTACAGATAATATTCAGATTAAAACCATCTGAATAAATTGAATTGAGAGAGTAGCATCTGCAAATGCCTGAATATAGTTTTGGTTAAGCACATGAACACTTCTTCACTATCTTCTACTCGTCTTCACACTTTGCTCTATCTTCAAATGATATGAACCTTATTCGCACATAAAATTCACATACATCAAATGAGATAAACAATCGCTTATATATATCTACAACAAGAAATTACATTGATTTATGTCGGCTTCAACAAAATAATAGAATGAATGCAAACTGTCGGTCCAAAACAATAAAGATTATTAATGTGCATCAACAAAAGTTAGCCACAACATAGTAGGGACCTAAAACAATATCTTTGAACACAAAACACCTTCAAATATTCTTCCTCGAAGATCCACAACACGCTTCAACCACCTTGTCAGTCATGAACATGAAAAACATGAACACATAAGAGAAAATCTCAGACCACGAGCGTAATGATCAATGTGGACATGCAACATAGATAGAACATGATCTAGAAACCTCCATGAATGTCACAGTAACATACACAACAACTCAAATTACCAGAATCACATTGTCTTCTTTCATGAACACCATTTGTAGTAACAAAATAGTTGTCAGAACATAGAAACTTATAACTTCCTCAGATCTTCATGCGTACCTCTGAAACTTATAGAGTAGAAACTAGATAGGCTTGAAAATAAACCCTTTAATCTGCAACATCTAGTTAACAACATACTGAGTTATCCTCCATACTAATCTTCACTATTCCACAAACAACCTGTAACATATTTATTTCAATTTTCTCAATATCCTCGACATATATAGCCTTAAAGAAATTTATACTAATAGTGTTGACATCAATGACAACCACATATCAACAACTCAACCACAACATCCAACATAATCTAATGGCTATGTTTTAAAGGTAATTTTTTTTTAGTGAGTACCATTAGATCATGATGGCAAGCTGAAGATCAAGGGTTGTCATTCAAAATGTGAAAACAATTATTTTCAGAGGTCAAAATTTGACAGGTAGTTATAGAATGGAAGTCGATTCAAGTATTTTCCTAAAAAATCATTTAGGGTGATGGTTGTGATCTAGTTAGGGTTTGAGTAATGATGAAATGGTTATTGTTGCAGTCAAGATGTGTGTGTGAATGAATGTTGAGGATAGAATCCTATTTTTTCATATGTATTGTAGAGGTATCAATGAAGTATTTTTTGAAGATATGCAAATCGTTGAATTGAATACTTTTTTAGGGGTGTAACAAGATATTGTGATATATAAAAAAATCTATTAGAATGCCAAAAATTGGAGTATGAGTAGAGAGAAGTGAAGTGCAGAGAAACCAACGTAGTTTAATGATTTGAAAAGATACATTCTCAAGTTGATGAAGAACCAATATCAACACATATGAACTAGTAATTTTGTAGAGGTTGGTTCCTCAGAAAGGTTGATTTGGTGCTCAATTAGATGTGTAGTGTACCAGGAGGTTGGTACCTCAAAACATTTTCTTGGGTGTAAATGTACATGTAAGTGGGTGCTTACAAAACATATTCAAAATCTTTTATTATGAGGTTGGATTTGAGCAATACGTGCTCAAGCAACTTTTCTCCCTGTGGATTTTTTCCCTTCTAGGGTTTTCCACATATATCTAGTGTCTTCTTTATGTGTGATGTTTTTTTGTGGAATATTAAATCTTGTTTGTTGGTTGAACTTGATAAAAATTTGTATACATTGATTCACCCCCCCTCTCAGTGTATTGGTGTTCTTTCAATAGTACCTCTAAATATGATTCAGAGGATGTTTTTGTGGCTAAGAAAATGAGAAGGAGATCCCCAAAAACCTTATTTCAGAGGGTTTTGAACATACAAATGCAACAGGGGATGAACACTTTTTGGAAAATGATGATTTTTTTATTGAACAAAGGAATATTAGCAAAGAATTACAGGAAGCAATGAAAAGAATAAAAGAATTGGAAGAATTGTTGAAAATACATCAACAAAAGGACAGTGAGAAGGATGAAAGATTTAAATAATTTGAGGAGAAGCTCTATAATTTTGAGAAGGGGTCTAAATTAAAGGTACCGAAACAACTTGCTATTGTAGAAATAGAATACAAAGAACTAGTATCTCAAGGCCTAAATCCTTCGATCACAACCCCCACTGGGCCAACTATGGTGTCCTTGGGTGTGGAGCTTTGGAGAAGAACACAAGAATTCTCCCAAAAAGAAAAAGAGTGGGAAATGGAGAAAAATGAAATGATTTCCAATCACACCAGGGAATTGGAGAAATAAGAAAATGAAGTAAAAAGGTTGAAGGTAAAAATTAAGGAAATAATAGACAAAACTGTACAATTACTAAAGTGTGAGTCACCTAATAGGGTTTATGCCTTATTTCTGCAAGAATTTTTTTGTGTTTTCATTTTATCCAATTAATCAGTGACCTTCCTATAGCAATGAATAGGAAATTCTTATTTTTAGAAACTTTTCATGATTCCACGCCTGAGATGCAGGATCAGTTTTGTGAATTCTACTTGCATAATTATATTCTTTCAGATGAGAATACCTAGAATCTCTTGATTTTTGTAGGAGACATGGATCAGAGCTCTAGCCTCTTACATTATAAATGAACAAAAAAGGGGTGAAATTTTACAAGAATACAATGAAAAGGAAAAATCTATTGCTTTGTAGCTCAGAAAAGAACTAGCAAATCATCTCAATGTAGTCATAGAAGAGTGGACAACAATTTTGGATTATAGAGGTGTGGAAAGGAAGATAATAAATATCAGATAATAAGATTATGTGAAGATGAAGAGATTAGCTACATGATCTATTAATGTAGTCTTCAAATTTGTGTAGAAAAGATGGGAAGAGTTAACACTTGAGTTGAAGAAAAAGGAGCCACACTCCCTTTATAATTTTGTAGCCATTGCTCGAAGATCTCATAAGTACATAGATATTGCAAGTAAATATGGAGCTACATTGTTGAACCACTCAACTTTCATCCACCTATTCTCCTCTTTCTAGTACCACACTGGACAAGGAAGAATCATGGGGAGGAAGAAGCAAAAGAGAACACCAAATTGGCAAAGGTCATGGATTAAAAAGGTTATTATCTGAAATAGAAAAAGGGAGTTGACATTGTAGTTGATTTTAAGGAGATGGATCTTCAATATAATCTCTAGTTTTAAAAGTTGCTTGAGGACAAGCAAATACTTTAGTTGGGGGGAATGATGGATCTAGATAATGGCTAGTTTTTCCTTCATCATTTTATTCTTTTAATTTATTTGCTAATCTTCACAAACATTTCCAATACTTCATACCTCTTTTATATTCCTTTTATGCACTTTGATAGGCCTAAATATGTGAAAAAATAAATATGATATATTGATATATGCTTGTGTGGATGTATGAATGTTCAAAGGATTTACTGTTTTTATAGTTTAATTTTGACTGATAATGGTGTGAATGTCTTGGTAGAAAAACTAACATCTTGCAGCCAAGAATACTGTAACCCATAGCAACTAAATTTCTAGCCAACAACAATGGACTACGGATGGTTGCAAGGGAGAGCCAAAATTATTGGAGAACGATAGTTCTAGAGGGAAGCAAAGGTGGCTATCTGAATAGTCAACCATGAGTCATCACAAATGCACTTTTATCCACCAATAAGATAGCTGGGAGAAGAATTTTGTTCTAAATATAAGTGACCCATGATGTGATAGTTTCCATGAAACATGTTCTTGTCATAGTGGTTAACTATTAGAGGCAGAGTCCTAGTTTGATTTTCCTTCTTCTATAGCATATTTATGGTTTTCTATTTTAAAGACTTGTCCTCTTCCCATCCTTAAGGGAGAGTGGATGTATGCATTTGTGTTCTATTTTTAGTCCTTGTATGAATAAGACTCCTCTTGAGCCTATATATTGAGATCGATGGTTCAGAAGAAGATCTAGTAGCAATATCAGAGTGATTGTTTTTGCTAGTTAATAGTTAATTGATGTTAGTTTTTTCTATCAAGTTACAATGGGTATATACTACTTAATGGGAAATATTTTAGATATTCTTGTCAGACTGTAAAATTTTTGGTTTTTACGCAATAAAGGAGTTTATTTTCGTTGTCATAAATTGTTGATCAAGTAGTGCATATTTGATATCTTCTATGGGTGCAACAACTCAAGCGAGGGTCACTCAAGGTACTGCCAACCCATCTTATTTTTTGTTGCTAGATTAGATGTTGCCTTATTGAATTCATTTAAGATAAAATTTTGATTATATGCATGTGAATTTTATGAATTTCATTCTGTAACGTTACATTGAGTTATTCTTCGAAGGAGTTAGGAGCTAGAAGCTAGAAGTCAGAAGTTGAAAGTATTAGTTAGTTGTAAGTTCATATTTTATTTTTAGTAGTTAAAGTATTGAGTAGTAAGTACCTACAACATAAGCAACAAATTTATGTTAGTTCCCATGTTTTGCAATCAAATTCTTTATTTCCTTTTTCAATTTTTACCATTTTTAGTATTGTTGTGTGGTATCACAACACACCCCAATACTTTAAGACTTGGGGACCCAAGTGAAAAACTAATGCTTATGGTAGGTGTTGGCTAGTTGAAGAGATCACCTAAATTTAAAGTAAAAAAAAATTGGAGTACTTTGTGATTCGAGTGTACCAGGTTCTAGATACTGGGTACCGAGAGGCCAAAAGTGTGAAATTGTTAATGCAAGGTTTTGGGTGAAGTGTTCCAGTCCAGGAGAAAATGTTTGGTAAAATGTGGAGGTTCCGACAAAATTCGAGGTCTAGGAAAATTTGTTGGTAAAAATTGAAGTATTGGGTATCGGGTAATAGTGTTAAAGTAAAGTTAAATTTTTAAGCTTTCCTGAGGATCTGAAGGTCTAGTAATCTGATTAAAAGAATAATTACATGAGGATACGATTTTAAAAGCGTGATATTTATGATGAGTTTGAAATGATGATTTATTAATAATGGTTTTGTTTTCATGAGAGTTTTGTGAATATTTTAAAAAGGTATTTGATATGTGGAATTTGTGCTTGCAGGAGAAGCAGATTGTGATGCAACATTTGGGTATGGATGGTCAGGAAAACTAAGGTTGCATAAAAATTTGATGGTGTTACCAATTTTGGAAATACACTTTGGAAACTCATGCGAGGAAAAAGTTCATTGCAAAGAAGCACAGGGAAACTAAAAGCCTTGGTATTACGCATGCGTCAAAGGAGTGTGCCCAATCTTGGGGTTATTCCATTCTGGGAATGTTTTGTTTGAGTTTGAATCTGAATGTAGGATTAGAAGGTTCACTTGATCATTCTGAATGTATGGGAAGTTCCTACATTTTGTTTAGCAAGTTTGTTTCCTACATTTTGTTTAGCAGGTTTGTTTAGTTCCTAGATGGAACCTGATAGTAAAAAGATGAAAATCCCGAAAGAGTTTAAAGTGTTGAGGAAGGTTGAGATCCATTGACCTCATCAATAATTCTCTTGCCAATTGCCATATTCCACATACCTTGTTGTGATTCGTCCCTTGGATTTCCTCTCATGTATTTGTCTTACCTTCCATGTGTCTTTTCCTTATAAAAGGTTGGGAGATGTTTCATTTTAAGTTAAGTTAAAAAAATTTGGATGTCAGAAGACCAGAAGCTTCTCTAAGTTTTGGTTTTTTTTTCTTATTTTTTGAATCATTTTAGATTAAAAACTTGTATGCACATAGAATCTAATCAATACCAAAGCTAATTTGAAAGCTACCACAAAGCTACCACCTGGTATGAAATCCTTTGTAGCTGGTTGTTTATCGGTTGGACAAGATTTTATGCTACTCCATTTAAGGGTGCATACAGAACCTACTCGGTGTCCAAATAAACCTCCCTTTCTTTAAAATATCACATCATTCTATGCCTACATGTGAAGCAATCTGGTGAAGTATCTATAGTGGTTTTTTTTAATTTGGTTAATTCTTGGGGCATGTGTGGATAATACCTAGGAGACTTTCTTTTTACTTTTCAATTTTTTTAATGCTTTGTTTTAGAATAGATGTTAAAATTTCAAAAAATGTTCCAAAAAAGAGATGAATGAATGGAAATATTAATGCAAATCTTTCAATTCCATAATATTGTTGAATTCTTAAAGCTAAATCTTCTTAAGTGATAGCAAAAGTTGTTTGAAATTCATGAAATTTTATTGCATATTTGTTGATTTCATGAAATTGTTTGATGACCGAACCTAGAATATCTTTTTTCGATCCTTATGATTCCTTTGAGAACTGGAAATTACTGTTCACCCCTTGTGATTAACAACATTATCACAATGAACCCCAATGCAAACCTAGTGTGGTCAAGACCTGACATAAACGAGCCTTGGGATTAAGGTGAGTCAACCTGAGATTTAGGTTGTCCTAGTTTGATCTTTCAAGTAAAGATAGGTCCCCTCGGTCTATCTATGAGGGTTTATCTACACTGTTGGTATGAGACTAACATCGTGATCAATAGGAACTGGTGCTAGAAGGAGGGCCATTTTTAATTTTTCCCTTCAACTTTGTTTGGAATTGATATTGTTGTCTCCGTTTCGGGGTTGACAGTTGCTTGTAAGATGATAGTCTATGCAAGCCAATAATATGAGAATGGAAGTTGGCAAGGTTTGGGAAATCCTTAATCGAAGGTTGCATCTTTCGAGTTTGTTCACCTTTGGTAGGGTCACCGAGTGTAGAATCCATGATACAACTGGCCATGGTGAACTTGATTGCAATTTTTTTTTAACTAGGGTAAGTTTGGACATGCACAATGTTATCCCATTAGCGAAAGAGGTTTTAACTGCTAAGAGAAAGGAACCGTTAATGAGAGGATTTTCAAATTTTGAGAAAATGTATAACCCTAGTAAAATCAGAAATTTCAAAGAATTAACTACTAAATCAAATGAGTTTGTTAACTGCAATTATTACAAAGTAAATCCTAAAGTTGTGCAAGAAAACAGGAAAGAATGTCTAGACTTGGAAATACTGCACCAAAAATGAGAAAAAAATTGATGATTCATCGACCTTTTCACATGTGGAAGATGACAATGAAAAGTAAAAGCGAGAAAATTGAGCGAGAGATGCATGTTTTTCACCCTGAATTGAAAATCCACAAGTTAAAAAGGGAAATTTTCTTGATTTCATGTAGAATATAAAATATCAAGCTTTTACTTTCTCTCTCTCTTTGATGATAATGTAAATTGTGTTACTACTTGGTCTAATGAAGTTGAAAGTGAAGACAAGGCCAAAGATTCAAAGAATCTTGGAGAGAAAGAGAATCAAGAAATGAACACAATCGTTCATGGAGCCAAACAGAGTGAAGAAGAAAACCATGAACCAAGACTAGAAGAAGGTAGAGTATGGAGGAATCAGCAAAGGTGTGTGCAATTGACCTTTAACGAGGTCATTTTCATACATATGAGCCAATTGATTGGTAAGTACGCATTTGAATTTACGTTTTTTAAATGTAGAAAAATTAAGATAATTCATTTTTAGAGTAGGAAATTTGAAATATATTCAAGTGAATTTAAAGACAAGCCTATTGTAATTCATACAAAAAATACTATGAAGATAGTGATAGAGATTAAAGTAAATTGCCTAGTTAGGGTTAATCATTTGTTAGGGTAGATTTTGGTTAGTTAGGTTAGTTTGTTTTCATAGGATTTATTTTTTTGCTTTCTGGTTTGTTCTCGATATTATTTTTTTTTGCTTAACTTAACCCACACACACGAGAGTAAATTGAAATATTCTAAAAATATTGTGCTATGAAATGAAGAAATAAAACCATGCATAGTAAATACATGCTTAAAGTATGAAAAGAGAAATTTTCATATATATATATATATATATATATATATATATATATATATATATATATATATATGTATGTATGTATACTTCGTATACATGAAATACAAAATTTCTCGCAATAAAAGTGCAAAAAGAGCAAAAGAAGGAGTTGAGTTGCAAAAACAGGGTAGTCGTTCAGTCAAACTGGGACACTTCATCCATAAGAGTAGTGTATCCCAAGTAAGCATTGTCTCACTGAGCATCAAAGTCGAGGGAATGGAGACAAGTCAGAAATGGTCGGAGAGGAACTAATTCTCCTTGTTCCAAGAACAGAGGAATGTCATTAGTAGAGGGAATTCCAATGGGCGGTTGCGCAATAGATAGGACATAATCCAAATTCCCCAAGAATTCAGGTCATACTATCATGTTTGTAGCATTGCAAAATTCTTCAACAGAAAGTCCAAGATCTATGAGCGAGGCTACGAATCGTGAAGCCAAGTTCGAATTCAGCCGGTAATATGCTTTGGATTCTACAAAATTTTCCTTGAGGACCAAGTGCAAATTTGGTGCAATAACAGCGGGAGTCCAAAGAAAAGAAAACTTTTCCAAGTCGTTGGGTAGTAATGTGACTTATGAAGCCATTCTAGTGGTCAACATAGGTTAGAAAAATTGGAGTGTCCATGGTCTGGAAGAAAAAAGCACAAGCAGAGCGAAAAAGCTAAATGATAATTGAAAGAAAAGATGTGAAGAATTTGAGAGAGATGTGTGGAATTTATAGAAAACTGTGAGGAAGTCGTGATACATAGTTGCTTGGATTGAAGTCTTAGAAAATGAAATTTGAGGTCGCAATCAGACAAGTTTCTCCAAATCGAAATATTAAATCTAATCAATTCTCACATAATTGGTGGCCATTGCTTCAAAGTTTTCTAGTATGAAGATCATGAATCAAGCAAATTGAAGATTTCAAAATTAATGGTGGTCATTTTACTATAGTTTATTGAGCCATATTAATCATGAAGGTGTCCATGTGTGCAATGCAAAAAGGAAAATCAATCCGATAACGTAGCACATGCTAGCATTTGGGAATTGAAAAGAAATAATATGTGTGTGTTAAGATGTGTGAAATAAATGTAGAGTATTATGATCAGAATTAAGTGCCATCATGACAACTTTGATGCATTAATGTGGTGCAACACCATCAAATCAGAAGTGCTAGCCGAGTAGTTTAGCAGTTGCCATAAAATTAAAATGGAAGGGTGGTAACCGATGGTTTTAAATTTAGATTAAATTTGGCGATTGAATTGTTTGCTAATAAATTTTAACTTATGCATATTTTTTAACAAATAATGAATTGCAGTTAGTTGGGATTTTGCATAAGGGTGGTAAAATTTAGCCGGAAAGTCGCACCTACAGGGAATAACTAAACGAGTTTCTTGGAATTGGTGAAATGATGAAGGGATTTGTATTGAATGAAAAATAAAAAGGTAACCTTTGTTAGAGTAGATGTATGTACTCTCATAGCTCCAAGAATCACCTGAAATGGTAAACCCATCACACTATAAAGAAACAAGCAAGATATTGTTGCTATACAACTCAGATTTGATGAAAACACCAATTTACATTATGTGAACAACTGTCGCATTGAATATGCTACCGTAGAGAATGAATAACAATTAAAATGAATCAATCCTTATGAAAAGGATGAAAGCTAACCCTAGATGAAGATTAGATTAGATCATGACAAGTGTCCTTATAAGAATGAATGAGACAGCATGATCTAATATTAGAAGCTTTAATCATGCAAAAAAAAACTAATTAATAAAAGCTAATAATAAAATAAAAGCACTCCTAAATTTAGCTTAAGTGTAATAAAGCATAAAGTGACCCAATAAATTAATGATTAATTAATTAATTAGGTGATGACTTTATTACTCTAACACCCCCCCTTAAGATGAACTAGGGAGAAACTAAACTATGATAAAGAAATACATGAATGGATGCATGAATGGGTCCCGCCCTAATGGTTGATGAGGTACCCATGTACAACAAGCTAATCTCTCATAAAAGAGGAGAAAGGGAGAAAACCTTATGGGAATAAAACTCCCCTCCAAAAGAGATAAAAATAATTATGTAATGCACTAATGAGAGTGAGAGAAGGATAGAAGGAGGATTACATGATACCCCCAAAGACAAGTTTTATCTCATCAATACATATAGAAGAATCTCCATAGGATAAAGAATAGGAGACTAGAAGGCCCCCCTACAATGAAGGAACTCATGTTGCAATGGTGTAAGCTCGATGTAGGATGTAGAAAATGATCCAAGAATGGCAAACATTGTTCCTCCCCTTGGGAAGAAAAAAATCCAAAGGACGATGTTGAAGAACCTTGGTGTAGAGTGAAGGAACAAGAAGCCTGAAGATGGATGCCCTAAAAGGATGTTAAATCTTTGTATCTGAACCAATACAAATGATGCTAAGACCAAAAAAATCTAAAGACTCCTGAAATGCAACCTCTGAAGGCACAGATGATGGTGGGAAATGACTGGTATGAATAACTGCAATGTGTGACTCAACAAATAGTTGTGAAATATCTAGCAAGTAGTTATTTGACAATACATAAAATGAATGAAAAATTTCTTGCTCAATAGGTATGATCTCTAAATAAGCAAGAGGAGGAGAAAGAAGCTCCGAAGGAGTCTTGGGAACTGTGGTGGATGAATGCACACACAAGTTCAAGTGACCAGACTTCTTCTCCATATGTACTCTTGATGGTGGAGAGTGAATATTAGGTATATGTAATGGTGGATCCTTGGATGCAAAATGAGAAAAGGAATAAAGCCTAGAAGCATGATCAACAGTTCCAACTCCCACAATCTACCTAGTGTGCAAATTCTTGATGAGAATCGAGTCAGGAGAAAGCTCCACTGTCTTCCCTGATCCACTATGAGTAATCTGATAGACAGAGAGGAGGTTGGTTGACAAAGATGGAACAGATAGTACCTCCTGAAAGATACCATCATCAATGGAAACTATACCCTTCCCACTAACACTGACATATGTGTTGTTACCCAGTAAAATGTGTGGTGTGGTGCTTGCACCAAATGTAGAAAAAATATCCTATGAAGATGTCATATGATGGGAAGCTCTTGAATCAAACAACCATTTGTCTGATTGAAGACCTATAGATGCATGTAAGGTATGGCCTTTCATCTTATCGAATCCATTAGCAATACATGTTGTACCTGTATGTGTAGATGGTGATGGTGATGGTGATGCGGAAGAAGGTGATGGACCGTGAGACATAGAAGATGACAATTGTATATGATTTTTTTGTAGAAGATGTGTCAAATGATCAATTTGCTTAGCATAACAACGATGCTCATCATGTCCCTGCTTTTGACAATAAGCACAAGTCAGTCTCTCCTTCCTAGATGATCCCCCTTTGGAAGAGAGTGAGTACTTAGAAGATACATTTGAAGATGATTCTTTTGCTTTCCCATGTTTGTTTTTCTGTTTCTTTTCTTTGCTAGGTGAAGCCTTCTCCTTAGGACTCTGAATGACAACTAGAGCCTGTGAACTAGAAGACCTTAGAGTACCCATTTGAACCAATTTGGATTGCTCTCGAGTGAGAGAAGAAGAAAAATCATCAAGTGAAGGCATGGTAAATCTCATGCCAAGTGCATCTCATGTAGCATAGAAAGTAGAAACAAATATTGAATAATCAGGGCCCAACTTGGCAAGGATGGAAAGAATCAATTGTGAATCCTGTTTAGTAGTACCACACTATGACAACTGCAATTTGAGAGACTTAATTTTTGTGAAAAATTATTGGATGGTGCTAAAATCTCTAGGATTCACACCTATAAGCTCATTCTCCAACTGAAAACCCCTCAAAGAATCTTGCTTACCAAACAAGGACTCCAATTGGGTCCAAATCTAGTTAGGTGTAGTGCAAGATTCAATGTGAAATAAGAGATTAGTAGACATAGACATGCATAATGTTCCAAAAGCTTCATCAAATTTGTTAAACCATTTTCTCTTCTTTGTTGTTGATGTTGGTTCAACCTCTATACCCATGGTTACTCTAGACAACCCCAGTTTCTTCAAATTGATCTCTATGTTTTTCTTCCACTCATAATAGTTATATGGCATAAGGAGAATGTTTTGAGGTTTTTCCATGTTTTTAAATTGAATGATACATTAATGGGATGAAAATACAATAGTATATAACTCAAAATGCAAAAATTATCTTTTTTTGTACTGAAACTTTTAATCCTTTGTGCATGCTTCCCAAGAAATACACCAAAAAAGGAAAATTTGACTTCTGATACAAAAATAAAATACCTAGTGAATATTCTAGAAAAATGGATCATATATCTAGATAGAGAACTGTAAAATATTTCCAATGCCTATTCATTTTCAAAAATGGAGACCGTATGCAAAAGATATGCCCTTGGAAGCACAAAAAATGATGATTTTCCTTTGACTGGAAAAAATGTAGCAAAACAGAAAAATGAGAAAAAAAACACACCCATACCATTGGATCGGGCTCGGAACTAGCTTTCCAATGATTTTTTTTTTTTTAAAAACCGAGTTTGTATGCAAAAGTTATGGCCAAAATACCAAAATTGCTCTAAAAGGGTTTGGGGGAAAGCCTGGAGGTTAGACTAACCACTAGCATTAACTGCTAGTGGTTTATTGACAGTGGCACCCATTTAACACTATTTTTTTATTTTTTTCTCGGATTGTGTGCCATACTAGGCCGTACGACCCAAAAATGAAAAAAATTGCCTCTCGAAGTCACTGTGTCTGATTTCGATGATTTGACAATCGATTTTGGGGTTTTTGGGCGCTCTGAACACGATGGTGAGGTCTGTTTGGGATCAAAATGCTCCAAAATTGTAGGTACGCTCTGGATCTGGAAACCCTCATAAACTTCAAACCCTCGTAGATCTAACAAATGAAGTCCTTTTTCGATGAAACGAAAGGTAAACCTAACTATTCTAGCAACTCTAGATTCAATGGAATGCTCAAAATTTGACCACAGATCATGGATATTAATGCATAAGTTGATTTCTTCAAAAAAAGTGGACAAGGCGGCTACAGATCTGGTGCTCTGATACCATGTTAGAGTAGATGCATGTACTCCCATAGCTCCAAGAATCACCTACAATGATAAACCTATCATACTATGAAGAAACAAGCAAGATATTATTGCTATACAACTCAAATCTGATGAAAACACCAATTTACATTATTTGAACAACTTTCGCATTAAATATGTTGTCGTAGAGAATGAATAACAATTACAATGAATCAATCCTTATGAAAAGGATGACAGCTAACCCTAGAACAAGATTAGATTAGATCATGACAAGTGTCCTCATAAGAATAAATGAGACAACATGATCTAATATTAGAAGCTTTAATCATGCAAAAAACAACTAATTAATAAAAGCTAATAATAAAATAAAAGCACTCTTAAGTTTAGCTTAAGTGTAATAAAGCATAAAGTGACCCAATTAATTAATGATTAATTAATTAATTAGGTGATGACTTTATTACTCTAAAAACCTTCGCTACCACTATAATTCCCAGCCTAATAGCAAGCTTCATTGCCTGCAAGTTGAAGCAAATAAGCTTACATTGAAATATCTTGAAAGAAAAAAAAATGAAAAAATGAAATATCAAAGAAATATCAAAAGAGAAAAATTCAACTCTTTAGGCTATCCAAATATCTCTACTGGGGCTATGGATGCCTGACTAGTAGTAGAGCTATGTTTGGGGGAATTACAAAGATAACCTTGTCGGGGCTATGGACACTTGACTGGAAGCAAGGTTCTATCCATGGTTGGCTTTGGAGGATTACCAAATTATGTAGTTCAATGTCAATGAACTAGTTTCTTCACCGAGTTCCAGAAAATGGAATTAATCAAAGCACACATTGGTACTTTTCGGAGAAATTTTATTGTCTTTATGTAAGAATCCAGGTAAAGGTAAGGAATTATTGTTTGAAAATATGTATGTTATAATTTTAAGCGGATGATTCAATCCAATTTTTTTAAAAAATTTGGTTTTATTGGTTGCAAGTTGTTGTGTGGTTTCACAAAACAACCCAAGACTATAATACTTGGGGACCCAAGTGAAAAACTAATGCTTATGGTAGGTGTTGGCTAGTTGAAGAGATCACCAAAAGTTAAAGTCAAAGGAAATTTTGGAGTACTTCATGATTTGAGTGTACCAGGTACCAAATACAGGGTAACAAGAGGCCAGAAATGTGAAAGTGTTAATGCAAGGTTTTGGGTGAAGTCTTCCAGTCCAGGAGAAAAGTTTTGATAAAATGTAGAGGTTCTAGTAAAATTCAAGGTTCGAGATTTTTTTTTGGTAAAAGCTGAAGCATTGGGTATCGGGTACTGGGTAACAGTGTTAAAGTAAAGTTAAATGTTTAAGTTTGCCTGAGGATCTGAAGGTCTGGTAACCTAATTAAAAGAATAATTATGCAAGGATATTATTTTAAAAGCGTGATAGTTATGATGAATTTAAAATGATGATTTATTAATAATGGTTTTGTTTTCATGAGAGTTTTGTGAATATTTTAAAAAGGGATTTAATATGTGGAATTTGTGCTTACACCTGAGAAGCAGATTGTGATGCAACATTCAAGTATCGACAGTTAGACAAACTAAGGTTACAGGAAAATTCGACGGTATTACCAGGTTTGGCAGTACACTCTGAAAAATCATGCGAGGACAAAGTTCGTTGCAAAGAAGCACTAGGTACTGGGAAATCGGAAGCCTTGGTATTACGCATGCAATGAAGGAGTGTGCCCAGTCCCAGGCTTATTCCATTCTGGGAATGTTTTGTTTGAGTCTGAATTTAAATATAGGAACAACAGGTTCACTTGATCATTTTGAATGTATGGGAAGTTCCTACATTTTGTTTGGCGGGTTTGTTTGGTTCCTAGATGGAATCCTAATAGTAAAAAGATGAAAAGCCTGAAAGAGTTTAAAGTGCTAAGGAAGGTTGACATCCATTGACTTTGTCAATAATTCTCTTGTCAATTTCCATATTCCATGTGCCTTGTGATTCGTCCCTTGGATTTCCTCTCATGTATTTGTCTTGTCTTCCCTATGTCTTGTCCTTATAAAAGGTTGGGAGATGTTTCATTTTAAGTTAAGTTCAAAATTTGTGGATGTCGGAAGACCAAAAACTTCTCTAAGTTTTGGTTCTTTTTTCCTATTTTCTGAATCATTTCAGATAAAAAATTTGTATGCACATAGAAGCTAATCAATATCAAAGCTAATTTGAAAGCTATCGCCTAGCATGAAATCCTTTGTAGCTAGTTGTTTGTTTAGCTGGACAAGACTGTATGTTGCATTGTTTAAGGGTGCATATAGAACCTACATGGTGTCCAAATAAACCTCCCTTTCTTTAAAATCTCGCATCATTCTATGCCTAGTTGTGAAGCAATTTGGTGAAGTATAGAGTGGTTTGCTTTGATTTGGTTAATTCTTGGGGCATGTGTAGATAATACCTGAGAGTCTTTCCTTTTACTTTTTAGTTTTTTTAATGTTTTGCTTTAGAATAGATGTTTAAATTTCAGAAAATGTTCCAAAAAAGAGATGAATGCATGGAAATCTTATTGTAAATCTTTCATTTCCATAATGTTGTTGAATGCTTAAAGCTAAATCTACTTAAGTGATAGAAAAATTTGTTTGAAATTCATGAAATGTTATTGCATATCTATCGATTTCATGAAAATGTTTGATGACCGAACCAAGAATATCTTTTACCAAACCTTATGATTCCTTTGGGAATTGGAAATTACCATTTACCCCTCGTGATTAACAACATTATCACAATGAACCCTGACATGAACCTAGTGTGGTCAAGACCTAACATAAATGAGTCTTGGAATTAAGCTAAGTCAACCTGAGATTTATTTTTTCTCGGTTCGGTCTTTCAAGTAAAGATAGGTTCATGTAGTTTGTCTATGAGGATTTATCTGCACTGTTGGTGTGCGACTAACATCGTGATCAACAATTAAATGTGTGACCACCTATGTTTCATTGCTATAAGGTGTAATTAGGATCCTTGGATGTACATATAGTGTTGACACTATCAAAAGGTTATGAGCCTTGGTTGATAATTAAATGAAGCCTTTTGTGAAGGTTTGGTGAACTATCCAGTTAGGAACCCATCCTCTAAATTGTGTGTCTGCTTGCAAGAACCAAGTTAATCATATGTTAGAAAGGCCTTACGATATTCATATAAGAATATGGTACTAAAATAATAGAAGAATGATGACAAGCTTTCCAAAGTATTATGATCCTTATTAAGTCTTGTAGAAGAGGTAATGTAGCATACAAACTAGAATTTCTTAGTCAATGAAAATACATATGATCTTCCACGTTTTATGCTTGAAGAAGATTAGTGGAAAAATATTTTCAACCCAAGGAGTTGCTAGAGCTTGATGAGGAGGACAAAAATATTTTCAAACCTAAGGAACTCCTTTAGGCACAAACTAAGAGGTTGTATTTAAGGATAATTATAAATTATCTGATCAAGAGGAAGAGTTTGGTCATTGAAGATGTAGCATGGGAGGATAAATTATTCATATAAAATCATCTCATGATCATCAACATTAAGTATAATATTGGTTTTAAGGGGAGGGGTATGCTACACCCTTAACCTATATCATGTGTTGGGATATGTGTGTTTGTCTTATGGCTAGCATAATCCTTAACTAATTCATTTTTGAACCCCTAATTATAGTTATTGTAAGTTAGGTTGGCCTCATTAAGATTAGGGTACTAATATACCTAATGATGCTTATATATAAGAGGTAGTGAGTAGTTGAACTAAGCGTCATATTATGAATTATGTTCTTATTGAGGATTTTTGGAGGTTGGCCCCTAGAAATGACTTATTATTCTTAAGTATTTCATCTTATTTCCTATTATATGCTTCTCTTGTGTACATAATTTCTTTAGAAAACACACCATTTACATGCTTATTATTGTATAGAGGTCATTTTAATCAAAGTGGGGTAAAATAAATAAGGGAAGAGAGCATGGACATGTAGTATTCACCATTATAACCTCACAAGAATCAAATGACATGTGAAATATATTAATAATTTCTCTTACGTCGAAAATTTTAGACATACATGAAGGGGTATACGAAGAAGGAAAAAATGGGAGTTGTAACTCTTTTGAGAACTTATATGATATAAAATACAAGAAACTTAAATATAACAATTAAACAAACCTAATTATTGGAGCTAAATAGATTTTACAATTATAAGAAACTTATTATAGGGAAATAAGGCACACCCTATGATTAATTTAAAATTCTAATCTCTAATGATATTTTAAAATATAAATTATACCCTAAATTAATTTATGATATGAGCTTGATGTATGTAAATGTAAATAAGAGGGATAAGAAGTCTTCTTTGTTTTAAAGAGGCATGCAATTTTACTCTTTAATTAACCAACATGTTATAAATAATGTGACAAAATAATAATATGGTATTGAATAGATGACCAAATAGTAAAGACAAATTGATAGTGATAACTTGTCACTTTTGATGGATTTATAACAATAGTCTCATCCTCTAGTTATAGTCAAATTTTATAAGTTGTGGATCTATCCTATGTGCACATTGACCTCTAGAATCTATTCTTCAAATACTTGCACATGCATATGAAATCCTGGTGGTGTTGAAAAGTATATTTGGGGTTTTTATAGATAGAATCTAAAAAGAGTTAACTTCTTTAATAGAAATCAAGCCCCTATGTTGGTAAACAAGATTAGAAACATGTCTTGTGTAGACATGGAAAATGAACAAATTCAGTCTGGCACACTTGATTCTGATTACTAACAACATTTCCTCCTAAATCATACTCTTAGTTTTTCATCATATTTTGTCTCTTAATTTAATAAATCATTATTTATTTGATTAAGTCTTTCTCCTCCATTGATTAAATTAATCAATTTAATTTAATTAACCTTATGTCTTTGTTTAATTAAATAAATTATTTTATTTGATTAAAGTCTCTAAAGTCCTCTTATTAAATTAAATAAATTAAACCTTATTTGATTTAATCTAACATCTTTCCACTTAGTTAAATAAATCAGAATCATTTATTTAATTAATCATTTCCTCTCAATTCTGATTTAAATCAATTCATCAATTTGAGTCAAAATTATCAAATCAACTAATCTCTCATTAAATTAATCAAAATTTTGATTAAGTTAATCCCTATCACTAAAATCCTCTAGAGAATGCAACTTGCACATGAAAATAGATTTAATTCATTTATTAAATCTCTATTTTCCCTCACATGGCATCAAAAGGGAATATCCCCTCAAATTTGAATTCAAAAAATTCAAGTGGATGGGTACTTCCAACAAAGCATTCACTCCTCTTACATGTCTTTGTGCATTGAGCCAAGTGGCATTTATTTCATTCATTTTCCCCTCTCACATGTCATTTCCTCAAATTCAAATTCCACCTAATTGCATTTATTGGCACTTTGGCCAAAATGTGCACAGCCATCAACCATTCACATGGTGACAAGTGGCATTTGGCCATTGGGTGAAAGTTATTCCCACATTGCCCAAATCTTGCCTTTTCTTCCAAATTCAAATCTATAAATTGGAGGCTCCTCTCCTCATTATCCATCCACAATCTCATGCAAAGTTACTCTTTTGACATTGAGAGCTAATTTTGTGCACATCATTTCACATATTCACCATTTTCACATCTCATAGCTAGGTTATGCTCAAATCTCATTGAGGAGATTTGATCAATCTACACACATCAACATTGCAATTTAGGAGTTGAGAAAAGGCCAATTTCGACATACCAATTGGCACCAATTCCCCATGGGATCACAATTTTGCTCACTTAATTAGGATTTTACTTTCATTTATTTAGTTTGTTCTTCATTTTTCCTAGTTTAAGTTTTAGTAGATGGATTTCATGGGGAATCCTTCATTCTTGCTTGCATTTGATCTAACATCTTGATTTGTTTGTGGTTCTTGTACAATTGCAGGTTTAGGGGTTCACACCTTGCATGCAATGATGATGCTTGTAGAGATGCTAGTAATGTTTGTTAATACTTCAAGCAAACATTTGACAATTCTCTAGACCAATGATACTTGATGCTAATATGTGATAATAATTAGTGTTTATAATGATTTAGGAGATGACCTTTAATATAAGTCCTTAGTCAATCAATTCAATTTGAATGATATGTGCACCAATAAGATTATGACTATATTTTTTAAAGGGTTTGCTCAAAAGATGGGAAAGTGGGTTTTGAAATTTGGGGACAAGACTAGCTTGTAATGTTGTACAAAAAAAAGCAAAATATAATGGACTACATATGATTAAGATTAGACATATGCAAAGTGACAATTAACTAATGTAAATTAATATAGAAATTAGCATTAAATAAAGAAAATTGAATATTATAACTCTATATTTACATCTAAACATAGTAATGCAAAACAAAGGTTTAATAGTGTAAAGTATGTGATTTCATACTTTACACTCATATAATGTGAAAACTAAAATCAAATATAAAATAAATTATATAATTATAACACTTATATAATGTGACATGATAAAATACATCTCCTAGAAACTTAAAATGTGGACATGATAAGGTTAAAAAAAAAAAATTATAATTATGTTGCTATCATGGGACAATAAACTCAACAAACAAAGTAAAAAAAACATAAAATATAATTAGAAGACTTAAATGATTGGTATAATAAATCCAATGTATAACTATAACACTTTTAAAAAGTATGGTACAATAAAGTCAATAAAAATAAACTATATAATAATTTTGCTTTTAATAGATATCATATTTTCAAAGTCCATGAAAGTGATTGAAAACACTTTCAACAATAATTGTATAAAAGTTTTTGCATTACTATTTTAGATCATAAAGTATATATAAGAAAACAATCAATTATATAAATTCTACAAGAAAATCTTTAAAAGGCTAAAAATAATCATTACCTATTCAAACTAGAAGATAAAAAGTAAACTAGAACCTATCCATTTTAATCAAAGATGGAACTACAATTAAAAAGAGATGACTATCCTTACTCATTGATTTGTTGTTGGTCAACTAAAGTGTTAGAAAAATATAATACAAAATTTAAATAAAACTCGATAAGTATCCTTACTAACATAATATAACATTTTTTAATTCAAATTTAATTTAATTTTTCTTTCCTATCTCTTTTTAAAACTCTCTTAAATGAAAAAATAATATAAAATTTAAATAAAACTCAATAGTTATCTTTAGTTTTTTTAGACTATAGGAATCTGGTAGTCCCCCCTATAAAGCACAGTACACCTCGTAAACTTGCGTCTGTGGACTACCCTATAAACAGCGGTACATTTTGTAAACTTGTGTTTGATAAACTTTTTCACGTGATCAATGATGCTAGTACAACATGCCCTTCGATACCACAGGAACGAGGAGAAATTAGACCTAGTGACCTCTTGCATGTTTTAACTAATCAACTAGACTTTCCACTCCTCCCCCCACCCCTTCTTGACCCCTCTCTCCCTCGCCCATCCCCAATAGTTGTCTTTATTAACATAACATAAAAATAAATTAATTTAATTTTTTTTCCCTGCTCCTTTTAAAATACCTCTTCAAATCAAATTGACCTAAAAATTGGACTCTTAAAATTTACTAGTACAAGTCAACAAAAGAATCGATTTAGGTGAAGGAAAGTAAGTTTGTGGTATTACGCTCTAGGGCTGCACGACAGAAGAAAATCTGATTGTGTGCAGAAGTACAATGAAAATCTATTCGATTGTCTCACCCAGGTATTTTATCGTATCTCCCTTCCTCACATTTTTCAAATAATTCACAGGTTTCACTCAACAACTTGATTCTCCCCCATTTTTAATCAAATCAAGGGAGAAAAATAAAATAATAATAATAAAAAAGATTGTAATGTTTTATTATGGAGAGATTTTGTCTTAGAGCAGAAGATTAGCGAAGAAATGTGTATTGATTGATACACATCTCACATTTCACCAAAATCTAAAACGGTTTTGGAATAATAATTTTTTAATGGAAACCATGGGCCAAACCAAAGAATCTGAAATTAAATTGACAGAGACATTCAGGTTGACTAAGGTACTGCCAATCTATTATTGGTCCCTCTCCAATTCAATGCACCAGATCACTTTCTATTATTATTATAGTTTATTGCATCTGTGTTATATTTTGGATGCTTATTTCATCATTGTTTAATGTGGAATTTGTAAGGATAAAGAATGCACTTTTTCTGTTAGTTTATGTTATCTGTCTAATCTTTAATGTATAATTAGTATTTTTTTCTTTAAAAAGTTGGTGATTAATTGAATTTTATTCTATTTGCTTTAAAGATTTGGATTTTATTTATATATCTTTCATTTTCTGATTAGTGTGTATTGTATCTTTCATTTTCTGATTTGAATCTATTCAATTTAATTTTAATAAATAATTATAATATTTGATTTCATTATCTTTTTAATTCAAAATTTAAATAGACTTAAACCAACTCACTTCCTACTAATCATTATTTACATATTTATCAAATAAATGATTTGCATATTAGATTGTCTAAAGTGACAAACCTTTGTTTATTTTAGTGTCCACAGTCCATCAAACATCTTTTATTCAACTAGCACGTTGTCACTTACACAGCCTAACACATCATTACATCACCAACTTGTATCAACATCATAATAATAGATAAGGCCTATTACATAATTGTTTTGCATGTCGCTGATTCTTGTTCAAATTGTTAAATCAGCTCAAAGGGTTTGATTAAGAAAAATATCTCTTGCATAGTAAACTCCAACCATATCTATACATGCTACCAAATCACAAACACGAGTTTAAATACTTTGAGTGGACTAGTTTGATGCAATCAAGTGTGTAGGTCTATATTGTCCATATTGAAAAGTCTTGGAGTGTAGGGATCTATATTGTCTATATTGTTGTCTTGGAGTGTAGGGGTCTTTATTGTCCATATTGTAAAGTCATGGATTTGTTTCTTTTTCAGGATTTCAGGCTTTGAATTTTTCTTTTCAAGCTTTTATAAATTGGGAATGTCATTCTCTATAAATTGATGCATATAGTATGTATTGTAAAGTCGTGGATTTGTTTCTCTCAGGATTTTGGACTTTGAATTGTTTTTTTTAGCTTTCATAAATTGTGAATGTCATTTTCTATAAAGCATATTGTCTATATTGTAAACTCATGAACTTGTTTCTTTCAAGATTTCGAACTTTGAATTGTTCTTTTCAAACTTTCATAATTTGTAAATGCTATTCTCTATAAAAAAAGTACTATTATTAATAGATAGATTTTTTCAATAATTTTCAAGAACAAATTCACAGCCACCAAAACTAAACCCACAAAAATTAAAATGTAAAAAGAAAAAATCATACAGTTCATCAAAACCATACTATTTCAAATATACTCACAAAGCAGAAAACATTTTGTCAAAACCATACTGTTTCAAACGCATCATTTCAAATCACTGGACACAATCTATGATAAAAAAAATCTACTTAACCTTACTATTAGAAATTTAAAATTATACTTCATAGTCGATTTGTATGAAGACTGTAAAAACAGGTCAATTGTTTTACTCTTTGGATGTCTAATTTATTTTCTTTTGACATAGCCCATGGAAAAAGTTTAATGGAAACTCAGTTTTATATATTCCCACCCTCCCCACAACCACCCCATCTCCTACCCCACCAAAAAAAAAGCTTTGAAGAACTATTAGTCCTATATAAGATCAATTCCAAACCAAAAATTCTTCTTTCTTTAACTTTCCTTGTCTGATACGTAGAATCTTGTGGCATCAACAATGTCAGTGAACACAACAGAATTTGACCGTATACCAGGGATATCCAATGGATGATTAATTTGAGAGAAACAAAGACAAAAAAATATCAAACTTCTTTGTGATTAAGATCTCAGCAAAGGAAAGACTAATGAGACATTCAATTTGAAAGAAACAAAAATGTAAGGTATTAAACTTCTTGTGGCTAAGATGAAGATAACAACAGGATTTATGAGACATTCAATTTGAGAAAAATAAAGAATAAATATTTTTTTGACACATATAGTCTAGATTTATGAAACATTAACAAATGTTGTAAAATTGAAATGACCAAAGAAAAAATAACTTAGATTTATGAAACATTAACAAATGTTGTAAAATTGAGAGTAACAAAGAAAAAATAACTTAGATATATGAAACATTAATACATGTTGCAGAATTGAGAGGAACAAAGAACAAATAACTTCTTGTAACATGACATAACCAAGATTTATGAAACATTAACAAATATTAATAAATTAAAAATAGAATAGAAGAATTTTAATGTCTATAAGATCAAAGATAATTTATTTAAAGAAATACTGAAAAATAAGTAACATTACATCATTTTTTTTCCATTTGTGCTGCAAGAGTTAAAAGCTTCCTCTCCCCCAAGCCTTTGTTGACCAAAGGAGCCATCTCAATGATATAACGAATGCTTCATTTGCTTCCACTGCAGTAGCTCCAAGTGATTGTTAACGTAAGCTAAGGGCTTCTAGAACTTGACCTACCTGTTGAGGCTCATCATCAGTATTTTAAACAAAAATTTCCCACGTTGACAAGAGTTTTGCTTCTTTGAAATTCTCCAAGGTGGAAGACATCATATTAACAGAGACCTGCTATGTAGCACTAGCAACAGACGTGATATTCCCAACTTGGAAATCTTATAAATATAATAAACTAAGTTATCGTCTTCTCATGTCAGAAACACGCCAATATTGAACAAAAGAAGATTTTAAACTTATCATCATAATTGGTAGACTTGAAGTTCCCTAGTTCACAAGAGTCTGCTGCTCTGAAATTCAACAAGGTTGAAGAAATCATTAGCAGAGGCCTGCTATGGAGCAACTGATGTTGTAATCGTCCAAATTTTGAAATTTTATAATAATAAAGAAGTGTGTTGTCATCTTCTCATGTCAGATACCCGACAAGATTGAACAAACGAAGATTTGGATCGAACTGCCTTTCTTTGACGGTACAAAAAAACAATTTCATGCAAACCACAACAAATTATCAGCAGACGCATCAGGCATGCATGATCTCACAGGCAGTCGAAAAATTATTACAAGTGCCTTCATTCTGACAAAACTTGAAGAGCTTGACAAAGCTTTACATTGAGAAAATATGTTCTTAGTATTTTTTAGTATCTTTAGTTTACTATATGTATCTGGTCTCTTCAGAACAGACCCTTTTCTTCATCTACATCAACAATTTTGCTTCTTGACATTTGTAATTCGGAGTCTACGGAGCCTCCAGTAAGCTGCTGTGCCCTAACAGCCTCGAACTCCCAATCTGTCTTTAGAACAACGAACATGATTGAGAAAGCACAGGCAATTTGGGCAACTAGTAGGCCATACCATAAGCCACCAAAACCAACCTTAAGCCAGAAAGCCAGAGCCACTGCTACGGGGGTGCCAAGGAAGTAGAACGAACCAAGATTGATTCTAACACCAATGGCAGGCCTGGCACTGCCTCTCAACACCCCACACCCTGTTGTTTGAGGGCAATTCCCCAGCTCACAAAGGCCCATGATGGGCATAACAGCTGCTGTCAAGGCCAGAACACCCTCATCCTTTGTGAACACATTAGCCCATTTGTCCTTGAATAAGGCAGTCCATGCCACATTGATCAGGCCTATTACAAGTGCACATCCAAGGGCTACTAGAGTGGCAAGCCGTGCCCTTTCAGGCCTGCATGCACCCAGCTCATTGCCCACTCTAGTGGATACAGAGGAGCTCAGTGCCATCGGAACAGTGTACATGAGGCTGGTAGTCTGGATGAGGATTGAAGTTGTGGCCACTGCTACTTGTGGATCAGGCAAATACCCTGCCAAGAGTGTCATTATCTCATACCACCACCATTCAAGACAGATGGCAAAACAACTTGGCAGAGCCAGAGAGAGAAGTGGCCACCATTCTCTGCATGCAGCAGTGGACCATCCAGTCCATGTTATCTTGTGAACCCCAGAAAAGTACAGATACCCAAGCAAGAAAACAACCATATTAACGTTGGTTAGTACTGCTGCAATGGCCACCCCGGGCACACCCAAATCCAGCACAAAGACAAGAATCACATTTAACGGCACATGGAGAACAACTGCCAATGCAGAACACCACATCATGGGTGTGGTAATGCCCTGGGAACGCAGGTACACCCTCAATGGCTGCAACAGGCTGTTTGTGAGGAGGTCTGGCAGAGAGTAGAGGCAATAAGTACTGGCCACGGCTGTTATACTTGCATCTTGCCCCAACCGCAGCATGATACTTTGCAGGTTCATCCACAACAAGCTGATTGGTCCACAAGCGGTGAGCAGGATAAGTATTGTCCTCTGCAGGGAGAGGCCTATCAGCGGCCAGCTTTTGGACCCGAATGCTTGACTGCACACAGGCTCCATCCCTGATGCTAACCCAAAAAGAATGGAGTAGCCTGTGATGTTGGTGAACCCAATTGAGAGAGCTCCTCCGGCCAATTCCAGGCTTCCTAGCCTGCCCAAGCATAGAACAGACACCATTGCTCTAACATACACAACACAGTTCATGGCTGCTACGGGGAATGTGATGCTGCCCAGCTTTTTCAATTCATCAACCACCTGAAAATAACAACAGCTGTTAGACATTCTCGTATCAAAATCTCTGACATTGTTTCTCAGCAAACTTCATTAAACAGTCCATTGTTCTCAGATTACAGGCAACTAATTCAAGAATTTACACCATTCTTGACATTAAAGGATTGTGAGGGTCATGCTGCAACATATTTAAATTCCCATCTGACCGTCAAATTTTTTAAAAGAAAACAAAACTAATGGAGTTGTGGATCATTTCTCTTATATTCTAATCAATCGTGCAGTTCCAGAACAATGGGCTCATCAAAATGAATGATCAAACAAGAACTACCGAAACACATATCAAACCACCAACTACTTCCGATTTCTGACAAGAAATTGGAAGAAGTTGCGGATCATTTCTCATATATTATAATCATTCATGCAGGTCCAAAACAATGGCCTCATCAAAATGAATGATCGAATAAGAACTACCGAAAGACATATCAAACCACCAACTACTTCCAATTTCTTATTTGACAAACTTTCAAGTCACTTTTAACAAATGAAAGGAAGCAAAAAGCTCAAGCTCAAGAAAAAGGAGAAGCCTTGTGAAGAAAACATAATACCCACCTCCATAGCTGATGGTGTCTTGTGAGGATTATCCAGTTGCTCGCTCTCAGAAGCGAAACCCATTTGTATAATTCAACTCCAGCACCAAAACACAATCGCGGTTGATTAAAACAGGTAATTATGGAATTGATATAACCCTATGTACAAGAAACCTCTCGCACGAGTTCTCAGCAGTTACAGACTGAAAACTAGAATTAAAGATTCAAAACTAGGGCAAACCCAACTCGGGAAGATACAAAAAGAAGCCAAAGAATCATGTAAACCAACAGGGCCACACAGAAACCGGGGGAACTTTCAATAACACAAGATCAGACAGAGAATGCAGAGTCCATAGAGTCCAGAGTCTAAACACAGAGGATGTTCTGCATTGCAGGCTTCAAGAAACCAAATTTGAACGGGCGAGCAGCTCACAGCGGTTGCCTCTAATGGGACTCGAACTGGGAAGCAATTCTGCACAAACAAACCGTGAGGGATTTATATGGATATCAGGCGGGTTATATCTTCTTCCTGTGTTGTAGCCGAAGCAGAGATTTGAAGTTGCTCATCCAGTAAGGTGATGGCGAGGGGTTTATATGGAGTTATTGTTGACTGCGGTTAGGGTAGGGTGGATTTGGATCGCGAGAACGGTAACCGCGTGCCAGGTGTAGGAAAGAGACCGTACCGCCGGTGAGAAATGTTATTGCGGCTCAGTGCCGGCTGCCGCACGTGTGGAGGGATGATGT
This sequence comes from Sequoiadendron giganteum, assembly GCA_007115665.2. Lineage (NCBI taxonomy): Eukaryota > Viridiplantae > Streptophyta > Pinopsida > Cupressales > Cupressaceae > Sequoiadendron > Sequoiadendron giganteum. The sequence continues at coordinate 261,658,159 of CM021107.1, forward strand.
TATTATGATGGGGGCGCGCGAAATCTTTGATATTTGCTTTTGGCTTTGCCAGGCATTGTGTGCGTGAACGGAGAGATCTCTAATTATTTGTAGTGGAAGCTCTCAATTGGCAAAAGAGTTTCGCTCTTGGGTCCCACAATTGTATTTCATACCTAACAATTCGGTACAGTTTTTTGTACCCACCTCGCCTCGTTACTTTATTTTATCCAACTTTCCCATGCAGTTTTTTTTTTTTTAAAAATTCGGAACTATCTATTTTTGTGTCCTACATATTTCTATTTTGGAGTTTTTATCGTTTATATGCAATGATAACGACTTCTTACCATTGAGCACGTAGCTAAAGCTGGCTCTCCTCAACCCCAAATTTCAGGGTGAATAATAAGTCAAATTTTCAAGGTTTGAGTTATCGTTCATGTTTCAATCATCGTTCATTGATACATGTCAATTAAAAATCTACTAAATTGTTCATGTTCTAATCACCGTTCATTGATACATGTCAATTAAAAATCCATTAATCCGCTCATGTTTCAATCACCCTTCATTGATATATGTCAATTAAAAATCTACTAAACCGTTCATGTTTCAATCACCGTTCATTGATACATGTCAAAAAAAGTCCACTAAACCGCTCATGTTTCAATCACCATTCATTGATACATGTCAAAAAAAGTCCACTAAACCGCTCATGTTTCAATCACCGTTCATTAATACATGTCAATTAAAAGTCCACTAAAAAAATTCAAATGTACGAATATTTGTCCACTTTATATCCACTAGTTACAAAAAAAACACTTTATTGGAGGAGTTGTGCAACTTTACTAGTATCAATAGTGCAGGGCATTTGTGCATACGTATTGGATCAATTGTGCAAATTTTGTGGTGGTCACAATGAATGATTATCGAGACACTAGAGAATATATATTGGACATCAACTTGAAATGGCCACTTTTTGAACTTTGTATACATAATGAATCCTCACACGTTCAAGCCAAAACAATAGCTATAAGCTCTTAAGTCACATAAAAAAAAAAAAAAAAATTGTCAAAATCTGGCATACCATTTAGGAGCTTCGAATGCACAAATTTAACTATAAGAGCTACTAGTACCCTTCCCCTAATAAGTAATTATACTAGATTAATATAATTATTTTTACAAAGATTTATCTAAAATATGTCAAAAAATACTCTTTTGGAGATACTTGTTCTATTTATGTATGATGAATTGATTAAAAAATGGGTGTCATAGGAAGAGTATCTCTTAATGTACTTATGTATGACAAATTGATTGAAAAATGGATGTCCACAAGAAAGATATCTCTTATTGTACTTATGTATGACAAATTAATTGAAAAATGGATGTCCACAAGAAAGATATCTCTTATTGTACTTATGTATGACAAATTGATTGAAAAATGGGTGCCACAAGAAGAATCTCTTATTGTACTTATGTATGACAAATTGATTGAAAAAGGGGGTGTGAAGAAGGATATCTCTTATTTTACTTATATCCAACTAATTGATTAAAAAAATGGTACCTCAAGAAGGATATCTCTAAACGTATTTTAGATAGATTTTGTTAGAGATAGCATAGGTTCCTTAAGAAGGATATCTCTAGAGGCATTTTGGATGTATTTTTGTGAAGATAACATAGGTGCCTTAAAAATGATATCTATAGACATATTTTAGATAATTTTTTTTAAAATAGCATAGGTGCCTCAAGAAGAATATCTCTAGAAATATTTTAGATATTTTTTACAAAAATACCATAGGTGCCTCAAGGATATCTCTTGACATATTTTAGATATATTTTGTTAAGATAGATATGCTAGTAACATTGCAATTGAAACACTTAAGATATTAATTGAATCACCAACATAATTTTAAGATAAATAATACTTATATGCTTAAATAAATAAAAAATTATAGTAAGATAATTAAAATTGTATTTATACCCTCCAAACATAAATATATATGTAATGTATATTACATCATAAGTAATAATAATATTTGTAGATATTCGAAATTGTCCTAGTATGTGAGCAACACTTTTACACTACTTATCATCATATTCCTAATGATTAAATGATGTTCAATTATTTAATTATTATCTAATTTAATATTCCACTATTAATTAAATGATTTATATTATTTAATTAATTCACTTAAATCTTATTCCTCTTTGATTAATTAAATAGATCGTATTTATTTAATTATGTCTTTAATTATCTTTATTCTTCTAAATTAAGTAAATAATTAATATTATTTAATTAATCATCCATTATCTCTTTGTAAATTAAATAATTATTTTAATTATTTAATTAACCATATTTCCACTTTCTAAATTAAATAATTACCTCAATTATTTAATTATCTTAGTTTCTCAACATTATCCACTCTTCAATAATAAATAAAATTAATTATTTTATTTTTTACATTTTATACTATATATTACAACTTTAAAATTTATTAGACTATATAAATTGACTTGGTATATTTTTATATAACTTAAACCTAAAAATTTATTATATATATATATATATATAATTTATTTTATAATGTTTATTAATAAAATATAAATTAGTTTAGAATCTTTTCAAAATGGAATATAAATATTTCTAATTTTTAAAATATTTTTAACAATAAATTTTAGATTTTAATTTTTTTACTAATAATTATCATTGCTTAAGCTATTAACTTACCAAAAAAAATAGTTATCATTGCTTTATATTAATATATATGATTTATAATATTTATTATACAAATATATATTAATTAAAAAATAAAATCAAAATAGAATATAATTGTTTTTAGCTTTTAGAATATTTTTAAAGATTTATTTTTAATATGAATTTAGAAATTTTTGTTAATTATAAGAGTAAATTTGAGATTTTTAGATTTATTAGTAATTATCAATGTTTTCTAATTTTATATTATTTTATTAATATATATAGGATATCCATATGACTAATAACATAACAAAAAAATCATTTTTTCAAGATACAATATTTATGTGTTTTACATGATTGGCGAGCTTTCAATTTTTCTATAGATTTAACTTTCTTCCATTTTCTCCATATTTTTTTGTCAAAATCTTCATTTTATAGCATCAAATCTCAACTTTGGGTTATTTTTTTTTTGTTACTTCATAAGCTTTGCACACTATTTGCATTCTCTCTATTGTCCCTCTCCTTGGAATGTATCTTTGGACTATATTCTTTGTCTATAGATGTATTTAAACATGTTGAGTTAATTTATTGTGTTTTTTATAATTCATGTTGTTTATTCCCGATTTCTAGTTGTACAAATGGTGACCCTGATGTGAAATAATATTTTTTTATGAAAATTTAGAATAATAAGTCAAATTTTATTTTTAGTTTAGGGGAAGGGTATGAGAAGCCGTTATAGTTAACTTTGCACATTCAAAGCTCTTAAATGGTATGTCATATTTCGACAAATTTTTTGGGTTTCTTTATATGTGACTTAAGAGATTATAGCTATTGTACACGGGAAGATTCATTTTGTACACAAAAGTCAACAAGCACTCATTTCAAGTTGACATCCAATACATATTCTTGAATGCCTTGATAACTGTTCAATTTGACCACCACAAAATTGCACAATTTATCCAATACATATGCACAAATGCCCCAGTAATCATGCACTATTGGTACCAATAAAGTTGTATGACTCTTCCAAAAAAAATTGTAACTACTAGATACAAAGTGGACAACTATTGGTACATTTGATTTTTTTAGTGGTATTTTAATTAACATGTATCAATAAATAGTAATTGGAACATGGACGGTAACTGAGACCTTTTCCCTAATAAATAATTATTAATAATTAATTTAGATTAATATTTATTTTTACAAAGATTTATCTAAAATATGTCAAGAGTTACTTTTTTGGAGATACTTATTCTATTTATGTATGATGAATTAATTGAAAAATGGGTGTCACAAGAAGGATATCTCTTATTGTACTTATGTGTGACAAATTGATTGAAAAATGGTGTGTGAAGAAGGATATCTCTTATTCTACTTATATAAGACTAATTGATTAAAAAAATGGTACCTCAATAAGGATATCTCTAAACATATTTTAGATAGATTTTTGTAGAGATAGCATAGGTGTCTCAAGAAGGATATCCCTAGAGGTATTTTAGATATATTTTTGTGAAGATAACATAAATGCCTTAAAAATGATATCTATAGACACATTTTACATATATATTTTTAAATAGCATAGGTGCCTCAAGAAGAATATCTCTAGAAGTATTTTAGATAGATTTTTATAGAGATAACATAGGTGTCTCAAGAAGGATATCTCTAGAGATATTTTAGATATATTTTTGTGAAGATAACATTGGTGCCTTAAAAATGATATTTATAGACATATTTTAGATATATATTTTTTTAAATAGCAAGATGCCTCAAGAAGAATATCTCTAGAAATATTTTAGATAAATTTTGTAAAGATAGATATGCTAGTAACATTGCAATTGAAACACTTAATATATTAATTGAATCCCCAACATAATTTTAAGAATAATACTTATACATTTAGATAAATAAAAATTTATTGTAATATAAATAAAATGTTACTTATACCCTCCAAACATAAATCTATATGTAATGTATATTACATCATAAGTAATAATAATATTATATATTAATATGAATTATATATATGTAAACATATATATTTTTAGAACATTATATATATACAAGAATAATGAGTATAATAACATTACTTTTATCTATATAAAATATAAATGAATATTACTATTTACATATATTAATATTGTATTATAATGTGTATAATTACAATAAATATTATTATATACATTAGTTGTCATATTCATATTCTCTCTTTGTGCTTTCCATTTGGCCTCTAGATCTTGGTAGGTTATCTCCATAGCCAATTCTAACATGGTATTAGAGCAGGTTGGGTGCCTTTGGTTAACCATTTTTGAGAGATCTTGATAAATCTTGAAAAGTTGAGTATGCTCTTCTCTTGCATTGAATGATGACCCGAAGAATAAAAAAAGCTTGAAAGAAATACCACTTTTGCGAGGTTCTTCTTTGTGGCTCTTTATTGCAGGTTCAAATCGAAGCTTTTTGAAGTAAATTTGAGTTCACCATTAAGTTTAGAGGGTTTGAGAAAGTTGTTTTTGCCTTATGTTTTGTCCAAATTGAACATATGAGGCCAATTCTATAAGAGTTTGAAGTTGAAGAGTGGTTGCTAGATCTAGAAGATAGCTACATTTTTGGAGCATTTTTGGGTCAAATCATGCATGTTGCCACTAGACCAGATATCATGCATGTAGTTTTCCTTGTCGAAAGATTTCAAGAATCTATTATAGAGAATCTCATGTTGCAGCAGTAAAGAGGATTAGATAGTTGAAAGACACTTTCAACTTTGGTCTATGGTATCCTAGGGATATTGATTTCTCTTTGAGTGCATATACAAATGTAGATTGGGTAGGTTGTATAGATGAAATAATAAGTAGAAGTGGTGGTGATTTCTTTCTTGGAAGAAAATTGGTTTCATGGTTGAGTAAGAAGCAAGATTCGATATCATTATCTATTGTAGAAGTAGAGTATATTGCAATAGCACCATGTAGTACACAAGTGTTATGGATGAAAAAGAAATTGAAGAATATCAGAGTATCATATGATGAACCTATTTCTATCTTATGTGATAATACAAGTGCTATCAATATTTCAAAGAAACTAGTAATGTATTCAATAAAAAAACATGTCTCTATCTAGTATCACTTTCTAAGAGAGAAAGTTACAGAGAATGAGGTGAAGTTGAAGTATGTGCCCACAAAGGATCAAGTTGCAAATATTTTTATAAAGGATCTTCCTAAAGATAATTTTTAATATCTACACTAGAAGTTAGAGGTTATTGCCCCTCATTCTTTCAACTAGATGCATAAGTTGGTGCATTTGTCCAAGTGAGAATTCAAGATACATTCTTGGTCCTGGACTGATGTTGAAGGCTACCTCTTAGGGGGAGAAGGTAGTAGAGTTTCTAATTAGTGCAGAGAAGTGCAAGAAGTAGAGGGAGAAATGAAGAATAAGTAGTACAAAATGTATAGTAATGAGAGCTGTATGGAGAAGAATAGTGGAGAGAGAGTAGTCGCTTGTTGGTGTTGCCTAAAGAGAAGTGAGAAAGTGGTGTCAAAAGTGATGTATGCTAAAGGGGGGGAATATAAAACAAAATTATATGCAGGTGATATGTCAAAGGGAAATATTTTTCCCTTTTCCATTGATGTCAAAGGGGGAGAGATAAATACTAAACAATAGAGAAAGTGAAGTCTAAAAAACACAAGGAAATAATTGATGTCAAAGGGAGAGAGTATGATATGAAATAAATAGGTGGAGAGTAATGGTTGAAGAAATCCCCAGATAGGGGGAGAGAAAGTTATGATTATAGAGAGAAGAATTTTGTGAATCAGAGGCAAAAAGAGTAAGAGAGAGTGTGAAGAGTAAGAGATGCCCCAGTCAGGGGGAGTGTTGCTTGATGCAAAGTTGCTTTTGTTGTTGATGGTTTTCAGAGTTGTGTTGCCATCAATGAAAAGGGGGGATATTGTTGCAAGTATTTTGTTGGTGTTGTCATTGATGTAAATAGTATGGAGTTGTTGAAGTGTGTTGCATTATGTTGTCTTTAGTGTTGTCCCTTATGTCAACCTCTAGTGTGGTATTGAGTAGATCTTGTAGATGGGGAGATTTCCAGTGTTGTAGATGTTTTAGTTATGATGATAAAGTGTTGCAGTGTTGTAGTGTTGTGTTGGTGTTGCTAATGCATCTAGTTTACTTGGTTTCCACGTTCTTTTGAGAAAATTTGAATAAAAATGTGGAATGTGACAAAGGTGTGTTTAGTGTTGTGCTTTGTATTTCTTCATGGTTGAAGATATGCTTGTGCAATTTGGATGTGATGATCAGAGGTATTTAGAGGTGTTAAATCTAGAGTTTCAGGTTCTAGATCATGCAGAAGTGGAAGATGTGTTTGACAGTGTGTTTGTTTATGAAGAAGGTTGTGTAGGAGAAATAGAATTTCTCTGCATTTGTCCACATTGAGGTTTCTGTTGTGTGGTCTCACAACACGCCCCATTTTTATCTTTAGCAAAATGTGGACCCCCTTGTCTTCTGTTGCTTTTTCCCTTTTCTTTTTGCTTGCTTCGATGTGCTTCTTTTGGAGGAAATGGTAAAATGGTGATTTTTTGATCCGATTTTCCTGGCCCCCACTTAAGTTCTTGCTTTGCCAAACTTGGGATGTTTGTAAAATATTTTCCCCGGCCTTATTGAAAAATTAGATCCTCGAGTCTCGGGTATCGGTGTCGTTGCGCTAACAATATTATATCTTCTACAAGTTTCACTTTTTTCCCAGCTATTCGTTATACCCTATAAGTTGTCACCCGGATGAAATTATCTTGGTGTTCACATATTGATTTTTTTCCCTAGTTAGCCTGGTAGTGGTTTTTCTTTTCTTTGGAACTAGAGACTAATTTTTTTTTCATATATTTCATTTTGAACCAATTTCGTCTCACTTGCACCTGGTCCTGGGTATCCTTTGTACCTAATTCTCACGAACCTAGTAGGCAAAAGTTTTGAGTCTTGGTAATTATTCAAAACCCATTATCGGATGATTCAAACCTTGATTTGTAGCTAATCATTAAGTATCCAAGATGAAAATTTCCTCTAAGGCCTTTTTCCCTCACAAGAATTAAAGTGACACATAAGTGTGCCATGTCACCCATCTATGTCACCTCCTTCTCAAATGGTGGGCCCCTACACAGGAACCAAGGAGTTCATAATTTGAACCCTAATCCACCATGATTGCACCTTTATTTAGGATAATTAATGCACATCAAAAGAAATCAATGAAGGTGGAAAATAGCACACATACTTGGCATCACCTCGAGCATGCAATTTATTTCATAATACTCTACCTTGCACTAGATTACTCACCTGTAAAGACATAAAATAATTAAAATCAAGATTATGGTGTGAACAGAAAGATAAGTCTCAAGACATTGAAGAACATAGCTACCAAGGGTTTTGAACTTTCATTCAGACAAGCATATCATTAGTGAAACCGGGTACACTTCTAGTAATTGAATTTTAGTTCATTCTTTTATGAATGCATGACTCAAGTCAAATGGCATTACCACTGGTTAGGTTGTTGAAATGTTGATTATTTTTAAGGGAATTTAACCTAATTACAAACTGTAATGTCATGAGTAAATAACTTTTATGAAGTACTAAAAATGGATGATTGAATTTAACTCTAACTCGCATAGAAGGCACATATTTGCTAATAATTCAAAAAATCAAGAGAAATATGAACACTTCTAGGAAGAAGCAAATAGATGAGGAATTTGCATCCCCCATTTCATAGGTTGTATTAGTCAATGGAACATTTATAGATACTCACCTAGAAGGGTTCACTAATAATGAATTCGTTACATGGATTTGGCAAGCGAATGCCTCTTAGTGCACCAAGAATATCATTGCAAGTGGATTGCATTTGTCTAGAGGGTTTCTGTTGGGAATGGATGCCTCTGAATTGGTATTAGAATGTATGAAATGGCATGACCCAAATAAGAGAGTTGTAGAGAAAGAAGGAAGAGTATATGCAAACCTCTCCATAAAGTGCATTGTATACACATTTGGGCTCCCCACGTTCAAATAAATAAATCCGTAGGATGTGAAGGTTGGCCACAATGTACTTGAATGTAGAGGAACACAATAGGAAGCTTATGAATTCAACATGGTGCTAGGAGAATCTTACAAAGTAGATGAAGCAAATCCTCAAGTCGACATTTATTCAAGATGTTTAGAACATAATAAGCCTATTGAGTAGGATAGCTAGACTCAAAGATGCTAGTAAATTCAAACTTTGGATGTTTGGGCTTATAGTGAAATGTAATGTCCCCTTCTTAGCAGTGATCATTGCAGTTGGTTGTTAGCCTATCCCGGAGGCCCGTAGGCTAGTCGGAAGCATAAATTAGGGTTTTCCATTTTCTAGGAGGATGTTTTGGTAGATTTGGAGGCTTGCATGTTGGAGTTTCATAGTTTTGATTCTGGATTCCTTTTGGGTTTTTAGAGAGCTTCGTAGTGGTGTAACATGCATCAGAAACATAGGACTTTTCTAGACATACTATTTTTAGTAAGTTGTGACACGACTACTCAAAATGCGGTTATATTGCATTTGGACACACTTACTATTTTTAGTAGTATGCTATTTTTAGTAAGTGTTATTTTTAGCAATGGCTATTTTTAGTAGGTTTCCAATAGGCCAATTCTGAGGCTATTTTTGGCAGGTCAGTTTGAGCAGTTGGTCTTCAACACTCTTAAGGCTATTTTTGGCGAATTCTACATTTTTGGTGAAATACTTGGCTAAGTCATGGAAGACGCCAAGTTTGGGGGAAATAATGCTTTTAAGTGAAAATAACTCCTTTGCAAAAGTGGACAACTTCATTAAGATGAATTATTTAAGAGGTTTATAATGTTTATTTTCAATTAATATTTGGGACACCTACATTATACTTTATTTATATTTTAATAAAGTATATTACCTTCATGAGGATGGATGACTTGGAGAGATGATGAGATGAAATGCAAATGTCAATGGCGAATTTGAATGTGAATCTCATGTGGGCGCCCTAATTGGAGGGAAAAAAAAAAGTAATTGATGGAGAAACTTATAAATAAGAGTGTTGGGCTCTTTGTTTGGTATCTATGAGAAAATATAATGAAGTGCTATTGAAATGGAGACTGAATTTCTTCGAGGAATGCATACCTCCTAGCTTATACTTAGTTTCTTGCTTGAAAGATAGAAACTAGCTAAGTGAGACGATTGTTCTTTACACTGAAGAACAGATTGAGTTCATTGTAATGGAGTTGTTTGAAGTTTTCTGATGTCTTTTGAGTGTTTTGTTAGTTTACAAGTTTTTTTGTTGTGGACCTGAAAGTGTTTTTCAATCATAAGTCTGAGAGTGGTTTTTATTGGCTTCTGGGTACTGGCTCTATCTTTTCCTAGGCAATGGGCACCCTTGTTTGCAAATTTTGAGAATTTTTGAAGGAGTCCTTGATTTTATAATGTTGGTTGCCCCTCTTGGGAGGTTGTACCATGCCTGAAAGTTACCTTGGGAAACATTCTTAAATAATAGTTCAAGTTTGTTGTGATTTCTTGGTCTTAGTTTGGTCGCTTACTCCTTAGGCATCATTTGCATTATGTTTTAGGTGATTTGGTGGATTTTGAGAGAGTTATAAATATTTTAGTGAGGTTATACTCATTGGTCTGAGTTTTGGTACTTGCTAGTTTGTCATATCAGATTTTAGTAGTTGGAGTTTCTAGGTATGTTTTTCATAGTTGAGAGTCTTTTGGAGTTGGAGAGACTTTATATAATATTTTCAGCACTTGAGACATCTATAATTCTTTGTTCTTGTAAATTCTATCTCACATTGTAATTCCTGGTTCAATAGTACTGAACAACTCTTAATATTTTTGTAGTTATCTATTGTATTCCCACTTTTAGTGGAAGAAGGATGGCTTGTTGCCTTATTTACATTCTTTGCATAAGCACTTCATTCCCACCATTTGGTGGAATAGACAGGCCTCGCCACTTTTACTTTTTGTACTACATTCTCATTTGTTGGTCAGTTGAGCCATCACTCTACTCCTGTTGAATAAGTGGTCGAGTTACATAATTTATAATTCCAACATTCAATTTTCTATCTAATGATCCTCGGTGCCATATGCTCACACCTCGCTCATCATTGGGATCTTGGTGTACATTCTTGGTGTAGGGTTACATTTTAGTGTTGTTTTGGATTTACTAACACTGACAAGTAATATTGTTGTTAAAAATTGAAAAAAATTGTAAGGGGGTCATTTTAGTGGTATCAAAGCCAAGATCCTGCCATCCTATGGCCATCAGAGTTCAGTTGTCAGATGTGTGATAGAGAAAATTGACCATACATAAGAAGTCAGGAAAGAACTCATAGTTAGTTTCCACCAGTTCTAGAGGCAGATACATTTTTAGAGGCTTTGAGAGAAACTGGTAAAGGAGTTGAAGATACTAGTAAAGCAGTTGAACATATGGCAGAAGGCACTAGAGCTTCCATGGAAGAAAAGGAAGCTAGAATGGAAAAGACATTTTATGGCATGATAGAAATGATGTCACACTTGTTAGCAAAGATGGATCAACAAGTGATTCCAAATCATTCCCAACCACAAAACAACAATGGAGAAAATAGTGGTACATATGGCAACAATAGTTTGGAAGTGAATGGAAGGAATAGAACCATTCAATAAAATGTTGCAACCACTAGAGGTTCAACCTCTAGGCCTATTTTCCCTACCTTCACTCAAAGGGAGGAACCACCAGTAGAGAATGGGGTACCCTTTGCAGATGATGCAAGGCAAGCTTACATAGAGTATGCCACTTTGCCACCTAATCTCACTGAACAATGGTCTTTTGATCAATTCATGAAGCAAAGAAACAAAAGGAATGATAGAAGAGTTAAATACCATGCTCCTATGGATCCTAGAACTGACTATCATCAAGCCCTTAGAAAGGTGACCTTGGCAAATTTTGATGGGAGTGATAAGTGTACGACAAGGTTGTGGTTGTAGAAGCATGATAACTATCTTTCTCTTAGACTGATGCCTGAAGAAGATGCCATAAAGTTTGCAACTTTACATTTGGAAGGAGTTTCCCATGAGTGGTGGTACCATAGTTTGGTCACTCTTGGCCACAACCTCATTCAAATGTATGATGAGTTCACCAATAGGCTGATTGAGATATTTGATGCTAAGGATCCTAAAGTGAAGTTTCATGAGCCTGCACAATTGAAACAACATAGCTCATTAGATGCATACATAACCAATTTCCAAAGACTTTCCATGATGGTGCCCAACATCACAAAAAGAAGATTAGTTGTATTGTTTTCTGAAGGTTTGATGGAGCCATTGAAGGGGTGGGTAAAAGCATTTGATCCACCAAGTCTTAACAAGGCCATCAAGAATGCTAGAAGCATGGATTTGGTTGCCTCAAGGCCAAAATTTCAGTCTAAGCCCTTTTCACATAAGAAGGAAAAGAAGCATTTTTCAAACTAGCATAAGAAATTACCTTCTAAGATGAATGATGAGCTTTGTGAGAAGCTTAGAAAAGAGGGTAAATATTATAAATGTATGGAGACATGGACCAAAGGGAATAGATGATATGGAAGAGGCTATTCTAATCACATGGAGGCCTATTATGATTTTGGATAAGAATCTAATCACTTGGAGTAGCGGTCTGGTTTTGTAGAAAGTGAGAAAGAAAAAGATCCAGAAGAGTCCAAAGATGAGCAAGGAGGTAGGGGCACATTTTCCCAACTGTCTAGTTTTCAAAAGAATGAATCTTTCAAGTTTTGTGGCATGATTGGAAAGCATTGAATTATTGCTTTGATTGATACTGGAGTGACACACAATTTCATTGATGAAGGAGTGGTTGCAAAGAGAGGACTCAAAACTGAAGAGTTCGAAGGTTTCAAAGTTATGGTGGTGGATGTATTTAATATCTATTGCAATCAAAAAGTTTCCAACATGTCTTTTCAATTGGGCAATCACGAAGTCAAAGATGACTTCTATGTTGTTAGCATTGGAGATACAGATGATATCCTTGGCATTAAATGGATGTGATCTCTTGGAGAGATCTCTCTAAATCTGCAAACAATGGAGCTAAAGTTTCAATCAGATGGAAAGAGGGTGGTGCTAAGAGGAATGTCAAATGAAAGACCATGAATTATGTCTTTCAAAAGAATGGAAAGGCTGATTTGGCATGATCAAGTTGAGTCGGCAACAGATTGTATGATCCTACCAGCTGATCCAATTGAAATGAAGAGGCACTATCCACCTGATATTCAGTCATTGATCACTAAGAAGAGTAAGTTTTTTTTCTGATCTACCTCTTGGAAGACCTCTTGAAAGGGGAACTGAGCATGTCATAAAACTTTAAGAAGGGGCCAAGCAAGCCATTACAACCCCATACTGGTATCCTAAGAAGCAAATAGATGAGATTGAGAAGAACATTAGAGAACTATTGGAGTTGGGTTTCATTCGCCCAAGCAAGATTCCCTTTCCTTTAGCAGTTGTTCTTGTGAAGAAAAAATACAATACCATTCGCATGTGTGTGGATTACCATGCGTTGAATCAAAAAACAATCAAGAACTGGTATCCTATTCCAAGTATAGATGAGGTCATTGATGAGCTACATGTGACCAAGTTCTTTTCAAAAAAATATCTAAGATCGGGCTACTATTAGATTCGCATGAGGGGATTAGATGTTGAGAAGATGAAATTTCAGTGCCATTATGGTCATTTCAAGTTTTTAGTCATGCCATTTGGGTTGACTAATGCTCCTTCCACCTTCTAGTCTTGTATGAAACGAATATTTCAGAAGTAGTTGAGGAAGTATGTGTTGATTTTCTTTGATGATATTCTCATTTTCGGAAAGACATGGGAATAACACCTTAAGCACTTGGGGGAAGTGCTTAGCATACTTGAATCAGAGAGCTTGTTTACCAAGGATTCCAAATGTGAGTTTGGAATGACAAAGCTTCTCTACCTTGGTCACATAATTAGTGCTAAAGGAGTGAAAGTTGATCCAGAAAAGATTAAGGAAATCATGGGTTGGCCACCTCTAGAGAACTTGACACACTTCAAGGGGTTCTTGAATCTATGTGGCTTCTACAGAAGGTTTGTGAAGGGGTACTCTCAAATTATTGCTCCTCTTACTGATCTCACCCAAAAGGGAGCTTTTGAATGGTTAGAAAGGGCACAAGGTGTTTTTGATAAGTTCAAGAAAATGATGAGCTCATGTCCCATTTTTCCTATACCTAATTTTACCAAGCCATTTTGAATTGCAATGTGATGCATCAAGAGAAGTAGTTGGTGTTGTTTTGATGTAATAAAAAAATCCAATTGTATTTGAGAGAATAAAACTAGGAGGTGTTGAGATAAATTACTCCATCTACGACAAAGGAATACTTGCAATCATGCATACATTAGCCAAGTTTAGAAAATACTTGGTTGTTGTCAAAATGGATCACAATAGTCTCAAACACTTTATGCATCAAAAAGATTTGAACGAAAGGCAACAAAAGTGGGTGAGTAAGCTACAAGCTTATGATTTTGACATTGAGTATGTCAAAGGCAAGAATAATGTTGTAGCAGATGCACTATCTAGAAGGCCTCATTTAAATTCATTGTGTGAGCTTACTGCTGATTGGAAAGAGTTGTTGCTTGTTGATTATGCCAAAAATTAGTTTGCAACCAGCATTGTTGAAGGTAATTTTCATGATGAAATGTACAAAGTGGTTGATGGTTTGATATACTACAAAGGGAGGATCTTCTTGGTACCTGAATCTAAGCTCAAAAAGAAGGTCTTGCAAACTTTTCATGACATTCCACTTGCTGGTCATCAAGGTTATTTCAAGACCTATAGGCAGATCCGTGAAAGATCTTCATGGAAGGGGTCAAAAGATGAGGTGTTGTGCTACATCAAGGAGTTTCACACTTGCCAAATGAACAAGAATGAACATACATTTCTAGCTGGTTTGTTGCAGCCTCTACCAATTCCCAATTAAAAATGGGAAAGCATATCGATGGATTTCATCATGGGGCTGCCAAAAGCTCAAGGAAAATATTTTATCTATGTTGTGGTTGATAGATTAACTGAGTTTTCTCATTTCCTTACCATCACTAGTTCATTTTCAACAACTAAAGTTGCAGATTTGTTCTTTCATGAGGTGTTTAGATTGCATGGGTTGCTGAAAAACATTGTGAGTGATAGGGACAACAAGTTCCTAAGCACTTTTTGGCAAGAGGTTTTCAGATTGAGTGGTATTGTGCTCACTCCAAGCACTAGTTATCACCCACAAACAGATGGGAAAATGGAGGTTGTGAACAAGTGGTTAGAGGGATATCTTAGAAACTATGTTTCAAAGCAGTAGAAAGCTTGGGTAAGATGGCTTCATTTAGGAGAGTATGGCTACAACTCATCCTTCCACATGTCTATCAAAATGTTTCCATTCATGGTGCTCTATGGATATGAGGCCCCTAGCTTTGTTGATTTGATGGTTGGTGATAGAAAAGCCCCTCAAGCGAGGGATATGTTGCAAAAAAGTCAAGATGTATTGAAATATTTGAAGAAAAATCTTCAGATAACACAGAATCAAAAAAAGTTGTACATTGATCAGTAGCATGTTGAGCACACATTTGAGGTTGGTGACATGGTCTATTTTAGACTCCAGTCTTATAGAAAATCTACTTTCAAGAAGAGTGGAGCAGAGAAACTCAAGCCATGTTTCTATGGGCCATTTAGAGTCATCATGAGAGTTGGTGTAGTGGCCTATCAGTTGGAGCTACTGCCGAGTAGCAAAGCTCACAATGTCTTCCACGTGTCTCACCTCAATAAGGCGCTTGGGCACAATGTTGTTTCTTCTTCAAATTTTCCTCCATTGGATGAGGAGGGATAGTTAGTTCTGATTCTAGAAGAGATCATTGATTCCAGAGAATGATCTTTGAGGAGGACAATTAAAGATTTTTTGGTGAACTGGAAGAATTTTCCTATTGAGGATGCTACTTGAGAGAATGAGGAGGTTTTGCAGCATCCAGACTTGCAAATGCTTGAGGGAAAGCAATCTTGTTGAGGGTGGACTGTAATGTCCCCTTCTCAGCAGTGATTAGTGTAGTTGGCTGTTAGCCTATCCCGAAGACCTGTAGGTTAGTTGCACTACTATAATTGACTCCAAATTTCGATGAATGTTCATTGATATTTCGAAAAACTATTGTCAAAATATCGACGAAACACTCATATGAATTTCATCACTATTTTTTTGTAGCAATTTTGACCAACTCTTATATGTCGAAAGTATGACCCAGCATTGTCGGTCATCGCCACAGAAAAGGTAATTGGTGTTCGTCAGAAAATTGACACAAACTTCGTCGCAATATCGACGAACAATCACCAAACGTTCGTCGCATGTATAGCAACTTCATTGGAGGTTTTGGTGGTTAGTCAGTTTAGATGCGTCGAAATTGCGACGAAAATATCATCGCATATATAGCAACTTCATCATAGGTTTTAATAAATTTTAATATTTTGCAGAAAGGTGAATTATCATGGATGTTGATAATAAGGTGTTAAATCTCAGCCGCTCCTCGCCATCCTATGATGACCCCACCATAGAGTATTGAACAATCACGATATCACGGGAAGGCACCATCTATCACATTAAGAGAGGCCGAAAGAACATTATGAATGTTTTAATATATTAAGCCGACCTTAATATATGAACTAGTGTGCTACTAAAGCGGATCTAAAATGCACATGCTTAAAATCAATGAAGATGTTTAAATCTCAACAGAAAGGGTGCTCGACATTTAAGGTCAAAGTTTTCAACTATCTGAATGAGCAAGTTCGCTGAAGATCAATTGCTTTGTTTCCCATTCTCATGGTCAAGGAAGTGCTGAAATAGTAACACACGGTTCATCATGGGAATTACAGAGAGGTTGAAGACACTATTGTAAAAAAATCAAAGGTATGACAAAATAGTGAAGTAACATAAAGTTGTGAAAGAGAAGATTGAGACATTCATATGAAGGACAACCATCAAACAAAGGTTTTAATCAAGACACAGTCATCCTTTGATAGGTTGAAAGAAAGTCATGAATATAAGAGGACAATTTGCAAGATAGTCATATACATTGTAAAGGACAATGAATAAGGTTTTAAATTATTACTCAAAGAGCAACTAGTAACCTAATCCTAGTATTTGAACTCCATTGCATAAAATTTTATTGAAAAAGGAAAGTACTATGTAGTTGAATACAAAAAACTCATCTTACAAATTTGCACAGCAAGCACAACCTACGAATTGGATTCTAATTTTGCTAAAAAAGAAAAAATCAAACTAGTGAATATTAAACTACACACTAGAATCTAATTTTGTGGAAAATGAGCAATTTGGTGAGAAAAAGTACTTGCAGTGCGTCTTGGATACTTAGCTAGTGTACTAAAAAATAGGATTGCAAACCCATAATTATTCACTCTAAAAATTCAATAGAAAAATATAGAATGTTATCCTAGATACTTAGCTCTTAGAAAAACAATAAAACAATATGAGCATGATTATTTAATGGTTTTACCTGGTCTCACTCTTGATCTCCATGTTTGAGATCCTTCTCTTTAAGACCCCATGAATCCACTTTGATCCATTGCTGCCAAAAGCGATATTAATGTGTAAATAAGGAGCCACATTTAGACAAACTAGTTGTTGATTTCTTCTAAGAAATTTAGAGACTACAAAAAGAAGATACCTGATGGGGATCATGTGGGATTCCTAGAGAAAGCACTACAATATGGCCCCGAGTAGCAATGAAAAACTTTGGATTAGCTTCACAGTAAATCCTAACAACATGGCATTGAGGCTCCTCTTCATTAAGTTGATGGTATGAAGAACTAGATCCATATCCTCCTTGAGATACATATCATATTGAATAGAAAAACACAGTGACACAAGCAATCTGAATTGTGAGATAAAGCCTCCAAACCCTCTATGGAAACATGAATTTTACCAAATAATCAAAATTTTAAATTTAAGTAATACCCAAGAAAAATAATTTCATACAATGCAACTACACATGAAACTTACAAATGGGACTGATCTTCCACTTCTGACTCTCCTTCTTATTCCATTTGAAGAGGACAACCTCTAGCCCTTGATTCAGCTATTTTATTTTAGCATTAACAAATAAAAATATTTTTAGCACAAGAAACAATCCTCACCCATCTAAACAAGCACCTATAAGACAAGCCCAAAAATCTAAGTTTATCACAATCAAGTAAAGATTAAATCCTTATAATAGATCACAATAATTGAAAAGTATTAATTGGATCAGTAAGAAGAATCAAATAATTAGGGTTGAGCACTATATAAACCACTACTATCACAACTATTGAAACATGCTCAGGTACTGGGTCCTCTCCCCAGATTAAATTAAGGAAAATGTTATTGTAAACACAATATGTATAGAAGAATATGAATGTAAAGGAAAATGGATATTAGCAAAACATAAATGTAAATAAAAGTAGTGTGAGAAGAAAATGGATCTAAATTGGTGTTGAACAAATAAAACCATACCCAATTAACATGAAGTTATACTGACCTTGTACTCATTTCCATTGTCAATCTTGAAGGTTACTTTGATGCCTTATGCAGAAACTCTCTAGCCACGAGGCAAGATAAGGCGGGAAAACCAAGTATATATTGATGACTTCCTGACAATGAAAAAGAAACAAGCAACCAATCAACCCTATTAGAATAGAATAATCTTATGAATGGTTTTTATTTGTTTCACTGGCTAATGGATAGTGGACCTAGTTCACTTGAATTGAGATACTACTAAGATGTGTTGACTGGAGATTTTAGACTACCAATATTCTCCTTCAATCTCTATAAGTTACTTTTGTCTTAAATATATTCAAGATAACTCTACAAAAAAAATCCCTGATCTCTTATAAATTATGCAGATTATTTTGTTAATACTTCTCCATTTTGATATTTTCTTTCAAAAATTCATAGAAAGATATGTAATGCCATATTTGAAACTTACATATTTTAATTTTACTAGTTTTGTAATTATAGGACATGATTCCAATAATTGTGAAACGCATTGGCAATATGCTGGATGAATGAAGTAAACTATGCAATTGGTAGGCGTAAAGCTAAATTCCTTAACCCTTGCCAACATCCTTCTTGCCTGTTCTAAAAAATGTGCTTTGGAATAGGGCATTAAAATCCATCTAAGTATAATGAAAAGGAGGATTTTGTCAGATATTATATTACAGTAAGTTGAATGAATGTAAGTAGAGAAATTTTTGCATTCCTGCAGATGGTACACAATTTCATGGTTAAGTGGAAGCCTCCCATCAACAACAAGATCCAAATATCCATGTATCTATCTCAATCGAGCCTCTAAACCCTTTAGAGATGCCAAATTTTCCACTAACCTATTATGCACAAAAGTCAAATTTTAGAGTTATCTCACCACTAAAAACAAAAGAAACAGAGGTTTGAAACCAAATCCACACACAACACAATGTTCATAGTGAAAATTTAGCACTTTATTTCACCTTTGCATATTGGTTTGATGCTTCAAACGATGCATTTCTTATATTGAAATGTGCATTACCTTATTGAGCTTCTCTTTGTTTTGAGAATAGTTTAATATTCTCTACTTAATAGGACCAACCACGTGAATGTGGAAGCTCATTTGGCCCCTCCCCCCTCACATCACTCTCAATTCCCCATACCTGATCATATAACATTAATCATTCATTCATCCATTAATAACATATAGCATTCATTCATTCATCCTGTATTAATAACATATAACATTCATTCATTAACATATTCGCATTCATTCATTCATTCATCCATTTATAACATATAAAATTCATTCATCCATCCATTAATAACATATAACATTCATTCATTAACATATAACATTCATTCATTAACATATTCACATTCATTCATTAACATATAACATTCATTCTTTCAGTTTTTACATATTATCAAAAATATGGTTGTCATAATATGATTACAACCACTTTTTTTTTGTTTCCTTTTTGCAGCTAGAAAAAGTTGAAGTGGAGTATCATTTTCTAAATCATCTGTCCCCCCTTCATTTTTTTTGAGCTTTTCTCATGATCTTAATGTATGCCTAGTCGTGTACTCACGACGTGGATGCTGCTGCAAGGGGGGGTCTGCTGTAATAGCAAAGAAATGTTAAATTGATATTTTTATTATGATTGTTACAAGTATTTCATTAATTAAAAGAAAATTAGAGTGGTGCTCTTTACCTAATGGGGCCACATCATGTTCTTGATCTTATCTTATAGCCTCATGCTCAACATGTTGAACACCCTCTAAATCCTGATCTAGAGTTGAAACACGAAAGGTTACATTAATTAATACACCAATTGCAATTAAATATGTTTAAAAGAACATTAGAGTGGTCCTTTTTACCTGATGGGGCCACATCATGTTCCTGATCTTATCTAGCCTGATCATTCTCAACATGTTGATCACACTCTATATGATCTAAAGTTGAAACACCAAAGGTTACATTAATTAATACACCAAATGCAATTAAAGATGTTTAATTATATTAATCCATACTGTGTTTTGTATAGCACATGAATACATCCAGTACCGAGATGCACACCATGACCTTCATCTACAGGTTGTGCTCCACCCTCACCAGGCTACATTCCAATGTCATGTGCAGTATTATCATTGCTTGTCTATTTAAAACAAATAGGCACATAATTACTTTATGGTGGAAATTAATATTGAATAGATTGCACAAGTATTCAATTTTTTATAAAATTTATTGAGTTTATTTACCTACGTGTTGGATGTAGTGGAAGATTGTGTTTTCCCAGTCAAGACTCTTAGGCATTCAGCCAAGGCTCCATAGCCTTGATGGAAGGCAATCTTCAGGTCCTCTTCTATGGGCACTATGTTGAATTCAGAGCCCTGCATTTTTGCATAAGATCATGAATTTTTCTTCTATGGTGTGATAAAACCAAAATTGTTTGCAATTTATTATTTGGATGTGCTATATTTCATTTATTGATGCTTACAATTCGTGTAGCTAATTTTATATAACCACCAGAGCCAAGTTTGTGTTGCCCATGTTTTTCTAGTCTTGCCTTTGTTTCCTTCAATGTGCCGGGAAACCTATGAAAAGTTTGAAATACATTAGATTATGTAAAAAGAAAGAGTAATTAGTATATAATTACATTGTTGATAATATCACATACCTTCCTTGGCCCGGTGGTGTCTTTCCTTTTATCTTTTCAGCCTTCTCCTTTCCATCTGACACCAGGTCCTTCCACTCCCTCTTTGGAATCATGGGGGGATGCTCATACTTTCTGTTCTTTGCTAAATGTGACCTATATTGGTCCCTCACATACTTTAGATAGGTACCAACTTTCTTAAGGACCTTGGTTTGGTTGAATGTTTTGTCACCGAAGAGCACAACTAAATGGTTAATGATCTCATCTTTTAAATCTTGATTTTGGGCATTCCACTGTGTAAGTATGGTGGGCCCAAAGAGCTCCAATGTAATATCACTTAGATGTTTATAAAAAACATCATTTCCTACAAAATGATCATGGGATCATTAGTCTAAAAAGAGTGATCAATAAGTAAATTTCAATTGGATTAGATATAATAATAATTAAAACATTTTAAAGTACATGGGACCTTCTCTATCTTAATGGGAATGAAATCCTCGGTCACCACAAATGTGACCAATAATGTTCCCATACTAGTAATCTGGGAAGATCCAGGAAATGCTACTAAAACATCACCAGTACTAGTGGCCTCTGCATCCCCAAGTACATGTCTTGGTGCATGTTCTGGCATGTGTTCACTATTAGAGGGTGCACTACCCAATGCCTGCATGGTATGTGTTTCTAACATATCAGTTGACAATAAAGGCATGGATGATGGGGTTGGATGATGTGATGTATGCTCAAGAATATTAGGATCAACACTTGTACCAACCCCTACTCCTCGGGCAACACTTGTAGTACCCTGATCATGGACAACAACATCATGAGGATGCAAATAATCCTGTAAAAACAACACATATTTTAGTTCATGACATAAAAGAGTACAAAATATAGAACCATGAATGAACTTATTTTATAATTAAAGATCTCATGATAGCTTACTTGCAAGTTCTATGCTCTCTCAGTCAATATTTTAACCATTTATCTTATCTCATCTATTTGAGGCACTATGAATATCAACTGAAGGATTTATTCATTGCATTTTTTTTGGCCCTGATGGTTTTGGCCTTCCATCAATGTACATAGCCACTCCTTTATTTTTATCCTTATCTTTTAGTTGTATATAATTTGTTGACAGTGCATACCTACGCATACTTCATGTATATCTAACCAGTTGCATCCAATCTTTGTAACTATAGTAGGGTTCGACATACTCCATCAATTCAGTAACTTTTTCGTAACAGACCTTTATGTCATCTATGCAAAATAGGCCCAAACCATGTAATGATGATGGTGCTATGCGATATATCCTCTCGTTGACACAAAAATCAATATTTATTGGAGGAATTTCCTTGGGTACCCATTGTTTCCATAGATGTTTGTACTTCAAGGGCACCTCGATGTCACCTATGCTCTCATCATCATAAGAAAATGACCCCCCTTCAACAAGAAAAAAAATCCATGCGTTTACAAATTCTTCTTCTAATCTTTTGACCTCTAGTTGATCTCCCTCTTTTAGACCTACTACATGTCTCACTTTCCTCTTCTCTTCCTAAATTTCCCTCACTTGAGGAAGACAGATTTGACAAATACCTATTTGGTAGTACCTGCACTCATAAGGATGTTGGATGAAGTTCTTTCATGGTGATGTGATCCCAAGGTGACATCATGATTAATCTATTATTTCATCGCTAGAATTTGATAGGTTATAAGGCAATCAAGTCTTGATAGATTGAAAGTTATTGTTACTATCATCCAAATGTGTCCATCACAAATCAAATATACTTAATGTTTTAACTCCCAAACTTTGTAACAAATGTTAAATGTGACTATAGTCCACCAGTTACACAACCAAGGCCTCAAATGTATTCTCTAATTGTAATCAAATGACTTTTTCTCTTCATACAAGTTAATAAACTTGAAGGG
Organism: Sequoiadendron giganteum; assembly: GCA_007115665.2. Taxonomy (NCBI): domain Eukaryota; kingdom Viridiplantae; phylum Streptophyta; class Pinopsida; order Cupressales; family Cupressaceae; genus Sequoiadendron; species Sequoiadendron giganteum. The sequence goes on from CM021107.1 coordinate 261,680,956, forward strand.
AAACACCACCAAGTGGTTTATTGGACACCTACATGACTAAAAATAGCAGCAAATTTACATTTGATTTCCATATGTCTAAGTGGTTAATGAGGAGGGAGTGTGTACTAGGCATGGTTAAGTCATCATAAGTTTATGCTTTGGCAATAAAAATTGTTTAAGTCATCTTAAATCTTCCTATGTCTAATTGCTAGGAGACTTTTGGTATGTTTTAAGGTAGGATGAGTGGTTGCATCAATGTTCTAGTTCTCTATGAAAAGGTTTCAACATCTTCAAATAGTGAAAGTTAGTGCTCATAGTCATTCGAAACAACAACATTTTGATTATGAATGATGGTAGGATTTGATAATTTAAAAGAATTGGCTACCCAACAAACTTAAAGTTAAAAGAAACTTTTTCAGTTTAAGGGTTTAACACTTTCTTTCATCTTTTCATATTGGTTTGATGCTTCAAACGATGCATTTCTTATCCCACTTCTATAATATTGTATTCCCATCCCATTGTCATTGTTGCAATTTTTGGAGGAGTTGATACCAAAATTTCATATCAAATACCACGTTTTTGAAGCAATTTTCTGTGTTTTTACTATTTTTCTGAAGTTCTTTTGTGTTGTATGGATCCGTATAAGCTTGAAATTATTTGAGATCATTGGTGTAGATAAATATATTTGTTCCCTTTCATTTTCAATTTTTTTGAAGTGCTAAATCAATAATTTGTGGGAGAAAACAATCAAATACAGGGACTGCCCTATTTTGCCTATGTAAGGGTTTGAGGGCTAAATAGAAATGACATCCACCAATCCACCCACTATCTTGGAACTATAACTCAGTGGATTGTTGTGAAACATGGTATGATAGAGGTTAATTACATTTAGGGGTCTGTTAAAGCAAGAAACTTGGCATTGAATTGATGCCCTAGGGCTGACAGGGGCAATTTTCTTATGAATTTGTGGTTGTTAAGTAAGGTTTTATTAATTTGATGGATATCTTGGTAGAGTCATTATGACACTATTTGATGGTCCAATCTCTACTTCAAAACAAACATATCCCTAACAAATCTAAGAGCTATAATGGGATGGCATTAAAGGAACCTTCATATGAAGGATCTTCTAATGAAGGACCTTTGAATTAAGGTCTTCATTTGAAGGTCCTTCATGCAAATGTTATTTTTATTAAGCATTTTGGACATGAAATATTTAAAACAAAAAACCTTCATTTGAAATTCTTGACATGGTATCATTTTTGAATGAAGGTTCTTCATTCAAAAGTCATGACGACATCACCTTCAAATGAAGGTTCTTCATTCAACTTGTATTTTATAATTCTGAAATTTTGGGATTATTTTTTTTCCTCATCCCACAAGTGGGACACACTATTGTACAATCACTCATTAACAAAGAGATGAATGTGTGATAATAATTTAGGGTTAAAAATAAATCTATTTGAGCCTTTCATAAATGAAAGGACATTTGATGCAATAATATGCCTTTTCAAAGTTTTAACTTAATAGTAAGGGCATCATGAGTAGTTTGTTGGGCCCATTCAACAATCTCTGATGCAAGGATTGAATTGTATAGAATGTATCTACTATCAAGAAAGCCAATTTGTTTACCTGTATGATTATATCTCAAGAAATAGGTTTAATTGTGATGGCATTGATATTGACAAACATTTTGTAATCTAGGTGTTGAGAAGCATAATTGGCCACCATCATAGGAAAGATTCTTCATTCTCACTTTTAGGTGTTAGAATTTAACAATACCTTGATTGATGAAAGAGGCCAAAGAGCCTTTCTCCATGGCATCCAGGTACACATAGAAATGGTCTTCTCTTATACGGTTGGACATGATTTAAAGAACTTAGCTAGGAATTATCCATTTAACCTAAGGTTTTCTCATAATGCCATCATTGGAAAAGTATGATCAAATTCTTCTATTATGAAGAATTTGAGTTCTTATAAGATTATATTCCTCTATTCATAATTTTTAAGGGTTGTGTGTGGAGGAGGTTATCACTACCAAGAAGGGAGGAGACCTTTCCTTGCATATGTTTGTGGTGGAGGTATTAAAGAAGAATTGTATGCCTCTATTTCCATTCATTAGATCTAGCTTATCCTAGCATATACTTGGGCTCCTTTTCCCCTATAAACTTCCATTTTTTTGAGTTAATGTTATGTAAACGTAATTCCATGCTATGTTGAAATATAAGAGGTGGAGGAGGCCAAAAGGAAATAACCCCTTTTTAGTTGTACCTTCAAATTTTTTCTTATTGTTTTATGTTTTTAGCAACTTTGTGGACATAAGATTTGAGGTAGGTCGTACAATAAAGAATAAAATGTTCCCACCAACAACCAAGATGTGGGTAGATTATAGGAGTTTTTCCAAGACCTGAAGCTAGTCGATAAAAATGTGAAAGACTAAACTATTTTATTTTTTCTATCTTATCGTATACCATTTTATGAGAATGGGGGTGCCAATGTACAAGAAGATCTTTGGAAACTAGGCATGAAAATTGTAGGTTAAAGATAATGGGGGTGCCAAACTTACAATATTGATTATCCCTTGGTCGTCGATTTTCCCTGAGTGCCCTCAACCTCATCCTCGACATTGGTATTGACCTTGTTTTCACTCCTCCATACTCTTCCTCGGTGCTGGTATTGACCTTGTTTCCACTCCTCCAAACTCTTCCTTGGCGCTAGTATTGAACTTTCACTTCTCCAAATTGACGAGCTACAACCTAGTTTCATTAAGTTTTAGAGTATGTTAATTAAATTTAAAATTATGGCGCCATTTAGCTAGGTTTTAATATTCTACAATTCCTCCAATCAAAACATTCCAGCTTAGGAACCTTTACAACTCATGCTTATGGCCCCACCATCTCCTGCGTCATCAAAGAAATCAACGTGTCAACATTCCCTTGATATCGTGATCGTTAACCATCTTGCAACTCTTGATCACGTGATAGCAGGTAACTGTAGATCTTGATCTTCAACTAACTTTCTCATTCAGACGGTTGACAACTTTGACATTAAAAGTCGAGCACCTTTTCTGTTGAGATTAAAACATCTCTACTGATTTTAAGCATGTGCATTTTAGACCCACTTTAGTATCTCACCAATTAATATATTAAGGCCGGCTTAATATATTAAAACATTCATAATGTTATTTTGGCCTCTCTGAACGTAGATGGTGTCTTCTCGTGATATCGCGATCAATACAATATTTCAAAAAAGGGCTTCATGACATCACAGGGACCTGTGAAAACCTGACATATAACACATCGCCAAAAAAACAAAGGGGACCCACCTAGGAATGACAATGATACCCATAATTTGTTCATAAAGACATGACCACGAGGACATTAGAGCTAGGAAAAACTTAGGGAAAATATAAAAGGACGACTCGACATGAAAATAAAACCTAATGATATAACACGGCCCCCATTTAACGATATAACAACCCTCAACCCATTTTCACTAAGGCCCAAAAAGTAACGATGAAACAAAACCAACGTAAGGCTTAGCACAAAAGGATTGCAAATGGAAAAACCCTAAAACCCCAAGCCATGAAAACCTGATAGAGAGTAAGATTAACTAGATACAAACAAAATTATTTCACTAAGGAAAATAATTTGTCAAGGCTCACTTTGAATTGCTATCACATTCTTTGTAGTTTTTACATTGGAATACAAATCATATTTAATCCCAAGCCAATATACTTCTTTCATAAAGATATTTGTTCGATTTTTCCTTGCTATTTTCATCTTAAAATTTTAAAAAATGTATTCTATATTTTAGAATTATTTTCAAATTGGGACAAAAAGGATTCTAAGAGATATATTTAATCATAAATTTTACCATCAACTACCTTTACAATGATCACTTTATGCCTTTTAAAGGCCTTTACACCTCAACCACCTCTACAATTGACTTTTTAATCTTTTATGATCACATGAAACATAAAACACACTAATTTCAAGGTTGTTAACATCACTATTGAAATGTTTTAATTTTTTGACCTTTCAAATGTATTGAAACTCCTAGGACACCTCTAAGACCATGCTAGTGGCTTGATAATAGCCTTATTATTGAAATTACACTAGCCTTGCACCCTTTTACATGTAAATTCTCTAATTTTCCTTAAAAAGGCTACAAAACTCTTTAGTGCAAGACTCAAACTCATAACTCAAAACTTCACCTAGAACATGACTAATGGTCTTGAGTGACCTTATTCACAATAAAACATTCTTGAAATGCCTAAACCAACCTATGACCTCCCTAATTATCATCACATGATTAAGCATAGAAGATGAGGTGTAGGTGCTCCTGCATCACTACCCCATCCAAAATTTTCTCACATTACACAAAGCCACAATGTTTGTCCAAGATAAGCCAATCAAATCCTAACTTATGTGTCCTTGTAATCAAATTGGAGATGATCCTAATAATGACATTGAGAAGGGTGAATGGTCTAAAAAATATACACGACTTTGCAATTATTTCACTACTACGATCAATGTGTCATCTTTCATGAAATTTCCCAAAACACTATTCATTATGATCATATGGAAATTTATAGGAGAGATAAAATAGTTGTAACATCATGAATTAAAATTAAACATTAAAAAGTACATCATGAATTAATTATGTAATGGCATAAAAATTAAAAACATCATGAATTAATTATGTAACCACATAAGTCAAATATAATTCTATCAAGAAATTAATATCAAATAGATAATACAATCGCATAACTCATACATTTCAATATCATTGATATTCTTCTTCATCCAACTCTTTGTCTGTATCATCTGATCCAAATTCAACATTGTAAGGATTGGTCATATCATCATCATCGTCATTGATATTAGTTTCGATAATGTCATCATCCACACAGATATCATCTTCATGAACATTAACTCCTACATCATCATGATCTAGTTCCACCTCTTCGACATCTTCATTAGGAACATCATCAACTAACTGTTGATCCTAATCATCATCTACATCATCTTCTAGCTCTTCGGTATCTTCTTCTTCCACCACATTATACTTTACCGGCCTTCCTCTTGGATCATGTCTAACAACAAATGACCAACCTGGTTTACCTGGAACCTCTGAGTAAAATACCTACTCACATTGGCTTGGAAGAACATAGGGCTCATCTCCAGCTCACTCGATCGACCTTGTATTAACCATGGTAAATCCATTATCATGTTCAATAACAGTTCTCTCGGGATCATTTTCATTCAATCATAGCCTGTACCATAGGACGACAAACAAAACTAATTTGAAGGACTTAAAGTCACACTCAAGTATATCATCCAAAATCCCATAGTATCGATTTTTTGAGACTTCTGGATGTATTTCGCTTCTAAATGAAATATTAGTCACCTGAAAGACTACAGTTATCCCAAAATCATAATTTTTCTTTGTGTCATCCAATTTTTTGATTCAAAATTTATGACCATTGCACCACATAGCTTTGTGGTGTTTCACTTGCAATATGTCAAACATGTAAAAATTATTGCAATATTGTCAGTTGATAAACATATTTATTCTTGGATGAATGTATGCAAAGAAAAAATCTCAACATATATACATAAATATAATTGAAAATAATTAAATAATATGGGTTATTAATATATTTATACGTACTTGTTTATCTCTTAAACCATATGCTAAATCAATTTCCCTTGGTGTAACATTGGAATCTCCATTACGATGAGCTTCTTTAACTAATGAAGCCACACCTTCCCATGTTAATGCATGACCAGATTGTTGATATCGTTCAATCCATACCATCATCCAATCAAGATTGTTTGTGACATACAAATGTAGTGCATTCCACTCTTAACCAACTGCATAAAAAAAAATTGAAATTCACAAACGACATATAATTAGTTAATTACCACGGTATACGACCTTAATTTATAATTGATGTATATTGAAGATTAATAATTAAATAAGTACAATATACATAAAAACCAAATGTAAAATATATTCTAATTAATCTCCATGACCATCTTATAATTACCTCTCACTTTCCTTAATCTACCTTTTCCCATCAGGTACTCCCCTTCGAATTTGTTGATGGAGTTGGGATCTCAAATGCGATCTACATGGATCTTTGTTGAAAACTTAGGAAGATATTCAGTAATGTACACCATGGTCTGGTATACCATATATCCCTCCACCATAGAACCCTCAGGATGTGCTCTTTGTCTAACCAAATCCTTCAAAAATTTCAAGTGCCTCTCAACCATCCACATTGACCTTGTGTGTATAGGTCCACACAATTCAATCTCCTCAACTTGGTGTATGAGGTAGTGTTCTTGTGCATTGAAAAATGTCGAAGGTAGACACTTTTGCATTTCACACATTAGACGAGGAATTTTTCTCTTCCAATAATTTATATCTTCTTTATGGATTCCTTTAGATGACAACCATCTACAATTGATTCAAGGCGCAAATATATTAACGAGATTTAACAAAAATATACAATATAGTACATAACAAGTAAAAAAAATGGAAATTATAAGATCTATACAATGAATTGATCAAATATCGCTACTTACCTCATGCATTTTCCAAGATTATATATAACTTTCTTGACATTGTTGTCGAAGTTGTCTAGGAGAGATAGAGGTAGAACATACTGCAACAATTATAAAATGATCTTTTCATTATTTTTCCAAAAGTAGTAAGCATAATACACTAAAAAGTACATGCAATATACAAATATATATAATATACCAGAATAATTACCTTAATGAAGGTATGCCAATCATGCATTTTCCTCTCTAACCCAAATTCACCTTTCTTTGTTATGATATTGTTTATGTTCGCAGCAAATCCATATGACTTCATATGACTTCTTTTATAGCATTGCTTTGCTGCTCCATTAATGACCAAGGAAGGGCACTTATATTAATTTGGTCTCCATTGCTATTTAATTGAATGACATTTTTCATTACATGATTGGCTTCCTGAATGCCACTACAAATTTTGACAATTTTTCTTTGTCATGCCTTCCATCCAATATTTTCCATAACATTTTTGTTATATTCTTTCTGATATGCATTGTATCAAACAAATGCACAATTTGTAGCTGCTCATAGTAGGGCAACCTACTAAATTGTCTGGGATAAATTTTCAGTCCCTATGGAAGCTCGCCATTAATGCCTTGATGCCTTCTTGATGACCTTCATGAAGCATATAAGTTAAACAAATTAACAACGAAAATCATTGTCAATTACAACATGAGTAAACACAACACAATATAAAAATAGAAATTCCAAACATATCATATATGATAGATAGAAAATTTGATCCGATGTATAAACTTGATGATTAATTCTATTATATTCCAACTTCCATAAGCAAGGTGTCATTCTTCATGGTTTTGATGTAGTCTCTTCTTTCCCATTAAAAATATGTTTTTCAGTAGTTCGATACTTATGATTTATGTGGAGGAAGTGCCTATACTCATCAAACACCTGCTTTCCTAAACTTGTTGAATGGCAAGATTTCATCTTTGGATGAAAAATTGGACATGCAAATTTTCCCTTTATTTGAAGACCTACAAGATCATATATAATTGGACTAAATATGTCAATTTTTATAATTATATATAATGAATAGATTATTTAAAAAACATGCATGATATATACTTCATAAAATTAAATATTGTTAAAATGTAGTTGAATGTTATAACATACCGCAAAAATGTGTTAGCCATGGGGCATCATGAATTTTCCATACAAGCATTGCATGGAATTGAAATTCTTTGTCCTATTGGTCTAGATACGTCATACATAGTGACGCCATTCCATAACTTTAGTAACTCGTCAATAAGAGGCTCGATATATACATTCATATCTTTAACTTGGTACTTACCTAGTTGAATGAACATAAACATTACATAATTATTATAACCATTTTACTGCAATATATATAACTTAATGTACATGACTATTAAATGAAACAAATATAAGTCATTATGCAACAAATAAGACAAATGAGATGCTACTACATTAAAGAAAATTGATGTAAATAAATACCTACAACAATCATTGCCAACATCATGTGCTCCCTCTTTATTAACATCCATGGAGGAATGTTATTGTTGATAACAAAAATAGGCCACACTGAGTAAATAGATCTCAGCTCTTCATATGGATTGACACCGTCCGCTGCCAATGAAAGCCTGAGATTACGAGGTTCTTCTTTAAGGCGTGGCCATTTTTCCTCCATGTCCCTAAATGCAGAACCATCTACGAGAATTCAAAGAATGTCATCTCCACTTCTATTTCATGCATGGTAATCCATAAATTGTGCTAAGCTTTTGCACCTAAATAATTGTTGCATACATGGAATAATGGGAATATAACGAAGAACCTTGCGAGACACCTTTTTTGTTAGTTGATCTGTTCGATATCTACTGATATGACATTTTGGGCATTCTATTGCAAATTCATGTTGTTTATGATATATAATATGATCATTAGGACATGCATCCATTACTTGATACTCCATTCCAATATCTTTTATAATGCCAGATAAATCTCAGTATGAGCGAGGTGAAATATTTGATGGTGGTAACAAAAATTCACCAATCAATCTACAACAAAAAAATAATTTGTTAATATAAAGAATATTAATGGTACATATTTCATCCTTTATTTATTAGTGATGAACTAACAACAATTAAAATAGATGAAAAAAGATGGCATATATGACATACCTTAACATACATGAGATTGCTATGTTGGATAAACCATTTATAACCTTCAAGTTCACCAACAACAATACAACAGAAAGAAGAGTTGTTTGGGAGCCTTCATAAAGGGGCTCATATGCCTTCTCAAGTACAGGTAAATCATGAACATCATCAAAGTCATCTCGATCATCATGATCAACTGTGCCACTAAATGTGTCATGGATCAATGTATTTGTACCATCATCTTCAACTTTGTTTTCTGGCACATGATCATCTTCTTCCATAAGATCATTAACATCATCTTTGATATTCACAACTCCATGTTCCTCTACTTGCAAAACCACATTCTTCGGGCCATGATAATCCATATCATGTGCCCTAGGGCACCCCACCTTTATAATAATGATAGGCACAAATAAACCATGATCATGATCAAGTGATTTTATATATATATATATAAAATGTTAAAATGATATAAACATTTACAAATTCAATCAATATAAACACATATAATGAAAAACTTACCAATGGACGATAATCATACCCCCCCTCAATGTGACCATGTTTCCTACAATGTTTCTCAGCTTTTGTGATTAAAAGTCTTCTTGTCTTTAAGCCCTTGCAATTATTGTAAGGACAATAACATTTCCCATCACCATTTCTTTTCAATCTAGCCCACAATCTAGCAACTGTCTCTTCATTTTGTTCTAGACTAATATTATCTAACATGATTTTTCTTTACCAAGCTTGAATATTTAGATCTTCAAAAAATATCAAACTCACACTCCAATAATTTTTAATCATAGACAAGTAACAAAATCTAATAATTCTGATATTTTATACCAAAAAAATTCAACATGCAACCACCCCTGCAAAAGAGAATATAGTTTGAAATTAATGACCCCAAAAATCACTTTAAAATGCTAATTCCAAAAATTATTAAATTCTAATTTTACTATGATTTCCAACCGTTAAGACTCCTAAAATCAGGATATTGAACTTACACAACTTAATCTAGAAATGAAATTCTGAAAATGCACAAGTCTAAAAATGAAATATGATGAGATGTTGCTTTAAAATATGATTTTCAAACCTGGAAGTACAAATCTAACTTCACAAATGAATTCTGGAAATCAAATAGTATGGCATAATAAAGAGTTTCATTTGAAGTGGACTACCCTATTATATTCCTTGATAAAGTTAAAAGATCTATAAATTTTATCTACAATATAGCCTGCATAGTCATCAGTCTTATTCACATCCTTGCTTTGGATATCAATAGGCAACACCATGAGATGGCCTCCTTGAAAGTTCAATCCATTAAGGGAATAATGAAAGCGTCTTCCTTAATGATTACATCCATCTGACAAAAATTAGTGTATGGCCGAATAAGGATGATATCATTTTGAAAGGCTAAAATGACTGCTGAGACCGATCCTAACATATTTATGTTGAATACAATACATACAAACAATCTTTTATAGACCTTCACTTCCACACTCTCAACAAAATTGTTTTGTAAGGACAAAACTTCATTTTCCTAGTTTTGTAGGTTAAGCTAAATCTTGTTCTCACAAGCAACTTCAAATGTCTCGTACATTTCCATCTACTTATGAAGCAAGTCTCTATCTAAATTGACTTCACCATTACAATAGTACTTCAAAATATCATAGGGCCATCCTCTGGTTTTATATGTCAAATCTATTGCCATTTGTATTGAATTTTCTTCCATCCATGTAATTCATGTCTTTGGTCACAATATTTATTCTAGAATCCATATACAACTTCCTCCCTCCTATTGACATAGAATCAGTATGGAATACTATCTTGACTTTTAAGCTAAATATTAAAAATTGGTTAGAGATTATACTATGCAAAGGAGAATAAGAATAAACTGTAACCTTATCAGCAATTGAAATAGATAAGGGGTCACTCTATTCCACAGATATTCACATAGACAATGAACATGATATTTGGGGTTCCTACTCTTACTATTTTTCTATTTATTTATATAATAATAAGGTTACACTACAATATTTTTGTTCTCTTTTTATTTGCTCTAACTCCTATTTCCTCTGATACATTCAATCATACTAGTATTGTGCTTCCTGTAAGAACATTATATCATGGCTGAATGAAAAAAATGTTCAATGCCATGAGGCCCAAATGATATTCATGCATTGGTCTTGAAATGTCATCAAACTGAGACTAGTCATTGTTATATAGTATCAAAGTTTCATTGATACTATTGGTCAGTATGATTTCTCATGTGAATTGATTAAAGATTGATAACCTATATATTCATAGGGTCCAATCATTATGTTTGACAGTGTATTGGATAGTTTACTGTCCAATGCTATTTGCAAAATAAAATATGGTAAAATATAAAAGAATGATCTTTTCTATCTACTCCATTGTAAATAATAAAGATTGTAGAAATTTCCTTCCAATTTGAGTGTTGGAAGTCTTTATTATTTACAGTGTAGTAGATAGAAAAGATCAATATTTTATATTTTAATATATTTTATTTTTCATTGTATTTGATCAACAAATATAGTTTGATGATGATTCTTTGACTAATGCTACAATATTAGTATCTTGGGGTATTATATATGTAGATATAAAATACATTTGTATGATGCTTGATGTTATACCCATGTCCACTAGTTATCACCATAATTGTTATTATTATGTATATGCAATATAGGGATACTATAGAGGTAAGGAGCAATGAGCAAAGAGAAAAGATTTAAGGAAATGGACTTCAAAGAAAGGCATGACACTTTAATATAGATTCCCAAAAGGAGATCATAGTCATGACTATTCAAATAAATAATGATTAGTCCATGTCATAACCATAAACGGGGCATTGAAATTAAAAATAACAGTGATAGGGTAGTATGACGAACTTTAAAAGATACATAAAGAAAAGTAATTGAGTAGTCAAGACGACTTTAAAAATATCATAAATATTGTCAAGGGTTCATTTTCTTCATAGCAGTATGGTAAACTAATAAATATTTTCATCTCACAAAGTTTCAAAAGAGGACAACCTACAAGTGTATTAATGAGTGCATGGACAATATCTCAAGGAGCTACCACAATTAATTTCTTCAAGTGTTATGCAAGGCCATTGAAATCAAATTAATAAACTCATGCATAAGCTAAAAGATAAAGGATAGTCAAGTTGCTAGAGGGAAGGTATCACAAAGGATATGGTATCACTTTCAACAAAGATGATTTTTCTAAAGGATCTCCCATTATGTCTATTAAAGACTTACAAAGATATGATAGTCATATGTCATTGTCAAAAAGTAGCAGAGGTTTTGAATGATCTTGCATAATAGGAAGGATAGGACAACATTTACACTAAAGGAGTTTATATAGTCCATAGAAGAAGGTGATATGATTTCCATGAGAAAATATTGAAATAATTTGCATACTTTACAATGAAAACCATGAAAAAAAATCCTATGATGCACTTTTACATTTTTTGCTTCATTTTTCCTAATAAGGTCAAATACTTTCTTTTCTTTTAGTGTCTGAATCTACCACATAGAGATTAAATATGCTTACTCTCAAATAAAGTTGAATTTATAAAAAATAGTTAGATGCCTCCCTTAACATAAAGGACAATCTAAAGTACTAAGGAATTTTATATCCTTTATAAGAGATTGCTTTTAACCAGTTAAAAACTTGAGAGGGTAATACACAGATTGCAAGGAAAGTTAAAAATTTATCATAAGTAGCTCAATCCAAAAGGAAAAAATTAAGCATGGAAAAGAATGATTAGGTTGACCAGCTTCACTAAAAGCACAAGTTATTTTTTATAACATCTTACTTGGATATTACTTGATAAGGTAAGGAGTGCTCTTTTCCACTCAGTTTCATATGGTGGCATATCTACACACAAATCACCAAATTGTAAAATAACTAAATAAATTGTATTACTTAATAAAGTTTTTACAACATGCCATTCATGTCAAAATCAACTCTTCTTACCACTAAAATTTTGGTTTCCAATTTGATAGGTTCATCTTTTGATTCCTGTATGAACTTCTGAAGGAATTTGGCAACTTATACTTCTACATGAGGAGACAATTTCATCTTGTAAACTGTTCCAAAGTACAAAACAAATAGAAATCATATAATTTGCATGATAGTTATAGCTTGCTAGATGTTTGGAAACATCTAAAAAGTTTAAGTGAATTGAGAAAAATAGAGAGGCCTTGACCTTCATTTTTTCATTTTTTAGTTTGTTTCTCTAAATATCTCACAATATTTACAAATTGGTTGCTTTCTTTATTTCTTGTTCAAATAAAAAATAGATACATTTGTATAGAGTCAAGATGAATTCAAGAACTTCAGGTAACAAATATACCATAACTACTTTTATAAGACACTAGCATCTAAGGTCTAAAATCTATTTCTAAAACTTGGCAAAGGGAAAAATACATCTTTATGAAGTAGTCTTCAAAAATATCGTAGCTAAATGACTCTAACTATCCACTATCAAACATTCCCAATTATTTGTTCAACCCTCTAGGCCTGAATCTTGACAATTATTTCACTCTGTAGCTATCCCTATGCCTTTGATATTATCTAGTTATGGCTCCCAAATCTATTGAAAATTGATCATTAGGGTTAAAACTGAAACCTTGCAAATATAATCGTTGTCCAAATCCATCAAGAATTTTCCATCAATTATAAACAATTCCCTTATAAAGAATTTGTGAAGTCAGGTCTAAAATCTGGAAATGAAATTCTGAAAATGCACAAGACTAAAAATGAAATCTGATGAGATGTTGCTTTAAAATATGGTTTTCAAACCTGGAAGTACAAATTTGACTTCACAAATGAATTCTGGAAAAAGACAATGACTACCCTCAACCTGGCAATATCTTCTTGAGTTTTTTTTAATTTTTCCCAAGAAAATAGTCAAGCAAAACATTGTCACAATAAATAGTCGAGCTTAGTTTTATTTATTTCGACAACAATTTAACTTTTCAAGTTTGTTGAAATTTCAATGAAAAATATTCGTCGAAACTTCGACACAAAATAAGGTTCGTCGAAATTCTGACGAATGTCGGGGATAAAATTTAAAAAAAAATGAAAATTTCACATTGAATATCACAAGTACCTAACGATACATTTGATTATACAACTTTCATCGAAAAAATTTTGTCAAATTTTGCAATCAAATGAATTAGTGTCGGAAGCAGAAATTAGGGTTCCCCATTTTCTAGGAGGATGTTTCGGTAGATTTGGAGGCTTGCATGTTGGAGTTTCATAATTTTGATTTTGGATTCCTTCTAGGTTTTCAGAGAGCTTTACAGTGGTGTAACATGCATCGGAAATAGAGGACTTTTTTGGACATACTATTTTCAGTAAGTTATGACCGCTGCTCAAAATGTGGTTATATTGCATTTGGACACACTTACTATTTTTAGCAGTATGCTAGTTTTAGTAAGTGCTGTTTTTTAGCAGTGGCTATTTTTAGCAGGTTTTTAGTAGGCCAATTCTGAGGCTATTTCTGGTAGGTTAGTTTGAGCAATTGGTCTTCAACACTCTTGAGGCTATTTTTGGTGAATTTTGCATTTTTGGTGAAATACTTGGCTAAGTCATGGAGGATGCCAAGTTTAGGGGAAATAATTCTTTAAAGTAAAAATACCTCCTTTGCAAAAGTGCATGACTTCATTAACATGAATTATCTAAGAGGTTTATAATATTTATTTTCACTTAATATTTGGGACGCCTACATTATAATTTATTTATATTTTAATAAAGTATATTACCTTCATGAGGATGGACGACTTGGAGAGATGATGAGATGAAATGCAAATGTCAGTGGTCAATTTGAATGTGAATCTCATGTGAGTGCCCTAATTGGAGGGAAATAGATTTGAATTGATGGAGAAAATTATAAATAAGAGTGTTGGGCTCTTTGTTTGGTAGCTACGAGAAAATATAACAAAGTGTTGTCGAAATGGAGAGTGAATTGCTTCGAGGAATGCATACCTCCTAGCTTATACTTAGTTTCTTGCTTGAAAGATAGCAACTAACTAAGTGAGAAGGTTGTTCTTTACATCGAAGAATAGATTGAGTTCATTATAATGGATTTTTTTGAAGGATTTTTATGTCTTTTGAGTGTTATATTAGTTTACAGGTTGTTTTACTGTGGAACTGAAAGTGTTTTTCAATCATAAGTCTGAGAGTTATTTTTATTGGCTTTTGGGTAGTGACTCTATCTTTTCCTAGGCCCTGGGTGCCCTTGTTTGTAAAGTTTGAGAATTTTTGAAGGAGTCCTTGATTTTATTATGCCAATCGCCTCTCTTGGGAGGTCGTACAATGCCTAGAAATTACCTAGGGAAATGTGCTAAAATAATAGTTCAAGTTTGTTGTGATTTCTTGGTCTTAGTTTGGTCGTCTAATCCTTAGGCATCATTTGCATTATGTTTCAGGTGATTTGGTGGAGTTTTGAGAGAGTTATGAATATTTTAGTGAGGTTATGCTTGTTGGTCCAAGTTTTCGTACTTGTTGGTTTGTCATATCAGATTTCAGTAGCTAGATTTTTTGGATCTATTTTTCAGATTTGAGAGTCTTTTGGAGTTGGAGAGACTTTATATAACATTTGCAACACTTGTGACATCTATAATTCTTGGTTCTTGTAGATTCTATCTCACATTGTAATGTTTGTTCAATATTACTGAACAACTCTTAATATTTCTACAGTTATCTATTGTATTCCCACTTTTAGTGGAAGAAGGATGGCTTGTTGCCTTATTTACATTCTTTGCATAAGCACTTCATTCCCACCATTTGGTGGAATAGACAGGCCTCGCCAATTTTAATTTTTGTACTACATTCTCATTTGTTGGTCAGTTGAGCCATCACTCTACTCCTGTTGAATAAGTGGTCGAGTTGCATGCTTTGTAATTCCAACATTCAATTTTATATCTAACGATCCCCAACATCATATGCTCACACTTCACCTTTCATTGGGATCTTTGTGCACACTCTTGGTGTAGGGTTACATTTCAGTGTTGGTTTGGACTTGCTAATGTTGACAAGTGATATTGTTTTGAAAAAATGAAAAAAATTGTAAGGGGGTTACGTTTTAGTGTTGGTTTAGATTTGCTAATGCTAATGAGTGGTATTGTTGCTAAAATTTGAAAAAATGTGTATGAAAGGGGAAAGTATATTCACATGGAGGCCTATTCTAATTTTGGATCAAACTCTGATCACTCATAGTAGTGGTCTAATTTTATAGAATGTGAGGAAGAAAAAGATCCAGAAGAGTCTGAAGATGAGCAAGGAGGCAGGGGCACATTTTCCCAACTTTCTAGTTTTCAAAAGAATGAGTATTTCAAGGTTCATGGTATGATTGGAAAGAATCAAATTGTTTCTTTGATTGACATCATAGTAACACAAAATTACATTGATGAAGGAGTGGTCGCAAAGAGAGGAATCAAAACTGAAGATTTCAAAGGTTTCAAAGTCATGGTGGCAGATGGATTTCATATCTCTTGCAATCAAAATGTTTCCAAAATGTATTTTCAATTGAGCAATCATGAAGTCAAAGATGAATTCTTTGTTGTTAGCATTGGAGATATAAATTCCATCATTGGAATTCAATGGTTGTGATCTCTTGGAGAGATCTCTCTAAATCTGCAAACAATGGAGCTAAAGTTTAAATCAGATGGAAAGATGGTGGTGCTAAGAGGAATGCCAAATGGAGGACCACGAATTGTGTCTTTCAAAAGAATGGAAAGGCTAGTTTGGCATGATCAAGTTGAGTGGGCAGTAGAGTGGATGATCCTACCAATTGATCTAATTGAAATGAAGAGTCACTATCCACCTGATATTCATTCATTGATCACTAAGAAGAGTAAGGTTTTTGTTGTTCTACCACCTAGAAGACCTCCTAAAAGGGGAACTGAGCATGTCATAGAACTTGAAGGGGCCAATCCAATTATCACAACCCCATACTAGTATCTTAAGAATCAGGAAGATGAGATTGAGAAGAACATTAGAGAACTTGTGAAGAAAAATGATGGTACCATTCACATGTGTGTGGATTATCGTCCATTGAATCCAAAAACAATAAAGAAGCGCTATCCTATTCCAAGGATAAATGAGCTCATTGATGAGCTACATGGGGAAAAGCTATTTTCAAAGATTGATCTAAGATTAGGTTACTATCAGATTCACATGAGGGGATCAGATGTTGAGAAGATGGCATTTTGGTGCCATTATGGTCATTTTGAGTTTTTATTCATGTCATTTGGGTTGACTAATGCTCTTGTTACTTTCCAATCTTGTATGAATTGAATATTTTAGAAGGAAACGAGGAAGTATGTGTTTATTTTTTTTGATGATATTCTCATTTTCATTAAGACATGGGAAGAACATCTCAAGCACTTGGACGAAGTGCTTAGCATCCTTGAATCAGAGTTTGTTTGCCAAGGATTCCAAATGTGAGTTTGGAATAACATAGTTGATCTACCTTGGTCACATAATGAGTGTTGAAGGAGTGAAATTTGATCTAGAAAATATCAAGGAAATCATGGATTGGCCACCTCCAGAGAAATTGATGCACTTGAAGGGGTTCTTGGGCCTATGTCGCTTCTACAGAAGGTTTGTGAAGGGCTACTCTCAAATTGATGCCACTCTTACTGATCTCACCAAAAAGGAAGCTTTTGAATGGTTAGAAAATGCACAAGGTGTTTTTGATAAGTTCAAGCAAATTATGAGGTCATGTCCAATTTTGGCTATACCCAATTTTACCAAGCCATTTGAGTTACAATGTGACACATCAGGAGGATTTGGTGCTATTTTGATGCAAGAAAAATATCCAATTGTGTTTGAGAGCATAAAACTAAGGGGTGTTGAGAGAACTTACTCCATCTATGACAAATAAATGCTTGCAATCATGCATGCATTGGCCAAGTTTAGACAATACTTAGTGGGGAAAAAATTTGTTATCAAAATGGATCACAATAGTCTCAAATACTTTATGCATCAAAAAGATTTGAATGAAAGGCAACAAAAATGGGTAAGCTACAAGCTTACAATTTTGACATTGATTGTTTCAAAGGAAATAATAATATTGTACTAGATGTACTATCTATAAGGCCTCATTTGAATTCATTGTGTGAGCTTACTGTTGATTGGAAGGAGTTGTTGCTTGCTGATTATGCCAACAATCAGTTTGCAACCAACATTGTTGAAGGGAATTTTCATGATGAAAGGTACAAAGTGGTTGATGGGTTGATACACTACAAAGGGATAATCTTCTTCGTACCCGAATCTAAGCTCAAAAAGAAGGTCTTGTAAACTTTTCATGACATTCCACTTGCTATTCATCAATGTTATTTCAAGAACTATAGGTAGATCCGTGAAATATTTTCATGGAAGGGGTTGAAAGATGAGGTATTGTACTACATCAAGGAGTGTTACACTTGCTAAATGACCAAGAATGAGCATACATTTCTAACTAGTTTGTTGCAGCCTCTACCAATTACCAATAAAAAATGGGAGAGTATATCGATGGACTTCATCACGAAGCTGCCAAAAGCTCAAGGCAAAGATTGTATCTTTGTTGTGGTTGATATATTAACTAAGTTTGATAATTTCTTTGCAATTACTAGTTCATTTTCAATAGCCCAAGTTGTAGATTTTTTCTTTCATGAGGTGTTTAGATTGCATGGTTTGCTAGAACATATTGTGAGTGATAGGGACAAAAAGTTCCTAAGGACTTTTTGGCAAGAGATTTTCAAATTGAGTGGTACTGTGCTCACTCCAAGCACTAGTTATCACCCACAAACTAATGGGATTAAAAAGATTGTGAACAATTGGTTGGAGGGATATCTCAGAAACTATGTTTTAGAGCAGTAGAAGGCTTGGGTGAGATGGCTTCATTTAGGAGAGTATTCCTACAATTCATCCTTCCACATGTCTATTAGAATGTCTCCATTCATGGTCCTCTATAGATGTGAATATTAAATATATCCATGCTCCCTTTGGTTTGTTTTGATGTTTTTCTTCATTTTCAACTACGTTTGATGCTTTTAAAGTCTCCTAGCCACTCTTTCAACAAGCTTAGCCTGTTACTTCCATGTGTCATACAATCACTCATTGAAGGAGAGCTTTCCTTCCCTTCTCCTTCGGGCCCTGACCACATGCCACATCATCTCCTCCCACATACACTTTTAAGAAGGCCCCAAAGTGGTGTCGATATGTTGAAGACTCCTCCACGTGTCCTCAGAACAGGCATTTCATTCATAGAAAAGATGGAATGAAGTTCGGGCCTCGATATACTACCACATGTACTGACTAAATCTACAGGGTTGTGACATGTGCTCGCTCAAGCCTTAGTTGTTTTTGAAAGCTAGGATCGCTACCATCATTAATAGGGAATGCATCTAGCTCACGAATGACTTCATTCATGATTGGGAATCTTTCTGTTACAATGGTCGTGATGAGTCATTGTTTTGAACATCATTATTCATGATCGAGAATATTTTCTGTTACGGGCTTACAAGTGGTGGAACCCTCTAGCTATATATACTGCTTCTCTCAACCTTGCACAAAGGTCAAAAAAATACATACATAAGGATTAGGAAGACACTTAACCTCTTGTTTTTTTAGATAATTGTAAAGACTCACAGATTGTGCCCTTGTAATTTGGCCGCTCTGTTTCTTAACCATTTGAAAAACATTATACCGTGTTGTTACTGAATAGATTATTTGCAACTTCAATGATTTGAATAGAATACTGATTTAAGACCATGTCTTTTGACTCTTCTTTTTCAGTAAGTTTCCATACAAATTGTTTTATGTTATGAAATGAACTATTTAGATCTTTCTCTTTGATGATTTTTATTTTCGGTCATAGCAAATTGTTGAACGGGCCCTTAAATGGCATCCAAAAGATATATTTATCGTGTTTTACATCTAAATCTTGGCACATCACCTTAGTTAGATCTTTTTTTTTATCTTCTTCCTTTACCCATTCAAAACCCCAGTTATAGAAGAAGCCGACTTCTTTAAAATTTGTAGGTTACTTAGTTCAGAGCAATAGATTCCCCCTTTAACTAAGTTTCCTATAAAGGCTATTACCTTTTCAAATTTTGGTATCAATAGTTTATTTTTTCTAGCACGCCCGGTGGGACCTTCTAGATTTGCTTAAGCCTTGAGTAGGTATATGAGCCATCGGCCCGTCACAAGATCCCAAACAACAAATAACCTTGGTTTGTTGGTATCACCAATACGAACAATACCAACTAAGAACCTATCACGTGAACATTCTAAATCCTCCACCATCCATTTTACCAATCGCTAATTGAAATTATGTGGCATGGGATGCCAAAAGTCCCCTTGTAGCCCTAGTTGCACCCGCCTTTTGGGGCCCTATCCCAGTCTCTGCCCTCAAAGATATTCCCAAGTTTACCAAAGATGGCTCAAGGACACCATTTGAACATCTACAAGATGTGGCAGATGTGTGTTTGGTGCACGAAGTTACAGATCAAAACATAGCACTAAGGTTGCTTGTAGCTTCTTTCAGAGGAAAAGAATTAGATTGGTATTGCACTCTACCGGCTAACACTATCGACACTTGGGATCAACTCGGGGATCCTTTTTATGAAATATTCTCGAATGACGGAGATAGGTCTTCCCAGTATCACTAGCTAGAGATCACCAAGTGGGCTCCATATGAGGCCTTGACTGACTTCAATGCCCGGTTCCACATAGCTTGGCATCTATGAGAAAATATAATGAAGTGCTACCGAGATGGAGAGTGAATTGCTTCAAGGAATGCATACCTCCTAGCTTATACTTAGTTCCTTGCTTGAAATATAGCTACTAACTAAGTGAGAAGTCTATTCTTTACACTAAAGAACATATTGAGTTCATTGTAATGGAGTTTTTTGAAGTTTCCTTATGTCTTTTGATTGTTTTTTAAGTTTACAGGTTGTTTTGCTGTGGAGCTGAACGTGGTTTTCAATCATAAGTATGAGAGTGATTTTTATTGGCTTCCATGTAGTGGCTCTATCTTTTCCTAGGCTCTGGGCACCCTTGTTTGTAAAGTTTGATAATTTTTGAAGGATTCCTTCATTTTATAATGCCGGTCACCCCTCTTGGGAGGTTTTACCATGCCTAAAACTTTTCTTGGGAAACATGCTTAAATAATAGTTCAAGTTTGCTATGATTTATTGGTTTTAGTCTAGTCATCTACTCATTAGGCATCATTTTCATTTTGTTTCAGGTGATTTGGTGGAGTTTTGAGAGAGTTATGAATATAGTGAGGTTATGCCTGTTGGTCTGAGTTTTGGTACTTGTTGGTTTGTCATATTAGATTTGAGTAGTTGGAGTTTTTGAGTTTTTTTTTCATAGTTGAGAGTATTTTGGAGTTGGAGAGACTTCATATAACATTTGAAGCACTTGATACATCTATAATTCTTGGTTCTTGTAGATTCTATCTCACATTGTAATTATGGTTCAGTAGTACTGAACAACTCTTAATATTTTTGCATTTATCTATTGTATTCCCACTTTTAGTGGAAGAAGGCTAGCTTGCATCCTTATTTACTTTCTTTGCATAATCACTTCATTTCCACCATTTGGTGGAAGAGATAGGCCCTGTTGTCTTTACTTTCTATACTGCATTCACATTTGGTGATCGACTGAGCCATCACTCTACTCCCGCTGAATAAATGGTCGAGTTGCATGCTTTGTAATACCAACATTCAGTTTTCTATGTAACGATCCCCATCAGAATATGATCACACCTCACCCATCATTGGGATCTTGGTGTACATTCTTGGGGCAGTGTTACATTTTAGTGTTGGTTTGTATTCGCTAACACTGACAGGTGATATTGTTGTTAAAAATTGAAAAAAATGTAAGGGGGTTACATTTTAATTTTGCTTTGGATTCACTAACACTGACGGGTGATATTGTTGCTAAAAATTGAAAAAAATGTTGGGAAATTATGTCTCAACTTCCAATCTTGTGCCTCTATTAGAAAAGACTTGGTGAAAAATGCATCATTTTTTCCCTTACCGCTTTATCACGGCGGTCTGTTTAAGCCTTGGCGGTATCGTAGTGAGAGGGTTGGCAGTGATCGCCTTACCGCGTGCAGTGTCTTCCCTAACCGTGGTGGCCATGGTAGGTGGCTAGTTGTCTGTCATGATGGCTACCGCCACACTGTGGGCAGTGATCTGGCTCACCGTAGTGGCTGCGGTGAGACCACTGGTGGTCTGCCAAGGCGGTCACTGCCCTATTGCGGGTTGGCCTGTCGGTCTCTGCAGTAGCACAGTTGACCGCTGGTGGTCTGCCAGGGTGGTCACCACCCTACCATGGGGTGGCTTGGTGGCCTCCGTGGTAGCACGGTTGAATGTTAGTGGTCTGGGCGAGTGGTCACCATCCTACCATGGAAGGTTGGCGGTCAGGGTCTGGTAGCACGATATGACTGCCTGTGGTCTACCTATCCGTCATTGCCACACCATGAGGAGACTTGGAGAGCTCGGCGATAGCACGGGAAAAGCTGAGGGTGCATTGAGTGGACTCATCACCATGTCATGGTGGGTATGAGAGCTCGAAGCGATGGAGATAGTATGAGCCCGGAGCTCAGTCAACCGAGTTTGACCGACTTGGACCAAAAGTCAGAGCAGCAAGAGAATGAAAGATGGACACGTGGCTTAGTGTCAGACATCTTATTGGCTAAAGGCCAAAATGATAAAGCAGTTAATACTTGACTTGTTTAGCTGATGAACATGATCCGATATGGGCAATGAATTTATTTCCTAGGTGACCCGATGCAAAGGAGATTTGTCAGTGAAGATCAATTTCTTGATTGGGTGATCGGTGCATGAACTTGAAGGTCTGTGATTGGTTGAGACATTGAATGCAAATGTAAGACTTGACAGTCGATTACATTATTTTATATGAAAACCAAAAGGTGACGGTTTTTTGTAAGTTGTAAGCTAAGTCCTGCTGTGAGATGATTATCAGAGAGTGAAGACTGAACTTTGTATGTAATTTTTTCATTACTGTAATACAAATTGTCTTTGCTTGGTGTGGTGCGATTTTTACCTGAAAAGGTTTTCCCATGTAAATACTTGTGTTAATATATGAATGCCTATTTTTTTTTATCTCTTTTATGATGTATGTATTCATCTCAGAAGTTTTTAAGAAGCTATAGAACCTATATTTGCTCCTCTCCTCTATTGTATTAGTGTTAGGGATTTATTCTGCATTGTCCCCTTTTCTCCCTTCAAGTGGTATCAAAGCTTGGCCAGTTGTGTTATCCTTTTTTGAAAGGTCAATTTTTTGTGCTAATACTGTTCCAATGGGAGTCTTGCATTGTTAAAACTTGTTTCTATTTGATACGGTGAGTACATCAGGTAGAGTAGAGATTGAAAAATTCAATGGCAGCAACTTCGAGCTATGGAAACTCAAAATGGAAGACTTTCCTGTGGATAGAGACCTTTGGGTAGTAGTGTCTGGAACTATGCCACAAAGTATGAAGCAAGAGGATTGGGACCTTGCTGATAGAAAAGCAAGAGGTCTAATAAGACCGAGTCTAGCCAATTCTGTACTCCTGAATGCCCATGAGGAGAAGTCGGCAACTTCATTATGAAAGATGATTGGTGATATTTATCAAGGAAATTCTCTGGTAAATAAGTTTTTCCTGAGGAAGAAGCTGTACTCCTTGAAAATGGAAGAAGGTGCATACGTTGCAGACCATCTGAACTTGTTTAACATGAGTGTTACTCAGTTGGTGTCTATAGGTGTAAATACTGAGGAGGAGGATCATTGCATTCTCCTGTTGTGTTCATTACCTAATAGTTGGGATCATCTGGTGATGGCTATTGGAAGCACGAAAATTGCATTCAAGCTGGATGATGTGGTTGCTTCGCTTGTCTGAAGAAATATGAAGGAAGTCTTCTGAGATGGCCAAAGAGGCCCTTGTTGTTCGAGGTAGACCAAAGGAGAAAGGCAAGAAGAAAGACAAGAAGTCAAAATCCAAATGTGCAGGGAGATCAAAGTCTCTTGGTAAAAATTCCAAGGTGAAATGATGGAACTTTGGGCAACCTGATCATATCCAAAAGGATTGTAAGGAGAAGAAGAAGAAGAATGCTTCAAAAAATGACTCTTCTCAAAGTGATGCAGACGCCTTCATTTCATCCTTGGAAACTCAGGCATCATATGATGTATGGATCGTTGTTTTGAGTGCATTCTTTCACATGATGTCCCATAGATAATGGTTCTTGAAGTACGAGAAGTATAATGGTGGAAAGGTGTACCTGGAAAGTGATTCAACGTTGGAAATCATTGGCAAAGATAGAGTTAGAATTCAGTTTCCTAACAGGAGAGTCAAAGGTATTGGTGGCATACTACATATACCAAGTTTGGCTTGAAATTTACTTTCTGTCAGTAAGTTAAATGATGCTAGTGTAGAAGTTTCTTTCTCAACTAAAGGATGCAAAATGGCTAGAGGTGCAATGGTGCTGGCTAAGGGTGTTTGTACTGACACTTTGTACAAGTTGGATGCATGTCTTGTTTAATGTAATAATGCCTCTGTAGAGAAAGGTGAAGACACTTCTCTGGCTGCAAATGCGTTGGAGGTAAAACTCCCAGCAGACAAGACTATGTTGTGGCATCATAGACTTGGTCACATAGGTGAGAAAGGTTTAAAAACCTTGAAGAACAAAAATCTTGTTGAAGGGCTTGATGATTGTAACCTTGAGTTCAATTTTTGTGAACACTGTATTTATGGAAAATAGCACCGTGTTTCATTTTACTCGAGTCCTCATAAATCTTCTGGCATACTGGATTATGTTCATTCTGAGGTGTTTGGCCCAGGTAATGTTCCTTCGTTATCAAAGTCTAGATATTATGTTTCTTTTATTGATGACTGTTCGAGAAGGGCATTTGTATACTTTCTTAAAAGTAAATCAGAAGTGTTTAGTTAGTTTAAAGAGTTTAAAACTTTGGTAGAGAATCAGACTAGAAGGAAAATTAAATTTTTGAGGATAGACAATGGCGGTGAGTTTTGTTCTGCAAATTTCGAAAGGTATTGCATAGATCATGGAATTAAAAGGCATAAAACAACACCTTATACTCCACAATAGAATGGGGTTGCTGAAAGGTTGAACAAGATGCTGATGGAAAAGGAAAGGAGTATGCTGAGAGGTGTTGGTCTGGAGTAGAATTTTTGGGCTGAGGCTGTGGCTACAACATGTTATCTGGTAAATCATTCTCCTTGCTCTGCTCTTGTTGATAAGACACCTTTGGAAGCATGGTCAGGTAAGAAGCCCTCTCTGAGGCATGTTTGTGTCTTTGTTTGTGAGGCATATGCTTATGTGCCAAATGAGAAAAGATCAAAGCTGGATAACAAGGTTGTTAAATGTATCCTCATCGGCTATGGCATTGGTGTGAAGGGATACAAGCTTTGGAACCCTATTACTGAGAAGGTTATGTACAATAGAAGCATGATATTTTGTGAGTTGAAACCTTCAGTAAGTGATCAACAGCTCGAGATAGATCTGAAAGAAAAGAAGAATGATGCAGTTGAGATTCCTCAAACTCCAAAAAAGGAAGAGCTGCATGGTGTACCTAAAACTAAGGAGAGTTCAAGTAGCTCTGAGAGTTCTGATGATGAAGAACCACAACCTTAGCCAGTAAGAAGATCTACATGAGAAAAGTGGCAACCTGAAAGGTATGGTTTCTCAATGTTAGATTCAAACTGTGCCTATGCCTTGATTACTAGCATTGATGAGCCTAGGACTGTAAAAGAAGCAATCAACATGTCTGATTCGAATTGTTGGCTGGAAGCCATGAATGAAGAAATGGATTCATTGAAGAAGAATGAAACCTGGGTTTTGGTACCTTTGCCTAAAGGGTGAAATCCTATTGGTTGTAAGTGGGTATTCAAAAAGAAGACTGGTCTTGATGACAGTGTTGAGAAGTATAAGGCAAGGTTGGTTGCAAAGGGATTTTCCAAGATTGAGGGAATTGATTATGGAGATATTTTTTCCCCTGTAGCAAAGCTGACATCTATCAAATTTTTGTTGTCATTTGCAGTAGCATATGATTTAGAAATTGAGAGATGGATGTGAAGACAACGTTTCTCCATGGTGAGCTAGAAGAAGAAATTTATATGTCCCAACCTGAGCATTTTGTTGGAAAAGGTAAACAAAATGTGGTCTGTAAGTTAAATAAATCTTTGTACAGTTTGAAGCAATCCCCTAGAATGTGGTACCAGAAATTTGACACGTTTGTGTTGTCTATGGGATTTGTTAGATCAAAATCTGATCATTGTGTTTATTATAAATCTGAAAATGATCATGTGCTTGTTATTAAACTATACATGGATGATATGTTGTTCATAGGAAATAGCAAGTCTATGATTTCTGATCTTAAATCTCAGTTGTCTGCAAAGTTCGAAATGAAAGATCTAGGTGCAAAAAAGTATATTCTGGAAATGGCGATAACCTGGGACATAGCGCATAGAAATCTCTGGGTAAGTCTGACTAAGTATGTCAATACGGTTCTGGAGAGATTTGGTATGGATGACTGCAAGTAGCTAGTTGTTCCAGTTATGCAAGGAACAAAACTGTCTATTGAAGACTGGCCAAAGTATGCTATTGAGATGGAGGACATGACCAGGGTGCCGTATGCAAGTGTTGTTGGCAGTTTAATCTATGCGATGGTTTGAACAAGACCTGACATTGCCCAAGCAGTGGGAGTTCTTAGCCGTTTTATGGAAAATCCAGGAAGATCACATTGGGATGTTGTGAAGAGAGTGTTCAGATATTTGAAGGGGACTCTAGAGTATGCTTTGTGTTACCATGGTAGTTTGGTTGCATCATATAGAACACTCAACATTCATGGATATGTTGATTCTGATTGGGCAGGGGACATTGATATCAGGAGATCCACTAGTGGATACACATTCATGTTAAATGGTGGAGCAGTTAGTTGGATGAGCAAGCAACAAGCTATAGTTGATTTATCCACTACTAAGGTAGAGTACATGGCAGCCACTCATTCCTACAAGGAATTAGTTGGGCCGAGTCATTTGTGTTTGGATATTGGTTTTAATGCAGGGTAGATTACTATTTGTTGTGATAGTCAGAGTGCCATTTGTTTGGCAAAGAACCCAACTTTCTATGCCAGGACAAAGCATATTGATGTGCAATACCACTTAATGAGGGACATGGTTGAAGATGGAAAGATCTGTCTTGAAAAGGTTGAAATTTTAAAGAATGTTGCAGATACATTAACAAAGCCAATGATCATAGAAAAGTTCAGATGGTGCACAAAATCAATGGGCCTTGGGGCCTATGACTGTTAGTAAATTTTCAAAGTCTAGAGGAAGCTGGAAGTCTTTGTCAAGTGGGAGCTTGTTGGGAAATTATGTCTCAACTTCCAGTCTTGTGTCTTTGTCAGAAAAGACTTGGCAAAAAATGCATCATTTCTGCCCTTACCGCTTTACCGCAGTGGTCTGTTTAAGCCTTGGCGGTATCGTGGTGAGAGGGTTGGTGGTCACCACCTTACTACGCTTGATGTCTTCCCTAATCATAGTGTTCGTGGTAGGTGGCTAGCTCTCTATCACGCCAGCTACTACTGCACCATGGGTGGTGATCTGGCTCACCATGGTGGGTGTAGTGAGACCACTGGTGGTCTTCTAGGGTGGTCACCGCCCTACCGCAAGCTGGCCTGGCAGCCTTCACGGTAGAACAGTTGACCACTGGCGATCTGCTAGGGCGGTCACTGCCCTATCGTGGGGTGGCATGGCGACCTCCATGGCAACACAGTTGATCATTAGCAGTTTGGGCAAGCGGTCATTGCCCTACCGCGGAAGGCTACCGGTTAGGGTCCGATAGCGCAATATGACCGCTTGCGGTCTATCTGGTCGTCATCGCCACACCGTGAGGAGACTTGGAGAGCTCAGCGGTAGCACAAAAAAGGCCAAGGGTGGGTCGAGTGTGCTCACCGCCATGCTGCGGTGGGTATGAAAGCTCAGAGTGGTGGCGCAGTGGAGACAGTATGAGCTTAGAGCTTAGTCAACTGAGTTTGACCAACTTGGACCAAAAGTTAGAGCAGCAAGCGAATGAAAGATGGACACGTGGCTCAGTGTCAAACATCCTATTGGCTAAAGGCCAAAATGATAAAGTAGTTAATACTTGACTTGTTCGGTTGATGAACATGATCTGATATGAGCAATAAATTTATTGCCTGGGTGGCCCGATGCAAAGGAGATCTGTCAGTGAAGATCAATTTCTTGATTAGGTGATCGGTGCATGAACCTGAAGGTCTGCGATTGGCTTAGACATTGAATGCAAATGTAAGACTTGACAGTCGATTACATTATTTTATATGAAAACCTAAAGGTGATGGTTTTTTGTAAGTTTTAAGCTAGGTCAAGTAGAGGGGTATTCATTGTATGCTATGAGAATTGTAACATCGACGAAACTTGAGTGTTGCTGTGAGCTGATTATCAGAGAGTAAAGATTGAAATTTTTATGTAATTTGTTCATTACTGTAATACAAATTGTCTTTGCTTGGTGTGGTGGGTTTTTTGCCTAAAAAGATTTTCCCACGTAAATACTTGTGTTAATCTGTGAATTCCTATTTTTTGTTATCTCTTTTATGTTGTATGTATTCATCTCAGAAGTTTTTAAGAAGCTATAGAACCTATTTTTTCTCCTCTCCTCTGTTGTATTAGTGTTAGGGAGGTATTCCACACTATCCCCTTTTCTCCCTTCAAGTGGTATCAAAGATTGGCCAGTTGTGTTATCCTTGTTTGAAATGTCAGTTTTGTCTGCTAATACTATTCCAGTGGGAGTCTTGCATTGTTAAAACTTGTTTTTGTTTGAGATGACGAGTACATCAGGTAGAGTAGAGATTGAAAAATACAATGGCAACAACTTTGAGTTATGGAAACTCAAAATGGAAGACTTGCTTGTGAATAGAGACATTTGGGTAGCAGTGTCTGGAACTATGCCACAAAGTATGAAGCAAGAGGATTGGGACCTTGCTAATAGAAAATCAAGAGGTCTGATAAGAGTGAGTCTGACTGATTCTATACTCTTGAACATCCATGAGGAGAAGTCTGTAGCTTCATTATGGAAGAATCTTGGTGATATTTATCAGGGAAAGTCTCTAGTAAATAATCTTTTCCTGAGGAAGAAGTTGTACTCCTTGAAAATGGAAGAAGGTGCATCTATTGCAGACCATCTAAACTCGTTTAAAATGAGTGTTACTCAGCTGGCATCTGTAGGTGTAAAGACTGAGGAGGAGGATCATTGCATTCTCTTGTTGTGTTTGTTAGCTGACAGTTGGGATCATCTGGTGATGGCTATTGGAAGCACGACAACTGCATTCAAGATGGATGACGTGGTTGCTTTGCTTTTGTCTAAAGAAATACGAAGGAAGTCTTCTAAGATGGCCAAAGAGGCCCTTGCTGTTTGAGGTAGACCAAAGGAGAAAAGAAAGAAGAAAGAAAAGAAGTCAAAATCCAAATCTGCAGGGAGATCAAAGTCTCATGGTAAAAATTCCAAGGTGAAATGCTAGAACTATGGGCAACTTGGTCATATCCGAAAGGATTGTAAGGAGAAGAAGAAGAAGAATGCTTCAGACAATGACTCTTCTTAGAGTGATGCAAATGCCTTCATTGCAACCTTGGCAACTCAGGCATCAAATGATGTTTGGCTGGTTGATTCAGGTGCATCCTTTCACATGACGTCCCATAGAGAATGGTTCTCTAGGTACGAGAATTATGATGGTGGAAAGGTGCACCTGGCAAGTGATTCAATTCTAGAGATCGTTGGCAGAGGTAGAGTCAGAATTCAATTTCTTGATGGGAGAGTCAAAGGTATTGGTGGTGTACTACATATACTAGGTTTGGCTCAAAATTTACTTTCTATTAGCAAGTTAAATGATGCTGGTGTAGAAGTTTCTTTCTCAAGTAAAGGATGTAAAATGGCTAGAGGTGCAATGGTGCTAGCTAAGGGTATTAGTACTGGCACTCTGTACAAGTTAGATGCATGTCCTATTCAATCTAACAATGCCTTTGTAGAGTCATGTAAACCAGTCCCTGTAGAGAAAGGTGAAGACACTTCTCTAGCTGCAAATGCATTGGAGGTAAAACTCCCAATAGAGAAGACTATGCTACTTTCTAGTCTTGTATGAACCAAATATTTCAGAAGCAATTGAGGAAGTATGTGTTGATTTTCTTTGATGATATTCTCGTTTTCAGCAATACATGGGAAGAACATTTCTAGCACTTGGAGGAATTGCTTAGCATCCTTGAATCAAAGAGTTTGTTTGCCAAGGAGTCCAAATGTGAATTTGGAATGATGAAGCTTCTCTACCTTGGTCACATAATTAATGCTGAAGGAGTGAAATATGATCCAAAAAAGATCAAGCCAATCATGGATTGGCCACCTCCAGAGAAATTGATGCACTTGAAGGGGTTGTTGGGTCTATGTCGCTTCTACAGAAAGTTTGTGAAGGGATACTCTCAAATTGTTGCTCCTCTTACAGATCTCACCAAAAAGGAGCTTTTGAATGGTCAGGAAGGGCACAAGGTGTTTTTGATAAGTTCAAGAAAATGATGAGCTCATATCTAATTTTGGCTATACTCGATTTTACCAAGCCATTTGAATTGCAATGTGACACATCAGGAGAGGGATTTGGTGCTGTTTTGATGCATGAAAGACATCTAATTGTTTTTTATAGAAGAAAACTAAGGGGTGTTGAGAGAACTTACTCCATCTATGACAAAGAAATGCTTGCAATCATGATTGCATTGGCCAAGTTTAGACAATACTTGGTCGGGAGAAAATTTGTTGTCAAAATGGATCACAATTGTCTCAAACACTTTATGCATCAAAAATATTTGAACAAAAGGTAGAAAAAGTGGGCGAGTAAGCTACAAGCTTATGATTTTGACATTGAGTATGTCAAAGGAAAGAACAATATTGTAGCAGATACACTATCTAGAAGGCCTCATTTGAATTCATTGTGTGAGCTTATTGGTTCAATTTGAAGGAGTTGTCGCTTGCTGATTATGCCAAAAAATAGTTTGCAACCAACATTGTTGAAGGGAATTTTCATGATGAAAGGTACAAAGTGGTTGATGGGTTGATACAATACAAAGGGAGACTCTTCTTGGTACTTGAATCTAAGCTCAAAAAGATCTTTCAAACTTTTCATGGCATTCCACTTGCTGGTCATCAAGGTTATTTGAAGACCTATAGGTAGATCCATGAAAGATTTTCATTGAAGGGGTTGAAAGATGAGGTATTGTGCTACATCAAGGAGTGTCACACTTTCCAAATGAACAAGAATGCACATACATTTCCAACTGATTTGTTGCAACCTCTACCAATTCCCAATAAAAAATGGGAGAGAATATCGATGGACTTCATCACAGGGCTGCCAAAAGCTCAAGGCAAATATTGTGTCTATGTTGTGGTTGATAGGTTAACTAAGTTTTCTCATTTATTTGCAATCACTAGTTCATTTTAAGCATCCCAAGTTGCAAATTTGTTCCTTCATGAGGTGTGTTTAGATTGCATGGGTTGCCAAAAAATATTGTGTGATAGAGACGACATGTTCCTAAGCACTTTTTGGCAAGAGGTTTTTAGATTGAGTGGTACTGTGCTCACTCCAAGCACTAGTTATCACACACAAACTGATAGGAAAACATAGATTGTGAACAAGTGGTTAGAGGGATATCTTTGAAACTATGTTCTAGAGTAGCAAAAGGTTTGGGTGAGATAGCTTCATTTAGTAGAGTATTGCTAAAATTCATCCTTCCACATGTCTATCAGAATGTCTCCATTCATGGTGTTCTATGGATATGAGGCCCCTATATTTGTTGATTTGATGTTTGGTGATAACAAAGCCCCTCAAGTGAGGGATATGTTGCAGCAGAGTTAAGATGTTTTGAAATATTTGAAGAACAATCTTGAGATAGGTAAAAATCAACAAAAGTTGTATGCTGATCAGCAACATGTTGAGCGCACATTTGAGGTTGGTGACATGGTCTATCTTAGACTCCTTCAACCTTACAAACAGTCTACTCTTAAGAAGAGTGGAGCAGAGAAAATCAACCCACATTTCTATAGGTCATTCAGAGTCATCAGGAGAGACAGTGCAGTGGCTTATGAGTTGAAGCTACCAACGAGTAGCAAAATTCACAATGTCTTCCATGTGTCTCGCCTTAAGAAGGTGCTTGGGCATAATGTTGTGGCTTCTTTAGATTCTCCTCCATTGGATAAGGAGGGATAGTTGGTTTTGATTCCAAAGGAGATCATTGGTTCTAGAGAACACTCTTTGAGGAGGACAATCAAAGAGTTTTTGGTGAAGTGGAAGAATTTTCCTATTGAGGATGCTACTTGGGAGAATGAGGAGATTGTGCACATCCAGACTTGTGATTGCTTGAGGGCAAGAAATATTGGGGAGGGTGGACTATAATGTCCCCTTCTTATTAGTGATCAATGCAGTTGGTCGTTACCCTATCCTGGAGGCCCGTAGGCTAGTCGGAAGTAGAAATTAGGGTTTCTTATTTTCTAGGAGGATGCATTTGCAGATTTTAAGGTTTGCATGTTGGTGTTTCACAGTTTTGATTCTGGATTCCTTCTGGGTTTTGAGAGATTTGTAGCAGTGTGACATGCAATAGAAATATAGGAATTTTTCAGACTTACTATTTTTAGTAAGTTGCGACAGCTTCTCAAAATGTGGTTATATTGCATTTGGACACACTTACTATTTTTAGCAATATGTTATTTTTAGTAAGTGCTATTTTTAGCAGTGGCTATATTTAGAAGGTTTCTAGTAGGCCAATTCTGAGGCTATTTTTGGTAGGTCAGTTTGAGCAGTTGGTCTTCAACACTCTTGAGGCTATTTTTGGTGAATTTTGCATTTTGGTGAAATACTTGGCTAAGTCATGGAGGACACCAAGTTTGGGGGAAATAATGCTTTTAAGTAAAAATATGTCCTTTGCAAAAGTGGATGACTTCATTAAGGTGAATTATTTAAATGGTTTATTATGTTTATTTTCACTTAATATTTGGGACGCCTACATTATACTTTATTTATATTTTAATAAAGTATATTACCTTCATGAGTATGGATGACTTGGAGAGATGATGAGATGAAATGCAAATGTCAATGGTGAATTTGAATGTGAATCTCATGTGGGCGGCCTAATTGGAGGGAAATAAATTTGAATTGATGGAGAAACTTATAAATAAGAATGCTAGGATCTTTGTTTGGTATCTATGAGAAAATATAACAAAGTGCTACCAAAATGGAGAGTGAATTGCTTCGAGGAATGCATACCTCCTAGCTTATACTTAGTTTCTTTCTTGAAAGATAGCAACTAGCTAAGTGTGAAGGTTGTTATTTATATTGAAGAATAGATTGAGTTCATTATAATGGAGTTGTTTGAAGTTTTCTGATGTATTTTGAGTGTTTTGTTAGTTTATAGGTTGTTGTTTAGTTGTGGAGCTAAAAGTGTTTTTTAATCATAAGTTTGAGAGAAATTTTTATTGGCTTCTAGGTCATGGCTCTATCTTTTCCTAGGATCTAGGTGCCCTTGTTTGCAAATTTTGAGAATTTTTGAAGGATTCCTTGATTTTATAATGTTGGTCCCCCTCTTGGGAGGCTGTACCATGCCTAGAAGTTACCTTGGGAAACATGCTTAAATAATAGTTTAGGTTTTCTATGATTT
The DNA here is from genome assembly GCA_007115665.2 of Sequoiadendron giganteum. Taxonomy (NCBI): domain Eukaryota; kingdom Viridiplantae; phylum Streptophyta; class Pinopsida; order Cupressales; family Cupressaceae; genus Sequoiadendron; species Sequoiadendron giganteum. Next base: position 261,714,426 of record CM021107.1, read on the forward strand.
ATTGGTCTTAGTTTGGTCACCTACTCCTTAGGAATCATTTGCATTCTGTTTCAAGTGATTTGGTGGAGTTTTGAGAGAGTTATGAATATTTTAGTGAGGTTATGCTTGCTGGTCTAAGTCTTGGTACTTGCTGGTTTGTCATATCTGATTTCAATAGTTGGTGTTTTTAGGTCCATTTTTCATAGTTGAGAGTCTTTTGGAGTTGGAGAGACTTTATATAATATTTTTATCACTTGAGACATCTATAATTCTTGGTTCTTGCAAATTCTATTTCACATTGTAATGTTGGTTCAATAGTATTGAACAACTCTTAATATTTCTGCAATTATCTATTTTATTCCTACTTTTAGTGGAAGAAGGTTGGCTTGTCACCTTATTTACTTTGTTTGCATAATAATTTCATTCCCACCATTTGGTGGAAGAGACATGCCTCATCATCTTTACTTTCTATATTTTTTTCTCATTTGCTGATCGACTAAGCCATCACTCTACTCCCCACTGAATAAGTGGTCAAGTTGCATGGTTTGTGATTCCATCATTTAGTTTACTATCTAACGATTCTTGGTGCCATATGCTCACACCTCTTTTGTCATTGGGATCTTGGTGTACATTCTTTGTGTAGGGTTACATTTCAATGTTGGTTTGGATTTGTTAATGTTGGCGGGTGATATTGTTAAAAATTGAAACAAATTGTAGGGGGGTCATTTTAGTGGTATCAGAGCCAAGATCCTACCATCATGTGACCATCAGAGTTTAGTTGTCAGATGTGTGATAGATAAATCAAACCATACACAAGAAGTCAGGAAAGAAATCACAGTTAGTTTCCACTAGTTCCCGAGGTAGATACATTTTTAGAGGCTTTGAGAGAGACTAGTATAGCAGTTGAAGATACTAGTAAAGCAGTTGCAAATACTAGTAAAGCAGTTGAAAACATGTCTAAAGTGCTAGAGAATCCATGGAGGAAAAGGAAGCTAGAATAGAGAATAAATTTCATGGCATGATAGATATGATGTCACGTTTGTTAGCAAGGATGGATCAACAAGTAATTCTAATTCATTCCCAACCAGAATACAACATTGGAGAAAATAGTGGTACCAATGGCAACAATAGTTTTGAAGTCAATGGAAGGAATAAAACTGTTGGAAATCATGTTGTAACCACTAGAGGTTCAACCTCTAGGCCTCTTTTGCCTACCTTCACTCAAAGGGAGGAGCCACCAATGGAGAACGGGGTACCCTTTGTAGATGATGCAAGGAAATCTTACATGGAGTATGTTACCTTGCCATCAGATCTTAGAGAACAATGGTCTTTTGACCAATTCATGAACCAAAGAAACATAAGGAATGACAAAATAGTTGAATACCATGCTCCTATGGGTCCTAGATTTGATTACCATCAAGCCCTTGGAAAGTTGACCTTGGGCCATTTTGATGGGAGTTATAAATGTATGTCAAGATCATGGGTGCAAAAGCTTGATAACTACCTCTCTCTTGGACTGATGCCTAAAGAAGATGCCATAAATTTTGCAACTTTAAATTTGGAAGGAGTTGCCTACGAGTGGTGGTACCATGGTTTGGTCACTCTTGGCCACAATCTCATTCAAACATATGATGAGTTCACCAATAGGCTGATTGAGAGATTTGATACTAAGGATCCTGAAGTGAAGTTTCATGAGCTTGCATAGCTAGAACAACATAACTCATTGGATGCATACATAACTAATTTTCAGAGACTTTTCATGATGGTGCCCAACATCACTAAAAGAAGAATAGTTTTATTTTTATATGAAGGTTTGATGGAGCCATTGAAGGGATAGGTGAAGGAATTTTATCCACCAAGTCTTTAGAAATCCATTAAGAAAGCTAGAAGCATGGATTTGGTTGCCCTAAGGCCAAAATTTTAGTCCAAGCCCTTTTCTCATAAGAGGGACAAAAAGGATTTTTAAAACCAGCATAAGAAATTTCCTTCTAAGATGGATGATGAGCTTCATGAGAAGCGTAGAAGAGAGGGAAAATGTTACACATGCAAAGAACTACAGACTTAAGGGCCATAGATGCTATGGAAGGGGTTCATTTCAGTGGTATTAGATCAGTTCCAAGAAGAAGAAAATGGATGGGAAATTCACATCCCTCGTTTCATAGGTTGTATCAGTCAGTGGAACATTTAAAGATACTCACCTAGGAGGGTTCACTAATAATGATTTTTTTGCACAAATTTGGCAATTAGATGCCTCTCAGTGTGCCAAGAATATCATTGCAAGTGGATTGCATTTGTCAAGAGGCTTTCTGTTGGGAATGGATTCCCCTAAACTAGTATTAGAATATATGAAATGGTATGACCCAAACAAGAGGGTTGTAGAGAAAGAAGGAAGAGTATATGCAAACCTCTCCACAAAGGGAATTGTATACACATTTTGGCTCCCCACATTCAGATAAATAAATTTGTAGGATGTGAAGATTGGCCACAATGTAATTGAATGTAGAGGAACACAGTAGGGAGGTTATGAATTCAACATGGTGCCAGGACAATCTTACAAAGCAGATGAAGCAAATCCTCAGGTCGCCATTTATTCAAGATGTTCAGAACATAATAACCCTATTGAGTAGGATAGCTAGACTCGAAGATGATAGTAACTTCAAACTTTGGATGTTTGGGCTTATAGTGAAAATAATGGAATTCCCTATGCAATTTCACTTGGGATATTTTATCAGTGACAAGCTGCGTGAATAGATAATAACATTCTTGGAAACCCAGTGGTTCACTATGTCTTCATATGTTGTCTATTCCTATGCCTTGAGGGAAAATATACAAGGATTGAACAGAGTTGGTACCCAAGGTAGAGAACTAGGGAATAATTTGATTTATGCTCATTTTCCCTAGATTACTATCCACCAATACTGGGAGCAATTTTTGAGGGCAAATGATGTGCTTTCTATGAGGTTGGTAAGATTAATGGAAGGAAACAAAGCCAAAAGATTGTCCTTGGAAGCACATAGTATTATCTAGTTGGTTGAGGGCTGGTATATTAAATTTCCTACTTTCACCTATATCAAGGTGGAAGGATTTACATGACACCCCTTCATGTTACCCAAGTATATAATAGAAAGAAATATAGTTATTGGAACTTGTAAGATAGATGCAATGACTCATGCTCTTTTTTCATAAGCACACAAGAAATGTTATGTCAAATTCCCTATCACAATCAGGAATTACAAATGTGATATGACCAAAAGCATTGAGATGTGTGAGGAAGAGTTGAAGCTCTACAAGTTGAAGTTCTTTGCAATCCAATAGAAAAATTATGATCCAGAGGAAAACCTTACCAAGAAAATAGGAAAAAAGTATGCTCATGTTTATCATCTAGAGGATTTTTGGTTTAACTATGATGATGAGCATGTTGTGAGGAAACAGTCATACTAGAGGTTGACATTAGAAGCAAAAAAGTTCCTTGGAATTCATGATATTTCAAAACAAATGGATATAGATAATGGAGAGGCATTGAATATAGTTTATGATACAAAAATGGTTTTTGATGAACCTATCCCAAACCTAGGTTATACAAAGAAGGAGATAGTAACCATCAATGTTATTTCTAAGAAAGTCTTAACATACACTCAGTATTGGATTAATAGTTACATTGATGCAATGAAAGAAGCTAGGATAAAACCCACATACCTGCCTAACAAGGGAATTCCAATGATGCCACAACTAGCTAGCCAACACAAAGAAACTATGGCCACTCTGACCAATGTAATGGAAACACCAAAGGAAACAAATTCTTCCACAACAAAGCTAAGAGCTCCGCCTAAGACTAGCGAGGATGTGAGAATGAAAATATAGACACATGCAAAGACAAGATCTGTATCACAAAAGGTGTCAAATATATTTACTTCTCCACCCTTGGTCAATATGGGAGCAATGAGACAAGCCCTAGGAAGGACTCCTATAATTCAAGAGGAAGGTCTCGAACTAATTGAAGAACAAGTTAGGGAGATACTAGAGAAACTAACTACCAAGATGGAATAATTTGAAGAAAAGAGATATAAAAGAGATCCCATGATGCAACCAATAGTGGAAGAAATGTTAGGTTTAGGGTTATATCCTAAAAATAAAGAAGAAGAAGATTTTATAAGAGGATCACTCGCTTCAGAAGTGGGAAACCCTTAAGAAACATATGAAAGAATAACAAGGGATACTATAGGTCAAAATCCAATTGATATTGTTGATAAAGAAGATATAGTTGATGGTTAGCTTCCACAAGGAAGAAATGAAGAGACTGTTGAGAAACCATAAACTTATAAGAAATCAGGAGAAATTTGGGATAAAAATGAAGGTATAGATTGCTCACAAACCTTGGGTGGTGAACTAAGAAATGATGAGAATCCTGATGTTCTGGAACAATAGGAAAATAATTCCCCAAGGAATGATGTTGAGAATAGGGTAGGATAGGACAATGTAGGTCTCAAAGAGGAAGAGACAGTCATAAATCAAGGAAATCTAGAATCTATGCCAATAAGGGCAGAGAATGTTCAAGTCCCAGGGGTTGTGTCGAGTAATGTGGAAATTTTGAGAGAGGAAGTTCCTGGACATGTTGATCATTAGGAATGAGGTGATAATGAAGAGGAATAACATAATGAAGAAGTACTTGACTAGTTAGTTAGGAAAATAGCTTTTCCATTAGAGGTGGAACTGGTGCCTCTAGATTTCAGAAGTTTAATACAAGAAATCGAAACCCCTAAACCAAGAGGTAGAGAAAAGACAAGACATGTTGTAAGAAGGAATGCAGATGGGGGGAGAAATCTCTAGATAGCTACTTCAATAGGAGAGAAGATCAGGCATGAGATGACATATAGGTATTATAGGGTGACTACAACTGATGTAGGACATTCATTATGGAGATAAGAATTAGAAGAGATGAAAGTAAATTTAAAAAAAATTGTCTCCTGAGTACAAAAGAATAATCAAAAGAAAAGAGAGTTAAAGGAGCATATTGATTTCCTGGAGAATTTCATCAAGTCGCTATCCTAATCCAATCAGACACAGACCGAATTGCCATAGAATTCGGTAATAATGTCTAAGGAGCAAGTAGATGCTATTAAAGTGCTTCACCACAAGGTAAGTGTGTTTGAAGAATGGATGGAGTACCTGGTAAGGCAAGGAGAAGAGTTAATAAGGGACACAATTGGGAAATATAAGGAAGCATACCGTTGGTACGACACATCCAAAAGACTTGAAGGTGAATGTTGATTTCATCAAGAATAGACTAACACAGAGAGGCAAAAGCTAAAGGTTCCTCTTCAGGTGGATGTTTGAGAGTTGGTGAATGAGAAGATTGCCACATAGCAGGAAGTTTTGGTATTTGAGAAATGAAGGAAACAATTGAATTGGGAAAGTGACACTTTATTACAATGTATAAATGGATTTGAAAAGGTCACTGAGATATGCAAGAAATTGATAGACAAAGATGAGAGTTTTATTGAAATGCTAGCTCAACAAAGCTATGATCCTCTAACTTCAAGACATGATGATAAGGAAGTAAAATATTTCAAAGAATGAATCAAGAAGGTGAATAAGGATCCTATTCAATCATTATGTTGGGAGGGTATAGATGATATTATAAAGTTTAGGAATGCTATGACCAAATATGAGATAAAAATAATGCAAAGAAATGAAAATATCATTCAAATATCAGAAGAGTATACTAGGCATAGGTACAGCTGGAAAGTGATCCAAGGAATTCCAAAAGAATGTATACATCAAGTGTTGATTGCTTTCTAAGAATATCAACAAAGGAGAGGTGAAGATGAATCTTTAGACTAGGAGTCCAATGAAGAAGAATAGGTAGTCAGGTATCGAAAGATCAAAGTTTGTGCATGGGTACAGTTTTGAAGTGAATCTTCCAAGTTTGTTCCCGAACCCAATGAATACAATTAGTTCCAAAGGTTTTGAAAGTGCTGACAATATTATTTTTTGTGCAAAGTACTCATGACTTAGAACTTGAAGTTTGAAGATTTCTACTAATGAAAAAGTCAAAATACCTATGACTTTGCCTAGAAATTTATAATGACAATTGTCACCTACCATGTCCTGCAGTTTCATTTACTTCTCTAATTCTCTTTGATGGGATTTTAGTTCAAACTCTTTGGGGCCTTGTTCCTATAAAATTCTATTGGATGCTTTGTTTTAGTTGAATTTTATAATTTGTGGATGTTGGGGAACCAAAATTTTTTCAAGTCTTGTTGTTTTCATGTTTTCTATTCCATTCTAGACTAAAAATGTATGTTTCATTCGAATTTAACTAATATCAGAGCCAATTTCAAATCTATTTCTTGATAGGAAATCTTACATAGCTGATTGTTTGTTCCTATCAGACAATACTGTGTGTTGTGCCATTTAAGGGTGCATACTAACACTATCCAGTGGTAAATGATCCCCCTTTCTTTAAAATCTTGCATCATTATGTGCCTATATGTGAAGCAATCAAGTGATGTATGGAATTGTTTACTCTGGTTTCGTTATTTCTTGAGGCATGCATGGATAATACCTAGGATAAATTTTACCTTTCACTAATTTTTTATGCTTTATTTTAGAATAGATGCTTTATATTCCAAAAATGATAAATGCATGGATTTTTATTACAAATCGTTCAATTCCATGAAATTGTTGAATGCTTAATACTAAATTTACTTGAATGTATGCAAGTTATTTGAGTTCCATGAAATATTGTTGCAAATATTTTATTTCATGAAGTTATTGAATGACATATGAATGACCGAACTGAGATTATCTTCATATATTTTTGATACCAACCAATTATTTACAATCATTTACCCCTCATGTTAACATAAAAATCACAAGAAACCTTGGGTGAATGTAGTGCATCAAGACCTGACATAAATGAGCCTTGGGATCAAGCTGATTTTTCCTTCAATTTAGGTTTCCCATTGGAGTCTTTCAAGAAAGGTAGGTTCCCGTAGTACTATGTGAGAAATTTATCTGCCTGTTTGTGTGTAGGTAACATACACATCAAAAAAGTGGTGCTATAAGGAGGGTCTCCCTTTCATTTCACTAAGAAGGAAGTTGGAGTATCGTAGAGGCACTAGGTCCCGATCTAGCGATCCTCATGTGAGATTAATCAAACTTAGTGGTTTTATGTCATCTAGGCCCCAAAGGTCAAGAATTGCAAATGTAGTATCACAAAATCTGATTTTTGTTATACCACCCTCGCCTATAGCGATGATTTTCTTTAATGAAAATATGTCTATTCAATTCACTATGTATAATGATCTTCCAAATAATATGAACAAATTATGTTTGAGGTACTATCTTCATAAATATGTGAAAGAGAATATTAGTAACTTCAAGGATACATGCTTTAGAGGAAGGATACAACACAAAGATGTTGTGTGTAGGTTGTTTCCTTATACGCTGAGTGATGAAGTTTACCAATGGTATATCAGTTGGCCCTATAATTATATTATAACATGGAAAGATATGGAGAGTCGATTCTTATCCAGGTTCAAAACATCGATATATCCTACCTTGCTATATCATCAACTCACTCAAATTAAAAAGGTTCAATGGTGAACATTAACCTCTTTTAACAATAGATTCCAAAAGGATTATTCTAGGTTGCAAGTACCCTATGTGGTAGACAATTTTTTCACTTTTGCCATCTATTATATGGCAGTTGATTCATTGACTGTGATGTTTTTAAAACAAAGAGAAAATCCCCCTACTACCTTAATTGAAGCCTATGCAAAATCCATAAGTGTGAATCTAGAAATGAAACACCTTGGAAGTGGATCGTCTGTAAATAGTGTAAATGGATTGAATAACTATCCTATGTCGAGTGTGAGTGGAAATAATATAATGGCTCCTAATTCTTTTCCTTTAATGGTCTAGAATGGGAAATTTCCTCAAAATAGTTTCTCTCAACTTGGGAATAGTCAAGCTTTGGTCCCACACCCTAGTCCAATTATCATAGAAATACATCCCAAAGGGAATTTTGTATTTACACGAACTCAAGAAAGTCAAAGAGTCAAGAATCTGGAAGATAAAGGAGAGATTAAGGAGATAAAAGCTCAACTTAAAAGGTTAACCAGAGAGGTTACATAGTTAAGAAATCAGAACTTTTACTCTTAGAGTAACAATCAAAAGTTATAAGGTCAAGCATACAATGCTCTGAGAACACCTAGACCTTGGAATACATGACTAAACAATAGAGGAGTATCCACACCTTTAGATAATGTTAATCCCTCCAAAGATAGGTCTATGTCTAAGTTGAATTTAGTTGAACTCACCATGAACAATTGGTGTAGGGTTCATAATAGAAATTCTCATTCAAAAGTGGACTTTCCATAGTTTAAGACTATGTCATATATTTTTTAGCCGCAACACACTATAATAATCAGTGTGAATCCCACTTGCCCCAAGGGAATGAGTTAGTTCCGGTCAGATATGACTCTAATTTAGTCTTCGATAGTTATGAGTGTTTTGAGTCACCTATAGTTGCTAAGAGTCATACCCATGATCAAGAAGGTAGTTCAGCCATGGCTTTGGAAACCTACATGTTTCCTTACCAAGAAAAAAATGATCCTCAAGATGAAGCTGACGAAATTCAATCTTTTCAATAGTATCCAAAAGGACATAGCTACAACCTGAGGAGTAATACAAATGGTGGAATTAGATTCAAAGGCCCTTTGACCATGCTAATTCCACCTAACAACTTTAAAACTCTACCCGATGATAAATATAGTAACACTTCGGGGTTACTGAAGGTGGCCTCATAATACAATAACTCACAAAATATTTCACGGAGTGGAAAAACAAAATCCATAGATCAAAATAATCTGACTAATTAATTGGTGGAGGAAATCAAAAAGGTAAAAATTAGCCTGTCTCTATTGGAATTGCTTAAAACGCCTATAATTAGGAAAGCTTTCTTGAATACCTTGGAAGAATTTCCCAAAGAAAACATACTAAATAAAGAGACATAGGTGAAGGACAACTCTATCAAGGAAAAAAACAAAAACACATTTCTTATGGTGGATGCGCAAGTTGCCTTTTATAAGGGAAAGATGGAATCCCCAACATTTTTGTTAACACTAAGGATATTTGGTAAAAATATTCATAATTGACTTGTAGAATCTTGAGCATCTACCAATGTGATGCCTTTGTCTATATGTCAAACTCTAGGCTTAACCCCAAATAGTTCCCTAAAGAAAGTTACTCAACTAGATAAAACTAAGGTAAACGTAGTCGATGAGTTAACCAACATCCATATGGAATTAGCATCTGACCCTTGGATTTAGTATTATATTGACATCCAAGTGGTCGAGATACCAGACACTTATGGGATGTTATTGATAAGAGATTGGTCAAAGAATTTAAATGAATATATGGCCACTAACTTCTCACATATGTGGTTACCATGGAAAGGAGTCCCCAATCAAATAAATATTGAGAGGGAACCACGTATGAAACACATGATCATGAATTACAACAAAAAAAATGAAGTTATGTACATAGATGTAGAACCAAGATTATATGGAATCAAAAGTTTTGGAGTTAAGATAGAAGAAGTTTTCATGTGCAATGTTGAAAAGCATAATCAGATAACTCTTGGGATGGACATGTTAGTTGAATCAGACTACGATTTTTCTGAAGGAGAAGACAATCATTTAGACAAATTTTGGAAGAATATCGCTAAAGAAGCTCAGAAGAGTAGAAAAACTAAAGATTCACTAAAAACTTTGTTGTTACAAGGTTGGTGCATGTTACACAAATATGCACATTTAGAGGACAGTTGTGTGATGTTCTTAGAGATCATTAATAGAGTTGGAGATCAACATTGTCAGGAAAATACAACTCTCAATAGGTATGTGCCTCTATAACACTTGAAGATGAAACACAGGCAATGCAGACTGAAAGTATCAATTTATTTGTTCTTAAGAGCACTAAACTCAAACCTGTCGAGGATCAAACTTGGAATATTAGTTTCGATGGGTCAAAATCTAAACAAGGAATTGGAGTTGGGGTTGAGCTCATCAATCCCAAAGGTAAGTTGTTTCTTGCTTCCTATAGATTACAATTTCAATGTTCTAAAAATGTTGCAAAATATGAGGTCCTCATCCATAGTTTGATGCTTGCAATCAAGAAGAAAGTCAAAATTCTTATGGTTTTTTATTACTCAAAACTGGTGGTCAAGCAAGTCTAAAAATAATATATTTTCCATTACAAATGCTTGTCTAGTTATAGGCGCCGAGTGTGGGACCTAATAGAATATTTTTATGCCTTTAACATCACTTATATCCCATGAAGATTCAATCACATAGTAGATGCTCTAGCTACTACTAAGTGCTCTAGAACCACTGGATGCTTTTTATTTGAGAAGGTTTATTATCAAGCTGGTACAATTGCCATCGATTCTTGATAATGTTACTAATTTGTAGGTGTTCGAAGATGACTGTCACATTTTGGAGTTTATCACTAATACCGACATCTTCGAGGCATATATAATTAAATCATCGTTATGGTGAAATTCAAGATGAAGAGTTAGCTCAAGCAAAGGATAATAATGCTTTAAGGGGAATAATTGAGCTAGAAATATTATTTGATGTGGATTAGATAATTCGGTGGGAAAACCTACCTAAAACCAACAGGGGACAATCTAAATTGTATAATCAGAATACTGAAGAAGACTTGAAGAATGTGTTTATAGGGAAGGTATGTATTGTTACCAAATTTCACTCACAGCTCAATTTGGTACAATTGAAATAGTTGATTGCATTAAAAATGAAAGGTATTCCAAAAAATATCTGCTAATTATGAACCATCACAAAAAGGATGCTTTCAAAAGAGATTCAATTTTATTATGCAAGGTTTTACAATAAATAAATTGTATAGATTGCATGATATTTTTGTTTTCTCATTCATTTTGCAAAATAAATGTACAAATGTTTGCATAAATGTTGTTTTTTTATACATTGAAAAAAGAATGCTCAAATGTCCCACACAAGTCGTGGGAGTAGCTGAACTAATGCAACATAAAGATAGGCTATACAATCGAAGATAAAAGTAGTGAAAAAACACATGAAAGGAAGTATATCCATCATTGCTTGTGGCAGTCTTGTGTTGGTTTTCTTTGTTTCCAGCTCCTCCTTGCTCCTGATCTTCAGATGAACCTACAAATAATTGGAAGGATTGGTTATAGCTTTAGATATAAATCTCATCATATGTCCTATCAACAAAAATATAGCATATATCTATGATGCATTAAATTAGTTGAACCATTACTAAATGTATGCAAGAGAGCTCAAAAAGCAAACATCACAGGAGCATTGAGCTTCACTATTATTTATCTAACATTTTTGTTCACTTTGCAGGTATAGGTGAAATTTTCATTACTGGATTTATTTTCATTTAACATCATAGAATGTGTTGTAAAAATAGGCTCCCACAAGGGTTGAGCCCAACATGCTACCATCTAGATCTTCCAAGGGGTATGAGATAAGAATTCAAAATTCAAAGGTAATTCATTATTGCAAAGAGGTGGCTTGTTTTAGAGGGTATCCTCAAATGTTCAAACTTATTTTCTTCCATACAATGAGAAGCATGATACAGTGATAAACACAAGCACTTGTTATTAAGAATGATATCATGAAAGGCATTAATTTCAAGTTGAGACTATGGATTTTTCAAATAGGATAGTATGACAAAGGGGTCAAATGTAAACAAAAGCAGATCAATATTGTCAAGAGCAGCTTCATTGTGTTCATGGAATTGTACATTGTTTGGAGGAATATCATCTCATACTGCCAGTCAAAGGAACACTACATAATAGTCATCATAGCCAAGCAAACAGTTATAAGAATTTAGAACTATTGCATAATCATGTGAGGAGAAAAATCATTCAATTATTTCAAAACGTTTCTTTGTCTATGTTTAAACCATCCAAAGGTATCGAGGTAGTCATAAACACATCAAACTATAGCTGCCCACAATTTTTTTTAAAAGTGCATGAAGAGTATAAAGGAGACTTTAATCTCTATCAATCATTAAAAGACAAGATGATAACCTACAAGTTGAATGAACACAAAGAATTTTCAAGGAATTGGGCAAGAATAGAAATCATGTGCTACATGATCTCTTATTCTTTCATGAGATAAAACACTTTACTGTCTTCTAACAATTTTTTATATTTTAAAAGCTTGTGATAAACTTATTCTGGAGGTTTGTCTGTAACAAAGGCTAATCATTTATGAGAGATAAAAGAGGGAATTTTTTCCATGTAAAGTTTTTTTAGAGAATACAGGTTTGCATTTTGAAGGCATGTAATCATTAGAGGGGTTGTATGTAGCAAATAGAATAAATAGTGGCTTTGTCAGCTAGTTGTTTCTACATAATGCATGTGAGACCGAGATGAATCCTTAGCATGATGAATACAGTAAAAGTATGGAGTTACATGGCCGCAACCTAAATATACAGAAGGAAGATTTAAAGAGTTTTAGAGGAAAAATTTGAGCATAGAGGGATTTCTATTGTTGTCACAAGAAGAGAATAAATAGAAATCATGACATAAGAAGAGTAAACCCAATAGCATGAGGAGGTCGCGAGTTTTGAACCCTAACAGAATAAGAAAAATCAAAGTTTTTTTACTGTGAATTCAAGGAGAACTCTCTGTATTCAAGAATGAAACCTCAACCTCCTATTGTGTGAAGAAAGAACGCAAGAAAAAGAAGATTTGTAAAAACAATTCACAATAAATGGTCGAATCAAGGCTAAATATAGAAAATGCATCATCAAAAATACAAAGTATGGAGCATACCGCGCGACCAAGCATGCGTCCAAAAGGAAGAGTCGACAGAAAGCTCCATGATCCTCCATGAAGGCTCTAAAAGAATCCTTCAGAGCTTCCAGTTGCTCAAACCCATGGCGGCACCCTCAAAACCATGAGAGAATGAAAAATGAAATGTGCTATGAAAGTGAGCCCACATCTTTGAGTTAGGGTTTCAAAAGCCCTAACTTGTCCCTATTCCTTTGCATAAATAAACCATATATATCATATAGGCCTTGTATTTCTTGCATAAAATAAAATCTAAACCAAGGTCGACCCTTCCTTTTATCTTGCAAAATTGAAACTGCAAAGATTGTAAAACACTATTAAAGTGATATTTTTATAAATTGCTTTAATAAGTGTCAATTAAAATGCAAAAAAAAAGAAGAAAGTATAGAACACCTATTAAGGCAAATTCAATTTACTCTCCTTTTTCACTTGAGTCCCCTTTATGAAAAATAGAAAAAATTGAGCCAACTGAACCTTCTATTCTTGATTTCAGTCAATTTTGAGTGATTTTTAGAGTCTTTTTGGGTCGATCCACTTGGGAGGGAAAGTTTCCACCTTTTTTTCACTCAATTTGGAGCAGTTCTATGTCCTCATTTTGTGGTTTTTTCCTCTTGCTCGAAAATGGCACTTGATTTTCTATTTTTGTGAGCAGTTAACTAAGAATTTTCCCATTCACTCATGGAGACTCATTGGAGACATCTATTGGAGAAAGACTTATTTTTTTGAAGTTCATTTATTGCTTCTTTCTCTCTTGAGTATTGCAGAGACATTTGTAAGCATTTGTAACTCATATTTTCATAAGATGATTATGTAGCTCCTTTCAGATCAATAAAGAAAGTAATGTTCTCCTCTTCATGTTTTATCTCATTTTGTAGTCAATGATTTGACATTCAATTATGATTCAATTTTAGAGTCCTTTTCTATGTCTCATTGTTGCAAGTTTGAGTGCAAAATTTTCATCTAATGCAGGTTGTGTGTTGTGTTTAATGTTGTTAGTGGGTTGAAGTTGTGATAAAAATTCTTTTTTTCCTGCATGCAAGCCTCTAATTTTCAAACCTTCATGCAAATTACTTATGCATTGCATTATTTTACATGGAATTGTGAGAGAAAAAGTCTTTGTCAAACTGATTGTGATTCGAGCTAGTGGTTAAGTTTATAAGTTTCTGGTGCACCACCTCTATAGTTTTAGGATTTCCATTTCAATATCCTTCTATCTCTTTCCTCATAAAAGTTAGTAGTATTAGGTGATTTACCAGTGGAACCAACCCTCTCTGGAGATTCATTCTTGTTATAAGCCACCCACAACTTGAGAATGTTTACATGTTACACAAGATAGTTGAGTCTAACTTAACTAGGGTGGAATCCTCGTTGATAACATGTACCAAGGAAGAAAAAAATATCGCTCAAGAACTCAGAGATTATTGGAAAGTTATAGCATGGACATACAAATATTTGAATACATGTGAGACTTTCATCATTACTCATACAATTCCACTAAAGCTTGATACAAAACCTTTCTAACAAAAACAACAACTTGTAAATGCACTTTTAGAACCCTTTATTCAAAAAGAAGTACAAAATCTCCTCTCAGTCCAGATCATTTTTCCCATCAAACATTCTACTTGGGTGGCTAATTTAGTACCCATCAAAAATAAGAATGGTGACATTTAGTTGTGTGTGGATTTTTGAAATCTTAATAAGGCCTCTGGAAAGAATAACTATCCCCTACCTTCATTTGATGACGTTCTACAATTTTTTAATGGTTCGTAGATGATGTCCTTCTTGGATGGATTATCTAGGTATAACCAGGTAATGGTCTTGAAGGAGGATAAGATGAAGATAGCGTTCACCACAAAGTGGGAAATTTTTTCTTATAAAAGGATGTCATTTGGACTAATAAATGTTGGAGCCACATTCCAGATATCTATAGATTATTCCTTTCAATATTTGGTAGGAAAGTGCATTATTATATACATGGATGACCTCACGGTGTTTTATAAGAACAACGGATATCATGTCTATGATCTCAGAGCAATATTACAAAAGTATGAAACTTACAAAGTTTCACTAAATCCTAAGAAATGTATTTTCAGGGTGACTGAAGGAAAACTGTTGGGATATATTCTTTTTGAAAGAGGTATTTCAATAGACCCAGATCGAGTGAACACCTTGCTCAAGATGTAGCCCCTAAGAAGTAAGAAATAATTAAAGTCATACTTTGGCAAGATCAACTTTGTCCAAAAGTTTATTATAGGATTTTTTGAGATAGTGAAACTACTCAATGATATGTTAAAGAAAGATGAAAAAATTGAGTGGATGAATGAGACAAAGCTCGCCTTCGAGAATATGAAAGTTGCAATCACAAAAGCACTAGTGCTAGTAAGTATGGATTACGTTAAACTGTTTTATATTTACTCTTCTGCTTCTGGTCACACATGTGTAGCTGCACTAACACAAGGGGGTGAGAATAAAGAATAAAATCCAATTTCTTTCATGAGTTCTCCCTTTAAAGAGGTGGAGCTGAGGTATATGGATATTGAGAAAAAAGCTTTTTCTTTGGTCAACGTAGTAAGAAAATTCCAAAACTGCATCCTCAAAAGTATAATTAAGGTGATTGTGCCTGATGAAGTAGAAAATATGTTGGCGACACAAAGTGAGCTCAAAGAAAAAGGAGCTAAATGGGTCATGATCTTGTAAGAGTTTGATCTAGAAATCATACCCATGAAGTTAGTTCATGAGCAAGCCTTAGTTAAATCCATCACTGAGATTGATCCACAAATTTTTAGCCAACAATATAAACTAGATGTAGAAGACCAAGATGATTGGTATTTAGACATATGGTACTATTTGGTTAGTAACAATTTCCTAAACTATATACAAAGGAATGAAAGAAGAGTGCTAAAAATCAAGGCCTAAAGCTATATGATTAAAGGAGGGGTTCTATTTAAGAGAAATCATGAAGGGATTTATTTGAGATGTTTAAATAAGACAAAAGTGAGTAAAGTGTTACAATAGCTACATGATAGGTTTGGCATAGCTCACAGAGTACCCTTGGCAAGTATACACCTCATTTTGAGAGCCGACTACTACTGGCCAACTCTTTTCAAAGACACTTATGAGCATGTAAAACATTGTTATACATGCCAAATTGCTGTGGATAAAGGAAGATTTAATGCACAACCATTGCAACATGTGATGGAGATGCGCCCTTTTTCACAATGGAGGTTATACTCCATTGGCACAATTAAATTTCCATCATCTGCAGGCCACAAGTTTTTTCTAACCACTATAGATTATTGCACTAGGTGGAGTGAAGTGTTCCATAGTAAGAAATACATGAGGGAAGTGGTGATCAAATTATTAGAGGAAAATGTTATTACTAGGTTTGGAGTACCATATGCCTTGTTATGTGATAATGGTCTATCTTTTTCCTCATTAAAATTTTCCAATTAGGCATTTGAATACGGTATAACATTAAAGTTTTCATCTAATTATTATCCGTAGGGAAATGGATTGACAGAATCATCAAACAAGAACCTGTTGGATATAATTACAAGGTTAATAAAAAAGAATCCTAGGAAATGGCACTGCCTATTAAAATTTTCCCTTTGGGTAGAGCGTACTAGGATGAAATCCACATTGGGGAATTCCCCTTACCACTTAGTCTATGGAATAGATCCTATATTGCTTATAAATTTGAAGATTCCTACTGAGAAATTTGCTCAAGAGTATAATGGGTTGGATGACCAAACTGGAGCCCAATCTTTATAACTGATGCATTTAGATGAAAAGAGTATTAGGGAAATATATCATTTTTCCAGGCAACAATCTGTGTTAAAATGTTGGTTTGATAAAAGGGCTAGATTAAAAAAATTTAGAATATCTGACTTGGTCCTATACTAGGACAAAGCCCATGAGCATAAGGGTGAACACGATAAGTTTGAAAAATTATGGACTTGCCCTTACCAAGTATTTGAGATATTAGGTGATAGCACTTATAGTCTCAAAACTCTAAGTAGAGAGGATGTCCCATTGCCTACCAATGGGAAATTCCTGAAGCATTATTTCCAAGCCTAGTGTTGGTCATTGGTCTTTGTTGTAAATATGTAAATATATATATATATATATATATATATATATATATATATATATATATTTTGTGCTTTCTTTTGTTTTGTTTGATTTTTGGGGTTTTTTGTTGTTGAGATATACAATAATTAGCAACCTTCGGAGGTATTCAAAATAATAGAATGTCAATTTTGGAAATGTGATGCATGCTCTGACCAGAAATAGTTATTTAATTATAGATGATTGGGGAACTGTTCTGTTTCATTCACTTTAGTTCACATAAATCACTCATTTGATGTTGAGCTACATGTTTATACCTAAATCATTATACTAAATTTTGGATAGTAGTTGTTTGCATTGAGTGAAAAATCAATAGGTACCCTTTTCCTACCACTATAGTTCCCAACCTAATAGTGAGCTTCATTTCCTTCAAGTTGAAGCAAAAGAGCTTACAATGAAATATCAAATGAGAAAATGAATATCAAAAGAGAAAAATTTAACTCTTTAGGCTATCCAAATATCTCTACCGGGGATATAGACGCTTGGCTAGCAGTAGAGCTATGTTTGGGGGAGTTACAAAGGTAACCTTGTTGGGGCTATGGATGCTTGACTGGTAGCAAGACTCTATCCAAGGTTGTCTTAAAAGGAAGTTACCAGATTATGTAGGTAAATGCAAACACATGCTATGTTATGAATTTAATGTAGTGGAATAAATCATTTACACACACATGAGCTCAATGAAATTTAATTTGGTATTGTAGACATCTAAATTTGACCACTTCCACATAGTCAAAATTGTCTACTCTATTAGTCTATTTCATTAATAATGATTAAATAATTTATTTAATCATTATTTCATTTTTTTCCTAAGGTTCCTAAAGTATGTAATAATTAAATACTTTACCTTACACCTTTTCTTCTCTAAATTAAATAAATAAGACAATTTATTTAATTTAGTCGCTTGACCTTTTGATTAAAAATCAATTTTTAATTCCTCATTTTCTCTCTCCTTGTCACATTCTCCATAATCCTCATCTAACCTGGATTAAATAAATTAATCTATGATTAGGATGTGCACCACTTAATCAAGATTAGTGTCGCATCCTCCATAATCTCCCATTTGCTTCTAATCTCTCATTAATTATCCTAATCTTGTGTTTGCACAACCTTAATCAAAGTCATTAGCCACATTTAGCATACCTTTTTTGGTCAACCTTTCCACTTGCCTTTCTTGACCTTGAGTCCCTTTCCTATGTGAATTTTTAATTCACATTTATTCACCCAAGGCTCCTCTCTTCCCCATGTGAGTTTTTAATTCACTTTTATTCACCCAAGGCTCCTCTCTTCCCCATGTGAATTTTTAATTCACTTTTATTCCTCCAAGGAATCTTCTCTTCCCCATCCGAGTTATAGAACCTTTGACTTGTCACATCAAGTCACATGTGGGTGAATCCTACCTTTTTAAGGACCTTGTTTTATCCAAGGTACTTTCCACCTCTCCTTTTGGAACCTTGTCTTATCCACAAGATTCTCCAATCATGTGAATTTTTAATTCACTTTTATTCACCCAAGATTATCCTCTTCCCCATGTGATCATTGAGAGGTCACATCATCCTTTTTCCAAGGTACTTTTCCTTCATCCACATCATGTACCTTCCTTCCACCTCACTTACACATCATCTCATCCTTGGCCATCTCACATTCCACATGTCAAGATGTGAGGGCTTGTGAGTCCTCAACTCACCATAGCCCTTCATCTTGACCTTGTTGGCTTAATCTCAACCGTTGAATTCTCTAGAGAATTCAAATTTTTCTATAAATACCCATTCCTTTCTCTCATTTGAGGAGAATCAGTCTTTTTCTATCAAAACTCTTACAAATTCTCCATTTGAGCTTATCTTGCCTTTACTATAGTATTTTGAGTTCACCATTACCATGTCTTCACTCATCTTGCATATCACTTTGCATATTTGATTTAGCTTGCCATCCAAAGAGCACACAAAACATCCAAAGATCAAGGGCCAACCAAGGAAGAAGCAACACAAAGAGGTATAATCACTTATCCATTTGTTATCTTACTTCTTTGCAATTTATTTCCTTAGGCTAATCTTGAGGTGTACTCTTTATGTTATTTCTTTTATTGCATTAATAGTTTGTTTAGCATCTCATAATAGGACTTAACATTTTTAGGGATCACAGGTATGTTGGTTAAAGTGAAATGGGATACGGGAATGAGGGTCTAATTGTTTATAATTTAAGGATTGGAGAAATTTGAAGTGTGGTTATTATTTTTGGAATTGAATTTATATTGTTTTGTTTGGTTTTGTTGGTTGCTAGTTGTTGTCCGATCTCGCAACACACCCCATTTTACTCTTCTGCAAAATGTGGACCCCCCTTTTTTTATTGCTTTTTCCCTTCCTTTTTTTTTTGCTTGCTTTAGTGTGTTTCTTTCAGAGGAAATGGTAAAATGGTGATGTTTCAATTTGATTTGGCTGACCCCCACTTAAGTTCTTGCTTTTCCAAACTTGGAATTTTTGTAAAATATTTTCCCTATCCTTATTAACCAGCTAGATCCCGAAGTTTGGGGTATCGGTGATTCGATGTCATTGCGCTAAGGATATTATATCTTCTACAAGTTTCATTTTTTCCCCAGCTATTCATCACATGGTAAGTTTTCACCCTGATAAAATTGTCCCAGTGTTTGCATATTAAGTTTTTTCCTTGGTTAGCCTAATAGTGGTTTTTATTTTCTCTGGAACTAAAGACCGATTTTTTTTTCATAAATTTCATTTCAAACCAATTTGGTTTCGCTTGCACTCAGTCCCGAGTATCCTTTGCGCCTGATTCTTACGAACCCGATAGAAAAAACCTCTCAACTCTTAGTAATTATTAAAAACCTAATGTTCGATGATTCAAACCTTGATTGGTAGCCAATTGTTAAGTATCCAAGATGGACTTTGCCTCTAAAGCCTTTTTCCCTCACAAGAATTAAAGTGACACATAAGCGTGTCATGCCAACCATCTATGCCACCTCCTTCTCAAATGGTGGGTCCTTGCGTAGGAACCAAGGAGTTCATAATTTGAACCCCAATCCACCATGATTGCACCTTTATTCAAGATAATTAATGCATAATAAAATAAATTGATGAAGGTGGAAAATAGCGCACGTACTTGGCATCACCTCAAGCATGCAATTGCTTTCATAACACTCTACTTTGCTCTAGATTACTCACCTATAAGGACATCAAAGAATTAAAATAAATATTGTGGTGCATAAAGAAAGGTAAGCCTTGGGATGTTGAAGAACACAGTTACCAAGGGTTTTGAACCTGCATTTAGGTAAGCATATCATTAGTGAAACCAAGTACACTTCTAGTAACTAAATTTTAGTTAATTCTTTTATGCATGCATGTATCAAGTCAAATGGCATTACCACTAGTTAGGTTGTTGAAATTTTAATTATTTTCAAGGGAATTTAACCTAATTGTAGACTGTAAATGTCATTAGTAAAGAACTTTTGTCAAGTATTGAAAATGGATGATTGAATTTAACCCTAACTTGCACACAAAGCACATATTTGCTAATAATGTAAGAAATCGAGAGAAATATGAGCAGTTCTAGAAAGAAGCAAATAGATGAGGAATTTGAATCCCCCATTTCACAAGTTGTATTAGTCGGTGGGACAATTACAAATACTCACCCAGGAGGGTTCACTGATAATGAATTCGATAAGTAGATTCGATAAGAGGGTGCCTCTTAGTGTGCCAAGAATATCGTTGCAAGTGGATTGAATTTGATAGGAGGGTTTACATTGGAAATGGATGCCCCTGAACTAGTATTAGAATGTATGAAACTGTATGACTTGAACAAGAGGATTGTTAAGAAAGAAGGAAGAGTATCTATTGACCTCTCCGAAAAGGGAATTGTATACACATTTGGGCTTCTCACATTCAAAGAGATGAATTCGTTGGATATAAAGGTTTTGTCTACAATGTACTTGAATATAAAGGAACAAAATAGGAAGATTATGAATTCAAAATGGTTTCGAGAGAAGCTTACAAAGCATATGAAGCAAATCCAAAGGTCAACATTTATTTAGGAAGTTCAAGACATAATAACCCTATTGAGTAGGATAGTTGGATTTAAAGATGCTAGTAAATTCAAACCTTGGATGTTTGGGCTTATAGTAAAAATAATGGAAGGTCTTGTACAAATTCACTGGGGGCATTTTATCAGCAACAAGCTATGTGAATAGATAGTAATGTTCTAGGATACCCAATGATTCATAATGTCTTCATATATTGTTTATTCCTATGCCTTGAGGGAAAATATACAAGGATTGAACATAGTTGATACCCTAGGTAGAGAACTAGGGAACAATTTGATTTATGCTCATTTTCCCCCATATTATTATCCACCAATATTGGGAGAATTACTAGAGGGTGAATCATTTGTTTTCTATGAGGCTAGTAAGATTAATGGAAGGTGATAAAGCCAAAAGATTGTCCCTAGAAGCATATAGTGTTATCTGGTTGGTTGGGGACTGGTATATTCAATTTCTTATTTTCACCTATATCAAGGTGGAAGGATTTACATGACACCCCTTCATGCTACCCAAGTATGTAAAAGATAAAATATTGTTACTAGAACTTGTAAGACAAATGCAACTATCTCATAATCTTTTCACGCAAGCACACAAGAAATGTTTTGTCAAATTCCCTATCACAATTTAGAATTACAAATGTGTTGCGCCTAAAAGCGTTGAGGTGTATGAGGAAGATTTAAAGCTCTATAAGCTGGATTTCTTTGCACTCCAATAGAAAAATTATGATCTATAGGAAAAACTTACCAAGAAAATAGGTAGAAAGTATGCTCATGTTTATCATCTAGAGGATTTTTGGCTTAACTGTACTGATGAGCATGCTGTGAGGAAACGGTAAGACCAGAGGTTGAAATTAGAAGCAACAAAGTTCCTCGGAATTATTTTTTGTGCAAAGTACCCACAACTTAAAACTCAAAGTTGGAAGATTGTTGCTGATGAAAAAGTCAAAATACCTTTGACTTTTCCTAGAAAGTTCTGATGACAACTGTCACCTACCATGTGCTACATTTTAATTTTTTTCTTTGATTCTCTTTGATGAGGTTTTAGTTCAAACTCTTTGGCACCTTGTTCATATAAAAGGCCATTAGATGCTTTATTTTATTTGAAGTTTAGAATTTGTGGATGTCAGAGAACTAATTTTTTTTTCAAGTTTTGTTCTTTTTACTATTTTTTATTCTATTCCAAACTAAAAACTTGTATGTTTCATTAGAAGCTAACTAATATCAAAGCCAATTTCAAACTATTTCTTGATATGAAATCTTAAGTAGCTGATTTTTTGTTCCTATTGGATAGGATTGTGTGATGTGTTGTTTAAGGGTACATATTGACACTATTTGGTGGCAAATGATCCCCCCTTTCTTTAAACTCTTGCATCATTTTATGCCTAGTTGTGAAGCAATTTGGTGACATATGGAATTGTTTGCTCTGGTTTGGTTATTTCTTGAGGCATGCATGGATAATACATGGGAGAAATTTTACTTTTCAGTATTTTTTTATGCTTTATTTTAGAATAGATTTTTTATATTTCAGAATATCTTCCAAAAATGATAAATGCATGGAGTTTATTACAAATCTTTTGATTCCATAAAATTTTTGAATGCTTAATGATAAATATACTTGAATTTATGCAAGTTATTTGAATTTTATGAAATATTGTTGCAAATCTTTTGATTTCATGAAGTTACTGAATGAAATTTGAGTGATTGGACCGAGATTATGTTCATATCTTTTCGATACCAACCAATTCTTTACAACCATGTGCCCCTTGTGTTTAACAGAAAAATCATAATGAAACCTGAGTAAACCTAGTGCATCAAGACCTGACATAAATGAGACTTGGGATCAAACCAAGTTTTCCTTCGATTTAGGTTTCCCGTTGGAGTCTTTCAAGAAAAGTAGGTTCTTGCAGTACTCTTTCAGAATTTTATCTTCCCATTGGTGTGTGTGTAACATTCACATCAATAGTTTCTTTTCTTGCAGATTTGGGAATGTGCTTATATTTTTATAAATTCCTTCCCTTAAGGTTTCAGGTGCTGAGGTGTTTCGCAAGGTTGGTTAATAAGTTTTATGGTTGTGCCAGTATGTCTAGTTGCACAAAATAAAAGTAATCTTTGTTTCAAGTGGTTGTGATAGTGTTGAAGAATATTTTGATGATGCTAGAATATTTTGAGATGTTGTCTAGATTATGTTAAGTGTTGTTGTTTCATCCACATGTTTCTTTTTTATCTGGAGAAGTGTGTATGTGGTCACTTGTTAGTGTTAGTGTAGGTTTGGCTGACTTGGGTGCTAGCACTAATTTCAAAGGTTGCTCATTGTTTGTGGAAGCGTGATGAACCGTTTAGGTTTATATTTGGGTCCTAGTTAACCCTTGATGTGGTCTACCTTCACTTATTTCCACCGTGAAAGTGTTTGGTGTTGACCTATTTTTGTGCTGCATATTTGAGGTGCATACGTTTCATAGAAGTTGACCTAATTGATATTGTTTAGGTTGTGAATGGTATAAATAAAAGGTGTAGTTTGTGTTGATGTGTGTAGAGTGTGAATGATGTGGATGTAATCAAGTGTGGTGATCTGAGTACAAGCTTAAATTCCTATGGATCTGAATGCAGTGAGAAAAGGGTGTCTACATTTTTAGTGTACTTGAAGTTGTTGGAGGCAATGAGCCAAAGGTTGTGGATGACATAGGGTTGTAGTGGTGGATTTTATTGTTGCACTGAGATACTGAATCTCTTTGTAACAATTTATTTTACTCTTATCTCTTCTTGGTAGTGAGTCTTTCTTCTTTTTTGGTTAGCGAGCCCTTGGAAGTGAGCCTAATTGTATTCAGTGTTATTATTCATATATATGTGAGTTAATCCTCACCATGGATTTTCCCTACGTAGGTTTTTCCATGTAAATCTAGTGTTCTTATGTGTTTGGATGTGTTTGTATTGTTGTTTTATATGTGTATATTTTGCTAATGCATAATAAGGGTTTGAATGTTGATGAGGGATTAAATGTTTTTAATTTACAAATAATTAATCCCCCTCTTAGTTTTCCTATGCATCTAACAAGATTAGCTTCCATAAAAATGGTCCTAGACATCTCTTGAGAAATCATATTCTTTCTTTCCACCACTCCATTCTACAAAGGAGTTATAGCAGTAGATAAATGCCTCTTTATTCCATGTTTCTCACAAAATTAATTGAACTAACTTGAAGTGAACTCACCTCCTCTATCAGACCTCAAATATTTGATCTTTGCATTCATTTCATTCTCAACCATTGATTTTGAAAATCTTGAATCTACTAAAAGCATTAGATTCATCTTTCAAGAATGTATCTCATTTCATCCTAGAGAAATCATCAATAAAATCATGAAGTACCTTTATCCTTTCAAAAAAATTGTTCTGGTAGGTCCACACAAGTCAGTATGCACCAAATTCAAAGGTCTACAAGAATAATATTCTTTAGACTTGAAACTTATCATTGTCTTCTTTTCAAGTTGACATTCCTTCCACATTGCACTAGTAGGCTTGATCATTTTAGGCATATCTATTACTGCATGTAATGAGTTGATCTTCATAAGATTATCAAAGTTGATGTGTCCCATTCTTCTATGCCACAACCAACATTCACTTGCTTGTCCTAGAAGATACTTTCTCCCATTAACATCTCTTAGACTCTATATATCACCACTTGTCCTAGATCCTTTAGTAACCAATTCCTCAATTTTTTCTTTTTTGATTTCACATCCACTTTTATTGAATAAGAGATTGTAACCATTTTTTCACTTTTGAATCACACTAATAATAATATGTTAGAGGCCTTTAACACACATAACATCTTCTATTCTACTCTTTCCATTAATATTGATAGAACCTTTTCCACATATCTTCATTAAAGTATCATCAATGAGCTTGACCATTCCACCATTCCACTGCACAAGTTTGATAAACTTGCTCTTATCTCATGTCATGGTTAGAACAACAACTATCAATCACCCATAAATTTTCCTTATACTTTGCATGAAAATAAGTACACAACATACTTGGATATTTAGCTTTATCTTCAGTCTTCTTGGTAGCCAGGGACAAGACTTCATCTTTATCATCTGAACCACTAGAATCATCATCTTTTAGAGAGTAGGAATCTTTTGTGGAGTAGAGACTCTTCTTAACCTTACTCCTTCTAGGCTATTTACTTCTCTTATTATCATAATATTTCAAGGGAAATTTTGAAGGAAAATGACCAACCTATGCAAACTTGAAACATTTGAAAGGTACCTTACCTTTATACTTTTTGATACCTATTTTCAAATTTCTTGCAAAATTTTATTCTTCATTATCAATTCCACTATCTAGATAAAACTCTTCATATGTTTCTTTCTTAATTTCTTTGAATGCAGCTTCCTTCTTAGGACCTTCTTTGTCAAACTCTCTCATTTCAAATGCAATAAGGGCACCATATAGTTGATCCCTTATAAGATTATCCAGATCTCTAGCTCCCTCAACAGAATATACTTTGGAACTATAATATTTAGGAAGAGATCTAAGTACCTTTTTGACCATCATAGATTCTTCAAGATCTTCACCAAGACCTCTAATTGCATTGACCACTTCATCTACCCAAAGCTCATATCTAGCAACATATTCATCCTTTGACATCTTCAAGTTCTCAAACTTGCCTTTGTATATCTACAACTTGGATTGCTTTACTTTGACATCTCCTTCATAGATGCTACCAAGATTTTCTCAGAATTCCCTTGCAGACTTGCAGTGCATTACCTTTACTAGGTCAAAATATGATAGCCCACTCAAGATAACATGCTTTTACTTTCCATTGTTCTCATAGGCTCTTATCTGAGCCAGATCAATAGGAGGATATTTTTTCCATTAAACCTAGGTACCTTTTGAGATACTTCTTTTTCCATCATGAATCTTCCTGAAGCTATTCAAATTATTCTAAGGAACCAAGATTTGATACCAATTATTAATCACACACCGGAATATTGAGAGGGGGGTGAATCAGTATTCCATCAAATCTCAAACCCTTCGGAGAAAAATAAAACTTAAACTTCATATCACATGCAATAACATGAAAGATAGAAGAAATGCACAACACCATATGTATGTGAAAAACCCCAAAGGGGAAAAACCACGATGAGAAAATATGCTAGGAGCTACTGTCCTAATCCAGCCTCATAAATGAATCATAGTTACAACTTTGTTTTAGGGCTACAACCCAAGAAATCTACTACTCCCTACAAAGGTTTTAGGGTCTGATATCTCCAAAAAGTGAAATTTGTACCATTAAATCTAGGCACTTTTTGAGATCCTTCTTTTTCCATCTCGGATCTTCCTCAAGCTATTCAAATTCTTCTAAGCAACCAATTTTTGATACCAATTATTGATCACACACCAAAATATTGAGAGGGGGTGAATCTGTATTCCATCAAATCTTAAACCCTTCGGAGAAAACTAAAACTAAAAATTTATAGAGCATGCAAGAACATGAAAGATAGAAGAAATGTACAACACCACACAATACCATATGTACATGTAAAACCCCAAAGGGGAAAAACCATGATGAGAAAATTTGCTAGGAGCTACTATCCTAATCCATCATCACAAATGAATCATAGTTACAACTTTGTTTTAAGGCTACAACCCAAGAAAGCTACTACTCCCTACAAAGGTTTTAGGGTCTCTCCCAAGGAAGCTACAACTCCTTGTAGAATTTTCTTTAGGGATTCAACCCAAGGAAGAAACTACTCCCTAAACTAAGAAAAAAATTAGAAAAAATTATAGCATGACAATCCTTCTACTATCTAAATATGACAATGAAGCTCAATTCTTTTGATGATTGTGATTCTACTTTTTCCCTTATCTTTTGATGGTTGCAATTATACTTTGATAACTCTTCAACAATCTCTTTAAATGTCTTCTCTATAGCTTATTGGCTCACTACCTCCAAAAATCAGTTAGGCACACTTTACTTCCCTTTTGTCACAAAAATTTCTTCAAGATGAATCTAGATAGGATCTACAACTTCTTCTCTTTCTCTTTCATTCACATATCATAATACATTACACATACTTGAATCACCTCTTACAATCATATTCACAATCACACCTCACCTAGATCAACTAGGTTTATAATATATACATGACATTACATTGATTACATTACATGTCAGCAAAAAAAAAAAATAGTACTGTAGACATGTAAAAATTACCTAACACTTATCGCACATCTCAAATGATAGTTTCTCATCATCAACATCACTATCACCTAATATCACTACATTCCACATCAATTGCACCAAAAACTCTAATTTCCTCTATTAATTGAATAATATTATATTATTTAATTAATTCACTATTTGAACATTTTTGATGAATTAAATAAATTTCATTTATTTAAAAAGTCCTAAAAAACCCTAATTTCCTCTATTAATTGAATAATATTACATTACTTAATTAATTCACTTTTTCATCATTTTGACTAATTAAATAAATTTGATTTATTTAATGAAGTCATAATCTAACTTTATTCTTCTTGATTAATTAAATAACATCAATTATTTAATTATGTTGCTAATTCACTTTATTCCCCTAAATCAATTATTGAAACATAATAGTTTAATTAAATCGCTTTCCCCCAAACTTGAATAATTAAATTATTCAAAACAGCATCAAAAAGGTCAAATCAAAGAAACAAATTTATTTGCAAAAGTCAAACTTGATTTGCACATTCAACTCAAAAAGATTAATTAATTAAATCAATTAATTAATTATCCTCACCCACCTTTATGATTGAGTAAAATACGATCAACCAATTGCTCACTCTATTCCTCAATCCCACTAAAGGCTCAAATTCATTTCATCAATTTCACAGATTGCTCCACATGATTTCTTCAATCACACTAATTATGTAATCAATTTGCATTGATTATTTCCATCTAAATCCTCTAAACATCTTTCAATTGTTGATCAAGATATTCTACTACATGATCTTGAGCGTTCATTTCAAAACACAAATTCTATTTAACAAACTTCTTTCCTCTCAAAAAAGGATCAGAGAATCAACATATTTTTATAGAATGAAGTAATGCCAAAACCTTAATCAAAATTTTTAAGCTTCACCACACATCTTCGATCAACAACACACACACGTTTTTCAATATTTTGCACGCACAATGGAGGTTTCAAATTGATGCGAAAAACCCAACATCTTCACAAACACACTCCGACATAGGATGGTAAAGCTACTTTGTTTTTGAATTCATTGTTATTGTTTTCTTTCAATTACATTCTTGAATTCATTAATTGTGTAGTTTCATTTCATGAGTAATGGACATGAATCATCTTTTTGTTTGATTAGATTAGTTTCTATTTGTTCAAATTGATTACATCGCATGATCTCGATTTCCCCCATACACATTTTGGCATGCCTAGTGGGACCATGGTCCTTAGAACTAATCATTTTATGAGCTAATTTTGAAGTTGCAAGTTCCAAAAGCGCACTGGAAAATTTTTAAAACAAAAGCTACAAGAATTTCATGCACTTGATTTCACATTTTTCGCGTAGTTCTTTTGCAAAAATACAAAGGTGCAATTGAATTTTTAAGCTGCATCTGTTTAAAAATAGAGGCTATTTTTGAATTTTTCATTCGCCTTTTCTTTCTAACAAGGCCACTTCTGCTAAATTTATTTTTACTTTTGATCTGTTAAGTTTTTTCCAAAAGATAAATGTTAATTTTTTATTTCTAATGCTAATGGGTACTTGATTTGAATGTTTGACAGGTGCTAATTTTGTTTATACAAGATTTGCGGAGGTATGACATGCGTGTATCCAAGAACCCTTAACATGTTTATTGCAGTGAAGGCGAACGGTTGAAGATTTTAAGTTTTCAAAGCTTTCATAGTTATAAAATTTTTACTTGGTGTATAAAGTAGAACCCCAAAAACAAACATTTCAATTAGTGCTCTAAAATTAATCTTGCAAAGCTTTCTAGTTTAGCAAAAATTTTCAATTGGTGCTATAAAAAAGAACCCTACAAGCAAACACTTTCAATTGGTGCTCTAAAATTAATGTTTCAAAAGCTTTCTAGCTTAGAAAAACTTTAATTAGTGCTCTAGAAAGAATTTTTTGAATATTTCTATCTTAGTGAATGTTTTCAATTGGTGCTATAAAAATAACCCCACAAATGAACTCTTTCAATTGGTGCTCTAAAAATGATTTCTTTCAAAGCTTACTAGAACAAACAATTCCTTTTTGGTGCTCTAAAAATGTTTGATTTTCGTTGACCAATGCTTTCATTTATGTTGATGAATGCACGATTTATTTTTTTGACCATTAAAACAAGGTTTTAGAAAAAAAACTTTGGTTGGTGTTTAAAAATGAACAAATCAAATTCTTGTCTTGCACATTGTGATATATTTGTCTAAAATCTAGAATATTTCATTTTAGTGCACGTAAAAAGAATAAAATTGTTATCTTGTATGCACTTTATTTCATATTTTTGGATAGAACTGTTCAAGGGGCTTAAAAAGAACATTGTAATGAAGTGTATATTGTGTATTCTATTCTTGGAAAGCTAGGTATCTATCCTCTCCCCTTGCGACTTTCACCGATACTAGGTGACAAAAAGAATCTTGAGTTTCACACATTGTTTTCATTTCAAATCACTACCTTTAGAGCACCTGCCTTTTGAGACACATCCCACACTGAAGAACTCAAAGGCGACCCAAGCAATACTTTTGTTTTGGTATTCTATATAAATTATTGTGGGTGTGAGTAAAGTTCATCACCCACCTAGTGCAGATGCTCTATACCGATTAATGTCTCCCTTAGTATCTAATTGATACATAAAAAACCACAAGGGCTAGGAGGCCTCTTAATTGAGTGAATCATTGCATGTATAGACACTAGTTATCACAAAGCATGAATAAAAACCAATGTTTGTAGAAGCTACCCCTTTTAACCAAAATATTCTCTAAAGTGGTACATCAGAACTTTAATTCTGAGAAGTTACTTACCAAGTCTAACTTATGATCGAGCATAAAATCTCTCCATTCGTTACATGTAAAATCATCCCTTTGGGGCATGAGGTAAGCCCATCTAGGAGGAAGTGTCTATCCCTAGGGTGTACTTTGTCTTCACAAAAAAATACCAAATCTATTTGGTTACTTTCAAACATCAAACTTTGTGCTTGAATTAAAAATGAACACATCAAAACAAGCATTTAACATGGTTCTAAAACTGTAAACCCTTTTGAATTAGTGTGAATCCTTTGAAAAGAGCCATATATTTTCACTCCTAAAGGATATCTTAAAACAATATCTTTGAAGGTTTTTTGATATTTAGGCTCACATTTCAAGTCGCATTAAGGGAAAATTAAACATTGGAAACTACAACTTTAGCATTTCTACCTCCATGAACTTTGAGCTTTCGTGGAGGGAAACATTAAGGTGTAGAAATTTAGGTCACATAAGTTTTGATTGTTGTGTTTCATGATATCACTTGCCAAATCTCAAAATAGATCAAACAAAATCATCTAAAAATTATAAAAAACATCCAAGCTGCTACCAAATATTGAAACTAGAAAAAATTTTTACATAGAGGTTGTTGTTGCCTCTAGTTTTTTTGCACTTGACATAAAACTGGTCACAATTGACCTAAAAAGCTCATTGTTTTTCTCTCTGTCACATGATAGTTACTGGTAAAAATATACCTCTTTTGATGAACTGAGCACAATTGCTACAAAACTGGACACACTTGACCTTTTTTGTGCCACAATTGATAGAACTTTTTGGCTAGTTGACTACAAACATTCTACTTTTGACCAAAAGGCTCGCTTTTGACTGTGCGATTCTCCAATTTCAAAAAAATACACATAGAGGCCACACTTGAAAACTCTTACCACATTTTCTTTTTTGATCTGGCCACACTTGACCATAATCTGGACACAACTGACTTTTTCAGCCACTCTTGCTTCAAATCTATCGATTTTTCTCTGTTTTCTTGAAAATCAAAAAAAAAAATCCGTAACAGGTTATAAAATCCTCTTTTGAAATGAAACAAGTAGACTCCCAAAATCGATCATAAATCACATTAGTCTGTCATCTAAATTCAACACCTCATCCTACTTTTGGAAATCAAAATCAAAACTAACAAACTTGAATCATTCATTCACTTGCACTTTTAAGATATCAACATTTGCTTGAACCTCAAGGATAGTTAAAGTAAATTTCCCACAACATATTCTATAAAAGAAGAAGTGAAATATTGACCCAAGCCTTTTCAACATTTTGAGTTCCAAAAATAGCATCATCCCAAAACATCGATCAAACCTTAGGGTCTTGAGAATCACAACACCCATATCAAAACACCAACATTTTCATCTTTCACCTTATGACCATTTGGCGTTCGATTGCTCTAGTTCAGTAGTTTGAGGAGCTTCATATTCAAGACAAAAGAAACACCAACCCAGTGGAGAAATGCAGGAAAAATCCTAGATAAACAAGAGTGAAGATTAGATCTTGTGGCTGGAAGGCCTGTATTATCACCTCTCGCATGGCAATAGATGCCATCCTTTAAAAAAATAAAATCCAAAAACAAACGGACAATTGAACCCCACACATGTGTTTGTCTTCATGATCTTTTGTAAGAATAAAATCCTTAAACAAAGATCCATAGTCCACCTTTTCAAGAAAAGGAATAAGAGTTCAAGGTCTATCAAGAGGCACATCTTGAAGATTTATCACAATCGGGACATCTTGATAAGATACTTTTATGCTCTTCCTTTAATGAACGAACCAAACTTGTATGTTCAATATGAGTGTGTCAATTAAATAATTGAGTTCTTAGGGTTGTATCACTTTAGAGTCTTGATTACCACCTCCCATTTGGAAATAGACACTATCATCTTTTCAAACATCGAAAATCCCAAAAACAAACACAATTTTATTTTCCTTAAAATAGAAAATCCAAAAACAAAAACATTCTTTTCCATAGTTAGGAGTCACAAAACATTCACAAAAGCTTTGATTTTTTATGACAATTACAAGATCACAGCATAGAAAAAAGATGGAAGCAAACAAAATAAATGCTAGCATACCCCCAAAAAACACCACAAATGACAAAAGTAGCCCATGGGGCTATAGGCCAAGTGAATTTGAAACCCCACAAAAGAGACCCATGTTCAAGGAAACATTCAGTGAGGAGGAGATAAAACTCAAATGACAAGAAGTAATGGAGTAATCAAACCAAAACCCAAAAGGTATGGTCATAGGAGAGGTGGATAGTGAGGAGGAAATAAATGATAAAGAACTAAATTTCAACATTGCAACCCCAAGGTGCTCAAACTGATGGAAAAATTGTTGAAAAAGGACCAATTCTTACTTCCTCAAATTAGCACAAAGTGGTGCTAAATTGCCAATAAACTTTAATGCGGAGACTCTTAAAGACCCTAGCCATACTCCTTTAGGGGATAATTTAGTTGTGAGATAAATACCTAAACCACTAGAGATTCCAAACATGTCACTAGTATTCACACAAGGAAAAGATCAGCCAATGGACAACTTCTTGTTTCAGAAACCAACTCAAATTGAACAAGCGAAAATAGCCCAAAAATACCAAGGGGTTCCATCTCAATACATACCACAAAATAACAATGCAGCACCTAGACAATACATGTCCCAAAACACTTTGTACATTGACCCTTCCCAAAATATACAACATAAACAAGGGAAATTTACACAACAATACAAACAACAAGGTGGGTCACATGGTCCCCTTCCAAATTAGTACCAACAACAAGGTGGGTCACATGGTCCCCTTCCTAATGAAGAACAAGGTGGGTCACATGGCCCCCTTCCAAATTATTACCAACAACAAGGTGGGCCACATAGTCCCCTTCCCAATCAACATTAACAAGGTGTGCCACATGGTACCCCTCCCAATTCATCCTATCAACAAGGCATCCTACCGAAACACCACCAGGGTACCCTTCAATACAATTCTTCCCATCAACAAGGTATCTTGGCAATGCATCACCAGGGTAACCTTCAATATAATTCATCCCAACAACATGGTGTACCGTCAAGGAACTACTAAGGTACCCCTCCTAAAGAACAACAAGGAGCTAATCCTCCTTACATCCAACAAGGAGATAACCCACCTTACATTCAACAAGAAGCTAATCCTCCTTCCATACAACAAGGAGCTAACCCTCCTTACATCCAACAAGGAGCTAACCCTCCTTACATTCAACAAGGAGCTAACCCTCCTTATATTTAACAAGGAGAAAACCGTCCTTACACACACCAATGATTTAAGTCTCCTTCCACCCAACATGATTACTAAGGTCTTGTACTTTCACAATACCCAGCTTATAACCAAAACATGGTAGGAAAACAAGGTTACTACATACAGGACCCACAAACAAACATACGGAAAATAGGGGTGGAAATGCAACTACAAGGAATGAGTAGAAATATTAGGTATGCAGTTAGGGAAACCAAAGATGACTTATACCCTTTAGGATATATTTCCATTTCCTTTTGATCATTCCATTACTATGCTTCCTTTTCCAAAAAACTTTGAAATACCAAAGTTTGAAAAATACAAAGGAAAGGGAGATCCAATAGAACATGCGAGGGATTTCTTAGTATCTTAAATGGAAGTGCAAAACAATGACTCCTACTTAATGAGGATCTTTCCAAGTAGTCTTACCGGTCACACCATGGAATGGTTCACCCATCTACCGCCAGGAATCAAAAGTTTTGATGAACTGACTACCAAATATGTAAACCACTTCTCATTCATTATAGAATAGGACATCACCATCATGGATCTATACAAAATTAAACAGAGTCAAGGAGGAAATTTTACCTCCTACCTACAGAGATGGAGACATAAAGCTAGTCAATGCAAGTGGCCAATTCCCGACAAGGAAGTGGTAGGCATATTTGTTTTAAATGTCCAAGTAAAGATAAACTACCAACTTACCATGTGTCTCAAAAACTTTGAAGATGCCATTGAGAAGGGAACGCACATAGAAAGGGCCCTTGTAGCAAGAGGAGTGATCAAGCTAAACAACCCAAGAGAATTCTACCAGTTCAAATGATAAACCTAAGATTTTGGCCAAGAAAAAAAATATTACAAACAATGGGGTAGTGGATGCTAGAGTAGTGTGGAATGTACAAAATCCTAATTTACCTCAAAAAAAACCTCAAGTTTCCCAAACAAGTTATTCTCCTAATAATAGACAAAACAATCAACTTACTTATCCCCAAAAAAATCAAGTAGTCAACCAACAAACAAATCGGGGAGACAACATAGGCAATACAATCAACGAAGAAGAAAGTTCACTACATTAGGAGAGTCACTTGATATGGTCATGCATAAACTAGTACAACAAAACCTCAATGATCACCAAAATTATGAAGATCCAAGCTTCAAAACATCATGATATAACAAGAACTAACGCGAGTTCCACAAAATGAAAGGACATACCACAAAAAAATACATGAGACTCAAGCACATAATACAAGACTTGATCAACAGGGGAGAAGTGGATGTTTAACATCATCCTATAAACAAATACCTCTAGATATACACAAATTTAATTCTAAATAATAACAAGAAGAATGATTAATGAAAGGACCATGACTATCACAATGCTAACTACACTTATGGTGAAATAGTTTTAGGTACTCTCTCTCAAGTAGGTGACACTAGGGTAAATGTAGTGACTATACAAGGTAGGGATATTGAATGTAGTATAACTACACATCAAGGGAGGGTTACAATATAGGGAGCCCCACCTAATCTCACAACTAAGTCATCAAATGAATACAGTATTGTGAAACAACTGAAGAAGACTCCTACCTTAATCTCAATCCTAGAACTGTTAAAATTATCACCCACACATAGGGAGATATTGTAAAAATAATTGGAAGCATCAGTCCCTAATGACCTCAATCCGGATTAGTTTCAATCCGTGGTTGGAAAAATCATGACCAATCATAATTTAGTATTTTCTAAGAAAGATCTTCCATAGAAGTCATTCCGCAACCAAGCTCTCTACATAGAAGGTGTCCATAAGAACATGGTCAAATGAGTGTTGATAGATCATGGTGTAGGTTTAAACATATATACCTTGAAATTTGTGAAATATTTGGGGTATTCTAACGATGTGATAGACAAAGAAAAGAGAATTAATATAAGGGCCTATGATGACCATGAAAGGAATTCAGAAGGGGAATTCAGGCTACCAGTGCAAATAGGACCAACCACCACATAAACCACATGTTTGGTATTGGACCTAGAGTTACCATATAACCTACTCCTAGGATGCCCTTGGATCCATGCATTACAAGTGGTCCCTTCAACCTTTCACCAGTGTCAAAATTTTCCTCATAAAGGAGAGGAGGTGACGTTATATGGTGATCCAAAACCCTTCCACTTTTGTGCAAAATTGGAGGAGAAAAATAACAAGATCCAACGTATACCCAACAATGACATATATTTTCATTCATTCTCATACATTGACCCTTCCTCACTACCATCAACTTCAACTAAAACCACAGTTATTGAGCAACCAAAAATTGAAACCAAGGTTCAAGTACTTGACAGAGGTAATGGAAATTATCACTTCAATCAAACATTTTGTAGTGGTATGCTTCCACTGACACCCAAGGTTTATGGAGGCCCTAAGGAGATCAAATATGTTTAAGCAATGATAATGGTAGCCAAACCCACCATTTTCACCAAATGGGGAGATATGAAGGATGAAGAAATATTCAAAGAAGACCTATCATCTATGATCTACAAAAAGGAACAAAAGGAACCAGAACAACCACAACCCCTTATAATCAATCCTAGAAATAAAGGCTATTAGTTGGTTAAAAAAATGGGATACAATGGAGTAGGTGGCCATGGGCTACACAAACAAGGTAAATGGGAGCCTATCATAGTGGAACATAGAGAAAAACATGGGACTAGTTTATGATTCAAAAGACGTGGTGACTCCAAAAACTAGATGTACCTCTTTTAAGAAATGAGCACTTTCTACTAGCATTAATACATTGGATACCTACCATCGCATAGCCAATGATATACCCATCAAGGACTTATTTGAAAGTTTCAGCATAAGCATAGCCCTTATCTAGCTAATCAAAACTATTCCTAACCACTATTATTATTCTGAAACAGACTTTAACAAGTATGAATGGGATTCTCCTTTCTTTGACACCTCAAGTGATGATGACCTAGACACCCAATGGGAAAATGATACTAAATCCATAATGACCATCTCAACAACTTCAATAATATTTTTTGATATCGATGATAGCCTACCCCTCTACTTCCCACAATTGATAGATTGGGATGAACAACATCATTCACCTATTTTGTATCAATTCTAGAATGATGAAGCAATCACGAAGTTTATGGGACTTTGAATTGACATACTAATAGGAGATCATAAAGCAAGGTTCATCATGGAACTTGAATAGGAAGTGTACTTCGGTGGGGAGATTGTGTCCTCTAGTCGCAAAAGTGAAAAGGATAATATAAAGATCAAACTGAGATCCCCTAGGGAAAACCATAATGTGGCTCTATCAGATCCTAATAAGAAGAAAATAAAGGATGAATCTGAAGGTCAAAACCTCCCATAGGCACTTGAGGATGAAGGATTCAATATCCCTATATCTAAATATCAAGAGAAGTCAACACTCCTCGTAGAAGAAGTAGAATCCATCAATTTTGGAACCACAAAGAACCCAAAGATCACATATCATGTGGCACCACTTGATCTTAAAGAGAAAGTGAACTTCACAATGTTCATCAATGACAAAAAAAAACCTTTGCATGAACCTATGCAGATATGCCTGGACTAGACCCAACACTAGTTGTACATCATTTGGCCATATTTGCTAGAGCTAAACCTATCAAGCAGAAACTAAGGAAAATGCATCCTCAAATAGCATTGTTGGTAAATGTGGAACTAAAAAAGTTATTAGATGTAGGTTTCATCAGACTGATCGATTATCTGGAATGGATATCAAATCTAGTAGCAGTGTCAAAGCCCAATGAGGGCATAAGTATATGCACAGACTTTCGAGACCTAAACAAATCTTGCCCAAAAGATGACTTCCCTGTTCTAAGTATTGAAATAATAGTGGATCTAACAGCATGACATGAGATTTTATCATTAATGGATGGTTTCTCTAGGTATAGTCAGATAAAAATATCCCATGATGATCAACATAAAATGGCATTCACTTGTGCTTGGGGGACCTTCTGGTAGAATGTCATGCCATTTGGTCTAAAGAATTCATGAGTGAACTATCAGTGAGCGATGAAATAAATCTTCCATGATATTATACACACCATCATGGAAGACTTTGTGGATGACATTCTAGTGAAGTCCATCAAAAGGGAAGATTACTTGACCAATCTTGCAAAGGTGTTTGATAGGATAAAACAATATAACTTGAGACTTAACCCAAAAAAGTGTGTGTTTGGAGTAACATTCAAAAAGCTACTAGGGTACATAGTGTCAAGAAGGGGAATTGAATTAGATCCTACAAAAGTAAAGGCCATACTATAAATGTCTCCATCAAATATATTGAAGCAATTGAGAAGTATACAAGGGAAGTTATAATCTATCAAGTGATTCATCGCACAACTGCCAAACAAGTGTCACCCTTTTACCCATATCCTACACAAAGACATGACATTCAAGTGGGATGGGAGATGTGACCAAGCATTCCAAAAAGTCAAAGAATACCTAATTAATCCTTTGTTCTTGATTCGACCTATTCTAGACAAAGAAATGATACTCTATGTGTCGACAACATAAGTAGTGTTGAGAGCTCTCCTAGCACAAAAATATGATAATAACAAAGAACGAGTGGTCTACTACATCAACCAAACACTGGTGGGCTACGAGTTGAACTACTCACCCATATAAAGAGCTTATCTCTCTATTGTATTTGTGACACAAAAGATAAAATTATATATTAAACAAAAAATTAAAGTTGATTTCAAAGGTAGACCCACTAAAACACCTATTAGAAAAAGTAGGTCTAATAGGCAGAACTGCTAAATGGGTAATGATTCTGAGTGAATTCGATATAGAGTATGTAGACACGAGATCCATCAAGGGATAGATAATAGCATACCAGCTAGTAGAGGCACCAATGGAAGATCACTAGCCTCTCATAGTAGACTTCCTAGATGAAAGTATATTGCTGACATAATAGACAAGTCATTGGACCTTGTATTTTGATGGGCCCACACTCAACATGGCTCTGGATCAGGTATCCTATTTCTCACACCATAGTGAGATAGTATACCCAAAGCATACAAAATAGCTTTCCTATGTACAAACAATATCTCATAGTATGAAGACCTCAACATGGGACTCAAGATGACTATTGAATGGAGGATAAAAGAATAGCAGGTCTACAAAGATTCTCAACTAGTGATCAAATAAGTGAATGATGAGTATCAAACAAAATATGACAAGTTTATGTCGTATAAAAGGATGGTGGATAGTTTCAAGGAATATTTTTTAACCATCACATTTGAACAGATTCCCTAGATTAAAAATAGAGCAGTTGATGCCATGGCAACAATAGGTTCACTTCTTGATATTCTGTAAAACATTCCTAAGTATGAATTCCTGGTGGACCAATTACTCATACCAACATTTGATATCTCATAATTAAAACTAGGGTGTGTTGTTGTTAGTCCTCAATCACCATGGTACCAAGACACATTCGATTACATCCAGAATGGTATCATACCACTTGACTTGACTACATCCCAAAAGAAGACCTTCACCCATAAGACTTCTTGACTTACAATCCTAGGAGATACCTTATATCATCACAATTTAGATCGTATGTTACACAGATGTCTTAATGTAGAAGAAGCACAAACTACCTTACAAGAGGTACATGAAGGTTTTTATGGGTCCCACTCTAGTGGACCTAACCTAGTCCAAAAGCTGATTAGAATAGGGTACTATTGGCCCTCCATTGAACAAGAGTGTATTCAATATTCTAGAAAATTCCATCAATGACAGTAGCATAGTGACCTCGTTCACTCACTAGCACAGGAGTTAAGACGCATCACCACACCATGGCCTTTTTCGCAATGGGAATTAGACTTGGTATGTTAGATTTTTCCCGCTTCCTCTAATAGGCATAAATTTATCATTACCCCAATTGAATTCTTCACTAAATGGATAAAAGCAATTCCATTGACCTACATCACCAAAAAATAGATATCAAAGTTCATTCTAAATTATCTGATTTGTAGGTATGGAATTCCCAAAACCATCATAACGAAAAATGAAACCACATTAAAAAATAATGATGTCCAAGAATTTTGTTCCAAATTCTCTATCCGACATAGATTCTCAATGCCCTACTACCCCCAAGGTAATGGTAAGGCTAAAGCATCTAAAAAACCATCCTGAAAATACTAAAGAAGACTATTAATGATGTTGGCCATGATTCACATTTATAACTGAACCTAATTATGTGGGCTTATCAAACCAGTATCCAAACACCTATAGGTGCCACACCTTTCTCCTTGGTCTATAGATTGAAAGATGTCTTACCTATCAAAGTTGAAATCCCCTCATTATGAATCTCACTAAAAGGCATGATCAACAATGAAGAGTATAGGGTATCCAGGTGAAATGAGTTGAAACTCCTAGACAAAAGGCATTTGAGCACATTAAACCATATCCAAGTTTATTAGAATCAACTCAAATGAAGCTATGATAAAAATATCAAAGACAAGAACTTTTAGGTTGGTGACTTGGTACTCAAAGAGAATCATAAGGTACAACTCAATCAAAATTCCAAAGGCAATTTTGAACCCATTTGGTTGGGCCCATTCATCATCACAACAAGCTACAGCTCTGGAGCTTACCAATTGGCTACTCTTGAAGGAGAAA
Organism: Sequoiadendron giganteum; assembly: GCA_007115665.2. Lineage (NCBI taxonomy): Eukaryota > Viridiplantae > Streptophyta > Pinopsida > Cupressales > Cupressaceae > Sequoiadendron > Sequoiadendron giganteum. The sequence goes on from CM021107.1 coordinate 261,754,408, forward strand.
CCTTGGCTGAACCACTGAACAACATCCACCTCAAGAAGATCTATACTTGAAGCATGCCAAAATACCCCAAGAAAAGGGTTAAAAATTAAAAAAAAGAGAAAAGAGAAAAAATCAAAAAACAAAAAAGCAAGAAAATAGTAAAGAGAAATATAATGTTCTTTAAGTGAAAACCACTCTATGTTGCTTCTAGAATAGGTATCATAGTGAAAACCTAGCATACAGGCGCTATGTTTGAATAAGACTTGCATCGTTATCTATTGGTGCTATTTGAAGCATCCACCCATTCATCCCATAATAAAACATGTGTCCAACCATGGCTTGATGATTGATTATGTATTGAACCTTGTTGCACCATCAACATCAATCTCGTAGAGAAGGTAGTATTATCTTGAACTTGGGAAAATTATAGAAATATGTAGTGGAGTAGATCCTTGTGCATCCCATCATGGTCAAAAACTATTGAAATTCAAAAAAACATCTAGAAAACAACAAAAACCAAAACAACTTTTTATTATTCCTTCACTCAAAAATCTAAGATATCAACATTTGCTTGAACCTCATGGCTAGCTCAAGCGGATTTCCCACAACATATCCTCTAGAAAATAAAATTGGAATATCAATCCAAGTTATCAATGTTGTTTGAATTCCAAAAACATGTTATGTTGTGAGTCAATACTTGTTGAACTACATGGTCTCTACGTGTATAATGTAGGCAAGGTTTATCAATCACCGATGCCTTAGGTCAATCCCCTTAAGTGTCTATAATGCTTCATTTCAACTTAGTCAAAAAGAAAAAATAAAAAAATATTCATAAATGATAAAATCTAAAAATATTCACAAACAACAAAATCCAAAAACATTCACAAATGACAAAACCCAAAAACATTCGAAAAAGACAGAAAAATCCAAAAGCATTCACAAATGACAAAATCTAAAAACAATAAAAAAATAGAAAAGACCAAAAACATGTTCACATCAAACCACACAAACTTCGAGCCTTTGCGTGTACAACATAGGCAAGGCTTATCTTTGGTGAGCCCCTAAGTCCCTAGATTAGTCCCCTGAAAATAACAAAAACAACATAAAAAAAAACCAGAAAATCAAAAAGTTCCTAAAACCATCATCACAATCTGCAATAAACTTTTCATGCGTAATAAGAAAATAGTTGTCTTCACCCTTTGAAAAAATAGACAAGCAAACAAAGCAAACACCAAAAGCTAAAACTTTCAAGAAAACAATCAAAAAGATTTTATTACAAATAGACGAAAACAATGACATAGTGTTAACTACCTATCTTTTGACAATTCACTAGAAACATCTTCAGATGTGCCTTAACAAACCCCTTCCTACGATAGACATGATCAAAACTAGATAATAGCCCCAACCCAAATATATATGGCAAGTGATACTACAACATTGTTTTATATTTTTATAGTCTTATCTTTTTGATTAATTTTATTGACTCATTCCCAGGATTTAGAGAAGAAGGAATGGGGGAAATTGAGTGTCATTTTGGTTTGTTGTTTGTGAGATATTTTTGTGATACTACCATGATGAATACTTGTTGTATTGGGTGTATGGAATTTGTTTTGAGACAATTCATGTAGTAGTTTCCTATTAGGTATTTCATACCTCTATGTGTAATTGGTCCAAATTTTTTTAACACAACCAACCATATATTTTAAATAGAGTTTATGTATGTCTAGTATGAGAAAAAATATTCTTTGTATGTTGAATCAAAGTCCATGCAATGGATACAAAACACCTTTGTAATTAATACCCTAGTGCTCGTATCTGTTTGCTACATCAAAAAGGATTGTTAAAAATGTGAAGCCTCCAAGCAAATAAAAAGCAACTCATTAGTAACTAACAACATCAAATTTCTATCCATCATCATGTATTTCTTCTAATTAACATCCATCTTGCATCACAATATCATTAGTACCATATCCATCATACATCAACATCCATCATATACATAATAAAACATCATATAAAATAAAATATGATCAATCCATCCATCCATGTCATATGCATATATGAAAAAAGTACAAAAACATGTGTAAACATACATCATAATACATCATTATCTATACTCATCACAATAACACATAATGCAGCTGAATAGAAGCATGTATATCTTATATATATCATCATCAAAAATGAGAATGTCAAGTACATCATCATAATGAAACATGTGTGGTAGGATAAATACAAAAATATACATATGTATGAGGCCTCAATTGGACCAATAAATATATATACAAAATCATGTCTGCAATATAAGTATTTGAACAATAAACATCACAAAGATCAAGTACAAATAAATTGTTGCCCGATCGGATGAGGAGAACTCTAAGGATCAGGTTGCTGATTAGGCTATTTAATAAAGTTCCCACCTAACTCGACACCCATTGAAGTACTCGACTCTCTAAACCATGGCCATCATTGCACTCTAAGAACAAAGGCACCATAAAGGGTCTAATAATATGTTGCCCTCTTTAGCAACTGATCTTTCTTAGCATAGATACTATCATGCTCTATCCTAAGGCTATCCTTCTAAGTGGTAATAGCCTTCAACTATATCTCGACAACAAGATTCCACCCAATCTGTATGTCTCGCTCCACCCTAAAGCCATCTCTCTCATGTTGAGCAGTGTCTCTCTCTACTATAAGTGTGGAAATATGAGCCTCTATGGCCTATCATCACCCTACCTCTATGTCCAAGTGTACACCTCCATTTCCAGGTGGTGGAGAAGGACCTAGAACCTGTCCTTGATCCGTTTGCATTAGATCACCTTGTGCACCATCCTACCTCACCCTAGCAAACTAATCTACAATAATATCCACACATTGTATCTCCCCACAATGACTAGTAATGCCTACTCTACCCACTGTAGGAACACTGAAAGGATCTATGAATCTCAATGGAATGTGTCATGCCCACCACTAATCAAAATCTGGGGTAGTCCCAAGATTTTCTAAACCGATTGGCCAACCCCACCTGAATGGGGAAAGATCTCTAAACCCATCAATAACAACATCACGATCAACTTGTAGACCCCATACATAGACCTCTCTAGTAGTCCAACCAAAATGAGCCTCATAAACATCTAGAAATCAGCCCTCTCTCTTTGCAAACTGCCTACAAACCCTATTGGGTAGATATCTCTCTAATAGAGAAAAAACTTAACCAATGAGCCATCTAGTCTATCTACAAAATACCAACTGTTGATCATTAGACCATGCCTCATAATCCATGTATTGTCTCCATACAAATGCTATCATATCATCGAAAACACAATGCTAGTAGGGAAGCCGTCCAAGCAAGGTATAGTAAAAAAAATCTCCATAATAGTAAGAATATGGGTCCCCAACAGTATAATACAATATACCATGAGGCCGAGTAACTAGGATGTGCTCCTAGGCCCATACATGTAGGATAGAGACACAAAAAAAAATAGATCTCCCTCCACGATACACAACCTCGTGTATATTTTTGTATAGGTGTGTAAGGAGACACAAGCCCCATGCATATCTAGTGTCGTGCTCAAACATCTGCTTGATGCACACACCCCATCCAACAGGAAACTATCAACCTCACCTATCAAGAATAATGAGCCCCATAACCAAACCATAGAGAACAAGTGAAATAGGATCAACACTATCCACAAAATAAGACAAATCTATCTCCAACTCCTAAACCTAAAGATGCCTCACATCAAGTACTCAACGCATGGCATGTGTACCTTATCGAACATAATATGTAATGAGATCTCCATGAATGGGTATGTGGAGGTTCCTCCACACATCCTCTAGGGTAATAATGGCCTCTCCAATAGGTAAATGAAACAATGAGGTCTCTGAGTGCCACCTCTCCACAATAGCAATCATCATTGCTCTATGGCATTTGATAGTTGGCATGTAGTAGATATGCCACAACCCAACCACATCTAAAACATCTCGCTCTAACTCATAGAACCCAACGATCAAATTGAACAAATCTCGCAATCATCACTCTCTCGATTGGAGTGGATTAAGAACCACTTGCAACCATTCAACTCATTATGTTAGGGGTTTACTACGAAAACACAAAATGCATCTCAAACGGAAAACAAATAGACTTAAAAATCTAAAATAGTCAAAAATGAAACTTTTGTTTCAAAAGCGATATTTTTTTTGACAAAAGCATTAAATATAGGAAAAAGTGGTAAATTTTTGTCAAAAGTGAAAATAAAGTCAATTGCACAAATTTCAAAAGCGACAATATATATCAAAGTGTAAATTTTTAACAAGAGTGATAAAAACAAATACAAAAATTCAAAAGTGACATTTTTAGGCAAGGGCGAAATGCAAGAGCAAAAATTTAGGCCAACTGTGAACAAATTAAGCAAGGGTACAAAGAATAATAAAAAGCGATCCAATCATAAACATCAGAAGCAAAAAAAATGATGCAAAAGTGCAAAATTCATAAAAATCATGTAATCGACAACTTGGACTTCATGCATTAATTACATCAACACGAAAAGATGATAATGAGAAATAAAAGGGTGCATATCGGGGCACTGATGCCTGCATGCCATCCAAACTCGTGAAATACATCTACATGATGTGGGGCTCCTTGAATCCTCACTATAGCTCCTCGACAATAGAAAAAACAAGAAATCCAGAGCCAATAATTTTCTATAGGCACAAAGTACAAATGAGGATAATTAAGCCCTAATCACCTATTTTAACGCTCAAAAACCCTAATTTTTGACCTAGGAAAAGTTCCTAACTTGAAATTAGGATCTCCTGGAAACATTTGAACTATCAAAAAGAGACCTATAGGTTTAATTTTTTTCCCTCTACACATATGAACTGAAATAAAATAGTGTCATGAGCCTGACCTCAAAATTGAAATTTTCAGCCAAACCTCTCGAGGGGGCAGCCTAGAATCCTACCATCATTTCAATGACTACCGGGGCACAATGGGGCATATAGTTTTTTTTCAAATCTTGATCAACATCGAAATATTTGAAACAAAGCAACCTGTACTTTATCTCAAAGAGGGGCAAAATGTAGACATGTAAAAATGACCTAACACTTATCACACATCTCAAATGACAGTTTGTCATCATCATCATCACTATCACCTAATATCACTATATTCCACATCAATTGCATCAAAAACCCTAATTTCCTCTATTAATTGAATAATAGTACATTATTTTATTAATTCACTTTTTCAACATTTTTGATGAATTAAATAAATTTTATTTATTTAATAAAGTCCTTAAAACCCTAGTTTCCTCTATAAATTAAATAATATTACATTATTTAATTAATTCACTTTTTCATCATTTTTGACTAATTAAATAAATTTCATTTATTTAATAAGTCTTGATCTAACTTTATTCTTCTTGATTAATTAAATAACATCAATTATTTAATTATATCGCTAATTCACTTTATTCCCCCTAAATCAATTATTGAAACATAATAGTTTAATTAAATCACTTTCCCCCAAAATTGAATAATTAAATAAATTATTTAAAACATCATAAAAAATGTCAAATCAAATAAACAACTTTATTTGCAAAATTGAAACTTGATTTGCACATTCAACTGAAAAAGATTAATTAATTATCCTCACCCACTTTTATGATTGAGTAAAATATGATCCACCAAGTGTTCACTCTATTCCTGATAGATCAATCTATTCCTCAATCCCACTGAAGGCTCAAATTGATTTCATCAATTTCACATATTGCTCCACATGATTTCTTCAATCACACCAATTACGTTATCAATTTGCACTAATTATTCCCATCTATCCTCTCAACATCTTTCGACTGCTGATCAAGATATTCTACTACATGATCTTGAGTGTTCATTTCAAAACACAAATTCTATTTAACAAACCTCTTTCCTCTCAAAAAAGGATTGGAAAATCAACATATTAATACACAACGAAGTAATGCCAAAACCTGAATCAAAATTTTGAAGCTTCAACTCACATCTACGATCAACAACACATGCATGTTCTTCAAGTTTTTGTACACACAATGGAGGGTTCACATTGATATGAACAACCCAACATCTTCATGAACACACTTCAACACAGGATGGTAAAGGTTTTTTTTTAATTTAATGTTATTGTTTTCTTTCAATTACATTCTTGAACTCATTAATTGTGTAGTTTCATTTCGTGAGTAATGGGCATGAATCTTATTTTTGTTTGATTATATTAGTTTCTATTCATTAAAATTGATTACATCGCATGATCTTGATTTCCCCCTTACATAATTACATTTAAAGGTTGGCCAAAGAACAAACATCAACATGATACATGTAGAGGGCAAGCCCTAAGAAGAGCTAAACATAACACCAAGAAGAGGAACACACCTTGAGGATTCCAACACATGGTTAACATATTCCGAAACATTCTTCACAACATCAGCCTTCAAAGAACAACATCTACACACTTTGCATATTTGAAATAGGTCAGCCTTAACCAAGAAAACATGAAACTTGTAGCATGTCATCCATTAAAACTTGGCAATACACATGAATGATCAAAGATTACTTGTGCTTCTCCCAGATGAGTCAACATGATTCATACATCTCCAAACACTTCTTGAACTCCACACAAACAAGAACTCTTGGCACATGCCTTCAACATACCCTAGTCAGCTAGGTGAAAGCATAATCTATCAACACCTTCACTTTGGACCACAACTTGTTTTAGAGAAAACACAAAAAATCTTGTGCAGCAACAAAAAACATCACAATATCTTCAAGAACATTCCCATACAACTCTTTCACAACTTCAAGTAGCAACAAGCTGGCACAAGCCAATAGACACTAAAACCAACCACCAGACAACATAGTCTTGCATGCTATCATTTACAAATTTATCTAAAAAAGGGAAAATAATATGAAACTTTGGATATACCATCTTCACTACATACTAAACTTAACTTATTAACCACACATCTATATTTGCAAACATAGAGAAATGCAGAGCCAAATATTTCACCTCTATGAGCATCCTCACACAAACAACAGTGCCTTCAAACTATTACTTGAAAAACACCTTTCCCATAATCCAAACAACATGAAACTTGGATCACATATGCTCTAACAGCATATGAAAATATCTTCCAAACCATAGGAGCATAACATCAACAATGGAGAAATGCAAAGAATTTCTTAGAGACTGGCAACCAAATAGCTAAATGACAACACTAAAAAACAACTCCAACATACTTCAAACATCAATGACAATCAAACTCACACTTTTTACATCTATTACAACCAAACTTCAACACACACACAATCTTTCAATATTAAAAGACACAATTTCTTTATTAACCAAAATGAAATGTGAAGTTCTTTTTAACCTCACAAAGCAATTGTTTGAAAGAAAAAAAATAAAATAAAATGTTTGACCTACAAAAAATGTTTGTTTTGTAATTTTTGGTGTTTGAAAAAGAAAGGAAGTTGTAACAAAATATCAATTAAAAAATGTAATAGATAAATTCAAATTGTAAAAAAAGCACAACATCAGATTCCTTGTAAAATTCTACTAATTTCTTTTTTAAATTTTGGTAGAAAACAATATCATATGCAAAAAAATGCTTGCTTGAAGTTCAACAAAGAAATACTCACTTCAGAAGAATTTACCTACTTTTTGGTTGGTGATATGAAAAAATAACCCTATCCATAGTGTGCAACTCAAAACGAGTTTTTTGAAGCCTACAAGAAGTTGAAAATTTGATTAGTGGTTTGAATGTTATGCTTGTTTTGCTTTATGTTGCTATTTTCAAAAATTACAAAGAGAAAGAGCAAGCAGTTTGACCAAGTGATTAGACCTTTGTCAATTTTTTTAACCATAAAATAAAATAGAAATAATAATTAAGAGAATTTTAAGATGTATAGAAATAAATTTATAGTCCAAAAGCACAAATTTGTACAAATGTACAAATTAACAAAGAAAGTGCTTGAAAAATTTGTTGTTTTAGTCTAAAACATAATCATACACCAAAATGTGGATTACTATATGTAAAAATTAATTTCTCAATAATTTTAGATGCAACCGTGATTTTTTTTTCTCCTCAAGAATCATAAAATATTGCTTTTTAAAACCTCTTAAAAGTACCTGCAACCTATGAGATAGAAAACACTAGAAACTCATAGACAACAAGATTAGTAAAAAAAGGTTAGTGTTCATGTAGGGTTCACCAAAATGTAAACATTGTAATGTATGGGAGTTAAAAACATACACCCTATATCATACAACATCACTCAAACAAAGTGAAATGCACAAATGATGCATCAAAACAGATTTAAAATCTGCAACATGAACACTTGATTGTTCATTCATAATCTCCTACAAACAACACAATAACTTCTCCAAATTGAAAATAAAAATGGTGCAGCCTCATGGCTGATAATAATAGTCACAAAACTGATATAAAAATGATGTACAATAGAAAATAATTTAAATCCAACAACAAGGTTCATTCCTTCAAATCTTCTACCCAAAACTGTGAAACAAGATCATCAAACACTTGCAAAATTCAATACAAAATCTGCAACAACTCAATCATGGATTCTTAAATTCATTTGCTTCCATACCTTCACTTCCAAACCTGAAACAACATGCATACCAAACTGATTTCTCCTTCCCTCAACTCTCTCCAAACTTCACTTGCAAAACTCAAGAATTTCTTATTGAAACTTCAATAAATTTGCAATACAACTCCCCAATCTGATATAGGTCTGATCTTAGACCTGAAAAAATGGTTAATTACCACACCATATGGATTCTACAAGCCTTCACCAAGCTCTCTCATCTTCACCTCCCCAAAACTAGCTCCCAACAATGAAAACCCATCTCATAAAAATGCAATGTCATGAAATGAAATTACATTTCATTTGCTCAAATTAGCCTCCCTCAAAAAAATCCCACCAAAACAAGTAAAAGTTATTAAATCCCATTTATAATATGCCTTAAATCTCCAAAAATAATTTCAAAATCCATTCCTCAATATGCTAAAACTGACAGTCCAACTAGTCTTCAACTCCTCACAAATAGGCCTGGAATTAGAAAAATCTTTAAAAGGAGCCCCAAATTTGAATCCCTATCTTCTAGGAGCAATTAATGAGTTTTCATAAAGCATTGACTCCCAAAAACCCATGCCAAGTTTTCATATTTTGAATTTCAAACTCCAAAATTACCTCCTATACTTTCTCCCACTCCAAAAAGGCAACATTTAAATAAAGGCCAATTATTTAATAAAGTATTTTGGCATCAACATTGTAATTTATTTACCTATTACATACCTAAAACAAACATTAGGAAATTAAAAATTAAATGATTTATTTTTGGTTGATGAGGATAGCCCTTTGACCATGGATGCTCTCGCATCACATTGAAAATCATAAGGTAGAAATTAAAAGAAATTAAAATTAAATTACTTCTAACCTATGAAATCCACCCCAAACCTCAAAATATGTCAATGTTGTTTTTCCTTGAAGGTGTGTGGATGCATGATCTCTGAAATATAACACTAGATGTATTGATGATTGATTGATTTGTATTTTGACAAAGCGTGTTTTCTTAGATGTATGATGGATCCCAATGATGAATAAAATAATTAAATTTATAGACCTAGGAGATGTGGATGAGGATTAGGACCTAAGTTAACTAGAAAATCAGTATAGTTAACTCAACTAAAATTAGAAATTTTCTAATTCAAGTCATGAGAGGATAATATATAGTTTTCTAACTAAAATGATGGATAAATATGCACATGAAGTTTACTTAACTGATGAAGAGTGAAGAGGTTTCTAAAATGGAAGAAGAGTTGACTTGTGAGAGAAGATTGATTTTCTAAATGAAGACTAAGCTAGCTCATTAGTGATGATGAAGTTGATTGAAGAGACGAAAATGGAAATTATTTTAAAAATTAGAAATTAGATCAAATTTAATTAAATAATAAAATGTTATTTAATTGAATGGATAAATGGGAATTATTAATTAATAAATGATTCTTTTTGTGTGATAAATGGATAATTACTAATAAATAATATATGATGATTAAATGATAAATGATATTTGATAATAAATTATTGTTAATTAATTAGGTGATCAATGATAAATGAATGCAATTAATGATGACATGATGACAATTAGGGTTTGGTGGAATTTTTAGGTGTCTACAGTAAATATTAATATTAACAAGCAAGGTTAGAAATATACAACACACTCCAATATTCATTTGTAATTTGTAATGCACTTGATAGAATAAGAGATACATTGCATACCTCATTTTTCTCTACTCTACTCTAAATGAACTACTTCACTTTGTATGCTCTACTCTAGTTTGCTCTACAATGATTTTTATGCTCTAATCTACTCTATTTGACCTACTCTATTTTGTATGCTATAATATATTTTACTATGCTATACTTTGTATAATTTTCTTTATGTGTCACCAAAAAGTGTAGCCTTTCACACTTTTCATTCATTTGGACCTTTGCCTATGGATTTTGGACCTTTTTCAACCTCTTTTTACCCCTTTCCAATCCTTGTGACAAAGTGTTGTAAGGTGTTGTAAAAAAAATTCATGCTTTCCTAGGCTTTTCATCACCAAATCAACCCTTTATTATGCTAAAATGACCCCTTAATGCACATACATGCCTTACCTCAGTGTGTTTTGTGAGACAATCCTGACAAACATCAAATATCACCTCTTAATCCCCGACAACCAATGAAAATTTCCCAGGTGGACTAGGTCACCACCTTGGGCAACCTAGTCCCATGTGGCATAAAAATCAAAATTAAAACATAATTCTTTCAAGATTTTGTCTCTAAAACTATAAGGTCGGCCTGTATGGTGTTATTTCAGAAAAATTAGGGTACAACTTCTATAAATAAGAGTTATTCCCCTCATTTTTCTTCTCCTAAGCTTCATTTTTCTTCTATCTTCTCCTCTTCACCACTCTTCTCTCCTTCTTCTCAAGCAAGCTAGGGTTTTGAGTATTCTAAGTCACCAAGACATCTCTCTCAAGAAGCATTCAAAGGTTGAATCCTCCATTGCTGCAACTCAAGATCAAACATCATGGCAAAGTAAACTCCATTGTTTCATGCTTCATTTCATTATCTTTTCGTCATTTGGTTTGATTACTCAAAAGTGGTTTGACTAAGGAAAACCCCCATGCCCTAAAAATCAACAAGTTTTCCCTCTTAGTTTGATTTGCAAGTCTTGTATGCAGATTTAGCAAGGAACCAAGGTGGAAGAATCTTCATCAACTTTTCCAAGCTCTTCAAGGTTGGAGAAACCCTAGTAGAAGCTTGGAGGACACCTATAGATCAAAATCTTCACTTTCAGGACTGGATACCTGGAGGAGGAGAAAACACAGACCGAGGGCTTCCACTTCTAGTTTCTAATCTTCAAAAATCTAGAAGAGGACTAAGTCACCAACAATGGTGGCCTAGTCCCACTAAACATTTTTTTTAGATATTTTTATAGATTTGGATACCCATTTGGCCGAAATGGGCTCCAGTGTAGTTTTCCAAATCTGGGACTAGGTTGCCCAAAATTTCGTAAGTGTCCTAGCAAAATTAATTTTTAGCATCAACATTTCCAGCTTCTTCAAGTTTCTAGGTGCACACCCCTTTCATCTCCAACATTATTTTTAGTTTAATGTACATTCTTAGGTCATCTTGTACATACTTGCATATCATTATGTGTTTTCAAGCATAGTTGCATTCTTTAAGTTTTATATTCATAGTTAGTTTCTACAATTAGATACACTTCATATCACACACATCACAAACCCCCAATCCTAATCCTTTGAATGAACTCACCCAAAAAGGTATATCATTAAGTGAAAGAGAGCCACATTTCCAAACCTAGCTTCTAGGTGAAAAACCCTAGAAGCTCATTGGGGAATCCTCTTTCCCTTTTAGCATAATATCATCTTTTTGGTGGTTCATTTTGGTGAACCTGACATTCCTACACCCTTGTTTCTGTTTTGGACCTTCTTTAGATCTTAGGTTTGCATTGCATTGCATTTTGCATTGTTTATATTTCATTTGAGGGTTTAACTTTTGCATTAGTGAAAAGTGCATATAGGTTGCATTTTTGCATTTTAGAACATTAATCACTTTTGAAATTTTGCATTTGCATGTTAGGTCTGCCTAATACAACATAGAAATCACCTAAATCTATTTAAATATTTTGTAAAATCTCAAAAAAATCACCAGGAGGACTAGGTTGCCACCCTGGGCGACCTAGTCCGTTAAGGCTTCTAAAACTTCCTTTTACAGAGTTGAAAACCCTATTTTTAAGCTTTTGTTTTGTGCCATTACCTATATGTATCAACTGGTTGTGTTTCTGTTATATGTATTTTATTAAAACTAGCTTAAATTAGCTTGTTTCATGCATTCCTTAGTTTCAATTTTGCATTTCCTACATTTATTTTTCAGATTATTGCATAGTGTAATAAAAAAGTTACCTTGTTCTACATCTAAAAATTGCATTTCAAAATTTTACTTTAAGTCATCGCATTGCATTCTCTTCCCTTTCTCTTCCTACCATGTTTTCTTTCAAAATATGTGGCTTTGATTTAGTTTCAAATGGATTGCATGAATACAACATTCCTTCGTATGAGTTCAATGTAGATTACAATAATGAATTCATTAAAGAACATGTTAATAACCAAACCATTGACACTATTCTTAACATTGCACTACCCCTCAATGAGGATGTTTGTATTGAAAAACATAACAATCATACTTGTGCTTCTCCCTATACCTCTATTATTAGTCATGAAGGTATTTTGGTGCAAGAAGATACATGCATTGAGGGTCTCAATTGTCCTTCTCCTCATCCCCCTTCCAAAGACATTAAACAACAACATGATGAAATCATAAACACATTTATAAACATTACCTTACCTAGTCTTCCTAACCATGATGATCAACCTTTTCCTTCTTATAATATCCCTCCTCGATGCAAAGAGGATAGGTTGGTATTAGAAGATGCACCTATTGCAAGTCATGAGACTAATGCTCTTCCCCTTTGGGATAATATATTTGACAACCATAATGGTCCTTCTCTTGATACCTCCCCCCCTTGTGATGAAGCATGTGATGAACCTCTTCCAAGCTCTCCTACTAGGGTGGATAGTATGGAACAAGAGAATGAGATCTTTGACAATCACAGACCCCTCTCATCCTCATCCCATCATTGATCATTCCCATACTAGTGATGAATTCATTTTAGAAGAACCAATCCTTGAATGTCATGAACATGAGGCTTGTAGTTCTCCTAAAATCTCTCCTCTTAGGGAGGATATCATGATGCAAGACAAGGATAACATTGAATCTCATTCCCAAGGGGATGTTAATATTATTCAACCTCAACTTACCCTTTGTCCTTCTTCACACAAACCTAAACCTGAATTCACTCTCTACCCACCTCAACATAATGTCTTGCAGAAATTGAGTCATCCTACCATTTCTCATACACATTACACAAGAAATAATCTATGCCAATAATAAACAACCTCCACTCCCTTTCCTTCCTCCCCTCCCATCTTACTTGCTACCCTTTGCTTAAATTCCTTTCTTAGGGAGAAGTACCTTGTTGACCAACTAAGGAATACTCCCACTAAAATATCTTTATGGGACCTTATTCAAGCCTCCCCTCACTATCACAACATGATGCAGGATGCCTTACAACAAATGACATATCAGCTATGATTGAAGGCTTGCATGCTGACATTGTTTCCCACCAAAGTGAGATCCCTCCTCTGGATGTGCAACAACAAGTTGAAGCCTTCATGATCATATCTCAATACAAATGCATAGGGATCAAGTGAACCCTTGGTGATAATGACTCTATAGTTAATGTGTGTAATATCAATCTCTTGGATAGGCTCCATATCAATAAATCAAATATTCAACCTACCTCTTTGTCTATTAGTGGATTTGACAGTAAAGGACAAAAGCCACTTGGTGTGATCACATTGCTTCTTATAGTTGGAATGGCCACATTAGATACATTGATCCATGTTATGCCTAATGATGTTTTATCTAACCTCATCTTAGGTAGGTCATGGATTCATGCAATGAATGGAATTCCTTCGACTCTTCATCGCAAGATGAAGTACATCTACAACAACAAAGTGTACACACTTGATGTTGATCATGAACCTTATAGTTTCTTACACCTTGAGAAAAAAAAATTCAAACCCTTCCATACCTTAACACCAACCAAACCAGTGGAACTTGTACAACCAAATTCCTTAGATGATGATTGGGGTTCCTTAGACTTCACCCCTCCTTTACTAGGAGCATCCAAGATCACAACCCAAGACTCTAACAAGGGGAACATAGTCTTGTCCACACAAGACTCGAATGATCCTTCACAAGCATCCACCTCAACTACTTTAGCCACCAATGCAAACAACAAACCCTCACCCGATCCAAAAGTGCTGAAAAAGCTCTATGAAAAAGGTTATGAGTTCATGAAACTACTTGGCTATTGTCAAAAAGGATGTGGTGCTCACGAACAAGGTATCCACTACCCTATCGATCCCAACACACAAAAAACTAATCATGGTCTTGGTTAGTGTCCTTCAATCAAAATCACCAAGCCTTCACTTAACATCAACACCATCCCAAACCATCCTTCCAAACCCACCTTTGAATCTGAACCTTTGAAACCAACAAAGAAACCTTTGCTTAATGCCAATGTCATATCGCAACCCACTGTTGATTTAGATTTTACACACTCTTCCATAGGAGCGTATAAAATCTCACAATCTATAGTGCCTTTTGTAAGTATGACATCCTATACTAACAAAGACACTTCTTTGTTGCACACTAAAGGAACACCTTCTCCCCTTGATCAAGAGGGTATTTTCTTGAGACTCCTCCAAGATCAGTTGATCTCCCTTCCTCCAAGAACTCGAAAGAAATGTTACAACAAACATTCCTTTTGTGATTACCACCAATTTCATGGTCATCATGCTAATGAGTGTAAGGCCTTGACTAGAAAAATTCAATATCTTAAGGAATTTGGTGCTCTCCCTCATATGGAGGCACCTCCTTCCTCTAATTGATATTGATTTTCACTCTCCCTTGCATTTCACCAATCCTTTCAGCTCAATCTTGCTTTGCACTAAGTGGGGGCAAGGGGTTAGTTAGCCTCTCCCCTCATATGTCACTTGTCGTTGTCTCTTTTGACTACTTGTTAACCTTTCATAAAAATATAAGAGCAAGTTTGGGATGTGGACGACATGTCTTAAGTTGACTCGCGTGTGACATACTACTCCTCTTCATGATGTAGCCTATCAGAAACATATGACTTGTCATAGGGCTTTCCAAACAAGCTCTCATGTCCTCTTCCTCTTCTACTTTAAATAAATTACTCATAATACGGTGTTTAGCAATTCCTTTAAAGTGGGGGCATACATCAACACTCACATTTCATTGTGTGATTTTTCCTTTTCTTGCGATTCCTCATCTATGGCCCCAAAGTGAGCACATCTTTTCACCTTTTCTATTCTCTCCACTCTAGTTCTTGTCATTGCATGATCACGTATCTCATTTTGCTGTAAATCATTCACCCTTGAATGTGTTCTCTAGCATTGATGTCTTCTTGAATTAGAATCTCGAATCCTTGGGTGCTTAACCACCTCCTTCTTCTTTCCCATTATTCACCATCTCCATTGGTCTACTTTAGTGTCAGTTTGAAGCAATTTCATCCTCTCACTAAAGTGGGGGCTAAATGTATCGCCAAAAAGTGGTCTTTGACACTTTTCACTCATTTGGACCTTTTTCAACCTCTTTTTATCCCTTTCCAAGCCTTGTGACAAAGTGTTGTAAGGTTTTGTAAAACATTTTCATTCTTTCCTAGGCTTGTCATCACCAAATCAAACCTTTATTATGCTAAAATGAACCCTTAATGCACATACATGCCTTACCTCAGTGTGTTTTGTGAGACAATCTCAAAAAACATCAAATATCACCTCTTAATCCTTGAGAACCAATGAAAATTTCCTAGGTGGACTAGGTCGCCACCTTGGGTGACCTAGACCCATGTGGCATAAAAATCAAAATCAAAACATAGTTCTTTCAAGATTTTGTCTCTAAAACCCTAAGGTGGGCCTGTATGGTGTTATTTCAGAAAAACTAGGGAACAACTTCTATAAATAAGGGTTATTCCCTCATTTTTCCTCTCCTAAGCTTCATTTTTCTTCTATCTTCTCCTCTTCACCACTCTTCTCTCCTTCTTCTCAAGCAAGCTAGGGTTTTGAGTATTCTAAGTCACCAAGACATCTCTCTCAAGAAGCATTCAAAGGTTGAATCCTCCATTTCTGCAACTCAAGATCAAACATCACGGAAAGGTAAACTCCATTGTTTCATGCTTCATTTCATTATCTCTTCATCATTTGGTTTGATTACTCAAAAGGGGTTTGACTAAGGCAAACCCCCATGCCCTAGCAATCAACAAGTTTTCCCTCTTAGTTTGATTTGCAAGTCTTGTATGCAGATTTAGCAAGGAACCAAGATATAAGAATCTTCATCAACTTGTCCAAGCTCTTCAAGGTTGGAGAAACCCTAGTAGAATCTTAGAGGACACCTACAAATCAGAATCTTCACTTTTTGGATTGGATACCTAGAGGATCAGAAAACATAGACCGAGGGCTTCCACTTCTAGTTTTTGATCTTCAAAAATTCAGAAGAGGACTAAGTCGCCAACAATGGTGACCTAGTCCCACTAAACCTGTTTTTCAAATATTTTTGTAGATTTGGATACCCATTTGGTTGAAACAGGCTCCAGTGCAATTTTCCAGATCTAGGACTAGGTCACCCAAAACGGCGTAAGTGTCCCAACAGGCTTAAATTTCATCATCAACATTATTTCCAACCTTTGCAAGTTTATTGGTGCACAACCCTTTCATCTCCAACCTTCTAATTTAGTTTAATGTACATTCTTAGGTCATCTTGTACGTACTTGCATATCATTATGCATTTTCAAGCATAGTTACATTCTTTAGGTTTTACATTCATAGTTAGTTTCTACACTTAGATACACTTCATATCACACACATCACAAACCCCCCAATCCTAATCCTTTGAATTAACTCACCCAAAAAGGTATATCATTAGGTGAAAGAGAGCCACATTTCCTAACCTAGCTTCTTGGTGAAAAACCCTAGAAGCTCATTGGGGAAGCCTCTTTCCCTTTTAGCATAATATCATCTTTTTGGTGGTTCACTTTACTTTGTATGAATTTCTCTGCTTTATATACTCTAATCTAGTTCACTCTATTATTATTTGTATTCTTTTCTTACTTTGTATCCCTAATATACTATACATGCATGTATTTTCTACTCTTCTATGTGTCCTAATCTACAAGTTATTATGCATCATTTAATATTCGTTGAAATAAATTTTAATGGAGTAGATCACACCATTTATCTTCTAATATTTTTTTTTAATATTTTTTCATCTTTTCAAATGGTCAATATGTAAATGGTGGCATTATTCTTAAAACCTCCCATAACTTCACATGAGATACAACCACAATATTCATTCATGTTCTTTCTTTTTGTCTTATGTTAATAGCAACTTTTGAAAGAGTCAACCCTAGTGATTTATATATTATTAGTGCCCAACACAAAAGTAAGAGTATCTAAATTGTGTAACCCATTTGTATTGGTGTAATAAAGATTATATGTGGATTTTGATCTTTAAATGATAGCCTTGAGTAATTTTCAAACTCAACCATAACATATGTCAATAATTTTGGTGGTGCACTTCCTTGTTTGTATACTATTTTTGAACATACTCTAGAGATCACTTTACAAGACTTACTTGTATTCAAATATTTAAAGCTAACCCAACCCTTGCATCCTTAGTAATTAATAACTCCACATCAAGTTCATCATTTTAACATCCTTTAGGTGCATTAACACTACCATCCTTTACTATAATGCTATGTGCAATAAACCACTTCAATGAATATAATTTTTTAAATTATTATACACATTATCATTTGTGGAAAGTAAATGAATACTATTATTAAATTCCTCATTATTTTTTAGATATATTCTAACATTATTTCTTGTAATCAATAGTTGGATTTACACCTCTTAGATTTGTGAGAAGTTGGTGTAACCTTTGTTGTCAAATCTTTTATCCTTGTCTAAATATCCTATCCAAAATAACAACAATTATGAATCCTTTACATGACAATTTAGCATGTATATTACTATCATATAGTGGTATATTATAACAAGAGGAAACTATCTCAAATCTCCAACCAAAATCATAAATATACCTACATAATATTAAAAGAATGATTTGATTATTATGTACTATTAACACAAAAAAGTTTACTATAATGAACTATATGTATTAAAATAGAAAATAAATTATATATTCAACCAAAAAAAACTTGATACACCTACAAAAATAATGTGCATTTTAAAAAAAATCTTAATAAAGAAAAAAAACTAAGTGGTTGGTTTTGTAAGAGAAGGAAGCGAGTGGTTGTAGGAGAGTGAAGTTCGAGGCTATCACACTACATGATGTCCTCATGATGGTTGGATTCCATCAAGGGAGTACTCTTTCCCCTTGTAAGACCCTTTATAGCCTTGGCTGATTTCGTTCTATATTGTTATGCTCTTGCTATGTGACAAGTTTTGCATGTGCTATTTCTATTGAAACCCTAGGTCGATGTCGACCCCATTGGCTTAAAAATTAATCTTTGTATAGTATCTCACTTCCTTTATGCCTTCATACTCAAATTCCATCAATGGGAGACCATGGGATGGTTCCGAATAAACCCCTGAATGGTTCAAAAACCCTATGTAATGGTCATGTGGGGAGAATGACAAACAACGCCGTGAAATCATTCAATGTAATTGTAACAAAGAACAAGAGGGAAGTGATTTTGGTTGTAGAAAAATTTATTGAAATCAGAGATGGAAACCAAAAATGTGACTTGATCTCAGATGGGAGAATAGGTAAGATCCCTTCGGCAAGCCCTAAATATATTTCTTTATTCTGAACAAAAGAAATGGAAAAAGTTTTAAACAACGTAAAAACTAGGCTAAAGAACGTAGCATTTTTTTCTACCTTGGAATGTGATAAAATAATATCAAGGAGATTCCTTGATGGATGGATTCTAAATGTATGGAATAAAATACTTAGGAATCCATCATTCTTTTTACTTAATAACCCAAAAAGGTTTATTCCTTTTTTTTAAAAACTAGTGAACTACAAACAAAAATCACGAAGAAGGAATTCTAGATGGTAGGTAATGCCATTTTCAGAGCCATTTCTTGGTCACCAAGTATGATTCATGAGAAAATTATTGCCCTCTCCTACCTGAGATGGATTAACCTAAATGATGTCCCACCATTGCTATGGGCGGTTCTACTATAGCTTCTCGCGAAGTATGGGAGAACTTTGAGGGTTGAGGAAACCAAAAATACTCTCCTGCACATGGACACACACATCTTGTTGTCTATTACTCTAGGAGTTTAAATCCCCAAGGGAATTGAGCTAGAAACAAATAATTCCATTCTAAGCTACAAAATTGAGATTTTGGAAGGCACCAATATGTGTTTTCTGTGTAAA
This sequence comes from Sequoiadendron giganteum, assembly GCA_007115665.2. Taxonomy (NCBI): domain Eukaryota; kingdom Viridiplantae; phylum Streptophyta; class Pinopsida; order Cupressales; family Cupressaceae; genus Sequoiadendron; species Sequoiadendron giganteum. The sequence continues at coordinate 261,774,062 of CM021107.1, forward strand.
AAAGAAGGGTATCGATAGAAAAACCACCGCATTTTAAGAAATAATAAAATATCACATGGAAAAAATGTAATGAGGAGCCCAAACCTCAAAGAATGGGGACCCCTAACCCTAACGAGTCTTGTAATACCTTGGAGGCTGAAAAAGTGGAAGATCCCACCTTGTCTATGAAAGCCAATGGGGGAATGAATTTGGCTCTTGTAGACCCAAGTGATAACATTTTAGACTCTGGCTTGGCTAAAAAGACCGAAATTAACTTGGATCTTGACCTCTCTCCTGAGGAGCAAGATTTGATCTCAAGTAAATCTCATTCCCAAGATAATCTAACCTCTAGTATTCTAAGCCTAGATGTGATTGTGACCATATATTTCCTAGCCTAGAGTGGATTCCACTAACCTAGAAATTGTCTATCTAAAAAAAGGTGGATATCTCTCACATGGGAACAAATTAAATGTCTAGGAATTGTTTATGTTACAATTGAGAAATCAAATTGCTAAAAATGAAAGGTCTTAAGAAAATTCAAATTCGGTAGGGATTGGTTTGGTATGAATGAGGCCAATACTTCCCATAACAATAATGAGGCTCGACGTATGGAATCTAAAAAATATAAGTTAATGCTTGAACTCCAACCCTTAGGATAGGAAATCCTAAGCTTGGATGATGATCAGGAGAACCCTAATAAAGAGGTTAACCACCCAATTAAGTTTGAAGTTGTCCAAGATTCAGATACTATGAGTGAAGACCCCCTCCTATCAATGGATGAGGTGGGAGGAGAAATAAGCCCTCCTAACTCAGCCATGGACATTGAGGGTGTCCTCACCTCTAGTAGGAATTCTCCATCTATGAATCAGACTGTCACTCTAGGTGGTAAAAAAAATCTAGAGTGCAATGGGTTGACTTTTGAAAAGAAGGATAAGTGTAATAGTTTGTCCTTGATCTTAGCTAGCCAAGGCTTTAAGCCCTTAGGCTAAGATGCCTTGGAGTTCTTCCAAAGCTACCTAAATAGTTTGAAACCATTAGGTGACATTGGGAACTCTACCAAGGAGGAAGACATGGAGAGGCATGACTCCCAAGATGGGGCTAAAGAAGGCTCTGTAGCTAGGAAGATGCTAAAGCAAAAAAGAAGGGGTAGAAGAAAGAAACAAAAAGACAACTTTGTGCCATACCAAAAGGTGAAGAATGACAAAGTAGCTCTCCCTAAGTTCTTTGATGCCTTTAGGTTCTTAGGTGCAAACCCCCAATCAATGGATTGCAATGATTCTTAATTGCATATCTTGGAATATTAGGGGACTCAAATCCCCAGATAGAAAATATAATGTTAGAAGTTTGTTGAATCAAATCCAACAAAAGGATGTAATTCTACTCCAAGAAATCAAGGCTATCAACTTTCAGCTTGAAACTAACCTTAAATTTATTTGGAGAGACTCCACCCATTATGTAATGAATCATGAAAAAGGAAAGGGTGGAACTGCTATTCTAGTTTCTAACAAATGGGCAAATTGGGTTAAAAGCCAAGGTGTGTCACTGTGAAATAGAGCAGTTTGGATTTTGACTTAGAAATATAATAGGAGATTTGGCATTTGCTCCATCTATGCCACAAATAACTACAAGATAAGGTGTCAGCTTTGGGATTGATTGAGTAAGTTTCCAAACATCCCCTAGATTTTTAGAGGGGACTTCCATATGGCTGAAAATATAAAAGATAAATTTGGTGGATGTGATATGGGATGGAAAGGGAACAAAATAATTATTTGGTGTAAAATGAAGAACAACCTCAAACTGTTTAACCCCATAGAAGGGACAAGAAAGGATAAAAAAATCTGGTTCACTAGGTGTAATTAACAAAAAGGAGTTAAAAGGATTACTGTAGACTGGATAGGTTCTATGCCAACAAAATGCTCTCTAGTTTGGCATGGTTGATGAGACCAACAAAACGGTTAAGGTTACTCTATCGATGCTATCTGATCACCACCCTGTCTCTGTCAAAATTTTGATGGATATTGAGCAGACTGATGACACTAAGAAAGACAAGAAATTTATGTTAAACACTAACTGCTAGCCAATGAGGACTGCTATGATGCTCTCATAACAGTTAGAGGTATCAACAAATAGATGCCCAAGGATCTCTCACGTATTGAAAGGTGGAATGCCAACATTTTAGCTTGGAAAAATAAATAAAAAACTATTGGTGGAAAAGGGAAAAGGACCAGATGAGGTTAGAGTGCTCACACTAGGATCTAGTGGTTGAATCCCCAGTTCAAGGTGATCACAAGGATATCCCCTAAGTGAACAATTGATTTCAGTCAAAGCAAAATTGAGGAAAATACAATAGATTAAAGATTAAGGAGTAAGAGTAAGGGAAATAATGAATTAGGCTTCCCATGGACACAAAGGTTCAAAATAATTATTTATTATTTTGAAAAGTAAGCAATCAAAGGAACACATAAATCTACTTTGGCATAATGATACCCTAGTGAAAGATCCCAAATAGATGCAAAATTTATTTTTACAATTCTACAAGCAACTATTTACCTCTAAGTGCAACAACTCATTCAATCACAAGGCACGAGAGGACTGCAAGGAACTAATCCATAAGAAATTTTTTGAGTAAGAAGTTATTGAATTAAATAAACAATTATAATTGGATGAAATAAAAAATGTAATTCTTGCTCTTAAAAATGATAAATCCTCAAGTGTGGATGGAATCCCGTAGAGTTTTATAAAAATAATATAGAGTAGGTGTCTTAAGATCTTCTTCAAATGTACTTGGAAGCTATAGAAATGGGCTCACTAGTTAGAGAGATTAACAAAGGAATTATTAAGCTAATTCCCAAAGATGGAGACAAAGCCCTAATAAAGAACAAGAGGCCTATTACTTTGCTAAATGTCTCCTATAATTTTTTTATAAAGGCTATTGCATTAAGAATAGAAAATCTACTCCCCGTGATTGTTAATAATACTCAAATAGGCTTTATTAAAGGAAGATGCATCTTAGAAAACCTGTTAACAAGGTGGGAAGCAATGGAATGGGACAAAGCTTCAAGACAAAATATTGGGATGATGTTGGTGGACTTTGAGAAGGTATATGATAGGGTTGGGTGGCCTTAACTCATTATGGTGTTGGAAGAACTTGGATTTCTAGAGAGGATATGTAGGATGATAAAATAATTACTAAAGGATGCATATGCCCAAATAGAGGACAATGGATACCTTTTTGAGGAGCTAGACCTGTAGAGGTCTATAAGGAAAGGTTTCCCCTAGCTCTTGTGTTATTTGTTTTAGCTACTAATGCACTACATTATATACTCAAAGATCAGACTCTAAGCTCTAAATTTAATGTTGTAATATTTCCTAATAAGGAAGAGATGATAAGCCTACAATTTGTGGATGACACAACACTACTTATAAGGCTAGACAAGGAGAGATTCAAAAATCTAATGGATAAGTTAAGCCTTCTAGAGAAGGCAACAAGGGCACTTGGATCTCTAAATCCAAATAAACTATGCTAAGTTGGAAAGACAAGAAGCTTGACTGGTTTGAGGTGTATGATCTACAATGGGGGGTCTGAATAGGATTTTAAGGTATCTAGGGATACCTTTTGCAATGAACCCCAACATGAGAGACATGGGAGTGGGTGAAGAGAAAAATTGAAAAGAAAATAAATGGTTGGAACAAAAATTACCTTACTCTTACTGGTAGAGCTTAAGTGTGCTAGAAGATTCTTGTCTCTTACAATATTTATTATGCTTCAACTTGGATTTTTAGTAGTTATCAAGTAGAAGAGATTCAAAAAAATATTAGACAATTTATCTTGTCAGATGGTGAATGAAACAATAAAATGCACTCAATCAGATGGGAAATCTATTGCTTGGATAAATAGGGGGTGACCTTGGGTTAAAAAGTCTGAAAAAAACAAGGCTTAGCGTTAGCAACTAAATGGATCTACAAAGCACTAATAGGTGAGGAGCCTTGCAATATTTTAATTAGGAGTAAAATTAATTTGTGCCAAAAAAGGCCAAACCTTGGAAGCACATGCGTCTTTGTGAGTTAGTCTTTGGTAGATTTTCAATCTCCCCTACTAGCTCTAAGGTATTTAAGAGTATTTGGAAAGTGTGGAATATTTATAATGAACTCAATGAGATCTTCCCTTTGAGATCTATTTGGTGGAATGTTTTTCATAACAAAAAACACTTAGCTCTATTGTACGGCTACTATGCTAAATCTTGGAATTATAAAGGCATCTCTTCTTTTCATAAAATCTTAAAGGATGGACAACTTAAAATTTGGGAGTCTCTTAAGAGTTATTTTGACCTACCTCTCTCTCATAAAATAATTTATGAATTAATTAAAAATAACATAGTGATTCCTATTACTAAATTCAAAGTTGATAACAAAGTGTAGGAATGGGAAGGCATAGAAACTAATTCCCTTGCAGGTATAAAAGCTAAAGAAATCTACATACTTCTTGACCACCTGTTGGACCTTCCAGGGATTCTGAACCAAGGTTGGAAAGTAAACCTAAATAACAATAATTGGAAGTAGATCTTCATGAAAAATTGGAATACTACCATGGAGCCCAAGAAAGTAGCTTTTAGATGGCTGCTACTAATGCAAATATTACCTAATGTGGCCTCTACTAAAAATCCTCTTATCTGCAGTATTTGTAAAAAATTTGATTCTATAATGCACATCTTCTTTGAATGTTTCTTTGCCAAGGAAATTCAAAATATGTTTAAGATTGAGCTTATTAAAAGAGGGAAAATAAATGATAATAAAATTGAACCATCAAAATTGATGCAACCCCTAGGGAAAGAGGATTCCCTAATAGGCTCCTAGGGTTTTTCACCTAGAAGCTTGGTTGAGAAATGGCCTCTTTTGCACTAAGTATTCTTGGTGTTCATTCAAAGGATTAGGGGGTTTTTATGTGATGTATGTGTATGATGACCTAAATGCAACAAACTGAAAAGGAAATTATGAATGTAAACTATTGAAATATAAAGTGCTGGAAAACACAATGTTGTATGCAAACATGTACAAAATGACCTAGAAATATACACTAAACTAAACAGAAAGATGTTAGATAGAATGTGTTCACTTGGAACCTGAAGAGGAAAAAGATGGAGATCTAGAATGCTAATGCAAATTTTGTAGAAGCCAACTGGGACACTTGTGCCAATTTGGGCGACTTAGTCTGAGATCTGGAAAAACTAGCCTCAAGCCCGTTTCTACCAAATGGGTGTCAAAATATGTAAAAATCACTGAAAGGAAGATTTAGTGGGACTAGGGTTCCACTATTGGTGACTTAGTCCACTTCTAAATTTTTGGAAGTTTGAAAGTGGAAATGGAAACCCTCGGTTTGCACTTCGATTCTTCACAGGTGTCTGCTTCTGAAACTCTGATTCTTGGGCCTGAAAGTGACTTTTGGTGAATGTTTGGTCTTTGCAAGCAAGGGGAGGTCTTCAACAAGTCTTCAAAGTATTCAATGATCTTAAATGTTCCTAAATCTACAAACACACAAGGAAAGAAGGAGAAAATGTTATTGTTAGGGCATGGGGGTTTGCCTTGGTCAAACCCCTTTTAGGTAACTAAACCAAAATGAATAGAAAATGTAATGAAGCATGAAACAATGGAGTTAGTACCTTTCCACCATGATTGATCTTGAGTTGCTGCAACAATATGCCCTTGAATGCTTCAAAAAAGATGTCTTGATGACTCGGAATGCTCAAAACCCTAGCTTTCTTGAGAAGAGTAAGGAATAGAAGAAAGAAATAGAAGAGTGTGACTTAGGAGATGTAGAATTAGAGATTAGAGATTAGGGTGAAAAAGATGAGAAAAACCATTGTTTATGCATGTTGTGCCATAATTTCTTGAAAATAACACCATATAGGCTGACCTTAGGGTTTAGGAGACAAAATCCCACAAAAATTTTAAGTTAGATTTGATTTTTATGCCACATGGGACTAAGTTTCCCAAGGTGGTGACCTAGTCCACCTAGGAATTTTTCAGTGGTTGTCGAGAATTATCATGTGACTAATGATGTTTTTTTGGATTGTCTTTTGAAACAAACCTAAGATAAGACAAATCTATAAGATAATTAAGGGGTCATTATAGCATAAGCAAGGTTTGGTTTAGTGATGACAAGCCTAGAAAAGTGTGAGGGTTAGTTACAACACCTTACAACACTTTAGACTAAGCCTTGGAAAGGGGTAAAAGAGGTTGTTTAATTGGATTATGATGAAAAGGGTCCTAGAAAAGTGAGGAAATGTGTTACAGAACTTCACAACACCTTTGCAAGACACCTTAGAATCTAGGAAAAACTAGGTCAAAAGCCATAAGAAAGTGCCCAAATGAGTGAAAAGTGTCAAAGGCTACAATTTTTGGCAACACATTTAGCCCCCACTTTAGTGAGAGGATGAACTTGCTTCAAACTCACACTAAAGTAGCCAAGTGGTGTGATTGGTCAAGAATGACAAAGATGAAGGAGGTGGTCAAGCCCCCAAGATTCAAGATTCTAAGTCAAATCGATATCAGCGCAAAAGAACACATTCAAGGGTGAATGATTTGTAGCAAAATGAGATACATGATCATGCAATGAAAAGAACTAGAAGGAAGAGAAAAAGGAAAGTAAAAATTTGGATCAAGCTTCGATCGTTTGTCCAGCTAGTTGTGGATCAGATCTAGGTTGTTTTTCCAAAAAGAAGTGTACTCACTCTGGGGCGACGAGACTTTTGGTTGTCTACCAGGTGAGAGGGCCCAAAAGGTGAGAAACATACACATAGTTGGTATGTGCCTACATAGGCATGAATTTACACACCTAATGCATATTCCCCTTTCACCCCTTTAAACTTTAGAAAATGAATCTCAAAGGCTTTATTCCACATAAGCCCATTGTTCACATCACACTCGGCAGCCTTTTTGTGTGTTGTTGGAGGCATTTCTATCGAGGACACTTATGCAATGTGCAGATGTCAGCATATGGAAAATATGTCCCAATCCCATCTAGCTGACAGGTTAATGCGATGGAACAACATTGAGGGGTACACGGTCATACTAGACACAATGTCGTGCAAAATTGATTGACATGGTTCACGAAATAGACTCTCCTACAATATTCTTCAATTTGAGTGCAACAAATTTGTATTGGCTTGATTTGCTTGCACTAATGCTAGGAACATCACCAACTACTCCATGAGAGGCTCAAATATGGTGAAAAAAAAATGTTATTGACTATCCTCATATAGTCACACAATACATGCATTTAAGACATTCCATCTTCAGAACATAAATACTAGAAAAAGGAATGAAAATTCAGGATTTTTGGTCTAGATATGAGTGGCAACACAGGGGCTCACCACATGTGCATGGATTCATTTGGATACATGATGCACCAAATATGGACAACTTGGATTGGTCAAATCAAGAGCAACGAAAAAGTGCAGAAAGATATTTCCATTCTATTGTTCAAGCATGGAATCCTAGACAAGATCCACATCAACAAAACATCCAGGCATGTTCAAAATTGTAAAACATACGCATATCATATGTGTCATAAATGATTTGTAGTTTATCACATAACTAATCAATTTATTTGTCTATACAATTGTAGGCATTCCAAATTTTTCCTCAACATCCATGTTTGAAAAATACAAGACAACTTGCAAAGATCAATGTTGATCATGACTATGAAGAGCTACTAAATTCTATAGAGAGACACACGGTCTGTAGGGATGGTGCATGCCTATGAAAAAAAGGAGGAATAATGGCTTGCAGGTAACAATTTCCATAAGTTAAAATACTTGTATTCAAATCAACTGTCATATGATTCTAAACTACGAAAATACATTACTTATTCATATTCATAATAGGTATAATGCTCCTTGGTAATTAAATTTGGAGGGATCCAGATTATATGAAGACACAAAAATAGGTGAAAAAAAAATTTAGCCAGTGAGGAATGATGACAGAGTAAACTCACACAATCATTACATATTGCAATTATGGAGAGAAAATATAGATTGACAGCTCGTTCTTTCCAAACAAGTTGTAATCAAATATATTGCAAAGTATGTAGCAAAAGCAAAAAAAGGTTCAGAAACATACCGATAGATGTTAATGCGACTTGCAAACATGGAAAATCCAGATGATTTGGCTGAAAAAGCATATAGAAGACTTTTGACTGAGACTGTCATAGAAAGAGACATTGGAGCTCAAGAGGCATGCCACATGCTACTTGAACTTCCATTGGTAGAGAGCAGTAGGAGGTTTATCAATCTAAGTGTGTCACATGAGGTGTTCAAACCCATGAGTGTAAATGATGAAGAAAATAATGAAGAACAAATAACATCTTTCATCTAAGGATATAAAATAAGGCCTTTTTCTATGGAAGGTGTTACATTCATTGATGCAACCAGATCATGGATATATAATCCTAAAAGAAGGAGAGATAAAAAAATGGGAGCCAAGACAAAAGGAAGTGATTGTTAGAGTATGTCCTAAGTTTTTATTTATTCCTCCACATGAGTCAGATAAATGGATTGATTTTTTAATTTAGAATTATTGTTGTACAAACCTTTTCGTGATGTGGATAGAGATATTGGTCATGATGATGAATCAACCAGACAAAATCGGGAGTCATTCCATTATAACCCTTGGCACATGGAACAAATAGCAATTGAACAACATGATGAAAACATCAGTGATACTGAAATTGAAGAAAATGCCGCTCTTCAAAGAAATACTATCGAGCATGAATGGGAAATACTATCTGGACTACATCATGGTCAAAATATACAAGTTTCTGAAATAGATATGTTGGGAAGGAGAGATTTTGATAGACAAGTAGATTGGTGTAATGAATATCATGGTGAAATCTATACGAATCAAGCAATGAACTTCATCAGTAGCATGAGAGAACATGGATGTATCATACATGATGAAATCCAACAAATTATGAACTACACAACTCTTAGTGACAAACAAAAGAAGGCACTCAACATAATCATGACACACTACCATAATAATCAAAATGCATCACCCTTGTTGACGATAATTCGAGGAACAACAGGGACATGAAAGTCATTTCTAATTGGTGCTATTATTCAAGCTCTTAAAAATGCAGCATATCACGATCCTTCTCCTCTTCTATTACTGGCACCAACTAGACTTGCAACATCCAACATAAGAGCATCCACCATTCATTCAAAACTTTGAATCCCAATCAAAGATTTTGCTCAATTGGAAGGAGTGAGGCTCACATGTTCTCAAGAATAAATAGCAAACATCAAGTACATTCTAATTGATGAAATGAGCTTCATTGGTCAAAACATGCTACAAAACATTGATTCTTGGCTCCAACAAGCATTCCCACAAAATGCAAATCGTAAATTTGGAGGTAGATATCTATTTGATTATTCAAATTAATTATTTTATATGGTTATACAAAAAATTCATGTAAATAACAATTGTATAACTATAAATTTTTATAGTATTCACAATAATTGTTATCAATTTTCTATCAGGAATATCTATCATTTTTGTTGGAGATGTGGGTCAATTACCTCCTATTAACGATAGACTAGCATATGACAGCAACACACGAGCTAAGTTGCTATGGGAAGAATTCAAAATTGTGGTTACTCTGGATAAAATATTCAGACAAGATGGACAAAACATACATCAACAAAGATTTCGTCAACTTTTGACAAATCTGAGAGATGCAAACCCCACAATAGATGATTGGAAATTGCTTATGACAAGAGCCACTATTACATTAGATGCAGCAAGCAATCATGAGTTCGATAGTGGTGTGCATTTATTCTCCACAAATGAAAATATTAAAAACCATAACAAGAAAATGTTATACTTATTGAAACATCCTATTGCACGTAGTGTTGTAATAAAATCAGGAAGTAGCAATGCAGGAGAAGAATGCTCAAACGATGAGCTGGATCTAGAATTATTGATATGTAAAAATGCCAAGGTTATGTTAACCTCAAATCTACTAATACAAGTAGGCCTTTTCAATGGAGCTTTAGGATATATACAAAACATTGTATACAAACCTGAAACCGGTCCACCAAAACCACAAACATATGCAATGGTTTCATTTGATAGCTATTCAGGAATACCATTTTATGATCATAACCCAAAGACAATTCCAATTACAGCAATACAAAGGGGCAGGACAAGCTAAATTCCATTAATATTGGCTTGGGCATTGACAATTCACAAATCACAGGGTTTGACTCTATCAAAAGCTACTATTGATATATGACCAAGAGAAAGAATGGGATTGACATTTGTAGCTATATCCCGTGTAAAATGCATCGAAGGCTTAAGAATTATGCCACCATTCACATATGACCGTTATGAAAAAATGCAAAATGGTAGACAACGTGCCAAGAGAAAGGTTGAGGAAAACAGATTGAAAATATTAGAAAATACTTGATGTAACATGTATATTTTCTTCAATGTTAATTCCATGAGTCTCAAATTCCAAAATGTAATATATGTGTATGATATTTAGTTTTTTTCTATATTCAATTCGTCTGCTATATGAAAAATTCAACAAATTATCAATGTTTCCAATTACTCTTTCATTTCTTTTGCCCTGTTCGAAATCTATTGAATACTATTTTTCTTATATGACGATGATGCGGGCATGGATCCTACCTACAATCCATATAAGCACCCAATTGTTACAAAAAATGAACCTCATACAAGAACCATTCCTATTGTAGCACTCAATCCATACCAGAATAGATGGTTAATAAAGGCAAGAGTCACTAGAAAGGGTCAGCTTCATCATTTAAACAATGCAAAAGGAGATGGACAAGTGATTACTTTTGACTTGGTTGATTTAGATGGTAGTGAAATAAGAGTAACATTTTTTAATGCAGTTGTAGAAAAGTTTTATGAATGCATAGAAACTAGAAAAGTATTTCTCATCTCAAAAGGGAGACTCAAACCTACACAAAATAATTTCAACCCATTAAAAAATGAATGGGAAATATTTTTAGAAACAAATTTGATTGTTGAGTTGTGTTTGGAGGAGGATAGTTGTATACCAAAAAAATAATTCCATTTCACATCGATAAGAGAAATTGAGAACATGAAAAGCAATTTTTTGGTTGATATCATTGGTGTTGTTCTCTCAATCGACACACCAAACACAATATTCAGAAAAAATGTCACACAAGTTCAAAAAAGAACCCTTCGAATGAAAGACATGTTAGGTTGTATGGTGGAATTAACAATGTGGGGTGATTTCTACAATAAGGAAGGTCAACAACTCCAAGAAATGTACAATGTAGGAACTTCCCTCATTCTTGCTATAAAGGTTGCATGAATTAGTGATTTTGGTGGGAAATTTGTGGGAACAATTACTACAACCCAACTCCTTATAAATCCAGATCTTCTTGACTCACACTGATTGAGATTGTGGTTTGATACAGAAGGGAAGAATCTCCATTCTCATTCTATTACAAAGGAAATCTCATCTGCAATAGAAGAAAAAATGTTAAAAATTATCTCACAAGTACAAGATCAGGACATTGACAACTCTGCTAAACCTTATTGGATAGTGATAAAAGCTACCTTATATTTCATTAAGGTAGACAATTTTTGTTACACAGCTTGCCCCTTGAAAATTGGAGATAGGCACTGCAAAAATAAGGTAAACACTAATGAAAATGGTCAGTAGTATTGTGGAAGATATGATAAAATTTTCCCTGAATGTGATTATAAATGTATACTTCAATGCAAAATGCAAGACCATACATTATTCACTTGGATTACTGCTTTTTAAGAAGCGGTAGAAGAAATTATAAGTGTTACAACAAAAGAATTGAACATTTTGAAGCATGAAGAACAAGATGATGTTAAGTTTGCACACATTATACAAAAGGTCCTTTTCAATAGATACATATTAAAAATTAAAGTGAAAGAGACACTTATAATGATGAACAGAGGATTAAATGCATAGTCATAAAAACAACAAATTTTGATTATTCATATGAGAGCAACGCTTTATTAGATTCAATTGCAAAGCTATAGGTTTCATGACATTCAAATGCTTGAATGTATATAATGTTAACAATGTATTCAAACATTTAAAAAAAAATAATGGATATATCTAAGTTAGTGAATGCTATTTTGACGTGATATTATTCTTTGATGTTGTCTATGCTAAATCAAATGATTGATCAAAATTTCTAATTGTAAACTTATTGTTCTTTGTTGATTGTTGTTATATACAAGTTGGTATAATTTCAAATTTGAATGTGTACCCTTATATATGGGAATTGAAATAAATAATGACAGAAACAATAATGAAATCAAATGGATTGCTTTTCAAATTCATATTCATGAAAATGTAAGCTTATTTTTCTCTAATCAATAGACATCTCAATAAAAATTACTCTTGACATGTTTTACATATATTATTAATTAATATAGATATGCTAGTATTAATGCCTTTTAGAAATAATTCGTAAAAATTTACTTTTGTAAAATAAATTTAACTAATATTAAATATTATTATTTAATTTTGAGAGTAATATAAACCATACTAATTAGTGAATTTATTATCACTAATTTATTTGAATTATAATAATATCAAATAACTTTAACTATTTCATCTTACCCTTGGAAATATAGTCATCCACCTCAAATCACTTAGTGATTCAATAATTAACTAATCCATTTCAAATATCATATTAAGGTTAATTGACCTATTAAAAATCTTATTGTTTTAAATTTCTTAATGAGATTATAATATATAACTTCTATTTAAATTCTTTATTTTTTTGGTTAAAAAAAGAAAAATTATTTATTTAATATTCCATTTTAATAACCCAAAATTGACTCAAATGTATATCCATAAAATATTTATTTATTATTCTCAATAATTTATACATGCATATCTCTTTTATCTCTTTTGTATTTTTTGTTTTTTAATTTTTTTAAAAAAATAAATATAATATTATTATTATTTAATTATTTACTTATTATTATTATTATGTGTTATTAAACATTTAACTATTGATAATATAAAAATTATTTAAGAGATAATAATATTATGTATTATTTTATTTATTTAAATTTATAGAATAAATTTAATATATTTTTAAACAAAATATTATATAATGATTTGAATAAAAATAATATTCAATTTTAGATTATATAAATATATATTTGAAATAAAATAAAAATTATTAACATTAAATATATATATTTAATTTAATAAAACTTATAATTTTAAAATATTGAGTTTATCAAAATCAAAGCTTCTAAATACATAGTTTTCAAATTCATATAAATATATTTATTTATTTATTTTATAATTTTTTGTACAATTTAATTGATATAAAAATTTATTTGAAACCTTCATAATTACAAATTTCTTTTGAAGATGAATTTAAAATCTATAATTTACTTTTATCCAATAATTAACACGAATTTTGATTTAATTTTTTTTAAAATAGACATATTCAATTTTAAATTTTATATTACTAAAATTTTGAAAAATACTACTTACTTTGAATCCATTTTTCCCTCATGGAAGATCTTTCAATTCTATTTTCTTGCAAAAATCTTCACTTTACTATAACATTTCTTCAAAATCCTCACTTCACTGCAACTTTTCTTCAACCTTTCCACTTCACTGTAACTTTTTCTTCCAAATATTTCCTCCAAAAATGAAATTCCAATACATGTCATATGCATTCTCATCTCCACAATTTATGACTTTTAGATTGTAACAATTTTGTCATTAACAAAAGTAATTTGCAATTTTAAAGAGATTTCACATAATTTCAATTAATTGTTGTCATATGTAACCCCCTCATTGTCACAGAATATGCCTCAAATAACATTATGTTTTGTCATAAAATATGTCATATGTAACTCCCACCTTTGTCATAATATTAATTGTCAAGTGTTATAGCCTTCTTTCATATTTTCTTAAAATAATATTAAGTTGTATCATAAATTAAAATGGATTTTCGTCTAACTTCATAAACGGATTAAAATGACCCATTAAAATATTAGCTCATTTTGCTAAAAAAAGCTACCCACTTCTTACCTCTAGTCCAAGATGCCTTCTTACACCTCTCACACTCCCATAAATGATGAGATTCTCTTCCACCTCATGTCAAGTGTCATCACTTTCATTTCCACCATAAACATATGCTTAAAAATATAAAAAATAATATAATATTTTTATTCAAATAATATTTGCATCATTAACTAAAAAAATTTAAATATTTATTATGTCATTTTATATTTAACAACTCTAAATAATAATTGATGTGGTATTTAATCTTTTGTTTTAAAATTAAATTTCTTCTAATACTTTAATCCACTATAGAATTAATTAATTAAATTAAATTACTTACTTATTAATTTTTAATATATTTCTTCTTTACCTTTAACAAATAATTATTTCAAATCTTGATACATGAACTTAATGAAAAGAGTTTTGAAAAATGTTCTAAGAGAGAGGGTTGTGGCAAAACAGGTAAGGACCTATGTCTTCTATTGTATCTCTTTTTTTGTGGCCCCATGTGGATATTTTCCATTTGTTGTTGCAAATTTTGGAACTTGCAAAGCTAGATTATTGGGATATGTTGCATTGTAAGTGGATGTGTGATGTGATGATTGTTGACCTTGGAATTAGTTTGATGATGATGAATTTTGATGACCATATGGAGGGTTTTATGGATTGTAAACATGATAAGATGTGTTAGAATTAGCATATTGTTGTAAATGGTTCTGGTATTAAGGAGGGATGTGTTGTGGATGTATGTAGTTAGGGGAATTGGTATATTACTATGACATCATGGTGTTTTGAGAAAAGTAGGTATTTTGATTATATGGATGTATATTGTAATTAGGGTTGAAGTTGGGAGCCTATGGAGGCTATATCATGGAGTTGGTGACATCTTGATTAGGTGGTATATTTGACAGGTTTATATGCATGCTTGTTATTGGATGGGATATGTTAGGATTGTTAGGTGGAGGTTGATGTGGTGGTGTTGGAGAAGGATGATATGATTGTGCATGTGGAGGCAATATATTGACTAGATGTAGATTTAGTGATCTGAGTGGAGAATGTAGGATTCTAAGTATGGGTGGGTGGTATTGTTACCTATGTGAAATTAGTAGGAATGGTGGTTTTTGGAATGATTTCAACAATTTGTGAAGAGTTAATGGGGGGATTGTTAGGGGGTTGAATAGTGAAGGTGGTATGTTATTATCAGAATTGGTTCCCCAAAGATCAGGGATGAATTTTTATTAGTGACATTTTGGATACATGTTATGTTAAAAGTGGAGGGTAATCTAGCCCCTTGTTGGGAAAGCAACAAAAGGTATTAATCTGGGTTGACTGTTAGAAGTTAGAACTATATAAATTAGTTTCATTGCATGAGCATCTTGTTGTGATTCAACCAAATCTTCAATCATCATATCTTGTACATACTCATCTATGTTTGGACTATTGTTAGGACTCAGTGGGGGTGGTGCTTTAACACCCCTCAGATCATACATGTTTGGGTTTTTATTGTCGATTTCCTAAAATGGATTCATGTTTGTGTTTGTCATGTTTCGATCAAGATTATAAATTTTGTTTTTGACTTGAGACCTTGCTTCTACTAGCATAAAAGAGGTAGTATGACCTAATTTGGGTGATATTTTGGATGATATGTCATGGATGAATGTTTTGTTTTCAAATTCGGCTTAGAAAAATGTACATTAAGTATATTTTCAACCAAAGTTTTGTCGTGAATGTTGTTGCAAGTATGAGTAGTTGGTGTTGTCATTGATGTCAACAAGTTTGGTGTCAACAATCTTGAAAGAGATTGTTGTAGGCTTATGTTTTTGTTTTCATTGATGATGGATTGTGATGATGCTTTAATTAGTTTCATTATGTTGTTATTAGTAAGTGCTATTGGTTTCAACCTCTAGTGTTTCTTTGATAAGCTTTTGTTCATAGATTTTTTTTTAGTAATGATGAGGAAGTGTTGAAGATGATGAGTATGTGTCTTTGGTGCTTGGTTTCTAAGTTCTTTTGAGAAAATTTAAATAAAAGAGGAAATGGTGTGTTGCAAAGGTGTTCTAGTGTACAATGTGGTGTTCTACTTTTGCTCTGCATTGCTTTTGTGTTGAAGATCTAGTTGTTCATTTTGGATATGTTGGTCAGAGGTGTTTAGAGGTTCAATATCTAGAAGTTCTTAGTTTAGTTCATTGCACAAAATAAGTTGTGTTCACCAGTGTGTGAACTGTATACTGCAGTAGTATCTAGGAGAAATTATTTTTCTATACATTTCTCTGTAGTTTGTTTTTCGATCTTGTGATTTTGGAAGTGTGTTGATAATGATCATATCTACCTATAGTCAAAGTTTTTTGTGTTTTGGTGCTTTGAAATTTAATTTCTTGAGTTACAGTATGGAAGGTTGCCTGAGTGTACTGGATGTGTACATTCTTTAGGCAAAAGTTGTTGCAAGTGAATTTTTTGGATTTCAAGGTGTTTTGGGAATATTCCATATTGTGTTCAAGTTTGGTGTGTGGTCCATGAGTCATCCTTGGATTTGAGGAAGTATTTACTTAAATGTTAATGGTGTTTACATAGGTTCGACTGACCTTGGGTGTTTACACTAATTGTGGATTTTCTTCGGTATTTATGGAAGTGTGTTGTGATGTATATATTTGATTTAATTTTGAGTTAAGATGTGGAGTGGTCCAATTTCATTCCTTTCCACCACGAAAATGTTTAGTGTTGACCTAATTTGAATTTGTACGGTTGAGGTGTATATTTGATCGTGGAGAAAGGTTTCAACGTTGAAGATGGTATAAATAAGTGTTCAATTGATGGTGAACTATGTGGTGAAGTGTGTGATATGAATTGCAGAGTTGTGAAGTATAAATTTATGAAGTGCAGTGCAAAATTCAATGAGTTAGACTACTAGAAGTAGTGAGCAAAAGGTGTCTATAATATTTAGGAAGGACTTTGAATGTGTTGGTGATGCTATGATGGACTTTTTTGTTGTATTGAGATGGATTTCTCACTCTAACATTTTTCTTTCTTTTCTCTAATATGGAAGTGAGCCTTTGGTAATGAGCCCTTCTTTCTTTTGGGTATTGAGCCTTTTATATTCAGTGTTGCAATTAATTTATATTGTGAGCTAATCCTCACTGTGGTTTTTCCCTTCTTGATTTTTCCATGTAAATCTAGTGTTCTATTGTGCATGGTGTTGATGTATTTTAGTTTCTGTTATTTTCGTTCATGTTAAATCATTCTAACAGATTAAGGGAAAATTAATTTAATGTGGATCTAAATGTTTATAAGGGTTTTGTATGTTTTAATGTACAATTGATTCACCCCCCCTCTCAGTTGTCTTGAATGTATTCAATAATTGGTATCAGAGAAAGGTTCCTTAGACGAAAGATTAACTTCTTGAGGTAGATCTGGTATGAAACACAAAATGGATGCTCCTTTGTTTGATGGAATGGACTACGACTTCTGGAAGACAAGGATTGAAGGTTTCTTGGTATTTCTTGGATTTGGAGTTTGGAAGTCTATTCAGACTGGATATACTATACCTATTGGTGGTCTGAGAACTGAAGATGAGATCAAAGCATATGAAAATAATGGTAAGGAAAGGTATGCTCTTTTAAGTGGTCTTTCTAACACTAAAATTGTGAAAGTTATGCATTTTAAATCTTCTAAAGCTATCTAGGAAAATCTGGAAAGTATATATGAAGGAGATGTCAACGTCAATCAAGCTAAGATGCAGAATTTAAAGATCACATTTGAGAACCTTTGGATGTCTGACGATGAAAACATTACAAGATACATGTAGAAGTTGGATGAAGTTTTCAACTGCATCAGAGGTCTTGGTGGAAATCTTGAAGAAGAGGAAGTGGTAAAGAAGGTACTAAGAACTCTGCCTAAATCTTATAGTCAAAAATTTTATGCTATTGAGGAAATTCAAGATTTAAGAAAATATTCTATAGATCATTTGTATGGTGCTTTATCTGCTTTTGAAATGAGAGAATTTGGTACAGGTGCAAAATTTGAGACTGATTTTATGGCTAGAAAATAAAAAAAAGACTATGGAATCAGATTAGGAAGATCTTGATGACGCAGAAGAAATTTTTTAAGGAAAATGAAAAAGGGTACTAGTAAATATAGAGGTGAGTTGCCTTTCAAAATTTCTAGTTGTGGTAAGATAAGTCATTATTCTTCAAGATGTCCAAATAGAGTTTTGAATGATAAGGAAAAAGAAAATAGAGGTAAATAAATTAAGAAAATTTATTATGTTAGAGAAGATGCCAATATATCTGATGATGAAGACAATGAATTCTTGTTCATGACTATTAAATATGAGACTAATTCTACTAACTTTGAGAGATGTGTGAAGGAAAGTGCTTCAAAAATAGGTCACAATGCTATGATGACTTCTCTTCATGCTAGAAAGGAGAAGAACTACCAGATTATTGATAGTGGATGCTCAGATCATATGACCAATGACAAAAGTATGTTTGTTAAACTTGAGAAATATGAAGGAGGTCTAGTTAAGTTTGGTGATGATATATTTGCTAAGATATGTGGAAAAGGTTCTATTAATTTTGATGGAAAAAATAATACAGATGACGTTCTTTATGATAAGGGTTTGATAAATAACCTTTTGAGTGTTTGAAAAATGTGTAGAAAATGATATAATCTTATGTTTTAGGATGATGGATGTGAGATTACAAAAATCTTTAGAACTGTGGTTGTTGTTGGAAGGACATATCAAAAATTTTATCAAGTTAAAGGTGTTGATGGTCACTTCTTTATGAAAAAGTAATGAAATTTGGCTAGAAATAGAAGGATATGTCATATTAACTTTGATAACTTAGTGAGGATCACTTTAGTTCAAGCTATGAAAGATCTACCAAGGATTACAAAACTCATTAATGCTATTTGCAAGGAATGTCAAATTGGGAAGCAAGCAAGAAGAAGTTTCAATATCAAAGAAAAATCTACTACCAAATTGTTCGAGCTAGTGCATACAGACCTTTGTGGTCCTACCAGAGTAAGAAGTTTTCAAGGTGACAAGTATTTCATGCTATTGATTGATTATTATTCTAGAATGACATGGGCTACTTTTCTCAAAGAAAAATTAGAAGCTCTAGAAATTTTAAATCATTCAAAGTTATGGTTGAGAATGAAATGGATATGAAAATACAGTGTTTGAGGTCTAACAGAGGTGGAGAGTTCACCTCCAATGAGTTTAACATTTTCTATGAGAATCGTGGAATAAAGAAGCATGTATCTACCCCTAGGACTCCTCAGCAAAATGGAGTAGTTGAAAGAAAGAGTAGAACTATTCAGGAAGTTGTAAGGACAATGATGAAAGAGGAAAACCTATCAGAAGGCTATTGGAGAGAAGCAATCGATACTGATATTTACATTCTTAAAAAATTTCAAGCAAGAGAAAATAGTAAAAAGACACCCTATGAGTTGTGGTATGGAAGAATTCCTACTATCAAATACTTCAAAGTGTGGAAGAAAATACTATATTAGAAGAGATGAAGAGAACTTAGGAAAGTTTGATACAAGATCTGAAGAGGGTATCTTCCTTGGATATTCTACAAGAACCGAAGCTTATCGGTGTTATAACAAGAGGCTAAAGAAGATTACTGAAAGTGTAAATGTCAAAGTGGATGAAGACTTACAAAATAATTTTGTGGTGATATATGGATATGAATTAGATGAGTCCTCTTGTAGAGAAAATTCCAGAGATGAAGGTAAGGAAAAAGAAGTTTAGATTGAAGAGGAAGAAGCTCTGAAAATTATCCCTAAGACTCAAAAGTATGTGCAGAAGAATCATTTTGAAGATCAGATCATTGGTGACAAACGAAAAGGTGTTTTGACAAGAAGAAAAGTTTTTATGAATGAAGAATAGGTAAATATATTCTTACTCTCTAAAGTTCAACCCAAACCAATGGTTGAAGCATGCAAAGATGAATATTAGATCAAGGCTATGGAAGAGGAACTAATTCAAATTGAGAAGAACTAGACTTGGGAACTTGTCTCAAGACCAACAAACAAGAATGTGACTTGAACTAAGTGGGTATTCCATAACAAACTGAATGAAAATGGACAAGTAGTAAGAAACAAGGAAAGGTTTGTGTGTAAGGGCTACTCACAAGTAGAAGGAATAGACTTTGAGGACACATTTTCTCTGGTGGCAAGAATCGAAGCTATTAGGATGTATTTTTCTTTTGCAACACATAAGGATTTCAAGGTTTATCAAATGGATGTGAAGTCTACATTCTTGAATGGTGAGTTAGAAGAAGAAGTATGTATTGAACAATCAAATGGATTTCAATTATCAAACAAATCAAATATGGTCTATAGATTGAAGAAGGAACTTTATGGATTGAAGCAAGCTCCTAGATCTTGGTATGCAAGGTTGGATAGGTACTTGATACAATAAGGATTCAATAAAGCTATTGTAGATAGTAATCTTTATTTCAAAGTTGAAAAAGATGAAATATTCATTGTGGTTGCATATGTTGATGATATATTTTTTTGGAGGAAATGAAGCTATGTGCAAGAGATTTACAAAAAAAATACAAAAAGAGTTTGAGATGTCTATGTTTGGGGAGACGAATTTATTCCTTGGGCTAAAAATTAATCATACAAAGAAAGGTATATTCATTTCACAATCAAAGTACGTCAAGGAAATGTTGAAGAAGTTTGGAATGGAAGATTCTAAACTAGTATGTACTCATATGGTTACTAGTTGCAAGCTAAGTAAGAATGATGAATCTCCTAAGGTTGATAAGAGTAAACATATATCAATTATTGGAGGATTTCTATACCTAACTATTACTAGATAGAATATCATGCATGTAGTTTGTCTTGTCGCTAGATTTAAAGAAGATCCTAGAGAGTTACATGTTGCAGTAGTGAAGAGGATATTAAGATACTTGAAGGGAACTCCAAAACATGCCTTGTGGTATCCAAAGGAGATTGATTTCTATCTAAGTGCTTATACAAATGCAGATTGGGTAGGCTATGTGGATGATAGGAAAAGTACAAGTGGAGGTGCATTCTTTTTTGAATGTAGATTGATGTCATGGCTATGCAAGAAGTGGGATTTAGTGTCTTTATCTACTATAAAGGAAAAATATATTGCAGCAGCATCTTGCTACACAAAATTGTTATGGATGAGGAAAATTTTGAAGGATATCATAGTTGTATATGATGAACCAATTTCTATATTTTGTGATAATACAAGTGTTATTAACATCTCAAAGAATCTAGTGATGCACTCAAGGACAAAACCTATCTCAATTCGGTATCACTTTTTTAGAGAGAAGGTTGCAAAGAATGAAGTAAAGCTTGAGTATGTGCCTACCAAGGATCAAGTTGCTAGTATATTCACTAAGGCTCTTCCTAAGGATACTTTTGAGTATCTCCTAAAGAAGCTAGGGGTTATTATCTTTCCTTCTTTGAACTAGATTCATAAGGATATGCATTAGTCTAATAGTTTTCAAAATTTATTCTTTGTTCTAGACTGATGTTGGATGCTACCTCTCAAGGGAGTAGGTAGTGGCATTGTTGGTTGTTGCACTCAAGGGGAGTAAGTGCTAGTGTAGGTTGGTGTTTTCCTTTGTCAAATGTGTCAAAGGATATGTGCAATGGTTTCTAGTTGGTACAATTTGTTGTGTACTCCTAAGGGTGAGTATCTAGAGTGGTAAAAAAAAGGAAAGGTTGTTGCAAAGTATTTGTTGGTATTTCCTTTGAGGGACAAAGTATGTATGCTTAATGTCAAAGGAGAAAGAGATACAAATGAGTTTCCCTTTTCCATTTATTTCAAAGGGGGGGAGACGAAGCAATGTGAATAAGGATTAGTTAAGAAAGGGGGGGGAGAAAAATGTGAAAGAGAAAGAGAAAGAGAAAGAGAAAGAGTTGGTATGGTGCAATATGTTGGTGATCAGAGCTATTTATTATTAATGGTTTTTCACATCATTTATTGCCATCAATGATAAAGGAGGATATTTTGTAGTTATCTATACTTGGTGTTGTCATTGATGTCAATAGGCTTATGTTTGTGTTTCCATTGATGTTAATTGGTAATGGTTGAGAAGTTATGATGATGCTTTGATTAGTTTCATTATGTCGTCATTTGCAAGTGCTATTGGTGTCAACCTCTAGTGTTGCTTTGATAAGATTATGTTTGTGGATGTTGTTTAGCTGAGTTGTAGTTTTGTAGTTGGTTTAGTGTTGAAGATGATGAGAATGTGTCTTCGGTGCTTGGTTTCCAAGTTCTTTTGAGAAAATTTAAATAAAAGAGGAAATAATGTGTTGTAGAGGTGTTCTGGTTTTCACTCCACACTTCTTCTTGGTTGAATATCTTCTTATGTGGTTTGGATATGTTGATCAAAGGTGTTCATAGGTGTTATATCCAAAATTTCTTGGTTTGTATGATTGTGTAGGAGTTATGTTCACCAATGTTATATTTGAACATCTTTATGCATCAATGGCTAGTAATATCCAATACATAGGATTTTGTGGGAAGTGCTTTATTCAAAATACTATCCTCTAGAAGGATCGCCATGACAACCTATGATGATGTTTTAAGTTTCATTAGCTCTTAAACACCTGTGTAAAACAAAATCAAAACCTTATTCAAATAGAAAGCTAGTAAGCTATTTGAAATTTTTACTCTCTCTAACCAATATCCCTCTCTATTTTATAGAAAAGTGTGGGGGGAATGCTCTTATGGTCAATAATTGACTAGATCACAAAACTAATGGGTATGAAAAGATATATAAAATAGCTACTCATCTATAAATAATGTTTCAATATTTCATTTCCTTACTCCTCATGTTGTATCATGGATTAAAAATATTCTACTCCACTAATATTTTACAAATTTATCTATGATGGTTGTTTTGAATTATTTGAGAAGTAAAAACCATTTAATTATCCATCCACTCAACAGGTTTATACATTAGGTATCTAATAGTTGAATGATCTATTTAATTTCATCTTATAACTTGTGATATAATGATGGAACTTATTAAGGGTGTGCACAATAGCTAATAATTCCTTATCTGTAGTAATGTGGTTTCTTTTAATAGAAGTAAAAAAATTCTAATAAAATAAATGGAATACTTCACTTCATCTTCATCTTCTTGTCCAAGGACTACACCAATTACGTCATTTGAAGAATCTATGTAAATATAAAATGGTAACACCTAGTTGCTTCCAATTAATATTAGGATAAGTTTTTAACTTTTCCTTTATGGCTTCAAGTCAAGTTTGACATTCTTGAGTCCAAGGAAAATCGAAATCCTTCTAAACTAAAGAAAACATGGGTGCTGCAGTTTTTCTAACATTTTCTATGAATCTATGATAGTAACTAGCACACCCAAAGAAGCTATAGATATCAGTTTGTGTCTTTGGGGCTTCTAAATTTTGTATTACCTCAATATTTTAGGATCAACCTTAATACCCTCTATAGAGATGTGATTTTCCATCACAATCCCTTGTTGAATGATAATAAAACATTTTTCATGGATGAGGGATAGTTGGTGCTCTTCACATCATTGAAGGACTTTATCTAAGTTATGAAACATGATTTCAATTTTTCCCATGCACTAGGAATTTATCCATGGAGGATTCTATGGGATCATTCACCAAATAGAAATAATTTCTAAAATATATCAAGAACATTACTATTGGGATAGAAATGTGAGTTATTAATAAGTTGATAATTGGTAGTTTATAGTTCAATAGAGTCCAATATCAATCTAGAGGTGTAAGACTTTAGAAAGGTATTATAGATATACATAAGGGATCAAAGAAGTAATTCAAGTGGGATGATATGCAACAACCCTATTTCAAACAATCTATAATATCAAAGCTTATTGGAACAACTTACCTACAAGTCATCAAAGAAAATATTATAGTCTACTACATGAATTGAAAGTTGTACTACTAGAAAAGAATAATCTGTGACATGTATGGGGTATTATTGACATAAACAACAATTGTATGTTTATCTAGAAATAAATTTTAAGTTGTCTATTCAAACCACATAGAACTTAACTATAATGTTGCAAAATTGCACCTAGGGGCAATTCCACATTTTTGCATCTTGCCTAGCATTTATGGCACCTTAGAAGCATTAATGAAAAAATCCCATGAGACGTAATTTCACGATTTTGACTCCATGCGGACACTTGGTGAAATGACAGAATCCTAATAGGGCATTTCCTAAAAATGTAGGCCTCGGATGCCTACATGGCGCACAGACGTCTATGTGGCATGCTAGCGTCTTGGCGGTTTTCTGAGTCTGAAACGGTGAATCTAGAACCCTGACCCTTATGACACGTGTCCTGGTAGTTAGGTCTCGAGTGAGACAACTCTTTATCACCCTTGCATGCATTAAAACCCCTTTTTAGCCCTCATTTTTGGGTTGGAAGTCTTCAATTCAAGCATTTTCACCACTTGGTCTACTCTTGGGTAAGCTCTATCCTTGAATAGAAACACTTTTACTGGAAAAGCCATGCTCGATTGAGGTCCCTCTAGCAGCTAATGGCTCTCAAGCAGGCACATCATGGTACACCTGTGTGCTCTGGAAGAGGGTCTTGACCTGTGGGTAACACTCTCTCTCCCTATCACTCCTTCCTACTAGTTCATTTACTACTTTGTGGTGCGGGCTCTACTCCGAAGCGGGTTTTTTTTCACCACACACTTTGTTTATTTCCTTTACACTCTTTTCCAAATTTGGTTGTCCATGGAGGTGGGAATGCCAATATGGGGGTCTGCCTGACGCAAACCCCTATACAGCCCCAAACTTTTCCCCTTGATCTTTTGTGTGCAGGTTACAAAGGGATGCTTGGAGGAAAGATTTAGATGCACAAAGGAAATCTTATTTCAAGTTCTCTTGTATTTCCCTCTAATCTCTAGCTTTCTATCGATTATTTGATCCTTCACTCTTTTTGACCTGAGTCAAGAAGTAAGATTCAGTCTCATCCACCTGAGCTCCTGAGTTCCTCATGGCTTAGGATGCCAGCACGTCTTGTGGATGACAATGCACAATGATGGCATCCTGAAACTACACTGGCATCTTTTGGCCAAGGGCTCCTCATCCAGGGGTAGAAATCTCGAATTCTTACTCTTTCGGGACTGAAAATTACTTCTTCACTTCTCTTCACAGTTTTATCAATTCATCTAGTTTAAGGTGTATAAGGGCAGTTCATTCGCTGGTGATCTCTTGGGAATAAAGGGACCCATGTGAAGCGAATCCCTCTGATATCACATTTTTTTGAGCCCGACATGAACCATTGGATCCGTTTTCATAATGTCGCATGGTCATATGGATTCTTTCTCTAAACAAGATTTCAATATGTTGGAAGATTCTCTAGATGATTTCTTAGAAGCACTCTGCCCTATCTGTAAATATTCTAAAAAAACTCCTTCCTTGCCAGCTGAGGAGTTGGTAAATTTGGTAGTACTTTATGTGGCTCCTCCAAGCCCTAAGAAACCCATCATTTATGTGACCCCACTTGAGCCATTCCCTAGAAAGGACTATTCCATTTATGGGATTTCTTGTCGTAGCAATCCATTAGACATATTCGAGATTTGCGAAAACTACCGACTCTACTTCTTACAATGTTGTTGGATATGCGTACCCTACAAGGAGAAACAAACAAAACTTTAAAAAATAAGTTGTTATTCCCACATCGCAATCGAACCAAACTCCTACTTCTTTACCCCTATCTCAACTTGACCTTCCTTCAGCTCCTAAGCCCACGATCAAAGCACCAGGTGATTATGATCTTCTCAAGCAACTCTTTGTTACTCTGGCTAAGATCTCACTTTGGGATTTGCTTCAGACCGCTTTGGTTTATCAAGAGATGTTGTAGGAAGCCTTACAAAATATTATCTTTCCTGCCTTAGCTAGGCCTATGGATGTTGATGCGTTGATGGCGCATTTTCGAGTGGATTCATTGAATATTAAGTTCCACCCGCAAGAACTCTTGCCTCCAGATGTGCATAAAGAAGCAGAACCTTTGATGATTATAGTAAACGTTAACAACATTGATATTAGATGTACCCTCGACACTCACTCAGCTCTCAACGTTTGCGGTATAGACCTACTACATAAAATTAAAGTCGATTCATCCTCTTTAGTAGCTTCCCCCTTGTATATTCATGGGTTTAATAACGTTGGTAGCCAATCTCTAGGTATGATAACACTACCTTTGCAGTTGGGTCTCGTTGCCTTGCCTACGTTGGTCTATGTGATGCCTAGCCCGTTACCATACAATATTCTTTTAGGAAGGCCTTGGATCCATGATATGGCTGCAATAAATTCTACCTTACATCATTTATTAAAGTTTGTTGCTAATAATCAGGTGGTTACGGTTAAAGCAGATCTAGAGGTTGTGCATCTTTTCTTACTAGTCGTTGTTGGTCATAATTCGGTCATGTCCACTTTCAAGAATTGCATCCCCTCCTTAACTATTGATGCTATGACATGTTCCTCATTGATACCGTCTGTGGAAACTATCCCTCAGGCAAGTATCAACTGAGATGAACCACCTAAAGCGAAAGATTGTGAATCTCCCCCGTCCTCTCCTTCATCCCCTGAATCAAATTCTTTCTTAGGAGATGACTAGGGTTCATTGAATTTCTTTGAATTCTTCATAGCAGGGTATAATTCATACCCCTCTGGTATAGAATTTCTAGATTCTGCTAACAAGGGGATGAGTAACCCTTCCGTTAAAGAAGAAAAGGGTGATCCTATCTAGGAGACTGCTCCTCCTCGAGAGGGTGACTCTCCTCCCATAAAGGAGGCTAATGTTTGTGAACCAAGTAAGGGAAGTGGGACCGCTCCCATAGAAACTTTCGACATTCATTGGTGGAATGAGATGCTTTGTGTGGAGCCACCCCCTCTCAAAACTCTACAAGCTCGCTATGGGTTTGGTTATGAACTTGCTTCTCGATGTGGCTAGGGCCAGAAAGGCCTAAGATGTATCGATCAAGGAATATAGGTCCCCATCCAGCTTGAGCGATGATAATGCTATCTGGGTTTTGGATTCCCTATTGAACAATCTAGAAAAAAACCCTGGTGGAGTGTTAATATGATTTCGACTGAACCGTTAACCTTGGTCCATCTCGAGTTGATAGAAGAAAGGGGACAAGTTGAGAAGGTTCTTGTAGCTGTCTTCTCTTCAGATGAATCATTAGGGGAGTTTCTAGGTGCTTACTCCCCGTTACCTCCTTATCATCACAAGAAATGATTCTTGTATTGCTTACATAAACAAGCATAATTTGGAGAATCCATTCTGAGCATTGATGAGGAAGACCCTCTATCTAATTTCAGTGATGATGTTTCGATATCTCATCCTCAAGACCATAGCTCTCTCCTTAAAGGAGATAGTGTTGAAGTCCCCGTGGATACTACATCTTCGAAAAGGGTAATCAAGATTGGGAAGTTCCTCTCTTCCGAGGAAGTGGATGAGCACTCTGCTCTCTTGTGTGCTTACCCTAATATCTTCACTTGGACTTATGAGGATATGCTCGGTATTGATGAATCCATAGTGGTCCACAATATCATTCTCTATTCCGATGCTAAGCTTGTTAAGCAAAAAAATTGAAAGATCAACCCTAGGGTAGCTTTGATGGTCAAGACTAAGATAAAGAAGCTGTTGAAAGCAGGCTTTATCCATCCCATTGACTATTTTCCTTGGATTTCGAATATAGTTGTTGTTATCAAACCTAATAGCCGTATTCATATATGCATTGACTTTCGAGACCTTAACAAGGCTTCTCTTAAGAATGATTTTCCGTTACCTAATATAGATATGATTGTAGACTCGACCGTAGGCCATGCGTTGTTATCTTTCATGGATGGCTTCTCGGGTTATAATCAGATCTGTATCAACCCGGATGATTAGAATAAGATAGCCTTTACTACCCCTTGGGGGACTTTCTACTATGTGGTCATGCCCTTTGGTTTCAAGAATGTAGGAGCAACTTACCAACGAGCGATGACCCTAATATTCCATGATTTCATTCATAAAATCTTAAAAGATTATGTTGATGACATCTTGGAAAAATCTCAAAATCATCAAGATCATGAGAAGAATCTTCATCTTATCTTTGAAAGGCTTCGACTTTACAAGATGATACTCAATCCCCATAAGTGAGTCTTCAGCATAGACGTTGGCAAGTTTCTTGGGTTTATAGTCTCTTATCATTAAATCTAAGTTGAAACGAATAAGATTGATGCTATTGCTTACATGTCTCCACCAAGGAACTTCACCGAGTTGCAAAGCTTACAAGGAAAGATTTAGGCAATTCGCAGATTCATATCTCAATTGGCTTACCATACCTTTATTTTCACTCATCTACTGAAGAAGGATGTTCGCTTTATATGGGATGAAGAATTTCAAAGAGCTTTTGAATCCATCAAAGTCTATTTGACCAACCCTCCTATATTAATGTCGAGTATGAAAGATAGACCCTTCCTACTTTACCTCATTGCGTCACCATATGCTTTGGCAGCTCTACTAGCTCAGTATGATGACACAGGAAGAGAGAGAGTGGTCTGCTACATCACTTGCATCCTCATCAATTATGAAACCGATTATTCATCCATGGAGAAGCAATTCCTAGCTCTTGTATTCGCTACCCAGAAGTTGAGGCACTATCTCCTCCATGCTAAAACCCACGTGATAGTAAAAAAAGATCTTTTCAAACATTTCTTCTCTAGCGTTGACCTTGCTGGGAGATTACCAAAGTGGGATATGTCACTTTTTGAGTTTGATATAAATTTTGTCACTCATAAATCGATAAAGGGGCAATTGGTGCCGATCAATTGGCAGACGCTCCCTCGCATTGCTCCTTCCCTAGGTTGGAACTATTCCCTGATGAGAATATATTCATAATCAACTATGACCTCAAATGGAAAATGTACTTCGACGAATCGAGGTGTCAGACCAGTTTTGGAGTGGGTGTGGTCTTGATATCCCCTGAAGGAAAAAAATCGATCCCCCTATCCTTTCGATTAGATTTTCCTTGACTAATAATATCATAGAGTATGAAGCTCTTATTGTCGACTTACGTGTTGCAATTGTGTTGAAGATTAAACACCTTTGTATACTAGGTGACTCTGAACTTATCATGAATCAGATCACCGGAACTTATCAAGCTAAATAAAGAAGTTGTCTCGCTATTGAGACCTCGCTTTGTCCTTGCTCAATCATTTTTCATATTTCACGATAAACAGTATTCCTAGGCAAGAAAATAGACATGTAGATGCCATGGCAAGCGTTGCTTCCTTGGTACCCTCAGAGGAGGATACAAAGGAATATCACTTCATGGTTCAGGTCATGCAAACCCCAGCGGTTCCCGATCAACCCGAGCCCGAGTCTTTAGTTGTTTTCAAGCAGACTCGGGAGAGTGGTTCTCTAGTATATATAACTACTTAAATACCGAAAGCTTTCCCAGTGACGCAACAAAAAGCGATTGTACTCACATACGAAATATTTCAGTGTGTTACGTTATCTTATAGGATGTTCTTTATCGAATAGGTTATAACAAGTTGTTGTTAAGATGTCTCACTAAAGCGAAAATACCCCTTGCCCTTAAAGAAGCCCGTGTAGCCTCTAGGGGTGGACAATTCGATGGTAGATCCTTGGTGAGGAAACTGATACACATTTGTTACTATTGGCAGACGATGGAACAAGATTCCTTCGGTTTCATCAAGAAGTGCCTTCAATGTCAACAACATAGCTTCCTTATTCATGATCCTACTCAGGAGTTGCAAAATCAAACTTCTCCTTGGCCTTTCACAAAATGGGGGTTGGATATTATTGTGAAAATATCACCTCCTTCTTCCAAAGGACAAACCTTTATCATTACCACTACAAATTATTTCACAAAATGGGTTCAAGATATTCCGCTCCAATCTACGAATGCTGAAACAATCTGTAGTTTCCTCTTGAACAACATCATTTCTCATTTTGTGCTACCTACTACACTTGTTTCAGATAATGGTATTCCATTTTAAAATAAAGAAGTAAAGCAGTTCTTGGAGAAATTTTGTATTCAACATAGGTTTTCTACACCATATTATCTATAATCCAATGGCCAAGCAAAAGCCTCTAACAAGACACTTGAACTCATTCTTCATAAAACAGTTAATAAACATGGAAAAGATTGGCATATCCAACTGACATATGCTTTGTGGGCTTATTACACGAGTGTCTACACGACGATGAGAACGACGCCTTATAACCTCATGTATGGCATAGAAGCTATCATGTCGTTGGAGTTGGAAATTGAAGGGAAAACATGCATGGATCTACTGACCCAACAGTGCGGAATACATTCCCTTAACACTAATACAACGAAGGAGAAGAGCATATACAGGTTTCAATAGCTTCTAAAACTACTTGGGATGAATACATGCAAGTAAAATAAATAAATACACAAAATTGAGCATTCGCAGTTGACACAAGATATACGTGGGAAAACCTTTTCATGTAAAAAACCCACCACACAAAGTCAAGACTATTTTGTATTATAGTAACAAAAACAGTTACATACAAATCACAGACTTCTCTGTTCAGCTCACAGTAGCAATAAAAAATTATATTCTCACACTCGTCTCTCCCTGTTCTTACTATTACAATGTTCTTATATCAAAAACATACAGTTCAAACTATCACAATCAACCACCGATCTCAGGTACAAAATCATATCAGATTCAATTCGCACCACAAATTTTCCCATACTGATTTCATTGCATCGAGCCACCCAAGCATTAAATCCATTACCCAAAACAAGTCTTGTTCGCCACCCTGGATCGACCTGCAATAACTGTTGCTAAGACTTTTGGCCTCTAGCCAATAATCGACTGATACTGAGCCACATGTCCTCATCTTATTTGTTGTCAGCCTCTGACACCGAGTCCAACTCGGTCAACCCAGTCACTGAGCTCACCGAGCTCGCCAACAACCTTTACCGCGCTACCGTAGTCCACCCAAACTCACCCTGAGGTATGGCAGTAACCACCCTTGCTGAACACTGCGGTCTTACCACAGCCACCGCGATCAGCCCTTTGGCTGGCCGTTGTATGGCGATAACTACCAACCAGGCCACTAGCGGCCACCGCAGTCAGCCCTTTGGCTGGCCGCGGTATGGTGGTAACCGCCAGCCAAGCCATTAACAGCTTTACCGTGGCCACCACGGTCAGCCCTTTGGCTGGCCACGGTATGGCAGTAACCACCAGCTAGGCCACTGGCGGCTTTACCACGGCCACCACGGTCAGCCCTTTGGCTAGCCGCTGGCGGCTTTACCACAGCCACCACGGTCATCCCTTTGGCTGGCCGCGGTATGGCGGTATTCGCCAGGCCTGTCACCGCCAGAGCAAGCCAAAGCCACCGTGGTAAAGCAGTAAAGCCCAAAAAGATAACAAAGAAAGCGTCGAGGGAGAAGGAAGGGGCAACAAGACTGGAAATTAAGACATAGATTCTCAACAAGCTCCCACTTGGTGAAAATTTCCAGTAACCCCAAAGCAACGACAATCACTGTCTGTCATAGGCCCCAAGGCCCATCGATTATGCGCACCATATGAACTTCTCTGTACTCACAGGCTTTGTCAAAGCATCTGCAACATTCTTCAAGGTGTCCACCTTTTCCAGACTGACCCTGCCATCTTCAACCATGTCCCTCACGAAGTGATACTACACATCAATGTGCTTGGTCTTGGCATGAAAAGTCAAATTCTTTGCCAAAAAAATGGCACTCTAACTATAATAGCAGATTGTAATCTGCCCAGCATCAAATCCAATGTTTGAACACAAACGCCTTAGCCAAACAATCTCTTTGCAGGAGTGAGTTGCAGCCATGTACTCTGCCTTTATCATGGATAAAGCAACTACAGCCTGTCGCTTGCTCATCCAACTGATAGCTCCACCATTAAGCATGAAAGTGTATCCACTGGTGGATCACCTACTATCTATGTCCCCTGCCTAGTCTGAATCAACATAACCTTGGATGCTGAGATATTTTTGTGAGGCAACCATATTGCCATGGTAACACATTGCATAGTTTGAAGTTTCCTTCAAATACCTGAAAACTGTCTTCACAGCATCCCAATGTGATCTTCATAGATTTTCCATAAATCGACTTAGTACTCCCACTGCTTGGGCATTGTCCGGTCTTGTATAGACCATAGCATGCATCAAACTACCAATAGCACTTGCATAAGGCACACTGGTCATGTCCTCTGTCTCTGTAGTAGACTTTGGACAGTCTTCAACAGACAACTTAGTTCCATGCATGATTGGAACAACAAGCTGCTTGCAGTCATCCATACTAAACCTCTCCAGAACTGTCTTCACATACTTACTCTGATTGACCCAAAGTTTTCTGCTTGTTCTATCCTTGGTAATCTCCATTCCAATAATGTACCTAGCTGCACCAAGATCTTTCATCTCGAACTTTGTAGACAAATGAGATTTAAGGTTAGAAATCATAGTCTTGCTATTTCCAATAAATAACCTATCATCCACATATAGGGTGATAACCAGCACATGATCATTCTCAGATTTATAATAAATACAATGATCAGATTTTGATCTCACAAACCCAATTGACAATAGAAATGTGTCAAATTTCTGGTACCACATTCTAGGAGATTGTTTTAAACCATAGAGAGATTTGTTTAATTTGCAAACCAGATTTTGTTTACTTCTTTCAACATAATGCTCAGGCTGGGACATGTAAATTTCTTCTTCCAGCTCAACATGGAGAAAAGTTGTCTTCACATCCATCTGCTCAATTTTAAAATCATATACAGTTGCTAAAGACAAAAGAAATCTGATGGATGTCAGCTTTGCTATAGGGGAAAAAATCTATCCATAATCTATTCCCTCAATTTGAGAAAAAACTTTTGCAACTAGTCTAGCCTTGTACTTCTCAACATTGCATCAAGTCTTGTCTTCTTTTTGAATATCCACTTACAGCCAATAGTCTTTCGTCCTTTAGGTAGTGGTACCAAATTCTAGGTATCATTATTTTTTAAAGAATCCATTTCTTCATTCATGGCTTCCAACCAATATTTTGAATCAACCATGCTGATTGCTTCTTTCACATTCCTAGGTTCATCAGTGCTGGTGATTAAAGCATAAGCACAATATGAATCTAACATAGAGAAACCATACCTATCAAGTTGCCTTTTTGCTCGTGTAGATCTTCTTACAAGCTAAGGTTGATCTTCATCATTAGAACTTCCAGAGCTGCTTGAGCTCTCCTCAGTCTCAGGAACACCATGCAACTCTTCCCTTTCAGGAGTTTGGGGAATCATAACTGCATCCTTCTTCTTGTCACTTTGATTTGTCCCAAGCTGCTGTTCACTAACTGAAGGTTTTAGCTCATGAAATATCATGCTTCTATTGTGCAAAACCTTCTCAGTAATAGGGTTCCAAATCTTGTATCCTTTCACACCAACTCCATAGCTGATGAGAATACACTTGACAACCTTGTTATCCAATTTAGATCTCTTTTCATTTGGCATATAAACATATGCCTCATAGCCAAACACACGGACATGTCTCAGAGAGGGCTTCTTACCAGACCATGCTTCCAAAGGTGTCTTGTCAACAAGAGTTGAACATGGAGATCTATTTATCAAATAACATGTTGTAGCCACAACCTCAGCCCAGAACTTCTACTCCAGGCCAGCCCCACTCAGCATACTCCTTGCCTTTTCCATCAATGTCCTATTCAACCTTTCAGTAACTCCATTTTGTTGTGGAGTATAAGGTGTTGTCTTGTGCCTTTTAATTCCATGATCAATGCAATACCTTTCAAAATCTGTAGAACAGAATTCACCACTATTGTCTGTCCTCAAACACTTAATTTTCCTTCTAGTCTGATTTTCTACCAAAGATTTAAACTCTTTAAACCAACTGAACACTTCTGATTTACTTTTAATGAACTATACAAATGCCCTTCTCGAACAGTTATCAATAAAAAAAACATAATATCTAGACTTTGATAATAAAGAAACATTAACTAGACCAAACACATCAGAATAAACATAATCTAGTATACCAAAAGATTTGTGAGGACTAGAATAAAAAGAAACACGGTATTGTTTTCCATAGATGCAATGTTCATAGAAATCGAACTCAAGGTTACAATCATCAAGCCCTTCTACAAGATTTTTATTCTTCAAGGTTTTTAAACCTTTCTCACCAATATGACCAAGTCTATGATGCCATAGCATAGTCTTCTTAGCTAGGAGTTTTACCTCCATAGCATTTGCAGCCAGAGAAGAGTCATCATCTTTCTCTACAGGTGCAGAATTACAAGACTTTACGGAGGCACTATTACAAAGAATAGGATGTGCATCCAGCTTGTACAGAGTGCTAGTATGAACACCCTTAGCCAACACCATTGCACCTCTAGCCATTTTACACCCCTTACTAGAGAAAGAAACTTCTACAGCAGCATCATTTAACTTACTGACAGAGAGAAGATTTTGAGCTAGACCTAGTATGTGAAGTATGCCACCAATACCTTTGACTCTCCCGTCAGGAAACTGAAGTCTGACTCTTCCTTTGCCAACTATCTCCAGTGTTGAATTACTTACCAAGTACACCTTTCCACTGTCATACTTCTCATATTTAGAGAACCATTCTCTATTGGACATCATGTGAAATGATGCACCTAAGTCAACCAACCAGACATCATCTGATGCTTGAGTTGTCAAGGCTACTGCAATGAAGGCTTCTGCATCACTTTGAGAAGATTCATTGTCAGAAGCATTCTTCTTCTTCTTCTCCTTGCAATCCTTCCTGATATGACTAGGTTGCCCACAGTTCCAGCATCTCACCTTGAACTTTTTACTAGGAGACTTTGATCTCCCTACAGATTTGGATTTTGACTTCTTGTCTTTCTTCTTTCCTTTCTCCTTTGGTCTACCACGAGCAGCAAGAGCCTCTTTGGCCATCTCTGAAGACTTCCTCCGCATCTCTTCAGATAGCAATGAGGCCACAACGTCTTCCATCTTGAAAGTAGAAGTAGTGCTTCCAATGGCTATCACAAGATGATCCCAATTGTCAGGTAACGAACACAACAGGAGCATGCAACAATCCTCCTCCTTAATCTTTACACCTACAGATGCCAGCTGAGTGACACTCATATTAAACAAGTTCAGATGGTCTGCAACAGATGCACCTCCATCCATCTTCAAGGAGTACAACTTCTTCCTCAGGAATAACTTATTTACCAGAGACTTTCCCTAATAAATATCACCAAGCTTCTTCCATAATGAAGTTGCAGACTGTTCCTTATGAACGTTCAGGAGAATAGAATCAACTAGACTCAGTCTTATCAAACCTCTTGATTTTCTATCAGCAAGATCCCCAGCTTCTTGCATTGTACTTTGTGGCTTAGTTCCAAAGACAGCAATCCAAAGGTCTCTATCCACAAGCAAGTCTTCTATCTTGAGTTTCCATAACTCAAAGTTACTGCCATTAAATTTTTCAATATCAATTCTACCAGATGTACTCGCCATCTCAAACAGAAACAAGTTTCAGCAATGCCAGACTCCCACTGAAATATTATTAGCACAAAAAATTAATCTTTCCTATAGGGATAACACAACTGGCCAAGCTCTGATACCACTTGAAGGGAAAACATGCATGGATCTACTGACCCAACAGTAAGGAATACATTCCCTTAACACTAATACAATAGAGGAGAAGAGCATATACAGGTTTCAATAGCTTCTAAAACTACTTGGGATGAATACATGCAAGTAAAATAAATAAATACACAAAATTGAGCATTCATAGTTGACACAAGATATACGTGGGAAAACCTTTTCACGTAAAAAACCCACCACACAAAGTCAATACTATTTTGTATTACAGTAACAAAAATAGTTACATACAAATCACAGACTTCTCTGTTCAACTCACAGTAGCAATACAAAATTATGTTCTCACACTCGTCTCTCCTTGTTCTTACTGATACAATGTTCTTATATCAAAAACATACAATTTGAACTATCATAGTCAACCGCCGATCTCAGGTACAATATCATATCAGATTCAATTCGCACCACAAATCTGCCCATACTGATTTCATTGCATCGAGCCACCCAGGCATTAAATCCATTACCCAAAACAGGTCTTGTTCGCCACCCTGAATCAACCTGCAATAACTGTTGCTAAGACTTTTGGCCTCTAGCCAATAATCGACTGACACTGAGCCATGTGTCCTCATCTTATTCACTATTGGCCTCTGATACCGAGTCCAACTCGGTCAACCTAGTCGTCGAGCTCACCGAGCTCCCCAACAGCCTTTACTGCGCTATCGCAGTCCACCCGAGCTCACCCTACGGTATGGCAGTAACTACCCTTGCTAACCACTGCAGTCTTATCATGGCCACTGTAGTTAGCCCTTTGGCTGGCCATGGTATGGCGGTAACCACCAGCTAGGCTACTGGCGACTTTACCACGGCCACCACGGTCAGCCCTTTGGCTAGCCACAATATGGTGGTAACCGCCAGCCAGGCTGCTGGTGGCTTTACCGAGGCCACCGCGGTCAGCCCTTTGGCTGGCTGCGGTATGGCAGTAACTGCCAGGCCTGTCACCGCCAGAGCAAGCCAAAGCCACCGCGGTAAAGCAGTAAAGCCCAAAAAGATAACAAAGAAAGCACCAAGGGAGAAGGAAGGGGCAACATGATTGGAAATTGAGACATAGATTCTCAAAAGAAATCTCATCTTTGTGGGTTTCCCTTAGATGATTGATTGATGATGAAACCTATTGGGTTAACCATTTGCATTAGCTAGAGATGCTCGACAAGTTTCGTTTACAGGCCCTCGATCATCTTAAAGCTTATCAGCGGTCACTATCAAGACAATATAATTAGGGTGTGCTTCCTAGAACCTTCAAGCTAGGGGACCTAGTTCTATATGAAAATCAACAGAATGTAAATGTGCCACCTGAACAGAAAGGGAAATTTAGTCCTAACTGGTTAGGTCCTTACATCGTGGTTTTTGTATATGGTTCGAGTGCCTATCGATTATCATTTATGGATGGAACACCTTTAAAAGAACTTGTTAATGTGATGCATCTTCGTCGATATTATGCATAGTTTCCTAGTGCACCATGTATGTGTTCTCCCTAAAGGGTAGTAATATTGCATATATTAACATTTACTCTTCTTCACATCATGAAATTTTTTGTGTTTATGACATGACCATGTGTGTGTGTGTAATAAAAACATACATACATGTTTCTGACTATGCTAAATATCCATACATCACATTACATATTTTAAAGTAATTAGATCATCATAGCATTCAATTAACATGTGAACAAACATGTTTAATTAAATCATGATTCACACCTAATGAAAGTATACATCCATATAAGCAAATACTATCCATAGTATGAGCATACATAAAGTGGAAAACAAGCACATAAGCAAATCCATGATACTGAAATTGATGTATATATATCCAATGTATGAATCAAATGTCATATACATGTATTGATCCACTGCTATAAAAATGGAGTGGTTGTTGAATATGTGTCTATACAAAATATCTACAAGTATGTATGTATATCTACATCCAGCTACAAAAATGATAAACAAAAAAGAGGGTCCTATCCTCATGGAATGTGGCTCCCCGAGCCCTCTGGATCTGGCGGTCACTCTAGTGTTCTAGGAGGAGGTTGCATGGTGGTCTACGATCAGGATCAGTGTGATCCTGATGCAGATAGACCCACCCGTATCCCTCTAAGCTCCCCCTCCAGCGAACAGATGTCCATCTTTTCCTGGATAAGCTCTTGTTGCAGTTGTTGAACATCTATCGGGATCACAGTTGTTGGTCACATGTCGAGCTCATCGAAGCAGCTTTGAAGAGCTTCATGTGCCGCCTCGGTAGCATCGTCCCTCCTCATTGTCGCTTCTCACTCGGTGAGCACCTCCTGCAACTCCCCTAACAGCTGATCTCATTGTCCCATGGTGGCTGTCAACTCCATAGTTAGCTACACCACCTCTATGATCAACTCCTTGTATGCAATCCATAGATGTGCTACCAACTCAAAAGTGGTTGCATGCCTCCCCGTTGAAACAGGTCGGTAAGCCTCTAAGACTATCCCCTAGATTGGCACAGTAGGGGCCACCTCTCAAATACACTGAGCTATAAGCCCAATCCATCCATGTGCATCCTCTACAATCACAAAGAAAGAGACAAGGATCAGTATCACATGACATGTGTATGTATATAAAGCATAAACAAAAATTTGGAAACCATGAAAATAACAATAAGGCACTATGTATACCTGGATCCCCTAGCTGCCATGTGGGATTAGGGTGTGGATCTTCACTGGGGCCTGCATTGTCGGTATCAGTGGTCGACCCAGGTGATGCTAATGCTACTACTACTAGGATGGTGGAGGCTGGTGGCATTAGTAAAATAGGGGTAGCCGGGGGGAGTTGATCTCCTCCATCGTTGCGGCCTCATAGGCATCACCTCCTCCTCCTCCTCCTACGTTGACTCCTCCTCCTCTACACTGCTCTATTGGTGGCCTCTCCTCCTATCCTGTGGAGGCTGGTGGGGCTCATCCTTTTGTGGGCCAGGGTCCCCTCTCAGAGCACCCTCACTAAAAACTAGAGCAGGATGATGCCTCTCCCACCACCGTGTATAATTAGCTGCCACCCCGACATTATCCACCACTGCCATGGCCGATAGTTCATGATCAGGTTCATCATCGTTTGAAAAGATGATGTTTATAATAGAGGGGCGAGGGCGATCACCTACCCTTGCTGCACTGTGGTGTGCCCTGGTGTATGTGGGCACGTTGGGCAGTATAGTCTATACACGGCCATGTTGTCGCATGACTTGACTCCAATAATAGGGTACAATAATATAATCATGGTGAGCCACTAGAAAATAATCCCACTATAGGTTCCTAAGGAACTTGTTGTCATCACCCCACCTAAAATAGCGGTAGGGTCTCCAGTGAACCTCTCCCACAGTGAAAGTGTCAAATTGTATCCTCCAAAACTATAAATCCCCAAAATGCCACTGGCCTGTCATGTCATACTAGTGGGCCATCGAGATCTCATACGGTTGTCGCTAGGGGAAATTGACTGGCCGGGTGCACATGATGTGGGCAAATGCCCATACCTATAAAAGTGTGCACGTAGTAAGACTACGGTACTCATAATGAATGTACCATCCAAGCTCCATGTAGAGGTGCGCCAGCATGCTACGTCCCCAAGCAAAAATAGTCATGTGCTCAACCATCTCTCTGATAATTGGGACAACACGCTCATGCAGATGTGAGCCTCGCCCATCTATGATAATCCAAAAAGCAACATTCAACACCATCACCTAGCATAGCAATGGCATTGTAGTCCTCGCCTGATCATAACAATGGGTGTAGATATGACCAATGTCGTCACCGTTGTTGGTCCTCCCTGTGCAAAACTAAACACCCTCACTGCACTCTCACGCCGATCGGGTGTTGTCTCGGGCCACTCGTCGTCTATGGATGGGGAACCTAAGGATCTAATAGACATCCTCAAGGGGCATGGTCATCTCTCCACATGGAAAATGGAAAGATGACGTGGTAGCATCCCACCGCTCCATTAGAGCAGTGAGCATCCCATCATGGTATCGCATCTCTAGCATAGTAAATACGTGCCAGAGACCGACCCACTCCAAGTGTGTGACCTCATCCGATGATAGGTGATCCCTCTACTCATGGATGAGGTGGAATGCTCGCCCTTTGGGATGCTCCCGGATCTTTGGATACTCCTACAAAAGGAAAAAAAGTTCTAAGTCAAAAACATGACCATGTTAAGCAAACATATGAAAGGACATTTGCGCGTCGTGAAGCGCCTATGTCCTGAACCGCCATGGTCGCCCCGGAGGATGCCAGCATGTCCTTGGGATGACAATGTGGATCCAAGACCCCAGCATGTGTCTCGGATGATAGCATGGGAAAGGGACACAGGCACACATTTTGGACGCCTGCACACCTCGAAACACAAAAAAATCTTAAAAATGAGCTAAAATGCATGAAGCTCAAGACTAAGAAGCCTACTTAGTCAACCTCATGACCCACGGTGATGTCCTCATATAGCTTCTCTAGCCTCAGTGCCTCGTACTCTCTCTTTCTTGGCATTTTTCTGACTTTTCTCTCACAAAATTCAAAAATCTGCTCACGGTGAATAGTGAAAGTGACCCTTTTGGGGACCCACCTAGGTATTTATAGGCCCCAGGAGCACATTTTTCCTGGATCTCATGGCCCCCTAGTTTCTCTTGATTTTACCCCACCATGTTGGGGGAAAACTCAGGAGGGGGCATATAGTCACCTCTTGATCATATTTTTCCTCCAAATGGACCACTTTTTTCTTGATCATTCTTCTCTCCATGGTAGTTTCCTTCGATTTTCTGAAACTAACTCAAAATTTATTTTTGCAGATACAATTTTGAATAGTATTTCATGACCATTGTGTTGCTGATTGTTGAGCTCAAGAGCTGGGGGCATCCTCAATACCGTTTGGCTTGACCTTGGTGACCTCTATGGTCCATCTTTCTAGCATGCATTTCTGTAAAATTTAGAATTCGGGTGAAATTTTTCTTCTCTACTTTAGTGAGGCTGATTTTTTCCAAAATCGAGCCCACTAAAGTGGGGGAAAAATGTAATGTCACAAAATTGCACCTAGGGGAAATTCCACATTTTCACATCTTGCCTAGCATTTATGACACCTTAGAAGCATTAATGACAAAATCCCATGAGACATAATTTGGTGATTCCGACTCCATGCAGACACATGGTGAAATGATAGAAGCCTGACAAGGCATTTCCCAAAAATGTAGGCCTCGAATGCCTGGGCAACACACAGATGTCTGTGTGGTGTGCTAGCGTCCCAACGGTTTTCTGACTTTGAAATTGTGAATCTAGAACCCTGCCCCTTACAACACATGTCCTAGCGGTTAGGTCTCAATTGAAATGGCTCTGTGTCACCCTTGCATGCATTAAAACCCCTTTTTGGCCCTCATTTTGGGGTTGGAAGTCTTCAATTCAAGCATTGTCACCACTTTCTCTACTCTTGGGTAAGCTTTATCCTTGAAGAGCAACACTTTTACTAGTGAAGCCATGCTGGACTGAGGTCCCTCCAGTAGTACCAGCTATCCAGCAACTACCAGCTCTCAAGTAGGCACATCGCGGTGCACTCGTGTGCTCCGAAAGAGGGTCTTGACCTGTGGGTAATACTCTCTCTCCCTATCACTCCTTTCTACTAGCTCATTTAATACTTTGTGGTGCGGGTTCCACTCCGAAGTGGTTTTTGTTTTCACCACACACTTTGTTTATTTCATTTACACTATTTTCCAAACCTGGTTGTCCATGGAGGTGGGAACAACAATACAGGGGTCTGACTGAGGAAGGCCCCTATACAGCCCCAACCTTTTCCCCTTGATCTATTGTGTGTAGGTTATGAAGGGATACTTGGAGTAGATATTCAGACACACGAATCTAATCTTGTTTCAATTTCTCTTGTATTTCCCTCTAATCTCTAGCTTTCTATCGATTATTTGATCCTTCACTCTTTTTGACCCGAGTCGAGAAGTAAGATTTAGTCTCATCCACCTAAGCTCCTGATTTCCTCGTGGATTAGGACCCCAATGCATCTTGTAGATGCATCACACCATGCTGGCATCTTGAAACTGTGTTGACATCATTTGGTCAAGGGCTCCTCAATCGGGGATAGAAATATTGAAGTCTTGCTCTTTCGGGACCTGAAATTACTTCTTTGCTTCTCTTCACACTTTTATCGATTATTCTAGTTTGAGGTGTATAAGGGTAGTTCGTTCCTTGGTGATCTCTTGGGAATAAAGGGACTCATGTGTAGTGAATCCCTCTTATATCACATTAACATAAATAACTATAATGTTTATAAAACATTTAAATAACACATAAAATGAAATCACGCATCAATCATTTCCACACTTCATGAAATGGTTCTACGAACAATGATTATAAAAATATGAAATAGTCATAGATAAAATAGAAAGAATACACAAGAGAATTAACTAAACTTCACCAAGATTCTTGAATAGTGGCCCCTCCTCTTAGTCAATGAGGTGATAAAAAATTACACTAAATGAACATATTCCTATTAAAATGCAAATGATATTTCTATAGCATTGAATTTGTTTTTTTTTATTAAAAGTTACTGTCGATATGGATATAACACCTATGAACCTATTTGATCAACATATCCAAACCACACAAGAAGATATTCAACCATGAAGAAATGTGGAGCAAAAACCAAAACACCTCTTCAACACACTATTTCCTTTTTTATTCAAATTTTCTCAAAAGCACTTGGA
Source organism: Sequoiadendron giganteum (assembly GCA_007115665.2). Classification (NCBI taxonomy): domain Eukaryota; kingdom Viridiplantae; phylum Streptophyta; class Pinopsida; order Cupressales; family Cupressaceae; genus Sequoiadendron; species Sequoiadendron giganteum. Next base: position 261,816,511 of record CM021107.1, read on the forward strand.
AGCCAAGCACCAGAGATGCATTATCATCATCTTCAACACTTCCTCTTCACCACTAAACCAACTAAAACATAAAAACTCAACTAAAAAACATCCACAAACATAATCTTATCAAAGCAACACCAGAGTTTGACACCAGTAGCACTTACTAAAAACAACATAATGAAACAAATCAAAGAATCATCATAACTTCTCAACCATTACCAATTAACATCAATGACAACACCAAGTACACATAATTGCAACAATCTCTCCCTCTATCATTGATGGCAACACATGATGTCAAAAACCATCAACAACAAACAACTTTGATCACCAACATATTGCACCATACCACCTCTTTTTCCAACTCTTTCTCTTTCTCTTTCACATTATTCTATATCCACCTTTCTTAACTGATACTTTTTCACATTGCTTCATCTCTCCCCCTTTGAAATCAATGGAAAATGGCAACTTATTTGCATCTCTTTCCCCCTTTGACATTAAACATACATACTTTTTCCTCAAAGGAAATACCAACAACTACTTTGCAACAACCTTGTTGAGCTTCTCTTTTGCTATTTGTCCTTGATGATAATATTGTGTTTCAAATTGGCATCTTTGTGGTTGATTATTTAGTTGCACTATTTCTATCATGTCTTGGCACACTTACTTCAGCATTATGACGTTGGTTTTGATGGAATTGATCTCTTCACTCCATGTGTAGATTACAAGGAATCTTGTTTACAGCATAATGTCTCTATGTTCAGGTGGTATAATTCTAGTTTGACATTTTGTGCTATAGTGATCTACAGGTTTATATGTTATTGGCTTGTTCAGATTTCTAACATCATTGCATTGATAATGTTTTTTGAACAACATCGGAGTTGTGTTTTTCTATTCAGAATCTTTGAGGTAATGTTTTATGTTAACTTGGTTTTTGGATTCATCAAATGCAGTTGGTTTTTAGTTTTAAGAAAACCCTATCGGGTTTCCTTAAACATTTGATATTGGCATGGGCATATGGTACAATTGATATTTGCATGGGAAAATGACTTTAAAGGGAGCCACATGTTTACGGTTTTAATATGGTTATCATGGGTATTAGACTTTATTATATTTCTAAAGGCAATGGATATATCGGGCTTTATGTCATGGAAAATGGCTTTGTATAAAGGTCAATAAATTGAACCTTACTTTTGCAAAGAATCGGGTCTTATGTTTGATAATTCACTAGGCCTTAAGGCCGACAATAGGTTTGTGAAATTTACTTGTCAAGTCGCTTGGAAAGTGACTGACATCGACTCTTGCAATAATGCCTATATGTCTAAGGTATTCGGCATGTTGATAAGACAAGGAAATAATGGTAATATTTTCAATTATGGTGTCAGTTTATTGCATGGATGAAGTTGATTTAGTCAAATTATTTGATGTCGTGAACTTGAAATAATATCATGACTTGAAAATTCATGGGTTGCATTGCAAAGGAAATTTTAGGGAAATCATGTTATGTTTCACAAGCTCGAGGGTTTGGAACCCTAACTTGGCTTCCACCATAGAGATCTTCTCACTGTCGTTACTCAATTTTTGTTGGCTTACTACAACTCTTTGAAAGCAAATGGGAGCATCTGTAAGATCCTTGCCTTGGTTGATGTTTGTGTCAGTTGATTGTCTTTGGGTGAAGGCTTGATATTGGAAGAAGCTTCGCTAGTTTTGTATTACAGCCAGGTTGGTAAACTTCTCCATGACTCTCGTACTCCTCAGGTATTCACCTTATCATCTACTTTTTGAGGAACCATTACTTCTATTGGCACAAAAATTGAAGACAAGTGTTTGCTTCTTTCTGAAAAATGCTCAAATGGGTTTATTTTTTCATGGTCAGAAATAATGCATGTCGATTACTAATAATCTAAAATGCATACCCAAACATTTTATCATATCATTTATGATCCTTCCTTAAGGGATGGTGTTTTCATTGGAGGGTAATCATGATACTTTTATCTTTCGTTTGGAATCTGTGGTTGTTGTTCTTGGGTATTTCGGTTACATTTTCTATTGCAACAGTATTCAAGGGTATTTTTATGCATGGTATATATTGTTTAATTTTGTTTTAGTTAGTATTATCTGTGCAGGCTCCTTGTGTGGATAGGGTTCAGTCTTCTTTCTAAAAATGCACTTCCCTTGACCATTCTTTCAGAAACAAACCTCCATGATGAGCACTTCTTAGAATCACTGAAATTCCTGGCAACATGGTTCAACAGAAGTTGAGTACATAAAATTTACCTCTGTTGTTTTTGAAAAATGAGAAAGAAGTTACTGTGTTGTAATTTCTTGAGTTGTAATGATGAAATATATGTAAGAAGAAAAATAGAGTGAGATAGTTCTTTTTTGAGATTTATGAAAAACAGAGAGGGAGTGTTAACTTTTTTTTAGAACTATGAGAAATGACTGTGAAATATAGTGAAAACCAGTGTGAGTACAACACAGCCATTGTATTGAAGAAATGTTGAGTTTTGAGATTGAAAATCTGGAATATATGCTCAATATCAAGTTGTCTTAAGACTTGATAATGACTAGAATTTTGAAGTTTCATTCTTGAACCTTCAGGATTTTAGGCATTGTCTGTCAAGAGGCTCTTGAGAGAAAAGAGAGAAATAGAGAGATCCTTTGTATCATTGTATGTCTTACTGAAAATAGAAAAGGGGTTGGTGCTCCTTGAAATTGGTGTTTCAAACTAAGGGGTTGGTGCTCCTTGATTTGGTGCTCAGAAATCAGCCTATAAGGCATTGTTAAAAGTGGTTATTAAAATAAAAGCCTAGAAAGGCAGTAGTTTAGGAGTGGTTTTTCTACCCCAGGAGGGTTTTCCACTTGGCATATCTTGTTTCATTTTTCTTATCCATGGTTCATCTGATTCATTGCATGAATGCTTTATTATGCTATGTTTCACTATCATACTTCTCATTTCACTTATATGTAATTGCATTCAATACATGAATGAGTTTATCATTGATAAATGAGAGCATAAATCTGTTTTATTTCAGTTTTTGTAAAATTTGTCAAAACAGTTAATGACACTAATTCACCCACCCCCCTCTTAGTGTCTTTTTCACTCCAACAAACCTTTCCTTTTTTTACTGCTCTACATACTCCCCCTTAGGAGTACATAACAAATTATACCAACTAGAAACCACTGCATATATCCTTTGACATAGCTAACAAAGGAAAACACCAACCTACACTAGCACTTACTCCCCTTGACTCTAACAACCAAAAATACCACTACCTACTCCCTTGAGAGATAGCCTCCAATATCAGTCTAGAACAAAGAATGAATCTTGAAAACCACTAGACTAATGCATATCCTTATGCATCTAGTTCAAAGGAGAGGTAATAACCCCTAACTTTTTTGGGAGATACTCAAAAGTATCCTTAGAAAGAGCCTTAGTGAATATAGTAGCAACCTAATCCTTTGTAGGCACATACTCATGCTTTACTTCATTCTTTGCAACATTCTCTCTAAAAAAGTGATCAAATTGGGATATGTTTTGTCCTTGAGTGCATCACTAGATTATTTGAAATGTTAATAGTACTTGTATTATCACAAAATATAGAAATTGGTTCATTATATACAACTCTAATATCCTTCAATTTTTTCCTCATACATAACACTTGTGTGTAGCAAGATGTTGTTGTAATATGTTTTTCCTTTGCAGTAGATAAAGACACTAAATCTTGCTTCTTGCTTAGCCAAGACATCAATCTGTATCCCAAAAATAATGCACCTCTACTTGTACTTTTCTTGTCATCCACATAGCCTACCCAATCTGCATCTATATAAGCACTCAGAGAGAAATCAATATCCTTTGGATACCACAAGGCATGTTTTGGAGTGCCCTTCAAGTATATGAATATCCTCTTCACTACTGCAACATGTGACTCTCTAGGATCTTCTTGAAATCTAGCCACAAGACAAACTACATGCATGATATTCAATCTAGTTGCAGTTAGGTATAGAAATCCTCCAATAATTGATATATGTTTACTCTTATCAACCTTAGGAGATTCATCATTCTTACTTAGCTTGCAACTAGTAACCATATGAGTACATACTAGTTTAGAATCTTCCATTCCAAACTTCTTCAACATTTCCTTGACGTACTTTGATTGTGAAATGAATATACCTTTCTTTGTATGATTAATTTTTAACCTAAGGAAGAAACTCACCTCCCCAAACATAGACATCTCAAACTCTTTTTTCACTTCTTTTGCAAATCTCTTGCACATAACTTCATTTCCTCCAAAAATTATATCATCAACATATACAACCACAATCAAGATTTGATCTTTTTCAGATTTGAAATAAATATTACTATCTAGGGCACCTTTATTGTATCAAGTACCTATCCAACCTTGCATACCAAGCTTTGGGAGCATGCTTCAATCCATAAATTTCCTTCTTCAATTTATAGGCCATATCTAATTTGTCTGATAACTGAAATCCATTCGATTGTTCAATGCATACTTCTTCTTCCAACTCAACATTCAAGAATGTATACTTCACATCCATTTGATAAACCTTTAAATCCATATGTGTTACAAAAGAAAAAAACATCTTAATAGCTTCCATTCTTGCCACCGGAGAAAATGTCTCCTCAAAATCTATTCCTTCTACTTGTGAGTAACCTTTATACACAAGCCTTTCCTTTTTTCTTACCACTTCTCCATTCTCATTAAGTTTGTTCCAGAATACCCACTTAGTTCCAATTGCATTCTTGTTCTTTGGTCTTGGGACACGTTCCCAAGTCCGATTTTGGACACGTTCCCAAGTCCAATTCTTATTAATATGCATTAGTTCTTCTTGCATCCTTCAATCATTGTTTTAGGTTCAGCTTTAGAATGTAAAAATCGATATACATGTTCTTCAACCATGGCAATGTTTCTCCTTATCAAAACACCTTTTCTTTTGTCACCAATGATCTAATCTTTAGAATTATTCTCCTTCACTTACTTAGGAGTCTTAGGAATCTTTTCCAAAGCTTCTTTCTCTTCAATCTGAAATTATTTTTCCTTACCTTCATATTTGTCATTTTCTCTGCAAGAGGACTCATCTAATTCATATCCATCTATCACCATAAAATTCTTCTATAATTCTTCATCCACTTTGACACTTTCACTCTCAACAATCTTCTCCAACCTCTTATTGTAGCACCGATAAGCTTTGCTTCTCTTAGAATATCCAAGGAAGATACCTTCATCAGATCTTGTATCAAAATTTCCTATTTTCTTCACCTCTTTTAATATAAAATTTTCTTCCAAACACTCTAAAGCATTTGACGGTAGGAATTCTTCCATACCACAACTCATAGGGTGTCTTTGTACTATTTTCTCTTGCTTGAACTTTGTTTTAGAATGTAAATATCAGTATAAATCGCTTCTCTCTAGTAGCCTTCTGGTAGGTTTTGACTCTTTCATCATTGTCCTTACAACTTCGTGAAAAGTTCTATTCTTTCTTTCAACTACTTCATTTTTTTGAGGAGTCCTAGGTGCAAATAAATACCTTTTTATTCCATGATTCTTACAAAAATAGTTAAACTCATCGGAGGTGAACTCTCTACCTCTGTCAAACCTCAAACACTTGATTTTCATATCCATTTCATTCTCAACCATAACTTTGAGTTCTTTAAAAATATCTAGAGCTTCTTACTTTTCTTTGAGAAAAGTAACCCATGTCATTCTAGAATAATCATCAATCAACGACATGAAATACCTATCACCTTAAAGACTTCTTATTCTAGTAGGACTAAAAAGGTTTTTATGCACCAGCTCCAACATTATAGTAGTAGATTGTTCTTTGAATTTGAAACTTTTTCTTGTTTGCTACCTAATTTGGCATTCCTTATAGACAACATTGATGGGTTTTGTAATCCTTGGTAGATCTCTCATAGCTTGAAATGAACTGATCCTTAGTAGGCTATCAAAATTAATGTGACACATCCTTCTATGCCATAGCCAACTTTCATTAATATAAGTCATAAATAAATGACCATCATCACCTTTGAGCTAATAAACATTCCATCTACCCTTCCTCCAACAAAAACTATAATTTCGAAGCCTTATCTCACATCCATCATCTTGAAACATAATATTATATCCTTTGCTACATATTTTTCCAACACTCAAGAGGTTATGCCTTAAATCCTTAACGTAAATAACATCATCGATATTATTCTTGAAATCAAAACTGATAGAACCTTTTCCACATATCTTAGTAGATGTATCATTACCAAACTTAACTATACCTCCTTCATATTTATCAAGTCTAAAAACTTTCTTTTGTCACTAGTCATATGATTTGAGCATCCACTATCAATAATCCAGTAGTTCTTCTCCTTTCTAGCATGAAGAGAAGTCACCATAGAATTATGACCTACTTCAAGAGCACTTTCCTTCAAAAATCTCTAAGAGTTGGTAGGATTAGATTCAACTTTTATAGCCATAAACAAGCATTCACTGTCTTCATCATCCCCATAATCAGATTCACCATCCAATAAACTGGCATCTTCTCTAACATAATAAATTTGTTAATTACTTTAACTTTGTTTTCTTTGAACTCTTGTCATTCAAATCTCTATTGGGACATCTTGAAGCATAATGACCTATCTTACCACAGCTAAAACATTTGAAAGTAAAATTACCTTTGTATTTACGAGTACCCATTTTCATTCTTCTCACAAAATTTGCTTCTACACCATCGAGATCCTCCTAATCCGATTCTTCAATCTATTCTTATTTTCTAGCCTTAAAAGCAATCTCAAATTTTGCATTTCTTAGACCAAATTCTTTGATTTCAAAAGAAGATAAGGTACCTTATAATTGATCTCTATAATATTTTCTTAAATATTGAAATTCCTCAATAACATAAACTTTATGTCTGTAAGATTTAGGAAGAGTTCCTAGTACCTTCTTTACCACTTTTCTTCTTCAAGTTTTCCACCAAGACCTCTGATGGAATTGATAGCTTCGTCCACCTTTTGCATGTAGCTTTTAATGTTTTCATCTTCAGACATCTGTAGGTTCTCAAATGTTATCTTTAGATTCTACATCTTAGCTTGCTTGACCTTATCATCTCCTTCATAAATACTTTCCAACTTTGTCCATATATCTTTAGAAAATTTCAAATTCATAACTTTTAGATGTTTAGTGTTAGAAAGACCACTTAAAAGAGCATACCTTGCTTTACCATTATTCTCACAGGCCTTGATCTCATCGTCAGTACTTGAACCATTAGTAGGCATAGTCTATCCAGTCTCAACAAACTTCCAAACTCCAAATCCAAGAGATATCAGGAAACCTTGCATCCTTGTCTTCCAGAATCCATAATCTATTCCATCAAACAAAGGAGCGTCCCTCTTGTGTGTCATCCTAGATCTACCTCAAGTAGTTAAGCTTTCCTCCAATAAATCTTGCTTTGATACTAATTGTTGAATTCATATAAGACAACTGGGAGGGGGTGAATCAATTGTACATTAAAACCTAAAAACCCTCATAAATATTCAGATCCACATCAACTTAATTAACCCTTAATCTGTTAAACTGATTAAGCATGAAAGAAAATAATAGAAACTGAAATACATCAAAACCATGCACAATAAAACACTAGATCTACATGGAAAACCCAAGAAGGGAAAAACCACAATGAGTATTATCTCACAATATAAATTAATTGCAACACTGAATATAAAAGGCTCACTACCAGAGGGCTCACTTCCATATTACAAAAAAGAAGAAAGAAGAATGTTATAGTGAAAAATCCATCTCAATGCAATAGAAAAGTCTTTTTGAAGATTGTAGACACCTTTTTCTCATTGCTTCTAGTAGTCTAACTCATTTAAGTTGAAACTACACTTCACAAATTTTCACTTCACAAATCTGCAATTCGCATCACACTCTACTTACAATCCTCCATCAACACAACACTTATTTATACCTTCTTCAACCTTAAAAACATTCTCCAAGGTTGGTTATGCACCCCAACCATGCAAATTCAAATTAGTTTGGCACTAAAAATTCCTAGTTGAAAGGAATGAAAGCAAACCATGCCACATCTTAACTTGAAGCAAAATCATACATATACACTACACCATGCTTCCACAATCACTGAAGTAAAACCACAACACCCAAGGTTGGTTGAACCTATGCAAACACAATTAACATTTAAGTACATGCTTCCTCAAATCCAAAGATGGCTCATGGACCACACACAACACTTGAACACAATCTAGAATATTCCACAAACACTCTGAAATCAAACAAATTCCTTCACAACAACTTTCACCTGAAGAATGTACACACTGAGTACACTCAGAGAACCTTCCATACACTATAACTCAAGAAACCACCTTGTGAAGCACCAAACAAAGAGAAACTTTGACTGAAGGTATATATAAACCTTATTAGCACACTTCTAGAACTGCAAGACTAGAAACCAAAATACAAAGAAATGTAAAGAAAAACGATTTCTCCCAGACACTGCTACAACACGGTTCACACACTAGTGAGAACAACTTCTTCTACACAATTATCTAGACCAAGAAAAATTCTAGATATAACACCTATGAACATATTTTATGAACATATCCAAGCCACACAAGTAGATCTTTAACCATGAATAAATGCAAAGAAAAAACCAAAACACCTCTACAACACATTGTTTCCTCTTTTATTTAAATTTTCTCAAAATCACTTGGAACCCAAGCACCAGAGACACATTCTCATCATCTTCAACACTTCCTCTTCATTGAAACTCAACTAAACAACATCCAAAAATAGAATCTTATCAAAGTAACACTAGAAGTTGACACCAATAGCATTTACTAGTGACAACATAATGAAACTAATCAAAGAATCATCATAACTTCTCAACCATTACCAGTTGACATCAATGACAACACAAACATAAGCCTATTGACATCAATGAAAATATCATGTAGACATACTTGCAACAATAATATGTAACGTAAATATATGTATCTATAAATATATCATTTAATACCCATTAAGATATATATATGTGTGTGTATATATATATGTATATATGTATATATACTCATATGGATATACACATAAGTGATAATGTATAACTATCAAATGCATAAGTGTGTGTATCATTTTTAATATCATTCATACATACATATATTTATTTACAAGTTATACATGAGATCATATCACGACAATTTGGAAATCAAAATAATCATGAAGAAAATCAAGAACATAATATGAGTAGGTTAACTTACCCAAAAGATACAACTAATGACCAAAGACCTACTTGATTTAGAACATATCCAATAACCTAACCTACATAGTAAAATTGAACTCATATGACATTACTAGAAAACTCTTAGATTATACCCTTCTCCTTGGTGATACTCTCCCTCTCCCTCTAGAGGGCGTGAATCCTTACCGACATTTTCACTTAGAAAAATAACCAAGTAGTTAGTCATAACATTTACATCATATTCATCAATAATTCAAGTAAATGCAAGACCCATTGTATTGCATAAAATTCATGACAACATTTATCTTTCAAAGTTTCATAATCACATAATTCGTCATTGAATTTAATATAAGGTAAAAAGTAGTTTGTAATATAAAGGCGTGGTGTAAAATATCTCCCCCCTTAAGGATCATTGTCCTCAATGATTCAAAGTATCATAACATATAACAAATCAAATAAAATTTTTATTTATTTTTTTCAAAATCAAGCAAGAGATGGGGAGATTTCTATTTTATTTCATGGTAATCTTCCCATGCAGTGTTGGAAGTTTGTGTTGTCATTGATGTCAACATATCTTTGTTGTTACATTAATGTCAACCTATGAAGATGCTTTGATTGGTTGCATTATGTTGTCATTAGTAGTATCATTGATGTCAACCTATAGTGTTGCTTTAATGAGCATATTCTTGTATATTTTCAAACTCTTAGGTGGTTGAGATGTTGAGAAGGTGTTTCAAATGTTGAGATGATGTTTTTGGTGCTGGATTTCCAAGTGCTCTTTTGAAAATTTGAATAAAAGAGGAAATAGTGTGGTAATGAGAGTTCAGTGTGGCAGAGTAATGTTCAGTGTTTCGCTCCACATTTCTTCATGGTTGAAGAACTACTTGTGTGGTTTGGTTATGTTGATCAAAGGTGTTTAGAGGTGTTATATTCATAATTTCATGTTATAGATCATTCAATAAAAGTTGTGTTCACCAATGTGTGAGGTGTGATGCAGTGCTATCTGGGAGAAATAATTTTGACCTGCATTTCTCTATATTGTGGTTTCTAGTTTTGTAGATCTAGAAGTTGCTTATATTGTTCATATCTATCTTCGACCTAATTTTTTTGAGTTTTGGTGCTTTGCAAGGTTGAATTCATTTTTTATAGTGTGTGGAAGGTTAATTGGGTGTATAGAATGAGTATGTTCTTTAGGTGTATGATGTTGTGAAGGAATTTTTAAATTTTAGGGTGTTTTTGGAATATTCTAGATTGTATTTAAGTGTTGTGTGTGGTCTGCGAGTCATTTTTGGATTTGGTGAAGTGTGTACTTAAATTTTTAATGGTGTTAACATAGGTTTGATTGACCTTGGGTGTCTACACTAATTGCAAATATGCTTCGGTGTTTTTGGAAGCATGGTGTGGCATGTATATGTGGATTTAGGTCCAATTTAAGGTGTGATGCAGTCTTACTTCATTCCTCTCCATCGTGGGAATGTTTTGGTGCCAACCTAATTTGAATTTGCACATTTGAGGTGCATAGCCAACCTTGTATATTATTTTCAAGGTTGAAGATGGTATATATGTGTGATGAATTGATGGAGGAAGTTAGAGTAAGAAGTGTGATGTGAATTATGATGTAAAGTGAAAAAGTGTGAAATTTAGTGTGAGCTTTAACAACTAAGACTACTAGAAGCAGTGAGCAGAAGGTTTCTACATTCTAGAGAGAGTGTGTGAATTCTCTGGTGAAGTAGTGGTGGATATTTTCTATTGATCTAAGATGGATTTATCATTATAACAATCTTCTATCTTCTTCTTTCTAATCTGGAAGTGAGCCATTGGTAGTGAGCCATCTGACAGTGATCCTATTGTATTCAATGTTGCAATCACTTTATATTGTGAGATAATCCTCACCGTGGTTTTTCCCTTCTTGGGTTTTCCACATAAATCTAGTGTTCTCATGTGTATGGATGTTTCTGCATTATTGTTTCTTATGTTTATATTCTACTAATGCATGTTAATGGTTTAAAGTTTGGTAAGTTTTTTAGGATTAATGCAAATCTTAATGTTAATGATGGGTTTGATATTTTTTTGTACAACTAATTTACCCTCCTCTCAATTATCTTGTGCATTCAACAATTGGTATTAGAGAAAGGTTTCTTGGTAGAAAGCTTAACCACTTGAGGTAGATATAGGATGGTGCACAAGAAGGAGGATCCTCTATTTGATGTATCTAATTATGAATTTTGGAAAACTAGGATGGAAGGTTTCCTTATTTCACTAGGGTTTGGAGTTTGAAAGTCTGTTGAAACTGGATATACAATGCTTGCAAATGGTTTGATTATCAATGATGAGATCAAGGCATATGGGAACAACGGAAAATAAAGGTATGCTCTTTTAAGTGGTCTTTCTAATTTAGAACTTGTGAAAGTTATGAGTCTTAAAACTGTTGGTGAGATCTAAAAAAGTTGGAAAGTATCTATGAAGGAGATGATAAGGTCAAGCAAGTAAACATGCAAAATCAGAAGACTAAGTTTGAAACCCTAAGGATGACATAAGATGAAGATATTACATGCTACATGCATAGAGTGGATGAAATTTTCAATTCCATTAGGGGTCTTGGTGGAAAAATTAAAGAATATGAGGTGGTAAAGAAGGTATTAAGAACTCTTCCTAAATATTAGTCATAAGGTTTCTACTAATGAAGAGGCTCAGAATTTAGATCATTATTCTAGAGATTAGTTGTTTGGTGCTTTAACTATTTTTGAATTGAGAGGGTTTATTCCAAGTGATTTAAGAAAAGAGATTGCTTTTAAAATTGGCAAAGCAGAGAAGAATGAGGAATTTGATCTAGATGAGTTTGATGATCTAGAAGTAAGTTTTGTGAGAAGATTGAAAAAGGGAACTAAAAAATACAGAGGTAAGTTACCTTTCAAATGTTTCAATTGTGGAAAGATAGGTCATTGTGCTTCAAGATGTCCAGTCAAAGCTTCAAATGATAGATTTAAGGAGAATAAAGGTAAATCAATTAAGAGAATTTATTATGTTAAAGAAGATGTCAGTATATCTGATGATGAATCTAATTACCCTAATGATGAGGATAATTAATGCTTGTTCATGGCTCTAAATGTTGGAACTAATTCTGCTAACTTTGAGAGATGTATGAAGGAAGTTTCTCTAGAAGTAGGTCATAATGGAACTATGGTGACTAATTTAATGCTAGAGAGGACAAAACCTATTGGATTGTTGATAGAATATTCTCAAATCACATGATAGGTGATAAGAGTAAGTTTGTTAAACATGAGAATTTTGAAGGTCTTGTTAAGTTTGGTGATGATACATCTGCTAAGATATGTGGAAAATGTTCAATCAGTTTTGATGGAAAGCATAATATAGATGATTTTATTTATGTTAATGGGATTTATCATAATCTTCTAATTGTGGGATAAATGTGTAGCAAAGGATATAATCTTGTATTTCAAGATGGTGGCTATGAGATCATAAAAGGCTCTAGAACTCTGGTTGTTATAGGAAGAAGGATAGATGGAAATGTTTATCAGCTTAAGGGTGCTAATGGTATGTGCTTTTTGACTCAAATCAATGAAATTTTGATATGGAATAGAAGAATGTGTCACACAAATTTTGATAGCCTAGTTAGAATCAACTTTGCTCAAGTTGTGAGAGATCTGTCAAAGATTACAAAGCCTATAAATGCAATCTATAAGGAATGTCAAGTTGGGAAGCAAACAGGAAAAAGGTTCAATGTTAAAGAATATTCTTCCATAGGACCTTTGGATTTGGTGCATATGAACCTTTGTGGACCTACAAGAACAAGAAGTTTTCAAGGTGATAGGTATTTCATGTTGTTGGTTAATGATTACTCTAGAATGACTTGAGTATCTTTTCTCAAAGAAAAATCAGAAGCTCTAGATAATTTTAAGGAATTTAAAGCTATGGTTGAGAATGAAATGGATATTAAAATTAAATTTTTAAGATCTTACAAAGGTGGAGAGTTCACCTCTAATGAGTTTAATAGTTTTTGTGAAGATCATAGAATAAAGAGACTTATGTCATCTCCTAGGAATTCTCAGCAGAATGGAGTGGTAGAAAGGAAGAATAAGATTGTTCGGGAAGTAGAAAGGATGATGATGAAGGAAGAAAATCTACCAGATGTCTATTGGAAAGAATAAATTCATACTACAGTCTACAGTCTACATACTTAATAGAGCACAATCAAAGACTCCCTATTAAATGTGGTATGGAAGAAATCCTACTATCAAGTATTTCAGATTGTTTGAAAGCAAGTTCTATATAAAAAAAGATGAAGAAAACTTAGGAAAGTTTGATGCTAGATCTAATGAAGTAATCTTCCTTGGATATTCTACAAAGAGCAAGGCTTACTGGTGCTACAACAAGAGGCTAAAAATGATTTTTGAAAGTGCAAGTGTCAAGGTGGATGAAGACTTACATAAAAATTTAATGATGATAGATGTATATGAATCAGATGAGTCCTCTTGCATATAAGAAGAAAAAGATGAAGACAAGGAAAAAGAAGTGTAGGTTGAGGAGGAAGAAACTTTAGAAAGGATCCCTAATCTACCCCTAAGTATTTGTAGAAGAATCATTTTGAATATCAGATCATTGGTGACAAGAGAAAAGGTGTATTGACAAGAAGAAAGACTGCTATGACAAAAGAACAACTAAATTTATGTTTATTTTCCAAATTTGAACCTAAAATAGTGATTGAAGCATGCAAAGATGAGTATTGGATCAAGGCTATGGAAGAAGAACTAATGTAGATTGAGAAGAACTAGACTTGGGAACTTGTCCTAAGACTATTTAACAATAATGTGATTGGAACTAAGAGGGTATTCTAGAACAAATTGAATGAGAGTGGGGAATTTGTTAGGAACAAGGAAAGGCTTGTGTGTAAAGGCTACTCACAAGTAGAAGGAATATACTTTGAAGAGACATTTTATTTGGTGGCAAGGATGGAGGCTATTAGGAAGTTTCTAGATTTTATAGCACATAAGGATTTCAAAGTTTATCAAATGGGTGAGAAGTCGACATTCTTGAATGGTGAGTTGGAAGAAGAGGTATATATTGAACAACCAAAAGGATTTTAGTCATCATATAATCCTAATATGGTCTACAGATTGAAGAAGGCATTATATGGACTCAAGCAAGCTCCCAGATCTTGGTATGTGAGATTGGATAGGTACTTATTTCAATAGGGATTCAATAAAGGTATCATAGATAGCAATATTTACAATAAAATTGAGAAAGATCAAATTTTGATTGTGGATGTGTATGTTGATGATATAATTTTTGGAGGAAATGAAAGTATGTGCAATATATTTGTAAAAGAAATGTAAAAAGAGTTGAGATTTCTATGTTTAAGGAGATGAATTTCTTCCTTGGACTTCAAATCAATCAAACGAAAAAAGGAATATTCATATCACAATAAAAGTATGTTAAGGAAATACTAAAGATGTTTGGAATGGAAGACTCTAAATCAGTATGTACTCCCATGGTTACTAGTTGCAAGCTAAGTAAGAATGAATAACCTCCTAAAGTTGATTAAAGCAAGTATAGATCAATGATTGGAGGACTACTATATGTAACTGCTACTAGACTAGATATCATTCATGTAGTTTGTCTTGTGGCCAGAATTCAAGAAGATCCCAAAGAGTCACATGTGGCAATAGTAAAAAGAATATTCAGATATTTGAAAGGCACTTTGGAACATGCTTTGTGGTATCGAAAGGATATTGATTTCTCTCTAATTTCTCATACAGATGCAGATTGGGCAAGATGTGTGGCTGATAAGAGAAGTATAAGTGGTGGTTATTTTTTTCTTGGAAGTAGGTTTTGTCTTAGCTAAGTAAGAGGAAGGATTCATTGTCTTTATCTACTACAAAGGAAAAATACATTGTTCTAGCATCATGTTTCACGTGCATGTGTTGTGGATGAAGCAAACCTTGAAGGATATCAGAGTGTCATATGATGAACCAATTCCTATCTTATGTGACAATACAAGTGTTATCAATATTTCAAAGAATCTGATAATGCATTCTAGGACAAAACATATCTCAATTCAGTATCACTTTCTAATAGAAAAGGTTGCAGAGAATGATGTGAAGTTGGAGTATGTGCCTACTAGGGATCAATGGTGCAGGAGCACCTCTAGGAAACACCTAGGAAAGACAAGTTTTGGAATGTTTTTGTTTTTTTTCTATTATGGTCATGTGGACCATTGCTCTAGGAGTTAGATTTAGAATAAGATTAGTCATTAGCTATCAGCAGTAGTTGTTAGCTATCAGTAGTGATCAAGTTTGAGGTTAGGCACTCAAAGTCTCTAAGTTAATGATGGGTTTGCTTTAAGCATTTTACCAAAATAAACATTTGTTATGACATAACCGGCTTGGAAGAGGTAAAGTCTCAAGCATAACTATTTTGGTTGAAGTATTTAGGGATGGCCTCGACCATTGTGCAAGGTTGGAAGGCATTGTGAACGTTTGTATTTTTGAAAATTTGAAATAAGCTACTAGAGGACAGTGATTCAATTAGTTAATATTTTGTGTTTTCCTATATTTGGTTGAACAGAAGGATCAGACCTATGCTATGCTCTAGCTAGTGCTTATGACCTTACTTCCTTGTTGGTGTGGTAGATTGTAGTGTGTGAGTGCTAACTGCAGGTGTCTTTATAGTTAATTGTTTTGTTTTCTTTCAAATTTTGTTTTGACCGGTAAAATTGGCCAGTATGGAGTTCTAGACTCATTTCCCACCGTACCCAGTGTATGGCTACTTGGGAAATGGAGCTAGACTCCCTGTATATAGATACAGTAGGAGTAGGGAGGTGTAGGAATGCAAGAGAAATGGAAAAGAACTGCTCCTAGGCGGGCTTGACAGTGCCCGACTAGGACAGTCATTTACCAGTGCTAAAAGGCACTTCATTTGCAGGGTGAACTTCTCCAGGGTAAACCCTGTGGTAGAAGTGTGGAGGAAGGTCCCACAGTGGCCTGGACCCAAGGAGGAGACTCCAACATTTGGGAGACCAAAGAAAAGCTTTGACAGACCTACCAGGTGGCAAGGAAATAGATAAAGAACCCCAGTTTTTGCAAAAAGAGGAGAAGAGTCCTGTGTACGGCCAGTCAAGAAAATTGGGATTTGAAATCTTGTAAAGGATGTAATAGGGATTAAGAATCAGGTTTCTTTGGAAAAGTTGGGAGCAGTAGCATAATCTTCCTCAGCTAGGAGACCTAATTGGGCCTCAAGACTACTAGTCCTTCTCAAACCCTAAACTAGGTTTTGGGTGAGCGACGGAGAAATAGAGTTAGATGGTGGTCCAAGAAGCATGGTAGGATGCAAGGAAGCATGTGGAAAGGTAGAGACAACCCTGCAAATGCTTAGATGTGTGTTGGAAGAACTTGACCTTTAGGGTGGATTAAGGGTTAAGGTGAACAGAAGGAAAATATCAAGAATTGGTTGTGTTGTTGTTGACAAAGGTTGGAAGAGGGAATGGAATAGAACCAGGGGGTCTGAAGATGAGTCAGAACCTAGAGGTTGGGTGGTGAAAGAAACCACATTAGGGAATTGTTGAGTTGACACCCAGAGCAGGGAAGTGTGAGGCTTCCATCCAAACCCTCTTACACCAGATTGGTATCAAAGCAAGTTAAAGATTTGGGAGAGAAATCTTGCATGCCAGACATTGAGTCAATTGATTCTACCACCATGGTGACAAATGCGGAATTGGCCAAGATGGTTGAAGAGCAAGAAGAAGACAATAAGTAGTTGAGGGAAAGAATAGCCCAACTTGAGGCAGCAGTGAGGAGTGCACAGTTTGAGGGAAGAATTCCAAAAGAAGAAGAGGTTGTAGAGGAAGACAAGACCCCTGAAGCTGACCCTGTTTTGAAGGAGGAGCCTTTCTTGAAGGCATTGAAAGCCTTGAGTGGAAAAGCACTTGAAGGCATACCACTATTTAATGGAAAGATGGAACCAGACCTAGTCATGGATTGGATAGAAGGCATGGAGAATCACTTTGAGTGTGACGGAGTCACTGAAGCACAGAAGGTGAAGGTTGCTAAGTCAAGATTGAGAGGATCAGCCTTAACATGGTGGAAGTTTGTTTAGACAGAGAGGGAAAAAGAAGGCAAACAGCTCATATCAACTTGGAAAGGAATGGTTGCTAAGGTAAAAGAAGCCTACATGCCTGATGACTATGAAATTCAACTACACAAGAAGAGACAAAGCCTAAGGCAGAAAGAACTAGATGTGAATACTTATACTGAAGAGTTCCAAAAGTTTTGCATGAGGTCTAATGTGACAGAGGATGAGAGTCTCAAAGTGGCTAGATATCTTAATGGTTTGAAGTGGAATATCCAAGAGGAGATGGCTCTTTTAAGTCCTAAAAAAGTTCATCAATGTTATCAGCTGGCTATCAAGATTGAGGAAAGGAACAAGAGGAAGAAATATCAGGCTTCTAAAGGCAGAGGTAAAGGTAGAGATCATAGAGATCAAAGAGGACAGCGAGGAGGTTACCAAGGTAGAGGTAATGACCAAAGAAACCAAGGAGAATCAAAACTCACTGAGCATGGAGGTGAAACTTCTTCAAGAGGAGGATTTAATAGAGGAAGAGGACCTCAAGGAGGTTCAAATAGAGGAAGAGGAGTAGGCAGGAGTAATTCCTATTTTGCAACCATGAAATGTTATCATTGTGGTCAAGTTGGACACCCAACTTATAGATGCCCAGAGAAAGCTCCTTCTTCAAGCAATGAAAAGAGAGTGGCCTATGCACAAGAGGACACCATGAGTCCTAATACAACTAAGATCAGTCATATTGAGTCTGAAAATGGAGAGAGTTTGATGTTTAGAAGAGTGTTGATAAGGCAACCAGTCAAAGAAGAACCTAAGCAAAGAAGAGCTCTTTTTAGAGTAAGGTGAAAAATTCTTGGTAAAGTATGCAAGGTCATTGTAGATTCTGGTTCTATAGATAATATAATCTCAAAGGAGGTAGTAACTAAATTGAAATTGAAGAAAGTACCCCATACCAATCCCTATAAGGTCACATGGCTTAACAAAGGGCAAAGTGTCTTGGTAAATGAACAAGTAACAGTGGAGTTTTCTATTGGAGGGTACAAGGACAAGATTGTTTGTGATGTTTTACCCATGGATGCATGTCATCTATTGTTGGGTAGGCCATGGCAGTATGATAGGAGTGTTGTGTATGATGGTAAAGAGAATACAATTTCATTTAAGAAGGATGAGAAGACTTTTAAGTTGCAGTCACTGTCAGAAGAAGATGAAGGATAGTCCAAGACACCAAGTGTGCTCCTTAGTAGTGGAAAAGAGTTCCTCAACACCCTACATGAAGGTGGAGAAGGATATGTTGTGTTATTGCAGTCCAAAGAGGAAAAGGAGATGGAAAAACCAGTCATACCAAGAGCAGTCCTGAATTTGCTTAACAAGTACAAGGATATTGTAAGTGATGGTACACCTACAACCTTACCTCCAAGGAGAGATATTACCATCAAATAGACTTCATACCTGGAGCATCATTACCTAACAAAGTAGCATATAAGTTGACACCGCATCAGAACTTGGAAGTAGCCAAACAAGTGCAAGAATTGTTGGATCAGAATTTGATACAAAAGAGCATTAGCTTGTGTGTAGTACCAGTAGTCTTGGCAACCAAGAAGGGAGGCAAATGGAGGTTATGTATTGACTCTAGAGAAATCAATAGAATCACAATTAGGTACAGGTTTCAAATTCCTAGAATTGAGGACTTAATGGATTGTCTTGGAGGGGCTCAATATTACACAAAATTGGATCTGCAAAGTGGATACCATCATATCAGAATTAAGGATGGTGATGAATGGAAGACAATATTCAAGACAACAGATGGTTTATATGAATGGAGAGTGATGCCATTTGGCCTTTCCAATGTGCCTAGCACATTCATGAGACTCATGAATGAAGTACTAAAGGATTTCAGAGGAGTGTGTGTGGTTGTATACCTGGATGACATCCTAATCTTTAGCAAGACAGCAGAGGAGCATCTCAAACATGTGGAATTGGTCCTTAGCAGATTGCAAGAGGAGAAGTTGGCTATCAACTTGGAAAAATGTGATTTTTTCAAACAAGAACTTGTGTACTTGGGTTTTGTAGTGTCTAAGGGATCATTGAAGATGGATCCAAGTAAGGTGGAGGCAATCATAAGCTGGCCTACACCAACAACAAGGACTGAGGTAAGGAGTTTCCATGGATTGGCCCAATTCTATAGGAAATTCATAAGAAATTTTAGTGGTATTTGTGCACCGGTTTTAGAGACAATAAAAGGTGGTGTGAAAACCAAGTTTGTGTGGACTCAAGCAGCTAAGAGAGGGTTTGAGAAACTGAAACAAGAAGTAGAAACTCAACCCATACTTTTACTACCTAGCTTTGACAAATTGTTCACTGTTGAGTGTGATGCAAGTGGAGTGGCAGTTGGAGGAGTGCTAAGTCAAGAGGGCAGACCTGTAGCCTTCTTTAGTGAGAATCTTAATGAAGCAAAGAAGCAATACTCAACCTATGACTTGGAACTTTATGCTTTGGTTCAGTCACTTAGGAAATGGAGGCATTATCTTCTACCCAAGGAGTTTGTAGTCTTTATAGACAACGAAGCACTTAGCTATATGAATACCCAAGAGAAATTGAGCAATAGGCACTTGAAGTGGATAGAATACATCCAAGCTTTTACCTTCACCATCAAGCACAAGAAGGGGCAGATGAATAAAGTACCAGATGCATTTAACAGGAGGTTATTGACAGTTCAAGAGATACAAGTGAAAAGCATAGGGATTGAGAGCTTTAAAGATCTCTATGGAGAGGATGAAGATTTCTCAGAGGTCTATAAGGTATGTTTAAACTTTGAGAATCACTTTCATAGTCAGTATGTTGAATATACATTGCAAAGTGGATTGTTGTTTAAAGGAAACCAATTATGTGTTCCTAAAGGGTCAATGAGAGAAAATCTGATCCAAGAAAAGCATAATGGCATTCTTAGTGGGCATTTTGGCATCAATAAGACTTTAGAACTAGTACAAAGGTTCTATTATTGGCCTAAGTTGGCAAGAGATGTTAGAAAATATGTGGAACAATGTGTTGTATGCATGAGAGCTAAGGGAGGAGCTAGTAATGCTGGTCTTTATCAACCCCTACCAATTCCAAATAGACCTTGGGAGTGTGTGATTATGGATTTTGTGGTAGGCCTTCCTAAGACCAAAACTGGTTTTGATAGTGTGTATGTAGTGGTGGAAAGATTTAGTAAGATGAGTCATTTTACACCTTGTAAAACTACTCATGATGCTAGTTACATAGCTCATCTCTTTTTCAAGGAGGTTGTAAGGATTCATGGATTACCTTTAAGCATAGTTTCGGACAGGAATGTTAAATTCATGAGCCATATTTGGAAGACTTTATGGAATAGGTTGGGAACCAATCTGTCATTTGGATCTGCCTATCATCCTTAGACCGATGGCCAAACAAAGGTGGTTAATAGGGTGCTAGGTAACCTACTGAGGTTTCTAACAAAGGAGTATGGACAGACTTGGGATACGGTCATCTCACAAGCTGAGTTTGCCTATAATGATAGTGTCAATAGAACTACAGGAAAACGTCCTTTTGAGGTTGTGTATGGAAAGCACCCAAGAGGTATTTGTGAGCTTAAAGATTTAGGATCCATGGAACATAGAAGTGGACATGCTCAAAATTCCAATCAGACCATGAAAGAGATATAGGAGCAGGTGAGGAAGACAGTCACAGAAGCTACCCAAAAGTTGAAGGACAAGGTAGATCAGTCAAGGAAGGATGTCCAATTTGCAGTGGGTGATTATGTCATGGTTCACCTCAACAAGTATAGGTTGCAGAAGGGAGTCTCAACCAAGCTATAGATGAAGAGAGTAGGACCATGCAAGATCTTGGCCAAGTATGGAAAAAATGCATATAAGATTGACTTACCTACTGACTTAGGAATCTCACCAGTTTTCAATTTTGCTGATTTGATCAAATATAAAGGATCAGTCAAGGAAATGGATCAGGAGAGTCAAGAGGTCTTCAAGGACATCAGCAACATGTCACCACCCAATCAGGACAAGCAACAAGCTAAGAAGATCTTGGAATCCAAGGTGCAAAAGTCTACAAGGCACAAGGTGTAAATGGAGCACCTAATCAAGTGGAAGCATAAACATGAGTTGGAAGCTACATGGGTCCAAGAGGATCAGTTCAAGAAGCTTGGAATTGATTTGTCCCTGCTCTCTCCTTCTACTTCTTAGTGTTTTTGTTGGGAGGGGGAGAATGGTGCAGGAGCACCTCTAGGAAACACCTAGGAAAGACAAGTTTTGGAATGTTTTTATTTTTTTTTCTATTATGGTCATGTGGACCATTGCTCTAGGAGTTAGATTTGGAATAAGGTTAGCCATTAGCTATCAGTAGTGATCAAGTTTGAGGTTAGGCACTCAAAGTCTCTAAGTTAGTGATGGGTTTGCTTTAAGCATTTTACCAAAATAAATATTTGTTATGACATAACCGGCTTGGAAGAGGTAAAGGCTCGAGCATAACTATTTTGGTTGAAGTATTTAGGGATGGCCTCGACCATTGTGCAAGGTTGGAAGGCATTGTGAACATTTTTATTTTTGAAAATTTGAAATAAGCTACTGGAGGACAGTGATTCAATTAGTTAATATTTTGTGTTTTCCTATATTTGGTTGATCAGGAAGGATCAGACCTATGCTATGCTCTAGCTAGTGCTTATGACCTTAATTCCTTGTTGGTGTGGTAGATTGTAGTGTGTGAGTGCTAACTATAGGTGTCTTTATAGTTAATTGTTTTGTTTTCTTTCAAATTTTGTTTTGACTGGTAAAATTGGCCAGTATGGAGTTCTAGACTCATTTCCCACCGTACCCAGTGTACTGCTTCTTGGGAAATGGAGCTAGACTCCCTGTATATAGATACAGTAGGATTAGGTAGGTGTAGGAATGCAGGAGAAATGGAAAAGAACTGCTCCTAGGTGGGCTTGATAGTGCCCAGCTAGGACAGTCATTTACCAGTGCTAAAAGGCACTTCATTTGCAAGGTGAACTTCTCCAGGGTAAACCCCGTGGTAGAAGTGTGGAGGAAGGTCCCACAGTGGCCTGGACCCAAGGAGGAGACTCCAACATTCAAGAGACCAAATAAAAGCTTTGACAGACCTACCAGGTGGCCAGGAAATAGATAAAGAACCCCAGTTTTTGCAAAAAGAGGAGAACAATCCTGTGTACGGCCAGTCAAGAAAATTGGGCTTTGAAATCTTGTAAAGGATGTAATAGAGATCAAGAATCAGGTTTCTTTGGAAAAGTTGGGAGCAGTAGCATAATCTTCCTCGGCTAGGAGACCTAATTGGGCCTCAAGACTACTAGTCCTTCTCAAACCCTAAACTAGGTTTTGGGTGAGCGATGGAGAAATAGAGTTAGATGGTGGTCCAAGAAGCATGGTAGGATGCTAGGAAGCATGTGGAAAGGTAGAGAAAACCCCACAAATGCTTAGATGTGTGTTGGAAGAACTAGACCTTTAGGGTGGATTAAGGGTTAAGGTGAACAGAAGGAAAATATCAAGAATTGGTTGTGTTGTTGTTGACAAAGGTTGGAAGAGGGAATGGAATAGAACTAGGGGGTCTGAAGATGAGTCAGAACCTAGAGGTTAGGTGGTGAAAGAAACCACATTAGGTAATTGTTGAGGTGAGACCCAGAGCAGGGAAGTGTGAGGCTTCCATCCAAACCCTCTTACACCAATCAAGTTGCAAATATCTTCACAAAGGGTCTTCCTAAGGATACTTTTGAGTATCCCCAGGAGAAGTTAGGGATTATTTCCCCTCCTTTCAATTAGATGCATAAGGTTATGCATCAATCTAATGGATTTCAATATTCATTCCTTGTTCTAGACTAGTGTTGGTGGCTACCTCTCAGGGGGAGTAGGTAGTGGCATTGTTGGTTGTTGTAGTTAGGAGGAGTAAGTGTTTTCATTATGTTGTATGTTGGTGCTAAGGTTGCAAATTAGTTATTGTCCTTTAGATGTGTTTCCCTTATGGGATAGAAAGTATGTGTGATTGATGTCAAAGGGAAGAAAATAAATGAAAATATGTGTTTCCCTTTGCCATTGATGTCAAATGGGGAGATATTTAACTAAAATCCCTTATAAAGTAAGGGGGAGAAAGAGAAAGTGTTGGAAAGAGTTGATGCTAGTGTAAGGGGGGGCATTGTGCACTAATGTGTAGTATCTGAGTTGTTGGTTGTTTTTTATGGTTTTTAATATCATGTGTTGTCATCAATGAAAAGGGGGAGATTGTTGGAAGTTTCTTTAGCCATTGATGTCAACATATTTTTGTTGTTGCATTAATTTCAACCTATGAAGATGCTTTGATTGGTTGTGTTATATTTTCATTAGTAGTTTCATAGATGTCAACCTCTAGTGTTGCTTTGATGTTTTCATTAGTAGGTGGTTGAGATGTTGAGAAGGTGTTGTAGATTTTGATATCATGTTTGTGATGCTTGGTTTCTAAGTGCTATTGAGAAAATTTGAATAAAAGAGGAAATAGTATGGTAAAGAGTGTTCAGTGTGGAAGAGTAGTGTTCAGTGTTTTGCTTTGCATTTCTTCATGGTTGAAAATCTTCTTGTGTGGTTCAGATATGTTGATTAGAGGTGTTAAAAGGTGTTATATCCATAATTTCATGTTCTAGATTGTTCAATAGAAGTTGTGTTCACTAGTGTGTGAATTGTGATGTAGTGTTGTCTAGGAGAAATGGTTTTTCTCTGCATTTCTCCACATTGTGGTTTTAATTTTTGGAGATTTGGAAGTGTGCTTATATTATTTATGTCTATCTTCAATCTAAGTTGTTTAAGTTTTGTTGCTCTACAAGGTTGAATTCATTTGTTACAGTGTGTGGAAGGTTAACCAAGTGTATAGAATGAGCATGTTCTTCAAGTGTATGATGTTACGAAGGAATTTTTAGATTTTAGGTTGTTGTTGGAATATTCTATATTGAATTTAAGTTTTGTGTGTGGTCCTTGAGTCATCTTTGGATTTGGTGAAGTGTGTACTTAAATGTTTAATGGTGTTAACACACGTTCAACCAAACTTGGTTGTTTACACTAATTTTGGATATGCTTTGGTATTTGTTGAAGCATGGTGTGGCATGTATATGTGGATTTAGGTCCAAGTTAAGGTATGATGTGCTCCACCTTCATTCCTCTTCATCACATGAATATTTTGTGCTGGCCTAATTTAAATTTGCATGTTTGAGGTGCATAGCTGACCTTGTAGATTGTTTTCAAGGTTGAATATGGTATATATGTGTGATGAATTGTTGAAGGAAGTTAGAGTAAGGTTTTTGATTCAAATTGTGATGTGAAGTATGAAAGTACAAAATCCAGTGTGAGCTTTAATGGCTAAGACTACTACAAGCTATGAGTAGAAGTTGTCTACATTCTACAAATAGAGTGTGAATATTCTGGTGAAGCAATGGTGAACCTTTTTTATTTCTTTGAGATGGATTTCTCATTGTAACAATCTTCTATCTTCTTATTTCTAATATGGTAGTGAGCCATTCTTTATTCTAGGCATGGAGCCCTCTAGTAGTGAGCCTTGTTATGCCTTGCGTAACCACCCCATCTTTTGCCTTGGTCAAAATGGGTCCCCCTTTATGTTTTATCCTTGGTTGTTTTTCAAAAAAAATTTGGAGTCTTTCTTTTCCAAGACTTTGTTTTTATTTGGTTTGTTCTATCGAAACCGGAACCAGAACTAAATTGGGTTTTAAAAATTCTTTTAAAAACTCATTCTGATTCCCATCCCGACAGTCTTTCTTTTGACCTTTTTGTTTTGTCTTTGTCAGAGCCGGAGCCGGAGTGGAAGTTAAGTCTGGAGTTATTCAAATTTTAAAAATCGAATTCCATCCCGCCTCTGCCTCCGCTTTTGGGTCTTTCGTTTTAAACTAGGTTTTGTATGTTAAGTTTTCTTGTTTCGGTCTTTTTGTTTTATTTTGATGTTTTGTTTTGCTTTATTCTTTGTCGACGGAACTAGACCCGGAATGGGAACCAAGTTGGAAAGTTAAACAAGTTTTCGAAATTAGTTTTCATTCTGATTCTGCTCTTGTTGTTTCTTTATCGTTGACTTTATTGAAGTCGCAAAGTAGTAATATGCCAGTTCCTTCTACAGTTCTGACTCCGCTCTATTGCATTAATGACAAGTGTCATACATGTGTGAAACTCTGAGTTTTTACCTTAATTAAGGATTAACGCGTAGTTATGACCATTATTATTAAGAGATTGAAGAGTGAACTAGAGTTGCAGTGAAGCTTTTGTGCGAGTGAATCGATTGAAAGAGAGACTGTTGCACACGGATTGCTTCAAGAAGTTAACCTATTTATTTGCGTTCGAGGTAGGGTTTTCTATTCTCGTTCTTCTTTTTATTTTTGTATTTTCCATTTCTGTTCATCTTGGATTGTTTGGTTTCATGTGAATTCCTCTGTAAGTTCGTGTGTTTCAGTTTGTTTCTCTTTTTGTTTAAGTTTTCTTTTTTTCATTTGACTTTTCTGGTTTTGTTTCCTATCTGTTTGTTTTTAACACGGTCATTTTCACGTTTTAGTCGTGACTGCTTCGTGTTTCCCTAGTTTTTAAATGTGTAGGTTAATTATTGTTCCACAGTGAGTAGGGTTTGGTAAATTGTTGTTTTTACTTAGAAATTTATTGC
Organism: Sequoiadendron giganteum; assembly: GCA_007115665.2. Taxonomy (NCBI): domain Eukaryota; kingdom Viridiplantae; phylum Streptophyta; class Pinopsida; order Cupressales; family Cupressaceae; genus Sequoiadendron; species Sequoiadendron giganteum. Next base: position 261,842,498 of record CM021107.1, read on the forward strand.
GCATTCAATCTGGTTAATTTAGAAGGGTTAAATTTGTGCCCTAGTTATTTGAAATCGAGGGTTTTTAGTTTAGGGTTTTCATGCATTTCTATGTTTGTGTTTTTTTAATTTAAAAATGATGCCCTAAAAAGTACAGTCACCTTTTGGTCATATGGGGATGGTCTTATTAGGTTATGTTTAAGCCCCCTTTCATTTTGATATGACCTAATCCTTAAATCATGAAGTTATCTATCAAACTGTTAAAATCACTTATGATTTCATGGTTATTTTAGGCGAAAGCGAGATTGGAATGAATCTAGACTTTGAACCATGTTTTACAATAAGTATTGATTCCATTTCCATCCCATCTCTGACTCCGCTTATAGTGAGAAGAATTCTTTCAAAATAATGATAACTTGGTCAGAAGCATAATCAAAACTGAATATGAAATTAGAAAATTTGAAAGAAACCAAATCAGTTTCCATTCGGATTTTGGTTCCGGTTACTATTCCAGTTCTGACTCCGGTCCTGCTTGTTATTACTATAATCTTAATAACGGTTTTGGCTCCGAGCCTAGTAGTGTTTCAAAAGAGACTATTTAGAATTTTTTTTGTGCTTGATTTCACCTCCGCTATATATATAAAGGGTAAGGTTTTGAAGCATATTTTGTGATGTTTATTCAAGGATCTAATAAGAGGTTTTTTTGCAGGAAAGCTAAAGAATGTCAGGAGTATCAAGAGAAGCTTCCCAGAGGAATCAGCCTGCAGAAACATCAAAGGCAGCAACTAAGCCTAAGAAGATTAAGTCGGAGCAGATACCTTATACTTTGAGGTATAATCATAGGGGTCCTGTTGTCACTGCAAGCAAAGTGGAATCGGATTGGTTTGATATAACAGACACCAATCTAGGCTTATACAATTTTGGGGAGTTGTATTCAAAAACATTCGCTGAGGATATAACAGGGAGAACTCAAAGAATAGTTGAGTCTAGCTTGGCTCACATCACCTTATTTCCTCTATCTACCCAGTGCCCGGAGTTGATTATGACAGCAGCATGGGCTTACAATTTGACCACTAGGAAATGTATGGATTCACAGGATAATGTAATCATTGATCTAACCCCTCAAATGTTTCAACACATGTTTAGTGTCCTGGATCCAAAGAACCTGGTACAGTTCAAGGAGGAAGAAGCTTTAGAGATATATAGCAAACACAAGGAGGCCAACAAAGCTCACTTGAATAAGAAATGGTTGAGAACAAAGAAGAAGTCTCTGACCAAGCTTCATGATCAACCAAAGAGGGCAGAATTCTACAAAGTAGTATCAGACTTGATAATGATGTTGTCTAGATCCTTTGGGAAGAGGGATGCATTTCATTTTGAGGAATGGATGTTTCCCTTCATTCAGACCATCTTTAATGGAAAACAACAGTTTGATTGGCCAATGGTTGTCTCTAATGTTATTCATGATCAGTTAACTAGAATAAGGGAAACCAAGAGCTTTTTTATGACTTCTTATGTTGTTTATGCAGCAGCTAGAGGAGGCATCTTTCCAGGTTTGAATAGAGTGGGAATATTGGGAGAAGGTGATGGACAAAGAAATGTATGGGATCATTATGATCATCTATCTCTACAAGTATCTGAAACACAATTTAGAAGGGTTAAAGATGCATTCTTATATGTAATCATTAACCAGCTTAATGGAGATGCAGGATATAGATTGAGCCAAGAAGCTATGGCCTTTATCACGGAATGGGGATGTTGGTATATCCAATACCCCAAGTTCACTTATTTCAGACTGGTTGGATTTGAAGGTCATCCCCACTTGCTTCCAAGATGTTGTAGCAATAGGATGGTTCTAATGGAATTTGTATATCAAGCTCTAGGGGTCAATGCCAGATTTGGGTTGAAGCACAAAACAGGGTGTCATAAGTTTCCCATGCAATTGGGTGAATACAGCTACCAACATCTTGTGGGGGCTAAGGTAGTTTGCAATGAATTGATACATTTGAAGCTAGGTTTGTACACTGCTCAACAACACTTTGACCCAAAGAAGAAAATGAATGCTTTTATGCCTTTGGTTTTTGACAAACATTTCAACCTACTAGAAGACTTCTGGAGTGATCTACAGGATGAGTATGACCTTAGGAAAAGGAATTATGAGAGGTTTCCTATTGCACTCATGATAGAATTTGGGATCAAAGATGGCATCCCTGATACATTAGTAGATGATGGAGTGGTGTTAGATCCATCATATGAAGCATTAAATATTGGCACCAAAAGCTTGGATCCGATGAACTGGGATGGTGATGAGACCATTGACATCAAACAAATAGGGAGGCTAGTTTTGGATAGAAGTATCCACTGGGTTGTCCTAAGAACCAAAACTCCTCAGGAACTGACTCCTAAGAAGGGGAAGGGATATAAAAGAATCAAGAGGAAATTTCCTTCAAAGGAGCCTTTGGATTTCTTCCCTCCTAACATTGAAGAGATTGAGCTCGAAGCCTCTACTCAAGATGAACCAGAGGTACAGGAGAAGGAGGCCCAAACAGAACCCGTGGCTTCAACACCAGCATTAGGTGAGTCATCTACTCAAGTCCCACTTACAAAGCAGCAAAGTGAAGAAATGCAAAGAGGCACTCTTTATGATACAGCTGAGACCTTGAAGGGAAAAGGAGCAGAGGTGGAGATCCATGATGTGGGAATGGACTCTAATGAGACCTTATCAGAGAAAGATGCGCAAGAAAAGATGCCTCTAGAGGAGGAAATTGAGCATATTTTGACTGAGGAAGATCAATGGGCCCTGTTTGAGGGGGCAAAGAAAGCCTCAGATGCTCAAGCACATGCAAAGGCCATAGAGAAGCAAGAGGCAATTGATGCTAAGGCACAAGCTGATGCCTTACTCCAACAACAACAGGTAGAAGCCAAACGAAGAGCTGATGAAATAGAAAAGCAGCAAAGGCAAAAGGAGCAGGAGCTCAGGATCAAAGAAGAAAATGATAAGTTGGAGTTAATACAGAAAATTCATGATTTGGAGGAAGAAAAGGCAAAGCAACAAAGCGAAAGAGAAGTTCTTGTGAACAAATTTAAGCTTGTTGAAGAGGCCTATAAAAAGAAAGAGGAATCAGAACGAATGCAAAAGGAAAAGGATGTTGAGGAGTTGATTAAGCAATAAAATGAAAAGGAATATGCCAATAGAATGAGGGCATTAGAGGAAGAGAGAAACCGGGAACTGGAGAAGAAGAGATTAGAAGAAGAAAAGTTGAAAAAGGAAGAAGAAGAAAAGAGCATACAAGAACAGAAGGATAGGGAGGAAGCTGAAAAGCTTGCTCAGACAAATGTGGAGCAAGAACAACAAGAGAAACAAGGGGTTGATTCTCAACCTCAAGTAAATGTGCAACCACCCTCTACTACTACTGTTGCTTCTTCTTCAACTATAATGACCACTACTCCAAGTGTTCCCACTTGGTTAAAATTGGATCTTTAGAAGAGATTAGTGACACCTTCATAGCCTCTCAATTGGGATGATATGATGAAGAAAATTCAAAAGGAAAGGCCTAAGAAGAAGGCCAAAATCCTACATTCCACTAGGCTCACCGATAGGGGAGAAATTGTTGTTGAATGTGCCATACCAATGACAGACAAGGATGTAGGAGATATGCAATTGACTGATTACAAGTTGGGCACTATTAACTTGGGAAGACCCACAAGGGTTCAATAGATGAACTTAATAGATGTGGTAGCTTCATCCACTAAATCCAGAATGATGAAAGATAAGCAGAAAAAGGATGAGCTTAAGGCTCAATTAGATCAATTGCATTCTTTCTTGAAAAGTGTTTCTACTCTGAGGTCACCACAAATTGCCACCATTGAAACACCAATTTTTCTTAGCAAGAAAGAGGCAGATGATTTGGTACAGGTAAGGAGTAAGGCAGAGATGTTGGATAGGTGGACTAATAAGATAAATCAGGAAATAAGTGAGGTGTTGGACAACAATTTTGAGTTTCATAGGATGACAGAGGAATTTATAGAGGAAATGAACCAGTATGTCAAAGTATTGGGAGAACGAGAGGAGGAGTACATAGGATATAGTCAGAGGCTGAAGGAGGTTAGTGAATTTCCAAAAACCACTCTTCTAGAACAGTCAATACTTGAAGAGGACAATAAAGATTTCTTGGAAAAGACTTCCAGCATACTTCGGTTTAGGTCTGACTTTTTTACAAGCAGAAAAATGAAGTTCAAGATTCTGTCAAGGATCTGAATGAACATTTTGAGGAGTTGGAAGCACTTATTGTTGTCATAGTAAATGTTAATATACCGGTAAAAGAGGGCCTACCTTTGAGCCAAATAAAGGAGAAATGGGATGATAGGTTTAAAGAGGTCATGCAAAAAGGAGATGATGGTGAAGATCTGTTGTTAGATCGGTTAAGGGATATTAAAGAAGAGATAAGGGCAGCTAAGAGGGAGTTAACAAAGCTAAAAGACATGAGAGCATTTGATGTTGCGGAGTTATAGGATCAAGTTTGAACACAACTAGGTTGATGGGCCGGATTTGGAGGTGCTTCAACAAGTCTTCTCTAGTTATGATGAGTACACTATAGAGCAGGCTTCGCATGCATAATTGATAACCTCATGCATGCATGGTTTTCTTTTTTCTCCTTTGCATGCATAACTAGCAATTTGTGGGCGTATGGATTTCTTTTCTCCTCTCTATTATTTTCTTCTAGTTTAACTGAGTGATCAAGGCGGGAACTAGAGATCAAATTGATCTGAGTTTCCAAGAAGACTTTAATCCCTAAAAGGGTGGATCGACCTAAAATAGAAGGGACTCCAGATTTTTTTGTATATCTATAAATACATGTGAGTTATCATATTGTAAGGGTCGGTTGATGAGAATAAGATTAGCCACTTGATAGTAGGAGATAGAATTTTTGTAGTTTTTACAAAGATACTTTGTTACTTTATTTACAATTGAATATAATTATAGGTTTATACGCAATATGGTAATGGAATTGAGTTTTGTTGGATAAGGTTGATGAATTATAATCTATCTGTATGCTAGTGATTGTGTTGAAGCATAAGAGTTTCTTTTGTGATGAAAATCCTTAGAAGAAACCAGATTTAAAGATTATTTCATTAAATTGTCTGTGAATTGAATTTATTGAAGTCTGTTGATCTATGGTCTTGGCAACGAATGAGAGTGTGTTCTTTTATCTTTGAAATATTTATGATGTGTGTTTGTGATGTTAAATTAAGCACCTTAGATGCATGCAATACTATGGACTATTTTGTAAATTGTATCATGCTATGGTTTTCTTGATCTGTTGGAAGAACATTCATTGTTGGAGATATCTGTCTGGATATTAGATAAGTTTTATTCATGTTTACTGATGTACGCCTTGATCTATCTTTTTCTTTTATTTAGAAACCCCCTTTTCATTAAAGACACTTTGATGGATAAGTCATTGCTTGCATTCCTTATTACTAGCAAAGGCCCCTTGAATACTATAGTTGCATGGACCAATTGAGTGACACCAGACAGTTGAGAACCAACTACCAGGACCTTGGGAGTTAGGCTACTATATGTTTTCTTTCTTTTTCAGGAGAAATAGAGTAGAAATATTTTGTTTAACGTTGTTTGTGTCATTTTCACCATCAATAAGTCTATTATATTTGGTTTTGCAATTACTTTATTTCGTGAGCTAATCCCCATCATGGTGTTTCCCTTCTTGGGGTTTCCATGTAAATCTTATGTTCTCATGTGTATGGATTTTTTTGCATTACTATTTCTCATGTTTATATTCTGCTAATGCATGTTAATGGTTTAAAGGTTGTTAAGGGTTTAAGGATTAATGCATGTCTGAATGTTAATGAGGGTTTTGATGTTTTAATGTACAATTGATTCACCCTCGTATCATTTGTCTTGTGCATTCAACATGTAGCACCATCTTCAACATATTGGTCCTACTAGACCTTGCATTGCACCACCTCTTTATTATGTAGGTGGAGCCTACACTTTGCAAGCACCTTGAGAGGCTCGATCATGACCATCCCTGGGTCCTGAACCTGAAGTGCATTCCAATAAATTATATGATTATTACTTGGAATATAGTTCTTAAGGTATAAAACATGAAATACATTATCCATTCTAGCAAGATCTGGTGGTAAAGTAATCATAAAGGCAACTGGATTAATTTCTTTAAGAGTTTCAAAGGAACCCACATAATAGGGAGCTAACTTGGAAGACTTCCCAAATTTGATTGTACTCTTCTAAGGCTTGACTCTCAATAAAAAAAATTATCCTACTAAGAAATATCTAGGTATGTGTTTTGCATTAGCATAATTATTATGTCCATCATTGGCTTCCACTAGCCTTTTCTTGATCAAACTAACATGTTCTTCCATTTTCGATAGCATTTCTAGACCAAGGATAATTCTATCTTCTAGCTTATCCCAGCTTATAGGAGTTTAGAACCTTTTTTTCGTATAATGCTTCAAATGGAGCCATTTTAATTGTGAAATTATATGAGTTATTATACATAAACTCTACAAGTAGAAGATAGTCCTCCCACTTATTTTGTTGATCCATGCAATATACTCTCAATAGATCATCTAACACTTGGTTTACTCTCTCCATCTGACCATCTATCTTTGGATGATATGTTGAAATTATGTTCAATTGAGTTCTAAGTGAGTTAAATAAGTCTTTCCAAAACCTTGAAGTCATGTGAGCATCCCTATCAGAGATGATCTTCTTTGGAACACCATGCAACCTAAAAACTTCTTGCACAAACTTTCAAGCTATGACTGATGCTCCATTAGTCAAATTCCTAGGTATAAAATGGACTACCTTGGTAAGTCTATCCACCACTACCAAGATTTAACTATGCCTATTTCTAGACATAGGAAGCCCCTACACAAAATCCATGCTGATGATCTTCCATTTCCACTTTGAAATCTCATGAGGGTATAGCAGTCCTACTAGGTGAGAATGTTTTGCTTCTACCCTCTAGCATTCTAGACACTCTGGTACATGCATTGCAACATCCATCTTCATTCCCTTCCAAAAAAATAGTATCTCAACATCAGCTAGAAGCTTCGTCACTCTTGGATTTCCTGAGTATGATGTTGAATGAATCTCTTTCCACGCCATATTCCTTAACTCTCCTGAGTTTGAAACATATATTCTTCCCTTGAATCTCAATAGTCTATCTAACTCAAAATGAAACCCATCATACATTGGATCTTGGGGGTTATCCATTATATTTTCTTGCATGCTCATAATATTTATCTCCCCTTGACTTTTTGCAACACTTATCTCTTGAAATCAGTTTGCACATAAATCATCGAATATGCCTACTTCAACTTAGGGAATTCGCAACTTGGTTTTCCTTGCCCTTGATGTAACTGATCTTGAAGTCATAATCTGATATTATTTCTAGACATCTCCTCTAACAATAATTTAAGTGGGGTTGGGAAAACAAGTGTTTGAGACCTTAATGGTCTAACCTTTGCTCAAAAGGTTTCCATAGCAAATAATGTCACCACATTTGCAATGCATGCACAATTTTTGCCAACTCAATATCATAGGGAGAATAATTTTTCTCATATTTTTTCAACTTCCTGGACTCATAGGAAATAACCCACCCATCCTACATAAGTGTACCACCTAATCCATCTCCTAAGGCATCAGTGATGACAACAAATTATCCCTTTGTGTCAAGAACTTTCAAGATCAGCATTGAAGTTAACTTCTCTTTAATACGTTGAATGCCTCCTGAGATTTTTCTGACCATTCAAACCTTTTACCATTTCTTTTTAGATAAGTGATGAGATGGTAAATTCTTGAGAAATTTTCCATGAACTTCATGTAATACCCTACCAATCCCATAAAATTATGGACTTCATGCATATTTTTCGATGTTGGCCACTCTAAAACAACTTCGATCTTTGCAAGATCCACTACAATTCCACTGGTCAAGATTATATGGCCCAAATATTGTACTTCCTTCTAGAAGAAAGAACACTTAGAAATATTTCCATACAATTTATGTTCCCTTACCCACTAAAGAAAAAATTGTAAATTATGAAGTTTCCCTTCCTCATTCTCGAAATATATCAAAATATCATCAAGGAAAACAAGAAAAAACTTATCTAGACAATCTTTTAAAATGTTGTTCATCAAGTTCATGAATATTGCAGGTGTTTTCATCAATACAAAAGGTAGTGCTATGGACTTGTAATGCTCATATCTGGTGTTGAAGGTTGTCTGATGGATTTCCTCATCTTTGAGCCTCAACTGATCATACCCAGATTGCAAATAAATCTTTGAGAAGACTATTTCCCCACACATTTGATCAAAAAATTCATCTATACGTTGCAATGAGTATTTATTTTTTATCGTTGTTTTATTGAGAATGTAGTAATCTATTCACAAGTGTAATTTTCCATATTTCTTCTTGATAAAAATTATAGGTGCTCCCCAAGGTGAAACATTAGGTCTAATAAAACCTTTATCTAGTAGCTCTTACAATTGATCTTTCAACTCCATCAACTCTGTTGTGGTCATCCGATAAGGATCTTTGGATATTAGCTCTGATCTTGGTATTATATCAATAGAGAATTCAAAGGTTTTCTTGGGAGGTAATCCAAGAAATTTGTTTGGAAACACATCCTCATTTTTTTGGAGAAATGGGTACTTCTCCATGTCTGATCTTTCCTAATCCATGGATTCATCATCTCCCACATCTTGAAGTTGTTGAGACTCATAAAATATCAAGTCATCCTAAAAGATGAATTCACTATTATTATTTGATTCTTCTAATTCCTCCATTCTAACTACAAAGAGTTGACATCCTCTTAGCTTAGCTCTTTTTAACTACATGGCAAATATTTATCTTAACTTGACCTCCCTAGAATTTCCTTGCAGAAAAACTTTATTCCCTAGGTCATCTAGACATTCTATTGCCTTAGCAAAATAATCCACCTTGGCCCTATGTCTCCATAACCAATTGATCCCTATAATGATTTCATAGGACCCTAAGGGGGCTACATATAAGTTAACTTCTATTGAAAATTGGTAAATCAACCCTAGCTTCAAACAAGAACTTCTCTACCTAAGCTCTTGATTGGTTTGCATATTCGATTGAATAAGAATTTTCTATGTACCCACCATTTCTAGATATTGTACTTGATATTATAGGTGAGACAAAACATTATGTAGCACTAGTATCCATCAAAAATGTAATGGATACACCAAATAAAATACCCAAAGTCTCGATGGGATTGATTTGGTACTCATTCTAACAGTTGTCTAGTGCCACATGGATCCTTTTTTGGAAGGTTGCTTGCTAATATGGAAAGGGGTTCCCTCAAGGTTGTCAATCTTGATTCTTGTATGGACAATGACTCGCATAGTGGTCACCACCACATGAAAAACATCCTCCAGGAGGACCTTGCCTTTTTGAAGGATTCCTTGAGTTATCCCCATTTCTTTTGGAGTTATTATTATTGTCATTCCTTTTGTTCCATTCGGACTCATTTTGATTATTACAAGAACCCTTATCTCCCCTCTTATGATATTCCTTCCTGTCATTCCTTTACTTGAAAGGTTGGGATGTCTACGACCAATTAAATTTCTTGTGGTTTTTCTCCTAGTAGATATCCATGGAATTGAGCTTTTGTTCCTTCTTCATGGCCTTTTCATATACCCGGTTCGTTATGGTGGGACCATGCACATCCACCTCTCCACAAATTTGGGCATTTAATCCCATAATGAACTTCTTGATCCTGAATCTCTCATCCTTTTGGTATTGGGGAACATATTTCAAGAGGCATGTGAACTTCTCCCAATACTTATTCACAAAAGAATCTCCCTTCCTCAAATTTTGGAATTCCATGAGTTTCTAGTCAAATTAAATTTGGGGCAACCATCTTTTCCTGAAGATGGCTACGAACTCGTCCCATGTTAACTTCAAAGAACTCAAGCCCAGCTTCATTTTCTTGTTCATCTACCATATGGGTGCTTCTCCAGTTCATTGATAAGCTCACCAAATTGCCTTGGTCACTTCAAAGTAATTTTAGATCTCAAATTTTTTCTCCATTTTAGTGAGCCATGCCTTTGTGACATCTCTTCTCACTATATCTTCAAACTTCAATGGAGTAATTTTCTTCATATCTCTTGATAACTCCTTGGCCAATTGGTCTATTTTACCCTCATTTGACCTAGATTCAAAATGGGTTTCACTATGATCACTTTGAGTGTTATGCTCATGGCGATTATCTTCTTTGCCCTTAATGGTGGGTACCTTTCTAGTTCTACACCTAACTTCTCCCTCAATTTTATTGATTCTCTCCCTTTTTTTGTGCAACATAGTGAGAATTTGATCAAGTTTTGCCTCGAAATTCCCAGAAAGCTACCCTACTTCTTGTCTTCTATCTTGGTTGTTCCTAGTTCGAACCATTCTGGAGTTCTACGTCACCTAAAGTTTCTAGTTTAAATGTTTCAATTAGTTCCCAATTATTGCATTCATTCATTCAAATCAAAAATATTTACATACATTTCATTATAAGCAAAAGAGAGATTTTTGGACAATTTTTTTAAAACTCTTTTATTATATCAAAGATGGATTACATATCATCCTTATTTATTGTAATTTTTAGCATAGAATGACTATCCATTGTGGTCAAGAGGAGTATATCCCTCAAATTCCTCATCACTATCAAATTTTAGCACTATGACCTTGAGTGATGGATGCACTCACAGGTGCTCTCCCAACTCTTCCTATTTGTTCAAAGGGGTATTGATGCTTCCTTCACTTGGCATGTTTCTAGAATGAGATGGTTTATCTGACTCACCTTGCCTACATCCACTTCTTCTCTTGCTTAATTTGATTTATAGCATCATTAAGGGTTTTGGAGTCATAAAGCCATACCTCCTCATTAAGGTTATTTCCTTCTATGGTTTCTATTAGAGATTCACGCTCTTTGTTGGCCTTGTGATATCATTTGTTACCAATTATATATTGCATGGCAGTCATCTTAAGCCTCGCCATTCTGGCACATGAATATCTAAGCATTAGCCCCTATTAATGTTGGAGGTCAAACTTATATAGTGGGCTCATAGGCCCAAAGTGTGGAACCTAGTAGCTCTAATACCATATGTAACAACTACAACCATACAACAAGGAAATTACTAGGAATTTTAACCATAAACTAAATTAAACCATTCCATAAAAAATAGGATATAAAAATTTATTTCAATAATTGAAATTACAATTGCATAACTGAATAAATAAGCATTTCATAATAAACTCGTTTTACTTTTCGAACTGAAGAGAATAAATAACTTTTTCCTTTTAAATTTACTACATGAATGATTGTAAATAAATAAAATATAACATTTAAATTTTAAGGAACAAGGTCTGACATTATGTAATCAAGCAATAAAGTAATAATATTTAAACAAAATAGAGGATTACTTCCTCTTACTCAATTTCTTATCTTCTATTATCAAGTTATATGATTTGGGTTCATAAAATATCATAAGAAATAATAGGGATATACGATATTATATATATATATGTGTGTGTGTGTGTGTGTGTGTGTGTGTGTATTCAAGATTCGAGCAACTTAACATCATGCTCAATCCCCAAATTTTCATCAAGTATATAGTGTAATATGATATTTAGTCTTATTTGAGTTTTCCAAGGAAACACTAAATCAGTCTAGCCATTTCTCTACCATTTGCACTAAGTTTTCCTTTATGAATTCATGTATAATAGACTATATAAAAGATTACACCTATATTTATCCTTTCACTTTTTCTTTCAACAATGATAATAAAATTCTAATATAAAGTCTCATATTTCAAACTGTACATATTCTTAATATCAGAAACAATCAAAATAAACTCTTTTTTTAAACAAACTTAGCATCCTCTAACATGAACTTAACTGAGATTTCCTAACATCATGATATTAGCATAACACTAACTTTTAACAAAAAAACCTATTTCCTTCTCCTTTGAAAGGGAATTACAAGTTTAAAACAAAGAAAATCATGCCTGTAATTCCAACTCTTGGTTGCAAATAACTTCTTGAATACTCTAGCTTGGAAATGCAAAACTACCCTCCTTCACATAGACTAATAGCTACCTATAATAGAGAATATTATCTATTCTCCTTTGAATTCACCTCAAATATGGTAAATTTAAATTCTAAATGCTTCATAGAAAAAGCTATTAAGAATTATTAGCCTATTCCTTGCACCAACGTCCCAACCAAAACGAATAGGAAAAAGTTATAGGCTTATATAAGTAGCGCCCACTCCTCCTGTAGTTATGACAATTAATTACAATACCTTTATGTTCTCAATGGAACCCCCTCTTACTCATATTTAAATAACCAAATATAGTTAACTATTACCTCTTTTATAGGCTCGATTAGCTCCTTGGATGCCACAATTTATAAATTGTTATATGCACATTTAAGATGCAGTTTGAATGTTTTAGAAACACAGCTAAATTTTCCATGTGGCTATTCAAAAAAAAAAAAATACTTATAACAGGCTCAACACTCCTTCAACAGTCATATTCAAAGTGGTTTTAATGGAAATTAAGAAAATTAGTTTGCATCACCACTATGTGGATAATTAATTTATTTACTATAGCCAAGGATTTTGTTGGCTTTAAATGGTTTCATAACTTCTGATTACTATGTCACATTGTGGTTTTATTGTGCAATCTTAATGGATTAAAGTTGGCGCATAACATCTTTAAGTTTGTTTCTTGTTTATAGATAATAAATTCTTATACATGGGGTTGAGTACCTCCCCCGCAATTTGGCTTAAACTACTATCAATAGCATAATTCAAATATAACTTAAAATTAATTCAATGTTTCAATAATATTTCCATTTAATGGCTCTTATACTTTTGGTTGGTGGTTAATAAATATCTTATTATGATATTGGCTTAATGCCATATCATTAAATCATCACAATAGCCATCAATTAAGGATATTATTACTTTTGATGCACATTTAACATAATGTCGACATATAATATGTAACATAAATGTATGTATCTATAAATGTATCATTTAATTCCCATATATATATATATACTCATATGGATATACAAACAAATGATAATGTATAATCGTCAAATGTGTAAGTGTGTGTATCCATACAAGTATACACATACATATATATGTATCCTTCTTAATACCATTCATACATACATAAATTTATTTACATGCTATACATGAGATCATATCACGACAATTCGGCAATTAGAACAATCATGAAGATAATCAACATAATATGACTAGGTTGACTTGCCCAAAAGATGCAATTAATGACCAAAGAATTACTTGGTTTCAAAGGTATCCCATAACATGACCTACGGAATAAAATGGAACTTAGATAGCATTACTAGAAAAACCGTAGATTATACCCTTCTCCTAGGTGATACTCTCCCTCTCCCACTAGAGGGCGTGAATTCTTACTTGCATTTTCACTTAGAAAATAACCAAGTAGTTAGCTATAACATTTACATCATATTCATATCATTGTATATTTATCAATAATTCAATTAAATGTAAAGCCCATTATATTGCATAAAATTTATCATAGCATTTATCTTTCAAAGTTCCATAATCGCATAATTCATCATTGAATTTAATATAAGGTAAAGAGTAATTTGTAATTCAAAAGTGGGTGTAATAGGTAAAGCCAAAAAAAGAATTAAATAGTGGTTTAAGTGTTAATTATAAATTTTAATAGAAATTATTACCTTTCATAGAATTCTAGTTTTTTGTGACTATGGACCATGCATTCCACAATAACTTTATGAGTGTTGTGGCCAAAAAATAAAATAATGAAATCAACAAATGTGGAATGAATGCTCTACTAATGGATCAATTCAAGGGAAAAATTTGTTGGAAAGCTTTAAGGCCACATGGGTTGAAGTGATTGATTTGGAAGCCACGTGGGAGACTAAGTTAATAGTCACAATAATTTTACCATTGAGGAAGAGGTGCCAAAAAATGTGAATACCTTCTCTACATGTAATGACCTTTACAATGCAAATTTAGAGAGTTGTGGCCTCTACCAAGTTTGACCTTGCTTAGAATGTCCTCAAATCACTACAGAGTACCTCCTAATCATGCCTTCTATAGAATAACAATGAATTGGCCACTATTAATGAATATATCTATCTTCTAAGTGCTTGTTCTGATCTTTGATGGGGGCTCTAACGTGGCACAAATGTTAATGTTAGGTTGTTTTTAGTGTAATCTAGTATAGAGGAAAACACCTAAAAAAACCATAAATTCTAGTTTTGCACATTCCCTACGCTATGCACATGGGCTATTTTAGTATTTCCAATAACTTTTCTTGAATACTGATACCAATGAGTCATGCAAGTCAAGCAAAAACACACTCAATCTATAATATTGAAAAATAATAATACAATGAAAGAGTTGAATGATTAGAAGAAAAAATGGAATGATCTTCTCAATGAATAAGATTGTACATATAGGATAACTAGTTTGAGTACTATAGGATTTCCCAAATCAAGGTGGAAAAAATGCTCCACCAAGTGGAAAATAAGAAGTGCCACATATCTAAATAACTTACTAAATTTCATATAGTCATCTAAGGTGGCTTAATACATAAATTAGAAAAATAACTAAATAATAGTTCTACTCTAACACCCCCCCTTTAAGCTCATCTTAGGTGGGTACAAAGATGGATGGGTACTAAAAATTGGGCTTGGAAGGTACCCATGTACAAATTTATCATAAAGTGGAGTAAAGGAGAAAAACCCAGTGGAAAATAAATACCCCTCTCTAAAAGAGAAATGATGCAATGAAATAAAATGAACAAGTGAAGAAGATAGAAGGACTCGTGATGACCCCCCAAAGAATACTTCTATCACATAAGTACAAGAAATTTTCCCTGCATAGGAGAGAAAAAGAGATACTATGGAGCCCCCCATAAGATAATACAACCTACAGTGTTGAGTGATGCTTGAAGAAGAATGCAAAATGTGATCCCTATATTTTGAATAGCATTTCTTCCTCATGGAAGAAGACGAACTGCAAATAGGTGCTTGAAATCCTCCCATGTGAAAAGAATAGAAGTCTCTGAATGATGCAAAAGATCCAAAGACAATGGTGAAATCTTTGAAAGTTGCTCAAATGCTCCATGTGAAGGTTGATGTAGAATAAAAACCAAAGATTTGAATGGGTTGATAGCAACGTTGATATGGTTGTCATCAAAGGTGCTTGCTAAGTTTATAAAATGGGATTCACTAAAAAATTATGATGACTTGTAAGTAATCATCCCAATCAACTATAATGGAAACACAACTGTGAATATCTTTCTACCCTAAATCATGAGAAACCAATGATGTAGGAACACTCAATATTGAAGAAGTAGATTATGAAGGATATGTGATATTAGTGTAAGGTGAAGGAACCAATGAGGAGAATATAAATCCAAGTTTCAAATAGCCAATCTATATCTTCATATACATGTTGAAGGTGTCAATGTCCTCTATATTAAAACCATCATCAAATTCGGTGGAACCAAAAGAAGAAAAGGACTACAATCTAAAATTATGACGAACATGACCTGTGGAAATGATGTCTCTACTCTAGAAACCTCTAATGATCATGGAATGTGATGTGAACTCAACTATTTTTCCTGTTCCACTATGTGTAATCTAATAAATGGAAGGGAGAATATTGGATAAATAAGGTACATAAATTACATCATTGAATGTTCCTTCTCCAATTTCAATAAATCTTTTTCCAAGATTTGATATATAGGTGTTATTTTCTATCAATATTGGTCAAAATGAACATGGATCAAATGTGAAAAATAGTTCCATAGATGCAACCATGTGGTTTGATGCCTCTAAATCAAGAAGACACTTATGTGATGTTTTGTTTGCAGAAGCAAATAGTTTCATGCCCTTTTTCTTATCTTTATTTGAATATGCAGATAATGTGGATGGATAAGAGGAACAAACTCTTTTCCTAGATGTAGGAAACTAAATGTGATGTTGAATAATATGTCCAATTTCATCATTTTCCTTTTTAAATAATTGGTTTTCTTCATTCCCTTGTTTCTTATAATAAGTACATGTGGTACTCTCCTTATAATTTTTCCCTTTTGATGAGGGAGATGAATCAGATGGAGTCTCTGATTTTGGAGCTTTGGTACCCTAGCTTGATCCATAGTTTGTTTGTTTCCCTCAATTTTTTTCATTCCACAAGAGATTGTGGCTTTGAAAGTTTCATGGTTCCAATTTTAATTGGTTTGTCTTGCTCCTTTATGATAGAAACAAAAAATTCTAAAAGATATGGCATAGTATATTGTGCACTAAAATCATTCTTTATTGCAAGAAAAGTAGAAACAAACATTGAATTTTGAATACCTAACTTTGATAAGACACTTAGGACCAATTATTCATCTTGTTTTTCTATTCCACATTTCTTGAGTTGGAACCTTAAGAAATTCAATTTAGTGAAGAACTCTCAAATTGCATTAAATTCTTATGGATGAAGACATATTAGTTCATTCTCTAGTTGATTTCCCTCATTACATCTTTCTTACCAAACATATTTTATAATTTTTTCAATACATCATTAGGTGTTGTGGAAGAATCAATGTGAAAGGGAAGGTTGGGAGAAGTAAATTTACATAATGTTTCATAGGATTCATCATTCTAATTATGTCATTTTCATTTTTTGTCTACTCCTATAGGTTTAGGTTCCAAACCCATAGTGACTCAATGTAATCCTAATTTCTTGAGCTTTATATCCATTGATTGTTTCCATTCATAGAAGTTAAGTGGAGTTGGCATTATCTCCATTTTGCATAATAACAAAACACATAATCCCCCTTGATTATGATTTTGAACCCCCTTGAATAGACACTTTATATATTTTAGTGCATATAACAATTTCAATGGAATTAATAACGACACTTTATAATTTAGTGTGATATTGTTTCCAATGAAGTGGGAAAAAAGTTATTCACTTTGAAAAAATAGATACTTGATTAAGAATAGCTAATTAAAAGTTACAATAATTATAATTTTATGAATTGCCTAATTTGATTTGCACACAAAAACTTAAAATTTACCTTAAAAATAGGACATAATTAAAAAATAATTATTACATGAAAAATCAATATAAAAATAATCAAGTGAAATCAAATGCTTCAAGCTTTCAAGTATCCCATTAAAAGGTTGAGACTATTCACATGTAATTGTGGCAATATTCTATAGAAAAAACTTTTGGCTTGTCAATAATGATGACTATTCATATTTGTTGGTCTATAGACATGACTTATTCACTTGTATAAAGCCACCCTTTAATGGTTTTATCATGCCTTTGAATGTGGAAGTTGGGTCATGGCCTAATTCATGAAGGCCATGTGATGAGTGAACATTGAATTGTGGAGCCACTATTGGAGAATATGGTGTTGCTACTAAACCTCGGTGAGAGTCCAATATCTACAAAATAGTATGGTGATTTCCTCCTAAGGGCCCGTATGAGGGAGTCATTGAGGCTATGTGGTTGAATGTATATGTTAGGGCATATGAGTTTTTTTCCCAAAGTTCATAGAATGGCAGAGAATATAGAGGTCATGCTAGGAAATAATTTCATCACAAGAGTATGGTGACTAGCAAGTATGTTATTGGCTATATCTTTCAAACATCACACAACCTTTTGTGCAAATATAAATTTCTTCATGTAGTATAAAAGATAAGGCCTTAAAAAAAATATTATCACCTTGTCTTTGAAAGCAATGGAATTCATATGTTGTCACATACAATTTGAAGGTCATTAGAAGAATATCGATGGTATTTCTAAAGGTTCGTGTGGGATCTTGTGCAAGCATGTGGCCTCAAACAAGCCTTTAATGGCTTCCAAATCAACCTCATCCAATCTCTATGAAATATCCTCCCACAAGAATCCAACAATAAACACATGGCTATCGCAAACTTGAATAGAGATCATATGCCACTACACAAATTTTTGAATTCTCATGTAAGTAGAATACACATAAAACAAATTTTCATGCACTAGTTTTCAAATAATAAATCATAGATAAAATTGAACCAAAAATCAAGAAAAGACATGTGCAAATACCATGTTATTATTGTCGAGATATCTTCTTGAATGCTATTATCAATGAGTCATGTAGGTCAAGCAAGCACACACTCAATCTATGAGATTGAAATCAACAATGCAATACAAGAGCTGAATTATTAGAAGAAGAAAAAAAGAATAATCTTCTCAATGTAGAAGATTATACATATAGGATAACTTGTTTGAGTCACTATAGGAGTGCTCAACTCAAGGTGGCAATAATTCTCCAAAAATTGGAAAATAATAAGTGCCACATATCTAACTAACTAAATGACACATAGCCATCTAAGGTAGATTAATACATAAAGTATAATTAAATAATTAAATAATAATTATATTCTAATAGGTTGAAATTATGACATGAAGTTAATAAAATTTCATGAGTTGTAGATCATGTGACCCATCGTCCTTTATACTCACAATTTTTAAACCACCCTTCTATCTGGGCAAATCAAAATTTAGCTACAACCTCTCTCAAATATTCTTGTGTGTTTAAATATTCTTATTCAAATGTGGATTTTCTTCCAAAAGAGCTTGCAGCTTGTTAGTATTGATGTCACTAGGAAAGAGGCTTGAATGTGTAGGGATTCTCACCACCTTGTAGAAGCCTCTTCCTTGAGTTTATGTGCAAATAGTTTTCATTGAGGGAGTTTAGATCAAGCCCTTCTCACAAATAAATTATTTATATGTTGGAGACTAACACAATGTGTAAACATGAAAATTTGGATTTTAACTTGTAAACAAATGAAACCATCCCAAAATAAATTAAACCATATTACCCTCCAAAGAGGCTAGATAGGTTATAAATGTGCTTGCAAATAGGTCAAAATGGCCACACTAGTAGATGGGAAGATGGTAGATTAGCCCTTTGCTAAAAAGAAAATGTTTTTTTTTAACTTTTCTATGTAACAAGAATAGTGACCTAAAAAAAATTTTAAAAAAATAACAAATTTCACAAAATGAAAGGTATTATTTTATTTCTTGGGCCTTCTAGATGCAATGGAAATGTCCACTTGGCTCCACAATTCTGTAATGATAAATGTATGTGTGGGAGTCACCTTGATGCGAGAAGGAACATGCTCTTATGGATCTAATACCATGTTGGATAAAGAAAAGATCAAAGAGATTATCAAGATCAAAGAGCTTGAATTGATGATCTTCCACAAGTGAAATGATGAGCACAATAGTATGTCTATCAATATAGTGAAGAGTGTAAATATACAATGATCAACCTTTATTAAATAGGAAAGTATAATGAGGTGAAAAGGTAGGAGACAATGACTGACTACCCCTCCAAATATGCAATGCTTGTGATCTCACTTGAAAAGCATGTGAGAAAGTTAAAGTGTGCATACAATAGGCTTCTCAAAGCTATGAAGTGAGACAAAAACATGAGAAACCTAAGTAAAATTAATATATGAGTGTGAATAGGTCAATCATAGAATGGTGATATCCTAACTAAATGAATAAAGACACTATTTACACTACTAGATGATGTAATTAAATAATTTAAATTATTTTATTAATATTGATAGATAAATTGATGAGAAATGATAATGAGTTAAATAGAATGCATTAATAATTTTAGGTGCCTAAATTGTGTCTATCTTTGAGATAATGTGCTCATTGTGTTGTTTCAAAGACATGTTGTTGGTGTAAAAAAATGGTGATCACATGCCCTAGTGTGCCCTAGTGGGTCAAGGGATATAGGTAGGTTTCCCCTTTTAGATATTAGCCAGAGAAGATAATTTTTTGGTTGAGCTCATAATAGGAAAATAGTGTACGATTGGTGAAAAATTGGAGCTAGAAGGAAGAAAATTAGGGAATAAGGATGTATGGGATGAATAAAATGGATGAAGGCTATTGCTAAGGGTGAAGAATTAGGGTTTGAGGGCTATATATAGACTTAGGGGGGTCATTTTTCCTCATGTTAACTCTCTCAAGTTTAGAGCTTGTAGAGCCTCTAAAGCGTGAAGCAATTTGTAAGATGTTGAGGATTATGGTGGCAAGTCATTGTGCAGAGCACGTGTAAGTCCTCGAGTGGGTAGCCAGCTCAAGTCTAGTAATACGTATCTATCCTTTGGTCCCAAGGGGTGATTTTAGGTACATTAATGTGTGTATATTTAGGATAAATCAATAGTTTATCCAAGCTAAACTAGCACAATTGATGTGCAATGACATATTTGATAGATCATAGGTTATAAATTTTGTATTAAATAGTCACATTTAATTAGGGATTTGGTGCTATTTCTTAAAATTACACTAATAAATATTTTATCACATTTAAATGATAGATTGGCACATTTTATTAGTATATAATTTTTTATAGTTAAAGTAGCAAAATTATTATGTAGTTACACATATAATCAATAGGATGGCACAATTGATAGAACTGCATAGCTAAAATCCAAAGTGGTTCTTTTGAGTTTACATAAATTTCTCTTAAGGTTTTCCAAAACTAATGATGCATGTGTATGTGAATGCACACATGAAAACTAAGAGGGGGGTGAATCAGTTGTTCATTGAAACTCCAAAACCCTCATAAACATTCAGATTCATATCAACTTAATTAACCCTTAATTTGTTAGAATGATTTAGCATGAAACAAAATAACAAAAATTGAAACACATCAACACCATGCACAATAGAACATCAAATTTACATGGAAAAACCTAGAAGGTAAAAACCACGGTGAGGATTAGCTCATAATATAAAATAATTGCAACATCTTATACAAAAAGGGCTCAATGTCGAAGGGCTCACTGCTACATTACAGAAAAGAACAAATAAGAATGTTACAGTGAGAAATCCATCTCAATACAACAAAAAAGTCCACCACAGCATCACCAACACATTCACAATTCTTCTAAATATTGTAGACACCTTCTAATTACTGCTTCCAATAGTCTACCTCATTAAGCTCACACTAGACTTCACAACTCTGTAATTCGCATCACACACTTCACCACGTAATTCTTCATCAACTCAACACTTATTTATACCTTCTTCAACCTTGAAAATATTCTCCAAGGTCAACTATGCACCTCAACCATGAAAATTCAAATTAGGTCAACACTAAGAATTCCTGCAGTGGAAAGGAATGAAAGTATACCACACCACATCTTAATTAAAACCTAAATCATACATATACACCACACCATGCTTCCACAATCATCAAAGAAAACCCATAATTAATGTAAACACCCAAGGTCAATCAAACCTATATAAACACTATTAACATTTAAGCACATGCTTACTCAAATCCAAAGATGAATTATAGACCACACACAACACTCAAACATAATCTAAAATATTCCACAAACACCCTAAAATCCAAAAAATTCCTCTGTAACAACTTTCACCTGAAGAGTGTATACACCCAGTACACTCAAACAACCTTCAATACTCTATAACACAAGAAATAAACTTTTGAAGCACCAAACCATTAACAACTTTGACTATAGGTAGATATGATCATTATCAACACACTTCCAAAACTGCAAGACCCGAAACCACACTACGAAAAAATGCAGAGAAAAACCACTTCTCCCAGACACCACTACAATATAGTTCACACATTGGTGAACACAACTTCTTTTGCACAATGATCCAAACAAAGAAATTATGGATATAAAACTTTTGAACACCTTTGACCAACATATCCAAATCACACAAATAGATCTTCAACATAGAATAAAATACAAATCAAAACTAGAACACCATAGTGTACATCAGAATACCTCTGCAACACACTATTTTCCTATTTTATTCAATTTTCTCAAAATAACTTGGAAACCAAGCACTTGAGACACATACTCATCATCTTCAACACTTCCTCATCATCACTAAACCAATAACATCCAAAAACAAAAGTTTATCAAAGCAACACTAGAGGTTGACACCAGTAGCACTTACTAATGACAACATAATCCAACTAATCAAAGCACCATCACAAATTCTCAACCATTACTAGTCATCAATGACAACACAAACATAAGCCTGCAACAATATCCCCCAATCTTGTTGACATCAATGACAACACCAACTACTCATACTTGCAACAATCTCCACATACTCTGATCACCAACAACAACCATAACAACTCTGATCACCAACATACTGCTCCATATCAACTCTTTCTCTTTCTTTCTCCCCCTTACATCATACTCTCCTTTTCCACATTACTCTCTCTCTCCCTTATACAACTTAACATTTTTTCACATTATTTTTCTCTCCCCCATTAACATAAATGGAAAAGAGAAACACATTTGCATCCCTTTCCCCCTTTGACATCGAACATACATACTTTCTCTCTTTACTATTTTGTATACTCCATCTTAGAAGAATGCAACAAACTGCACCAATACTTACTCCCCCTTACTGTAGTAACCAACAAAGAACTACCTACTCCCCATGATAGGTAGACACCAACATCAATCCAAAACAAGGAATGAATCTTGAAATCCACCAAACTAATGCATATCCTCATATATCTAGTTCAGAGAAGGATGGGTAATAACCCCTAACTTCTCTTGGAGATACTCAAAAGTATCCTTAGGAAGAGCCTTAGTGAATATATCAACAACCTAATCCTTTGTAGGCACATACTTAATCTTTACTTCATTCTCTACAACCTTCTCTCTCAAAAAGTGATATTAGATTGAAATATGTTTTGTCCTTGATTGCATCACCAAATTCTTTGAAATGTTAATGGCACTAGTATTATCACAAAAGATAGAAATTGGTTCATCATGTACAACTATAATATCCTTTAATATTTGTCTCATCCACAAAACTTGTGTGCAATAAGACATTGCTGCAATATATTCTACCTCTGCAATAGATAGAGATACTGAATCTTGCTTCTTGCTCAACCAAGACACCAATCTATATCCAAGAAAGAACGCACCACCACTTGTACTTTTCCTGTCATCAACACATCCTACCCAATCTACATCTGTATAAGCACTCAAAGATAAATCAATATCCTTTGGATACCACAAACCATGTTTTAGAGTTCCCTTCAAGTATATGAATATCCTCTTTACTGCTGCAACATGTGACTCTCTAGGATCTTCTTAAAATCTAGCTACAAGACAAACTACATGCATGATATCCGGTCTAGTAGTAGTTAGCTATAATAATACTCCAATAATTGATCTATACTTGCTCTTATTAGACTTAGGAGATTCATAATTCCTACTTAGCTTGCAACCAATAACCATAGGAGTACATATTGGTTTAGAATATTTCATTCCAAACTTCTTCAACATTTCCTTGACATACTTTGATTGTGAAATGAATGTACCTTTCTCTATTTGATTAATTTGTAGCCCAAGGAATAAATTCATCTCCCCAAACATAGACATCTCAAACTCTTTTTACATTTCTTCTATAAATCTCTTGCACATAGCTTCATTTCCTCCAAAAATTATATCATTAGCATATACAACCACAATCAAGATTTGATTTTTTTCAACTTTGAAATAAATATTACTATGTATGGTACCTTTATTGAATCCTTATTGTATCAAGTACCTATCCAACCTTGCATACCAAGCTCTGGGAGCTTGCTTCAATCCTTACAATGCCTTTTTCAATCTACAGACCATATCCGATGTTTCTGATAACTGAAATCCTTCTGATTTTTCAATGTATACCTCTTCTTCCAACTCACCATTCAAGAAAGTGTATTTCACATCCATCTAATAAACTTTGAAATCTTTGTGAGCTGCAAAAGATAAAAACATCCCGATAGCTTCCATTCTTGCCACTAGAGCAAATGTCTCCTCAAAATCTATTCCTTCTACTTGTGAGTAGCCCTTGCACACAAGCCTTACCTTGTTTCTCACCACTTCTCCATTCTCATTCAGTTTGTTTCAAAATACCCTCTTAGTTCCAATCACATTCTTGTTTGTTAGTCTTGGGATAATTTCTCAGGTCTAATTCTTCTAAATCTGCATTAGTTCTTCTTCCATGGCCTTGATCCAATATTCATCCTCGCATGCTTCAATCATTGTTTTATGTTCAAATTTAGAGAGTAAACATAGATTCACCTATTCTTTAGCCATAGAATCTTTTCTTCTTGTCAATCCACCTTTGCTTTTGTCACCAATGATCTCATCTTCATAATGATTCTTTTGCACATACTTATGTGTCTTAGGGATATTTTTTCTTGCTTCTTCCTCTTCAATATGAACTTATTTTTGCATACCTTCATCTTTATCATTTTCTTTGCAAGAAGACTCATTTGATTCATATCTATCTATCACCACAAAATTCTTGTGTAAGTATTTATCAACTTTGATGTTTGTACTTTCAATAATCTTCTTCATGCTCTTGATATAGCACTGGTAAGATTTTCTCCTTGTAGAATATCCAAGGAAGATACCTTCATCGGATCTTACATCAATATTTTCTAAGTTTTCTTCATCTCTTCTGATATAACACTTGCTTCCAAACACTCTAAAGTATTTGACAATAGGAATCCTTCTATACCACAACTCATAGGGAGTCTTTCCACTATTTTCTCTTGCTTGAACTCTGTTAAGAATGTAAACAACAGTATTAATTTCTTCTCTCCAATAGACTTCTGGTAGTTTTCCCTCTTTCATCATTGTTATTGTAGCTTCCTAAAAGTTCCTATTCTTTCTTTCAACCACTCCATTTTTTTGAGGAGTCCTAAGGGTAGATAAATGCCATTTCATCCAATGATTCTCATAAAATTTGTTAAATTCATTAGAGGTGAACTCTCCACCTCTGTCAGACCTCAAGCATTTGATTTTCATATCCATTCCATTCTCAACCATAACTTTGAATGCTTTAAACCTATCTAGAGATTCTAATTTTTCTTTAAGAAAAGTAGCCCATGTCATTCTAGAATAATCATCACTAATATGAAATACCTGACACCTTTAAAACTTCATACTTTGGTAGGACCACAAAGGTCTATATGCACCATATCCAATAGTCTAATAGTATATTGTTCTTTGACTTTGAAACTTCTTCTTTCTTTCTTCCAAATATGACATTCCTTGTAGACAATATTAATGGGCATTGTGATCCTTGGAAGATCTCTCACAACTTGATTTAAACTGATCCTTACTAGGTTATCAAAATTGATTTGACACATCTTTCTATGCCATATCCAACTTTCATGAATTTGTCATAAAGTAATGACCATCAACACCTCTAAGCTAATAAACATTTCCATTTGTCCTTCTTCCAACAGCAATCATAGTTTTGAAGCCTTTTCTGATCTCACATCCATCATCCTAAAACATAAGATTATATCCTTTGCTACACATTTTTCCAACACTTAAGAGGTTATGTCTCAAACACTTAACATAAAGAACATCATCTGTATTATGCTTTCCATCAAAACTAATTGAACCTTTTCCACATATTTTAGTAGATGTAGCATCACCAAACTTAACCAGACCTCCTTCATATTTCTCAAGTTTAACAAAGTTACTTTTGTCACTGGTCATATGATTTGAGCATCCACTATCAATAATCCAGTATTTCTTCTCCTTTCAAGCATGAAAAGAAGTCACCATAGTTCCTTTAGTGTTATTACCTGCTTCTGGAGTACTTTCCTTCACACATCTCTCAAAGTTAGTAGAATTAATTCCATCTTTAATGTCCATGAAGAAGCATTCACTATCCTCATCATCTGCATTATTAGATTCATCATCAGATATGTTGGCATCCTCTCTAACACAATAACTTTTCTTAATTTCTTTATATTTGTTTTCTTTGTTCTTATCATTCAAAACTTTGTTTGGACATCTTGAAGCATAATGACCTATCTTTCCACAAATGAAGCAGTTGAAAGGAAACTTACCTGTGTATTTACCAGTACCCTTTTTCATTTTCCTCACAAAGTTTGCTTCAACATCATCAAGATCCTCCTAGTTTTATTCTTCAGTCTTTTTTGATTTGCCAACCTTAAAAGCAATCTCAAATTTTGCATTACTTGGACCAAATTCTCTCATTTCAAAAGCAGATATAGCACCATATAAATGATCTCTAGAATATTTTCTTAAATATTGAACTTCCTCAATAGCATAATTTTTTTTACTATAAGATTTAGGCAGAGTTATTAGTACCTTCTTTACCACTTCTTCAATATTTCCACCAAGATCTCTGATGGAATTGAAAACTTTGTCCACCTTCTACATGTAGCTTGTAATATTTTCATCTTCAGACATCCTCAGGTTCTCAAATGTAATCTTTAAATTCTAACATCTTATCTTGCTTGACCTTCTCATCTCCTTCATAAATACTTTCCAACTTTTCCTAGATAGCTTTAGTAGATTTCAAATGCACAACTTTCACAAGTTTAGTATTAGAAAGACAAGTGAAAAGAGTATACATTGCTTTACCATTCTTCTCATAGGCCTTGCTCTCATCATCAATTTTCAAACCAGCAGTAGGCATAGTATATCCAGTCTCAACAGACTTCCAAACTCCAAATCCAAGAGATACTAGGAAACCTTCCATCCTTTTCTTCCAAAAACCATAGTCTAATCCATCAAACAAAGGAGCTTCTCTCTTGTGCACCATCCCAAATCTACCTCAAGTGTTTAAGTTTTCTTCCAAGGAACCTTTCTCTAATACCAATTATTGAATTCACACAAGACAACTAAGAGGGGGGAGTGGATTAGTTGTTCATTAAAACTTCAAAACCTTCATAAACATTCAAATTCATATCAACTTAGTTAACCCTTAATCTTTTAGAATCATTCAACATGGAAGAAAATAATAGAAACTGAAACACATCAACACCATGCACAGTAGAACACCAAATTTACATGGAAAACCCTAGAAGGAAAAAACCACAGTGAGGATTAGCTGAAGCTCACAATATAAAGTAATTGCAAACTAAATACAAAAATGGCTCAATGTTGGAGGGCTCACTTCTCAAAATAAATAAGGGCTCACTTATAGAAAAGAAGAAAGAAGAATGTTACAGTGAGAAATCCATCTCAATGCAAAAAAAAAAATCCAACACATTCACAGTTCTTCTAAAGATTGTAGACACCTTCTCACTTCTTCTAGTAGTCTAACTCATTAATCTCATGCTGCACTTCACAAATTCATACTTTACAACTCTGCAATTTGCATCACACAATCCTCTAGCAACTCAACACTTATTTATACTTTCAACTTTGAAAACATTCTCCAAGGTCGGCTATTCACCTCAACCATACAAATTCAAATTAGGTCGACACTAAGCATTCTCACGGTAGAAAGGAATGAAATTGGACCACACCAAATCTTAATTCAGACCCAAATCATACATATACACCACACCACACTTCCACAATCATTGAAGAAAATCCATAATTAGTGTAAACACCCAAGGTCGGTCTAAACTATGTGAACACCATTAAGATTTAAGCACACGCTTCCTCAAATCTAAATACAACTTGAGGACCACACACAATATTTAAACACAATCTGGAATATTCCACAAACACCCTAGAATCCAACAAATTCCTTCACAACAACTTTCACTTGAAGAGTGTATACACCTAGTACACTCAAACAACCTTCAATACTCTGTAACTCAAGAAATAAAATTTTGAAGCACCAAACCATGAATTACTTTGACTAATATAGGTAGATATGATAATTATCAGCACACTTCTAGAAGCGCAAGACTCGAAACCATACTATAGATAAATGTGGAGCAAAACCATTTCTCCCAAACACCACTACAACACAATTCACACACTGGTGAACACAACTTCTTCTACACAATGATCCCAAAAAAAACGTTTTGGATATAGAACCTCTAAACATCTCTGACCAACATATCCAAATCACACAAAATATCTTCAACAAAGAATAAATGTGGAGCAAAACCAGAACACCACTTTGTACATCAGAATACCTCTGCAACACAATGTTTTCCTCTTTTATTCAATTTTCTCAAAAGTACTTGGAAACCAAGCACCAAATAAACATACTCATCATCTTCAGCACTTCCTCGTCATCACTAAACCAATAATATCCACAAATAGAAGCTTATCAAAGAAACACTAGAGGTTGAAACTAGTAGCACTTACTAATGACAACATAATGCAACTAATCAAAGCATCGTCACAACTTCTCGACCATTACCATTCATCAATGACAACACAAACATAACCCTGCAACAATCTCCCCCAAGCTTGTTGACATCAATGACAACACCAACTACTCATACTTGCAACCGTGTATATGTTGCAAGAGAATCATCCTATTATAGTAAGGTTACAATCTACTTTACTAAGGTGTATTGGGAGTTTCTTAGAGCAAACCGTCTATGGAATATCATATACATGCCCAAGATTAGGGCTCATAGGGCTATGATGACAACTTTAGTCAAGAGATGGCATAATGAGCACAATGAAATTGTTGTTCCTACTAGAGAGATAACCATTATTCTTGAGGATGTTTGTAAGATTTTTAGGATTCCTATTCATGGGGAGTGAGTCCTCAATGATATTGATAGAGGAAAGGAGGATTCAAAGATAATTTTTTTGATATATGATTTGGGTTTGAAGGATGGTGAGATGGATTTATGAAGGGATATGTAGAGATTTGATCAAATCCTATTTATATTGGTAGGTATGATAGGGGGAGTGCTAGTTCTAGATCAAATATCAAGAGGGTTTTCAATTGGATGGGGTCATGTTATGGAGAGGATGGTCAATGCTGGGGTGGTAGGTATGGGGCCATTTTTTTTAATTCATTTATACTATGATATGCATTACGTGGTATACATGTATAGTGCTAGCCTTGCCTATGGAGTGACATTTTTATATTTTTTGGATTTGGATCATATAGTTGTGACCTAGTCAGTTACACTGAGGACAAGAGGGATGGGGCTACCTTATGTTATGTTTTTTAATTTGACTACAAAATACGATGAAAATTTTTGATGAAAGATGTATAATTAGATGAATCATCGGGTACATGTGTACTTAATGTGTACTTTAAAAATAAAAAAAAAACAATTGCTCGATGTTCGTCGAGATTTCAACAAACAGTGAGTTTCGTCGAAATTTTGACGAACAGTGATTTTCGTCAAAATTTTGACAAACGTCGGGCATACATTTTAATAAATAAAAGTTAGTTCGACAATTTATCTATACTTGCGACAGTGTTTGTGAATTTTCCCTACTTGCGAATTTGCGATACTTGTGATAGTTTGTGGAGGTTATAGGCCAAATTTTTTTGGTGCAAAATATCAAAATTATTAGATTTTGTTACCTGTCTATGATTAAAAATTATTGGAGTGTGAGTTTGATATCTTTTGAAGATCTAAATATTCAAGCTTGGTAAAGAAAAATCATGTCAAATAATATTAGTGCAGAACAAAATGAAATGTGGGCTAGATTTAAAAGAAAGGGTGATGGGAAATGTTATTGTCCTTGCAATAATTGCAAGGGCTTAAAGATGAGAATATTTTAATCACAATAGCTGAGAAACATTGTAGGCAGCATGGTCACATTGAAGGGGGGCATGATTATCATCCGTTGGTAAGTTGTTCATTATATGTCTTTATATTGATTGAATTTGTAAATGTTTATATCGTTTTAACATTTTTTATATAAAAAAAAAAGTCACTTGATCATGATAATGGTTTATTTGTGTTGATCATTATTATAAAGGTGGGGCACCCTAGGGCACATGATATGGATTATCACGGCCCAAAGAATGTGTTTTTGCAAGCGGAGGAACATGGAGTTGTGAATATTGAAGATGAAGTTAATGATCCTATGGACAAAGATGATCATGCACCAGAAAACACAGTTGAAGATGATGGTGCAAATACATTGATCCATGAAATATTTGTGGTGCAGTTGATCATAATGATCGAGATGACTTTGATGATGTTCATGATTTACCTGTATTTGAGAAGGCATACGAGCCCCTTTATGAAGGCTCCCAAACAACTCTTCTCTATGTTGTATTGTTGTTGGTGAACTTGAAGGTTATGAGTGGTTTATCCAACATAGCAATCTCATGGATGTTAAGGTATGTCATATATGACATCTTTTTTCATCTATTTTAATTGTTGTTAGTTCATCACTAGTAAATAAAGGATGAAATATGTACCATTAATATTCTTTATATTAACAAATTATTTTTTTGTTTTCGATTGATAGGTGAATTTTTTGTTACCACCATCAAATATTTTACCTCGCTCATACCAAGATTTATCTGCCATTATGAAAGATATTGGAATGGAGTATCAAGCAATAGATGCATGTCCCAATGATCATACTATATATCATAAATGTTAGGAATAAGGTGTCTCAACCTTGGATAATTCCTATTCTTATTATTTGTTTTGTAAAATGTATTTCTTTCAAATAATGTAATTAAGTGTGAGTGTACATGTCTAGTTTGCATGTTGATGTGTCACTCCACTTAATGTGTCGGCATCTTGAATTGTGTGTAAGGAGATCATGGCTGAAACGGTTATGACGGATTCCTATGACACGTAAGAGCTATGTCTAGAAGATTCAATGACAGGTGAAGACATGTGGCAATTGATAAAGTTGAGTACTGTACACTCTTCCACGATAGTGGGGTTCGGGGCATCGCCCCGAAAAAAATTTTCGAGTTCCTATTTTCTCGGAGAATGGTAAAACCCTAATACAGTTATCTTCGGAAGTTGCCCTAAAAGGGAAGCGCATGATATAAGCGTTTTTTAGGGTTGCGAAGATTTGTGATGTGAGTGTATTGTTGGAGCGTTTTTTCATGCTGCCGCATTTTGTCTTCAAGAGTTGGAAATCTCCTGAAAGAACTTGCATTGCAAGTGTGTTGTAACCGTTGTGTTGAAGATAATACATTGTGCAGGTTTTGGAGTGCTGGGGTTTTTTACCGAAAGGTTTTCCCCAGGGTAAATCATTGTGTCATTCTTCATTTTCTGTATGTATGGTATATTGCTGCAATATCTTTGTTAAGTAGATTAACGAATCTGAAATTGTAAGGGTTTAAAACGAATTTGCACCATACTTTCCTTAAGAGATTAGTGTAGGAAGCTGTTTCCGCACCTGAGTTTCCTTACAATAAACAACATGAATTTGCAACAGAATGCCCGGAATGTCATATCAATAGATATCAAATAGATCAACTAAAAAAAAAGGTGCCTCACAAGGTTCTTTGTTTTATTCTCATTATTCCACATATGCAATGATTATTTAGGTGTGAAAGCTTAGCGCAATTTATGGACTACCATGCATGGAATAGAAGTGGAGATGGCATTATTTGAATGCCTACGGATGGTTCTGCATTTAGGGACATGGAGGAAAAATGGCCACACTTTAAAGAAGAACCTCGTAATCTTAGGCTTTCATTGGCAACAGACGGTGTCAATCCATTTGGAGAGCTGAGATCTATTTACTCAGTGTGGCCTATTTTTGTTATCAACAATAACATTCCTCCATGGATGTCAATAAAGAGGGAGCACATAATGTTGGCAATGATTGTTCCAGGTATGTGTTTACATCAATTTTATTTAACGTAGTTGCATCTCATTTGTCTTATTTGTTGCATAATGACTTATATTTTTTTCATTTAATAGTCATGTACATTAATTTATATATATATTGTAGTAAAATGGTTAAAATAATTATGTAATGTTTATGTTCATTCAACTAGGTAAGTACCAAGTTAAAGATATGAATGTATATATCGAGCCTCTTATCAACGAATTACTAAAGCTACGAAATGGTGTCACTATGTATGACATCTCTAGACCAATAGGACAAAGACAATTTCAATTCCATGTGATGCTTGTATGGACAATTCATGATGCCCCAGGGCTAACACATTTTTGTAGTATGTTATAACGTTCGACTCCACTTTAACGATATTTAATTTTATGAAGTAGATATCATGCATGTTTTTTAAATAATATATTCATTATATATAATTACAAAAATTGGCATATTTAATCTAATTATATATGATCTTGCAAGTCTTCAAACAAAGGGAAAATTTGCATGTCCAGTTTGTGGTCCAAAGATGAAATCTCATTGTGCAACAAGTTTAGGAAAGCAGGTGTTTGATGAGTATAGGTACTTCCTCCACATAAATCATAAGTATCGAACTACTGAAAAAACATATTTTCAATGGAAAAGAAGAGACTACATCAAAACCATGAAGAATGACACCTCGCCTATGGAAGTTGGAATATAATAGAATTAATCGTCAAGGTTATACATCGGATCAAATTTTTTATCTATCATATATGATATGTTTGGAATTTATATTTTTATGTTGTGTTTTGTTTACTCATGTTGTAATTGACAATGATTGTCGTTGTTAATTTGTTTAACTTATATGCTTCATTAAGGTCATCAAGACATTAATGGCTAGCTTCCACAAGGATTGAAAAGTTATCCAGACAATTTAGTATCTTGCCCTACTATGAGCAGCTACAAATTGTGCATTTGTTTGATACAATGCATATCAGAAAGAATATAACAGAAACATTATGAAAAATATTGGATGGAAGGCATGACAAAGAAAAACTTGTCAAAATTTGTAGTGACATTCAGGAAGCCAATCATGCAATAAAAAATGTCATTCAATTAAATAGCGATGGAGACCAAATTAATATAAGCGCCCTTCCTTGGTTATTAATGGAGCAGAAAAGCAATGCTATAAAAGAAGTCATACGAAAAATTCTATTTCCCACAGGATTTGCTACGAACATAAACAATATTATAACAAAGAAAGGTGAATTTGGGTCAAGGATGAAAACGCATGATTGGCATACCTTCATTAAGGTAATTATTTTGGTATATTATATATATATTTATATACTGCATGTACTTTTTAGTGTATTATGTTTACTACTTTTAGAAAAATAATGAAAAGATCATTTTATAATTGTTATAGTACGTTCTACCTCTATCTCTCCCAAACAACTTCGACAACAATGTCAAGCAAGTTATATATGATCTTGGAAAATACATGAGGTAAGTAGTGATATTTGTTCAATTCGTTGTATAGATCTTATATTTTCCATTTGTTTTACTTGTTATTTAATATATTGTATATTTTTGTTAAATCTCGTTAATATATTTGCACCTTGAATCACTTGTAGATGGTTGTCATCTAAAGAAATCCATAAAGAAGATATAAATAATTGGAAGAGAAAAATTCCTCGTCTAATGTGTGAAATGCAAAATTGTCTACCTTCGACATTTTTCAATGCACGAGAACACTACCTCATACACCAAGTTGAGGAGATTGAATTGTGTGGACCTGTACACACAAGGTCAATGTGGATGGTTGAGAGGCAATTGAAATTTTTGAAGGCTTTGGTTAGACAAAGAGCACATCCTGAGGGTTATATGGTGGAGGGATATATGGTATACCAGACCATGGTGTACATTACTGAATATCTTCCTAAGTTTGCAGTAAAGATCCATGTAGATCGCATTTGGGATCCCAACTCCATTAACAAATTTGAAGGGGAGTACCTGATGGGGAAAGGTAGATTGAGGAAAGTGAGAGGTAATTTATAAGATGGTCATGGAGATTAATTAGAATATATTTTACATTTGGTTTTTATGTATATTGTACTTATTTAATTATTAATCTTCAATATACGTAAATTATAAATTAAGGTCGTATATCATGGTAATTAACTAATTATACATCGTTTGTGAATTTCAATTTTTTTTTTATACAATTGGTTGAGAGTGGGATGCACTACATTTGTATGTCACATACAATCTTGATTGGATGACGGTATGGATTGAACGATGTCAACAATTTGGTCGTGCATTAACATAGGAAGGTGTGGCTTCATTGGTTAAAGAATCTCATCGTAATGGAGATTCTAATGTTACACCAATGGAAATTGATTTAGCATATGGTTTAAGAGATAAACAAGTACGTATAAATATATTAATCACCCATATTATATAATTATTTTCAATTATATTGATGTATATATATGTTGAGTTTTTTTTCTTTGCATACATTCGGCCTAGAATAAATATGTTTATCAACTGACGATGCAATAATTTTTACATGTTTGGCATATTGCAGGTGAAACACCACAAGGCTATGTGGTGCAATGGTCATAAATTTTGAATCAAAAAGTCAGATGACACGAAGAAAACTTGTGACTTTGGGATAACTGTAGTCTTTCAGGTGACTAATATTTCATCTAGAAGCGACATACATCTAGAAGTCTCAGAAAATTGATACTATGGGATTTTGGATGATATACTTGAGTGTGACTTTAAGTCCTTCAAATTAGTTATGTTTGTTGTCCAATGGTACAGGCTACAATTGAATGAAAATGATCCTGAGAGAACTGTTATTAAACATGATAATGGATTTACCATGGTTAATACAAGGTCAATCGAGTGAGCTGGAAATGAGCCCTATGTTCTTCCAAGCCAATGTGAGTAGGTATTTTACTCAGAGGTTCCAAGTAAACTGGGTTGGTCATTTTTTTTAGACATGATCCAAGAGGAAGGCCGGTAAAGTATAATGTGGTGGAAGAATAAGATACCGAAGAACTAGAAGATGATTTAGATGATGATCAAGATCAACAGTTAGTTGATGATGATCAGGATCAACAGTTAGTTGATGAGGATCAGGATCAACAGTTACTTGATGATGTTCCTGATGAAGATGTCGAAGAAGAGGAACTAGATCATGATGATGTAGGAGTTAATGTTCATGAAGATGATATCCATGTGGATGATGACATTATCGAAACTGATATCAATGATGATGATGATATGACCAATCCTTACAATGTCAAATCTAGATCAGATGATACAGACAAAGAGTTGGATGAAGAAGAAGATCAATGACATTGAAATGTATGAGTTATACGATTATATTACCTATTTGACATTGATTTCTTGATAGAATTATATTTGACTTATATGGTTACATAATTAATTCATGATGTCACAACTATTGTAGCTCTCCTATAAATTTCCATATGATCAAATCCTAATTACTCTATGACTATTTATGATTAGATATTCTTTGATCATATCTTTGGTTATTTCATTCCCAAAAAATTAGTGTTTCCTCATGTTGACTTCGCATAGTGACATGTGTTTTGTATTACTAACATGTGACATTGTATGCATATATTGCTTTCTTGTATATATTATAGTTTTACCAACATATACTATTGTATGCTTGCATGGCTTCTTAGTTAATATATATTTTTTATTATTGATCTTTTTGATATTTTCTATAAGTTATTATTAGATGATACACATTGGATTCCTTTTAATTTTTTATATTTGAAGATACATAACTAATTACAAGGATAATATAAAGAAGATATATCTATATATGTATCATTTATGAGTTTCTAAAATATTTTACTTCCATGTCAACCATTTTCTTTACTTCAATAGAGAAACATAATACCTCTATAATCTTGCATTTATCAAGTGTCAATAAAATAAAATTCAAGTACTTAGCTATCAATTTTCTCTTGATTGATCTAGTAATAATATACTAGCCAACTAATACTCATCCAATGATATCATCTTGCATTGATTTGTGTTATAAGGTTTATCTTGTAGGTTTAAGGTATGAATTTAAGGTTCTTACAATGACTTTTCAACCAATGGTTATATTATTCTATCCTATCTCTACCATTATAGTTCTAAAATAAAACATAAAAATCAAACTTAACTAGCAATCACTTAAATATTCCCATCACTAAAATGAAAAATATAATAAATATAAATAAGGTTAGTAGAAATCTTAGGAACAAAGAGAACATCATTGATGCAACCATCTACCAACTATATATTTCTTGATCCTAAAACTAAAATTGTGGAGATTTTTCAACTATTTACTAAGAAGTGTTACTATTAGAAAGTGAAGAAATAAGATGGTTCATATTATGTGAAGCACCTAAATCAAGTATCTAGCTAGAAAATGGTTTATGTAAAGCCCAAGCGGAAAGAGAATACCCTTTATAAGTGGAAGAAGGTTCGGAGATAGAAATATTTTTCTACTACATGACTTACTCTAATGTCTCTACCCTCTTCCAACACCTAGATTTAACATGCCTAAGTTTTCCACAATAATTTCACATGTCACTTGACTTCTTCCTTGTCTTGGAGCAAGACTCGCTAGTCTTCAAAGTGGGAGCTGTGGATTATTTATTTGAATTACATATATTTTTGGATGGAGAGTTACAACATAAAGTAGTTTTTTAAAAATATTTTACCTATTTTTACCTTTTCTACTGGAATATTGATCCATTAATGCTTGACTTACAACTAGGAAGAGCACCCAATTATCTAAGTTTGGAATGCTTCCTATTAAGATTCTCATAGAAAATATCTAGGGGGGGGTATCTTAAAGTTAGTTCATATTCCATTCGTGGTGAGTCAAAGGTAGACGAGAACACCTAAAAAGGGCCCTTTACCTTAGAAAAATTCAAGAAGATACATTCCTTATTGAATTTTTCTTTTAAACTACCCTTCAATTCAATAACAATAACTTGAAATTTTTAAATAAATCCCAATCAAGCAATGAACATCATGAGAAATATATATCAAATTTTCTTCTAATTGTTAGCCCTAGATTCATCTGTTAGGAAAACAAATACCAAGAGAGAGAAAAGGGCAATGGGCACTTAAATTTTTCCTTTTAGCCCCTCAAACGAATTAATACACAAGGTAAATTTTAACAATGGAAAATAAAAAATCAACCATTAATAACACAACATTTTTTATAATTTATAGGAAAATAGGCTTATCAAACAAAAAATGGAGGTGACAAGTAGATTCCTTGTATTTTATAATCAATTTAAAGAAGTTAGCCAATTTTGACTCCTGGATGAAGGTTATGTGACTCAGAAAAAAAATTAATAAGATGGTTCAAATATAAATTACTATTACCTAGATTAAAACTAGTAAAAATATGTGGATCATACTTTAGAGCTCAAAAATATATTTTTAATAAGTATAAAATATGACATCATAGGAAAAATTTGTGTGATTTTGAAAGAAATAACCTCAAAGGGATGAAAAAGGGCCCCTATGGTATATAAGGATGATGCTTTTAGGGGGCCTTGGTAACTAGTGGAGTGACAAAATTGTTGAGATACCTAGTAGAGTAGAGATGACTAAGGATTTCCAATGTTGGTGGTAGTCCCAAGTGGTGTTCAAAGAATATTTAGTTGTTATGTGCTACGCAATAAATATTATGACTACATGGGCTTCTATGAGGGTTATAAAATAAGATCTACCACATAAGATAATAACACTAATAATCTTAAGTAAACCTACTCATAGTGTGGCATACCCTACAACCACAAATATGTCAAAAAAATTGTGAAATACCTATGGTTATGACAAGGGAATATAGGGAGTCCTATGCCCAATGGGGAACCCTATTTACACCTAAGATAAGTATGGTGCTATATGGGTCATTTCATACCCTATATAAAATATATTAAATAAAACCTGAAAAAATGAAAATCCCTTCTCTATACACCATATATGTGTGTTGGTTACATCTACCAAGGAAATATGTGAGTGACACAAAAGGATGCAAAAATGGTACAACATCAACATATATGTACAAAAATGCATACACCATATGGACTAGGAAGCCAAAAAAGGTATCCATTCTTGAAATAGATCTAAACCCTATAAATATTACAATTTAATTTTGGAAAATTTGAGCCTTTTGGACTCAACACTGATTTGAAATTTAGGCTAGGATACACCCAAAAACTATCTTGGAAAAATATCCTAAAAAAGAGAGAGGGACTTGTAATTTCCTAGATTTGACACCATGTTGAAGTTTGTAAAATAACTTCATATGAGCAAGAATACTTCCACAAGAGAGATAAGTAAAAAAAATGATATGTTTCCAATATTGATGTGATAAAAATGTACATAGAGATGATTTTGTATGTAGTCAAGGATGAGACAAGAAGGTATTTGGAGTAGGTGAGAATCATACGTGTGAATGCGACAAGTGTCCTAATAAGTTTCATATGCACATAAGGGGCTCTCATCTACCCTAGCTTATCTCACCCTTTCCTATATTATATATAAGGGCCCTTATGTATATGCACATGAATTCAAACAACTAAAGGTTTCCCTCAATATAATTAAC
The DNA here is from genome assembly GCA_007115665.2 of Sequoiadendron giganteum. NCBI lineage: Eukaryota > Viridiplantae > Streptophyta > Pinopsida > Cupressales > Cupressaceae > Sequoiadendron > Sequoiadendron giganteum. The sequence continues at coordinate 261,880,787 of CM021107.1, forward strand.
TAACTAGGTGTGATTAAGACATAAAATTAAAATATTATTGTAAAATACATGTTCACGCCAACAATGATAACTAAATTTTTGGGCCTTGCTAACAAAAACTCCATATATTGTGAGATTTGAGCTTGAAACAAATCTCATGCCTGGAAACCACTATTGTGTCGTTGGAAAACAAGTTTCAACTGCCATTTAATGGTAAACCAGTTGTAGTGTAATGGTAAAATCCTCTAAAATATCAAGTAAAAGCCTATATATACTATTATATAATAATAAATATAATTATATTATATATAATTTAATCTAATATTACTATTATATTAAATATATATTATATTAATTATTTGTATTATATAAAATAATACTTATTATTAATTATTAATTATAATAATTTATAATGTATATTTAAAGAATATAATATATAATTATAATAAATTATAATTATTAATTATTAATTATTATATTATCCACCATATAGCCGACCTCCCTAACTCAAATATTTTCTTCAACACATTAAAATAATCTTACAATAGGACAAACAACCTTCATTCATACTGTTCCATCCATCAAATTGACAAACCCTAACTTAACAACCACAAATTCACAAGAAAATTGCCCCTGTTAGCCCTAGGGCATCACTTCAATGCCAAGTTTCTTGCTTTAACAAACCCCTAAATGAAATGAAACTCTATCCTACCATGTTTCACACCAATCCATTGAGTTACAGTTCCAAGATAGTGGGTGGATTGGTGGATGTCATTTTTTTTAGCCCTTAAACCCTTAAACAGGCTAAACAGGGCAGTCCCTGTATTTGATTATTTTCTCCCATAAAATGGTGATTTAGCACTTCAAAACAAATGAAAATGAAAGGGAACACATATATTTATCTACACCAATGATCTCAGATCATTTCAAGCTTGTACGAATCCGTACAACACAAAAGAACTTCAGAAAAATAGTAAAAACACATAAAATTGCTTCAATAATGTGGTATTTGATATGAAATTTTGGTGTCGATCTTGATCTTCTTGTGCATACATCACATCATCCAACCCCATCCTCTGTGCCTATATTGTTGACTAAACTATCAGCAACACATAGCATGCAAACATCGGGTAGTGCACCCTCTGGAAATGAACACATGTCAGAACATGCGCCAAGACATGTACCTGGGGATGCAGAGGCCACTAGTACTGGTGATGTTTTAGCAGCATTTCTTGGATCTTCCTGTATTACTAGTATGGGAACATTGTCGGTCACATTTATGGTGACTGAGGATTTTGTTCCCATAAAGATAGAGAAGGTTCCAGGGACTTTAAAATCTTTTAATTATTATTATATATAATCCAATTGAAATTTACTTATTGACCACTCTTTTTAGACTAATGATCCCATGATCATTTTGCAGGAAATGATGTTTTTTATAAACATCTAAATGGTATTACATTGGAGATCTTCGGGCCCACAATATGTACACGGTAGAATGCCTAAAATGAAGATTTAAAAGATGAGCTCATTAACCGTTTAGTTGTGTTGTTCGGTAATACCACATTCAACCGAACCAAGGTCCTTAAGAAAGTTGGTACCTATCTAAAGTATGTGAGGGACCAATATAGGTCACATTTAGAGAAGAAAAAAAAGTACGAGCATCCCCCCATGATTTCGTAGAGGGAGTGGAAGGACCTGGTGTGGGATGGAAACGAGAAGTCTGAAAAGAAAAAAGGAAAGACACCATCGGGCCAAGGAAGGTATGTGATACTATCAAAAATGTAATTATATACTAATTACTCTTTCTTTTTACATAATCTAACGTATTTCAAAATTTTCATAGGTTGCCCGACACATCGAAGGCAACAAAGGCAAGACTAGAAAAACACTGGCAACACAAACTTGGCTCTGGTGTTTATATGAAATTAGTCACACGAATTGTAGTATCAATAAATGAAATATTGCATCCAAATAATAAATTGCAAACAATTTTGGTTTTATCACACCATAGAAGCAAAATTCATGATCTTATGCAAAAATGCAGGGCTCTGAATTCAACAGAGTTCCCACATAAGAGGACCTAAATATTTCCTTCCAGCAAGGCTATGGAGCTATGGCTAAACGCCTAAGACTCTTGACTGGGCATACACAATATTCCACTACATCTAACACACAGGTAAATAAACTCAATGAAGTTTATTTAAAATTGAATACTTGTGCAATCTATTCAATATTAATTTCCATCATAAAGTAATTATGTGCCTATTTGTTTTAAACAGGAAAGCAATAATATTGCACATGACATTGGAATGCATCCTGGTGAGGGTGGAGCACAACCTACAAATGAAGTTCATGGTGTGCATCTCGTTACTGGATGTATTTGTAGGATTTGAGAAATGAAAATCCACAGAACCCGATCAATACCTGCATGCAAAAGACTTGTCACAGAGAAAGAGAGAGATCAAGACAAGGGTTTGGCTCTCATAATGTGCAAGATGTATTCCAGAAAAATGAATAGAGCATCCAAAGAAAATACAAGAGATCGATCCTTATAAAAGGAGATCAAAACCTAAAAGGAAAACCTAACCCTAAAGGTGAGTGCATTTAATAATTAATATTAATTATTAAATGACTAATATGTGTGCAAGGCGAAATCTTAAGAGGAGAGTAAAGTTAATTAATTACTTTACTCTAACACCCCCCCTTAAGATGAGCAAGAATGCAGCTACAAACTAGTGCAAGAAAGCAAAAGTAACTACAATGCATGAAAGTAAAATTGGGTCCCGACAACTAGGCCTGATCAGGTACCCAAGTACAAGGAAATCTCTATGAAACGGAGAAAAGGAGAAAACCCAGTGGGAAAAAACTCCTCTCCAAAAAGAGATGCAAAAAAGAAAGTACAAATGGAATGTCTCAAGAGACTCTCTCAAGAACATATGTAGATATACAATCAGATACCCCCCCATGAGAGAGAGTGGAGACTCTAAAGCCCCCCCAGAATGAGAGAACCCCTGTGCCAATGATCAAATCGATGTGTCGCCTCAGAGGAAGAAACAAATCCAACGGTCGAAGAAGAGGAAATCCCTGGATGTGAGGTGAAAATGGAAGTCCTGGATGATGCGCACTGAAGAACGAAACATCAACATGAGTGTATGAATAACAAAATGGTGAATCAAACAACTCAAGATGATCCTGAAATGGAATCTCCAATGAGGAAGGGATAACACGTGTGTTGAATCTATCATCTGTGAGGAAAGGAATATCCTCAGATATGGCCTCAACAACTGCACTTGATGGCTCGATGAGTGGAGCAACAATGTCAGTCACAACTGAAGAGGTATCCTGTTGAACAAATGTGATCTCAACAGGAGGAAGAGGTGTAGAAGTCTCAAAGCTAGTCTCATGAACAGATGGAAGAACACATAAGTTCAAGTGACCGAACTTCTCCTCAGATACTGCATGCTCTCTTTTAGAAAGAGAGGGAGATGGTGGACCAAATTGTGTAAATGCATACAATCGAGAAGAATGATCAACTATCCCTGTTGCAACAATTTTGTCAGTCTGAATGTCTCTGATGTGCACTGAATCAGGTGTGAACTCAACTGTCTTCCCTGTCTCTTCCCTGTCCCACTGTGAGCAATCTGATAGATGGAGAGAAGGTTAGTGGACAAAGATGGAACACATAGTACATCATTGAATGTACCATCATCAATATCGATAGAACCTTTCCCACATACACTCATATAAGTGTTATTACCCATCAATATGTGTGGTGAGGACGCAGCCTTGAAAGATGAGAACATGTCCTGAGAAGATGCCATATGGTGTGAAGCACCTGAATCCAGTAGCCATCTAGATGAATGTGAATTGGTGGTTGCACATAATGCATGACCCTTATGTGGGGCTTGTCCATCTATCTAGAATGATGGTGAAGAGTGATGAATATGGTTCTTCTCAAGAAGAGTTGTCAAATCTGAAACTTTTTTTGCATATCCATCTATCTTCTTCTCATAACACTTGGACTCATCATGTCCTAGCTTAGTGCAATAAGCACACTTAGGTCTATCTTTCTTCAATGATTCCCCCTTAGGAGAAGGTGAATCAGAAGTCTTCTGTGAACTGGAATCCTTCCAATGCTCTATGGTATGTGGTTTCTATTTTTGTTTCTGCTTCTGCTTCCCCTAAGATGACTGTGCTACCAACGCTTGGTGTGGTGATCCTGTGAGAGCATCCAACTGTGATATCTTAGCCTACTCTCATGTCAAACGATCACAAAAAACCTCAAAGGTAGGCATGACATGGTGAGCACCCAAGGCATCCATGGTGGAATAGAAGGTCGAAGAGAAGATCTGAAATGGACCCCGAAGCTTGGAGAGGATCAAGAAGATGCACTCTGTATCAATCTTATTCTTTCCATAACCCTGCAAGATAGATCTCTGATGTTTGAACTTCATCAGAAAGTCCTCAATGGAAGGAAAGGAATCAGGTACCAAGGAAGTCAACTCGGCCTCAAGCTAAAATGCTCTAAACTCTTTGATAGTGCCAAAAAGTCCCTCAAACTTGGTCCAATAGGCCCTAGGTGTGAGACACCCTTCAAGATGAAATAGGAGACTGTCTGAAATGTGCAAAGCCATCAATCCCATAGCCTGATCCATATTGTTCCTGTGCTGCATAACCTCAAAGGTGTGAGTCAATGGAGGCTGAACTGCATCCAAACAGGACCATAACCCTCGAGACTGGAGAAGTGTCGTCATGCGACCCTTCCAAGTGTGATAATTATGTGGTGTGAGAAGCTCAATAGATCTGTCGGCCATGCTATGAACTATGCCTCAACTGCTCTGAATGTGTTTTTTTAATTATTATTATTAAGTGGTCTTTCAGAACTAGATAGAAGATGCAGAAGGGGTTTTTTCTTTTTGGTATAGATTTTGTTTTTCTGATGTAAATTATAGAAAGCAGGAAAAAACACCCCCCCACAATGCAAAAAACTAATCCCCAGTACAAACTGAAAGCCAAAAAACAATAGAAAGTAGTATATGATTGAGACAAATATCTATGTACCTAAAGAAGTTTTTGATGAAAAAGAATCACATCACTGAATAGATCATGTGGATAGCTTTCCAATGCCTATTCGAGTGAGCAAAACGGAGCAAAACCGAGAAAGTTATGCCCCCTGGAGTGCAAGAATCAACATGAGTCTTTGACTGCGACAACAGGCAACCAAATAGAAAAATTTTGAAAAATTTTCTACACCATCAGAACGGCATCGGAACCAGCTTTCCAACACCTATTTCCATTCAAAAAACAGAGCTCAAACGTCCGAGATACACCCGATTTTGCGAAAAAGGCTCAAAAGGGTTTTTTTAAAAAATTGAACAGCCCTCAGGGGCTTAAAAACCTTTGGCCCCTGGTCACATGGCTGACCAGGGGTCCTGGCGTGTAGGTGGTGGTGCACAACCAACTGGTGGCATGGTGGCAGAGCTCGGGCAAGGGTCGGGCGGAGCTTGGGCAGTCGATGAGCGGCGCGCGGGCCGAGTGCAAGCCGGCGGCGTGGCGATGGCCGCTTGGCCGCGGCCAACGAATGACGCCGGCGGCGGTGGCCGAGCGGCGGACCGGTGGCCCTACGTTTGAACTGGTCGTACCAAAGAAATCAAAAAAATAGCGTGTTTTTTTAATTTTTTTAATTTTTTTTGAAATTTTTGACCTTGAACGGCGTGCCCTGGGGCCGTATGGCTGTAGGGCAAAAAAATTTTGCTTCCCAGAATGACTGTAGCCAAAATCGATGAATGAACAATCGATTTAGGGGTTTTTGGATGCTGCGAACTCAACAGTGAGGTTTGTTTGAGCTCAAAGTGTACCAAATAAAAGGAAACCCCCTATGCCAAAATAAAATCTAAAAATGAAAACAGATCTGATGCAACCAAACGTAGATCTCTAAATCTTTCAAAAAACTGAACAAGCTGCAGCAGATCTGGCTCTGATACTATGTAGGATTTGAGAAATGCAAATCCACAGAACTTGATCAATACCTACATGCAAAATACTTATCACAGAGAAAGAGAGAGATCAAGACAAGGGTTTGGCTCTCACAATGTGCAAGATGTATTCTAGAAAAATGAATAGAGCATCCAAAGAAAATACAAGAGATCGATCCTTATAAAAAGAGATCAAAACCTAAAAGGAAAACCTAACCCTAAAGGTGAGTGCATTTAATAATTAATATTAATTATTAAATGACTAATATGTGTGCAAGGCGAAATCTTAAGAGGAGAGTAAAGTTAATTAATTACTTTACTCTAATAGTATTCATGTGCTATACAAAATGCAGTATGGATTAATACAATTAAACATCTTTAATTGTAATTGGTGTATTAAATAATGTAACCTTTCATGTTTCAACTTTAGAGCATGTAGAGAGTGATCAACATGCTAAGCATGATCAAGCTAGATAAGATCAGGAACATGATGTGGCCCCATCAGGTAAAGAGGACCACTCTAATGTTCTTTTAAACATATTTAATTGTAATTGGTGTATTAATTAATGTAACCTTTCGTGTTTCAACTCTAGATCAGGATTTAGAGGGCGTTCAACATGTTGAGCATGAGGCTATAAGACAAGATCAAAAACATGATGTGGCCCCATCAGCTAAAGAGCACCACTCTAATGTTCTTTTAATTAATGAAATACTTGTAACAATAATACTAAAACATATCAATTTAACATTTCTTTTCTATTGCAGCAGACCCCCCCTTGCAGCGGCATCCATGTCATGAGTACACAACTAGGCATACAATAAGATCACAAGAAAATCTTAGAACAACTGAAGGGGGGACATATGATTTAGAAAATGATACTCCACTTCAGCTTTTTTTAGCTACAAAAAAAAAACAAAAAAAAGTGATTGTAATCATATTATGACAACCATATTTTTTATAATATGTACAAACTAAAAGAATGAATGTTATATGTTAATGAATGAATGTGAATATGTTAATGAATGAATGTTATATGTTAATGAATGAATGTTATATGTTATTAATGGATGAATGAATGAATGTGAATATGTTAATGAATGAATGTTATATGTAATTAATGCAAGATTAATGAATGAATTTTATATGTTATTAATGGATGAATGAATTATTAATGTTATATGATCAAGTATGGGGAATTGAGAGTGACGTGAGGGAGGGGGAGGGGCCAAATTAGCTTCTACCTTCACGTGGTTGGCCCTGTTAAGTAGAGAATATTAAACTATTCTCAAAACAAAGAGAAGCTCAATAAGGTAATGTACTCTTCAATATAAGAAATGCATCATTTGAAGCATCAAACCAATATGCAAAGATGAAAGAAAGTGCTAACTTTTCACTATGGTGGCAGAAAAATGATTCTTTATACCCTGATGCCTTCATTTTCCAAGCCAAATTCTCCTACTTTGCATAGCTCTTCCATGTTTGTGGATGTGATATGTCTCCTACACAAAAAACATGTACCAATTTATGGCCTTCAATCCAACTACATCCAAGTATCTTTTTAATTCCTCTATCTTTCATCAATCTCTTTACTATTTTAACCTCGTACAAATGTTTTAGATGAAGAACCCACTATTGTGAAATGTGCCTCCAATTGAGTAAAGTGAATCCATCCTCTGCATCATAATTTGAAGTTGTTTCCATTCCAATGTTCTGAGTTTAGTTTGTTTGTATGGCTTTGTATGAATACCACATTGTTTTGTCTGTGGATTTGGTTTCAAAGCTCTTTTTCTTTTATTTTTAGTGGTGACATAACTCTAAAATTTAACTTTTGTGCATAACAGGTTAGTGGAAAAATTGACAACTCTGAAGGGTTTAGAGGCTCGATTGAGATAGATACACAGATATTTGGATCTTGTTTTTGATGGGAGGCTTCCACTTAACCATCAAATTTTGTACCATCTGTAGGTATGCAAAAATTTCTCTACTTACATTCATTCAAGAGGCTAGATCGCTTATCTTTTGTCATATGGTTGGATTAATGTGGCATACAATGTCAATGTGGGTTATAGTTTTTTTAATATGTTCAAGTTATGCATAGTTTACAATGAATAGAGGGTGAAAACGGGCTTGTAAGTTAAAACAACCATCATTAACAATCATTCTTTATACTATGTTATATTTATTCATTATTCCTAAAATTATTAAACATACAGACTAGGAAGAGAACTCTATTCAATACATGAGTATGTACTACATATATTGTTGTATCCAAGCCTTATGATCTTAGATATATTTAGGAAGGCCCAAGAAAGGAGTTTCATGTATATAATTAATTGATTGGATGTTTGAGAAGTTTTAGAAGAATAACAATAAATTTTGTTCAATGCTTGCATTTTTCCTTGGGTTTACGGTTTAGTGCTCAATATGATCATAAATGTCATTTTTCCATTTTGATTTTTATCCCAAATTCTTTGTTAGCTATTCTAAATTCTTGTATACTTTGGTTATTCGTCGACTTTAATATAATTTCTCCATCTCTTTGTGTCTTTTGGTTCAATAAATACTTGTCTCTTTCTTATCTGTGTTTTCACTTGTTGGCCTGAGTGAGATTTAGAATGCTTGAATTGAACATTTTCTATCACAGACACCCACATATATGCTTCATGCCATATTCACTCTGTGGGGACACGTCTGCTTGAGAGTTTTTTATTTTGTATACATTTCAAGGTGAAACTGAAGGTTTATAAGGTTCGGGGAACTGGGTTATCACGGTTTCTTTCTTATTATTTACCTTTGTTCATATTTTTTCTATTGATTTTCAGGAGCTTGAAGAAGAGGGGAAGCGCCCACCTGCCCTCCCAAACCTTAAGAGGAGAATAAATTAAGAGGGTAATGTTTTAATTTTAATTGTTGTTGCATTGTTTTCAAAATTACAAGGCATCACTTGTTTCATCTATTTGGATTATGTTTGATAGTGTTCATTAATGATACATATCAATCCTTTCTCTATCAATTGTTAGAATTATGTCCAATTTCAAAGCTTTAAGGCAAAAAGGGTCTAGTCAAAAGGACTATACTGAGCGGCTTGTTGCAGATTTGTATGTATATTATGGCTACAATGACTATTTGATCTAGACCTTCCTCGAGGTTAAAGCCTGAATTTTTGGAATTTTGTTGTTATTAACTATTCCAGTGCTTTGTTTGATTGCCATTTTATCACTTTGTTTGCAACTTAGTGAATTTTAGAATAAAGTTAAATGAGGTGATATTGTGTTGAACGACTGAAAATTGTGTTCTCTAAACTTCATATGTTCCCTGTTGCTGAAGTCATAGAAATTATTGAAGCAAACGAAGCTCCTTCACCTACATGCCTCTGAACCAACACTTTAAAGATTGGTAGCTGGAATAGCCAATTTACAGTTGAATAAAATACTTATTGCTCACCCGAGTAACTGAGCATCTATTTTTGGATGTTATTTTCCTACATTGATTTGCCTAAAATAAACACAGGAAGCATGCATGAAAAATATACCAATTTTCCTAAAACAAATGCAGGGAGTATTCAAAAAAGATATCTTAATGTGCATAAAACAAATGCAGGAAGTACCCACGAGATATGTGTTGATAAACGCAAAAAACACACCATGACCCTAAGCACCTATAGGTACCAGTACAACAAATTGGAACACAAAATCTTACTTCATACCAACCTCACTGCTCTATGAGTAAACTTACCAATAAACTTCAAGGAAGGATATCCAACTTTCTCCTTGCATTTTACAACTTACTATTTTCTAGAGTTCCCTCAAAGATTGAAGCAAATCCAACTTTCTTCTCAGACTTTAACACTTTATGCATTCTCAAGTTTCTTCAAATATTGAAGTAAAGATTGTACATTGTCACCTGTATTCATCAAATCACTATGCATTGTTGATCTTTCATCTCATAGTCCATTTTATTGATACTTTCATACATTGTTTTAACTGTTAAGACCATCCTTTATTGATTATTAATTGTCTTTTAAATAATTTTCTACCTCTCATGATTTGGCATCTTCTTGAAGACTCTAAACTCTTTCCATCATTGCTCACTTGGTGATGGGGAATGTCACTGTACTTGTTTGAAATGCTTGTGGATTGTCATCCTTTGAATCTACCCTTTACATGACTATATTTTACTGCCCTTAGTTGATAGTCCTTCTAGGTGGCTGCCCTTTATATGTATGGTGATTGTCTTCTTTGAGAAATCGATTTGAGTGTCATTTAAATATTGACATTTTCTCTTTCATGCCTACTAGGTTTGTGCTCTGCTCCTCGTTTGTTCCCATTGACCTCATACATTTAATATGACAATCCTTTAGTGCTTTGATTTAGTAGCTCTTGGGTTTGATGTTGAAGTTAATCATTCTCCTAATAGAATTGTGATACAAATATATATTTAGGAGAGGGAATTTTCAAATCGATGTGATACATTGTATTGGACTTGCATTCTTCAAAGATGTCTTCATATTGCTGCAATATCTTGTCAAACCTTTCTTTCTGCAATGGGGTTGGCATATTTGTCAGCACTATTATTGTGTGTACTTGCTTGTGTAGGTGCATTTGTGGATTGTGAGAAGCACAAATTTATGTGTGTGGGCAATGATCTAGTTTGGCTTGTGATGTTAACTCACGGAGGTTAAGTTTCCACTTGTCATTATGTATTGTCCATTTTTGTGCCTTAAAATGGTAAATTCCATCATGATCATACACTCATGGTTCTTCAATATAAACAAATTATATCTTTTATGTATAATTTTAGTTATCTCCTTCTCCCGAAGATGTTGGCTTTAGTAATGGAAGACCTATAGTTGCATGTATCATCTATAAGTCACTTCTCCAATGGCATTCATTTAAAGCTGAAAGAACAAGTGTTTTTTATCGTAACATTCAAATGATTGGTTCAGCAATTGAGGTATCATTGATTCTGCATTTCCCCAGTTCTCAGTAGTTTATGTGAGAATGTATATCTCTTATCAGCTATCACTTATCAACAAATCATATTAAAATCTTATTGCATTTCTCCATGAATACTCTTCCAAAAAATTTTAATGCTGACATAATGTTTTTTGTATTTTAAAGACTCAGGAGAGCAATGATGTTTTGGCTTATTGGTTATCAAATTCATCTACTTTAATAGTTGTACCAAGGGCCATGTTTAACAAACCAAATGCAATTTCTAGTCAAATACAGTAGTGGAGTGTTTTTGGTACTTTTTTTTAGGCCTCTTGAATGATTGTATTCACTTGATTTGGTTGTGGGAATGCCCTTCTATCCTTTGATTGTCATAGTCATTTAATCTTCCTTGAATGCACCTCATCATTATTAGTGCATTCTTAAATGTCATATGAATTATTTTCTCCACTTTATCTTCATAACCTGTAGGTATTCATATGACTATCTCCTTGAATATCATTAGCATATCCACTCTTCTTTGATGATGTATGACTATTATATGATGGTGTTTTCCTATTAGCATTGTCCTCATGTTCAACTATGCTTTTTAACTTTCCATTACATGTGTCATGAGTTGTGTATCAATGGATAGGATTGTCCTTCACTTGCTTCCTCAAATTTGTTGTCCCTTGTTTAGCAAAGAAATATGACTGTCTTTAACTGTCTCTAAACATGGTGCTAGGAATTATTACAATTACATTTTTTGGAAATCCATTAGCATGTTGTCATTTATGAAGCTTTATATTACGGTTGCATCATTTCATAGTCATCGATTGTCATATGTAATGAAACCCTTAAAGCACTATTCATACTAATTAATTGTGACATCAAATTACTTTCATTACAATTAACAAAATTGTCATGATATGAATGAAATAAAAATAATGAAACCCCTAAGACTCTAATCTTGCTACTATACAAGGAACAAGGGTTTCAACAATAATTTTGGTAGGCTCAAACTTTATGCAACATGTAACTCCTTTATGAAGGACTTCATGACTCCTACAATGGTTTGCTATGGAGCTATGGATTACATCTTTTTAAATAATTTGAAAATATTCAACATTGTATCATACCTATGCACAACCATGAGATGGGTCCTTTTGAATATGATAAAAAAATTATTTCCACTTCAATCCTTTCTAATCTTATGATTGTCATATTGTATTATTCTTTGTTTCTTGGATTGAACTTTCTCTAGTCTTTTATAAATTTAGGGCGATGACTTTCTTTATCTTTTGTCTCACTATATTTTTCTTTCCCTCAAAGTAAACAACACTACTATACCAATATCTATCCACCATGGATAGTAATAATGGAAAAGGTTTAGAAACCTAACCATGCATGGGTCTTTATAACAAGGTTTTGATAGTTGATAATATTTCAGAATCTTCATGCAAGGGCTTCAAAAATAAACAATTGTTAAGTAGATTCAATAAATTTTCAATGAACATGCATTCAGAATTTAGTTATTTATTAGTGAAAACAAACCAGGAAACAAAACACCTACTATATGCAACAGTTGAACCCTATGTAGGGTTTTATGACTTGGATAGTCTAAGATTTTCCTTGATGACTATCATGGATTCACGATCTGCCTTGATGACTATAATGGCTTCATGAATTATTTAGTACCTTTTAGAGTCTCTTCACAATGCCATGTCTCTGCTTATTACCCTTGAACTTCCACTTTCACATGTATCTGTATGCATGGAAGGAGAATAGTAATCTCTAAAGGCTCTTCAATCCTTGAAATAGAATTCCATGCATTAACACTTGAACACAACAGTGAGGAAGAAACACATAAGGTTTTCCTCTTCGATTGAGCTGATATCAGTTGTCAAAACTCTCATTAATATTCTTCATTTTGATCTATAATAAAACTTAGCTGCTCTTGGAACTTGCAATTTTATACAAAGAAACCTAAAAGTGGTAAAACCCTAAGAGTATTGACCTATTCACTATGAATCGAACTCCTTTCAAAAAATGAATCCCTCCAAGCTACATGCACATGGAGTTGAAAAATTCAAGGCATTAACAAACTAAGACTCCTTTTCAATTATAAAGATATGACTTATCCCTCAAAGATGGAATAAACACCTTAATAAACTCTAGGTTCTGCGAACACTTAATCCTTTTTTATGACTCACCAAATCACAAAGACAACCTACAGTAATAGGTAACTAGAAACAACAACATACCATCAAACAAACAAGAAGTTTTGTAGATTATTAATTCAGACAATTTTTTGTAATAACCATAAATAATTTATTTTTTTAAAACTCCAATTTTTCATCGGAATTTCGACGAACATGTCCGATGAAAGAAATAAACCTTCGACGAGGTTGCTATACCTCCGATGAAATTTTCACTGCAATGTCAACTCTTCTTTTTTCAAAAACCGACGAAAGTTTTTTGTTTATTCGACGCTTTCAAATGGCACTCTGCAACGGTTTTTGGGTTTTTTTTCGTTGATAAATGGATGAAGTTTCATCGATTTTGTGACGAAAAACACCAACATTTTCCGTGGTATTGACCGAAAATGCTTGGTCGTGGTTTCGATGAATAAAATTTGGTCGTTAAAGTGACGAAATTCCATCGATGAAATTGAAAATAGTGTTTCGTCAGAAATTAGACAATAGTTTGTCAAAATTTCAACGAATATTCGTCAGAATTTCTAGTCAAATACAGTAGTGTTAGGCTAAATTTTTGACACATTGATAGCTAGGTGATATAGATTATTATTTTAGTGTTTTTGATGACATAGTATTCAAGAATCTTAATCATTCAAGTAAATCTTGGTGTGCAATCATTCCATACAAAATATAATACAAGAAAAATCCCAATTCAGGCAATCTAAACAAGTAGTTTTTTATATGGTACACTTTTCAGAACATAACATCGTCAAGACTTGGAGGAGCCAATATAGTAGTTGTCAAATATAACTATTTTAGAAGGGTGTATAATATGATATTTAAAGGAGAAATAAGGTGAAAATGTGTAATTTTTAACATTTTATTTGTGTAAATGGTGAAATAAGGATGTGGGAAATTCATTGTAAGAATGCATTATCGATGGAAAAAACATCCAAAAAAAAAATTCACTCAATGGGGCAAACATAAAGTTTTCTATATTAGCACTAAAGGGGGGTGTTAGAAATTAGTGCTTAACATAGGAAATGGATGTCTAAAATAGTTTAGCACTAAAGGGGGGTGTTAGCAGTTAAAATAGTTTCTTATTATTTTAATTTCATTTGGATGTCTAAAATGTTACTTGAATAATGATATTTTAAGAAATGGTCATCTTAAACTTGATTACTCTATAAGATTATTTTTCTACCATGATAACTTAAAATGTATTGGTTATTGTGTTGAAAACATCAAAATACTAAGAGGGGGTTGGGATGAATCAATATACTTTAAAATTCAATCCCAATTAACTTCTATTGAAGTAAGTTATTTAATTAAGTATTTATCCACTCAATGAAAATAAGAAAGAAGATAAGCACACACAAGAACATAAATAACACCAGATTTAAGTGGAAAATCCCACAAGAGAAAAACCACGGTGAGAAATGATGCTAGGAGCTACTGTCCTAATCTAGCCTCACAAGTAAAAATAGTTTACAACTTTTTTCTTGGGCTACAACCCAAGGAAGAAACTAGTCCCTGAATTTATTTTAGTGGCTTGCACCCAAGGAAGCTAGTACTCCCTAATATGAAAAGTAACAATTGAAACTATTATTGGTTTATGGCTTCAACTGATAGTCATCAATTTTGCTCAATAGGTTTATAGTGGATCTTGTCACACTCTTCTCATACACCCATTCATCTTTGCACACTTCCATTTATATCTCCATAACTTTGATCTTCAATATATATCCTTTGCATGCTTTGCAATTACAAATTCAGTCGGCCACAAACAAGAATAATGAAACTTATAACATGTTGGCCTTCATCTTTATTGGTGGTACACAACAATGATATCAAATTATTTATATTTATTATAGGTGATTTTGTATGACTCAAGCATCCACAAACACTCTTTCAACTCTTTTCAATCATACACTTGTGGTGCACAACAATAATATACATTAGTCAACCTTAGCAACATCACATCACAAATTGACTTAAAACAATAATGTGGTACTAGAAACAAGAAATATTTGCATGCACTTCAAACCTGAGATGCTCTGAGACATGTATAATTTCCACACAAACTCATACACCTAATCTATACAATCTCCTACTAGCGCAAGCACTCAAACATATGTTTTGTGGAAGGATAGACATCCAAAATTAATTGTAACACTTTGTTACATGAAAATTGTACTTTTGAACCATAAAACCACTTGATAATGCAACATATAATGCATAGGACATCACTGAACATGTCCACAAAACTGTGAGGATAAATCTTTACATCTGTAGGAATGCGGAGCACTCCAACAAGCCTTTATCATCACTTTACATTGCCAAAGCACATATCGGAACTCAATCACATATAACTTTCATTGTAGAAGGTGTAATTACTTAAAATATTGGATATGAAACATTTACATCTCTATCAACTTATATTCTTAAGTAAAATACTAAATCTTTATTTGCGGAAGGATGTGTACCAAAAACACCATGACTCTACCTTAGAATATATACTATGGATGCCTTAGCAAAACTTCTACAAGACTTCACTAAGTGCAATACACCAAACATGAATGGTATCAATATAAATGTATATTGTAAACATGTGATAATATGTGTAACCACCTCCACATCACACTTAGACATTAGGTTGATCACCATTCTTCCATGTATTGTAATACTGACTTGCACCAACTTATATTACAACATATCAACTATCTTCAAAGCATATACAATCTTTAGCACACATTTGACACCAATGACAACCACTTTAATCACTTTTACATGCAACAATCTCCCAATTTTTCATTGATAGAAAAACAAAAATTATGTGCACAAACACTCTCCCTTAGGTGTACATTCCTCTCTCTCCCCCCCTTTGACATCAAGGAAAAAGGGAAAAAAATTCTCTATACAAAAACTCTATAAGTTTCCCCTTAATCTATTCAACCTTTACTCCCTCTGGGATGTAAAAAATATCTTCATATCTACTTCCACATATGTACATAGCAATAAAAATAAATATGTCTTATATGAAAAATAATCGCAACTCACTTTGGTGAGGGAAAAATTCCCTTGTAGATGTTCTTGAATTGGACTAGGTTGTTATCTCATTGCTTATAAGTAGTAGTCAAGGTATAGACTCAATAGGAACATTGCACAAAAGCATCTTCTACATATTCCAAATAATATGGTGCCTTTTACTTCTGAACTACCCTATTTTACTCTGTTAGGAGACCTGTGGGTGAGGCCAACTGAAGGCTCACTACTTCTCTAAACTGTTTCACCTGAATTTTTGAATTGTTCCCTTTGATCTTGTAATTGTTGTACCTAGGAGTGAAGACTTTCTACTTGTGCCCTAATGGAACCATCACTATCTTGAATCAGATCATACATTGTAGCCACATTGGTCATCTACACTTCAATTGGACTTATTTGATCCTTAATTTTTTTGTTGTTGGTTATTTTAAATAGAAAACATACAAAAAAATTGCTTCTTCCAAGCACTTTTGAATATCTTTTATACATGATTATAGCTTGGCCATTGTGCTTTCACATTTCTCAGAGGCATCATTCATTCTCTTTTCATTCAATTTTTTCTCTACCTTATTCTCCAGTTGAGAAGAATAAGTCTCAAAAGACTTCATCAGTTGGTTCATTAGATGTGTTGGGGGTAATAAGGAATCCCTTTTTTCTTCTGGCAGCTTTTCTTCCAATAACTTAATTGCTTCTTCTAACAAATCTACACTCTCCACTTGTTGTAGTAGCTCTTTTCTTGTGGTGGAGTGAAGTATATTTCCAAGTTTCAACTTGTGCAAGGGATACATACTAGACAAGTTCACTTTTCCACCAAAAAAAGGAATGTAGTAGCTGTGGAGTCACTGCCAGTTGGATTTTCACTTGCTATGCCAAAAACTCCTTTATTGAATCTATCAGGGAAGAGTGTGATTTGTTTGAACTCTCTTATTGAGAATCCTTCTCCTTCTCCTTCTCTTCTTCTTTCTCCTTTTCTTTTTCCATCTCCATACCAGAGACATATTGCTCTTCATGCATACCAAAGAAACCTTCTCCTTCTTGTTTTTTAAAGAGTCCTTATACTTCTTGTTGACCAGATATATCTTGCTCATTTGTTTTATCCGAAGGGGGAATATTATCAATTTATTATTCTTCTAGAGGCTCCTATGTATCCACATCCACTTCACTTTTCTTGATTCATTAATGATTTTCTTTGTGGAATCTCCAATTTCATATTGAATTTTCCTTTTGATGTCCTCATCCATGCTCATCAAAAGATCCATTATTCTCTTGGCGCAAAGCTCCTTAGCTTTTCTCTAAACTATCTTTTATTTTTCTTCTTGGGAGACAGAGATCCCAACCTTGTCAATTTCTTTCTATTTTAGTTCTTCATCAATATTTATTGCATCTTTTCTTCTCTACCTTAAAGCCTTAGATAGGCTATCCAAAGCTTTGTCAATAATTTCACTGAAGGGAATGTTCTACTTCAGCATATACTCAATGAAAACCTTTTGAATAATACTCTTATATTCTTGAGGAACATCTGGATGTACCTCCATTGTGTCATTCAGCAACCCATACTTAACAATTCTATAAAAAATTGCACCAAAATCAAGAGGATTATATGTTACTAGAGGAGTTTTCTTAGCTCCCTCTTTTTCTATCTTCTTTCCTTTTTTTTGTGCAAAGAGATTTCTTAAAAGTATGCTTCTCCCTCCTCTTTAGATATATCAACATATATATTCTTCCTCTTTTCCTTTTATTTATGTATTGGTGGCACAACTCTTGTGGTCTTCTTCTATAGTTGATTAACAGATGCAGCTTTACTTCTTCCACTAGTAGATTGTTTTTATTTGGAGGGTTGTAGAGCAGTTGCAACAATGGAAGAGGATCTTTTGTATCTCCTTGGAAACTTCTCAACAATATTTTCTTTAGGATCAGAGGGGATGTTCACCGAAGTCTGGCCCTCATAAGGAAACTCAAGAATCCATGAGGCATGGGACTCTATAGCTTCCATATAGAAATGGTCCTTGTCAACCATGAAAGTTACTTCATTCTTATATTTTTGGACCAAGTGTAATTGTATCCTATATCTTCTCTACATCTCAGTTTGAAAATTCTTGAAGAATCCCCCGTAAAAAGTAGTGTATTCTTCCTTATTTTGAAAACCTTTTATATGTTGTTTGATATGTGTTGCTATCATAGAAAACTTATCCCATATCTTTCCTTTAAAACTAGACAATTCATTCAAGAAATAGAAAGTAAGGTAAATGATCAATGATCCAAACCTAAAATTGTAACCAATTTCTTTTTTTCTCTTTAGGTTGTCCATCAATTTCTCTCTCAACAACTCACATAGGTCAAAACGAGCACCTACCTTCACCATTTGATATACGGTGTGAATTGCAGTGCTGGTAGCAGACCCTTCTCTATTTGTGAAGTAAATTTTATATGCAATCCCCATGGATGCATATGAGACACCAAGATAAGTGATTCCCTCACAATTAGGGTTCTCTTATCAAACTTAGCTCTGATAAGTTTCATAACCCTTTCATTTTTTATGGATTTCAACACCAATACTAATTTGGTGGAACAAAGACCAGTTACAACCTTGATTGCCTCCTTAGTGATCATATAGGATTTGTCTAACCAAATTAAATTTTCATGAATGTGGCTCAAGATAATCCCTACTCATTCCTTTCATTCACAAAAGTCTAGAAAATCTTTCCCGATGCCCAACCCTTCCTCAGCTATATTTGCATACTCTATTGTGTACACACCATTCTCATTCAATAGCTCATTCCAAACCACTTCAAAGGATGAAGTATGATCAATCTCATTCAACAGGGCATGAATGTAAATCCTTACATTTTCAAAATAAACCACATCCATTGGAACATTTGAAAAGAACCATCTTTGTCCACCTCCATCACCTTGAATGAAAAAAAAATTATTTAGGCTTGGGTTTCTCCACTACATCGATCACCTGAGGTGTTGCCATTGGAATTCCTTTATAAATATTAAAACACCGCAGCTAGAGTTTCACACAGATAGATCAAAAAATATTTCTCTCTTCTCCAATCCAAACAAAAATACAAATGAGATCAAATCATTCAAAAACCACTTAAAATACTTTAAAATGACCTACTTTCTACCATAAATGCATTCATACTTGTTAGGAAAATAATCTTCCAAAAATCTCTATGTCATAATAGGGATGTAATGATACTCAACACATCTCCACAAACCATTCACTTTCCCTAGAACCTTCATCAAAAGGTTCAAATTTGTTCAGTAGGTCTACTCACAAAAGGATCCTATCAAATTATTCTATGTTGAAATCTCCAGCATGTAGTCCTTTTCAGGGAGCTAAAAGGTTTGCAAATCATATCTCCCCCTAAGATAATTATCTATCTCAGTTTGTTATAGGATCTTGTGTAGAATACACAAGTGTATAATCATTGTTCTTCACATTTCCTTGACCTTGATTTTCCTTCCAAACCTTTTCATTACCCTTCTTTTGTTGATTTAGGGTTTCATCCTTCTTCCGATTTTGAACAGGTGGCTTTACAAAACCACTTCTACAAAAAAATTCCTTATGTCCAACCTTATTGCATTTGTAGCACACAATGTTTTGCTCCAGAATAAATTTGTTCCTCTTCACCTTCGTTCTGCACTCAGTAGCCTTATAACCAAAATTGTTGCATGCATAACAATATACATGAAATGAAACAAAACCATATCTTTGAGGCACAAATGGTCTTCTACCCATGTAATCATTTCCTCTTTTCCTAGATCTACAATCAACAGTGTTATGCCCAAATTTATTTCAAGAAAAAAAAAGAACTTGAAAAGATTAATCGAACCTAGTAGGTGCATGTTAGCTAGTAGGTGGAGGACCTATGAATCTTCTTTATTTCAGATAGGAATGAACCCATCTTCATTATTTCTATATTGATATGTCTTTACATCTCCAAAAGATGTATTCTTAGGTTCTTCAATGGAAGCTTTCTCCTCCTTTATTTCATATGTTCCTTCTGCTTTGAAATTATCATATAGGTTTGAAAAATCACTTGTTGTAGGGATTTTACCTTTCTCAAACCAATACCAATTTTTTCTTTTGATGGCCTCTAAGAGTTATCAATTCATCAAGAATTTCATAACCCTTTTTCAGCTTAAAACCTTTGTCAATTTATTCTCTAGCTTTTTCTAGTTCATTTCTCAAGGCAACAATCTCTTCTTCAAGCTTGGAGCATTCAACATTTTTTTCAATGAGATTGATATCAATACACTCTTCAATTATTTTTCCTTCTTCAACTTGAACTTTCAAATTTCCAATTTTATTATGTTCTTTTTCAATCTCATACTAGAGTTCTTCATTCTTTTCTCTTTCTTCATCCAAAACATTTAGAGTAGAATTAAGCTTTTCTACAAAATCCACTAGATAATCTTCTTTAGTGAACTCAAATTCATATTCATCATCCTCCTTCTGAAGTATGACCTATTTTCCTAAGAACTATTATTCTTGGATACTACTTTATTCTCCATGTGTTTTGAATATAGGATCTACCTCAATTATTAGGAAATATCAAGGAATCTTGCTCTAATACCAATTTTTTTTAACACATTGGAATACTAAGAGGAGGTTCAATCAGTATACTTCAAAATTCAATCCTAATTAATTATTGTTGAAGTAAGTTATTCAATTAAGAATTCATCCACTTAATGAAAAAAAAAAAAAGATAGGCACACACACATGAACATATAACACCAAATTTACATGGAAAACCCCCCAGGGGAAAAACCACGGTAAGAAATTCTACTAGGAGCTACTGTCCTAATCCAACCTCACAAGTAAAAATAGTTTACAACTTTTTTTTGGGTTACAACCCAAGGAAGCAACTACTCCCCAAGTTTATTTTAGGGGTTTGCATCCAAGGAAGCTACTACTCCCTAATATGAAAAAGAACGACTAAAAATATGATTAGTTTATGGCTTCAATGACTTATAGTCATCAATTCCACTCAATAGGTCTATAATGGATCTTGTCACACTCTGCTCATGCACTCATTCATCTTTGCAAACTTCCATTCATATCTCCACAAATTTGATCTCCAATATATATCCTTGACACGCTTTGTAATTATAAATTGAGTCGGCCACAAACAAGAATAATGAAACTTATAACATGTTGGCCTTCATCTTTATTGGTGGTACATAACAATGATATCACATTATTTACATTTCTTCTAGGTAATTCAACATCACTCAAATAAAATCTACAAACACTCCTTGAACTCTGCTCAATCATACACGTGTGACGCACAACAATAATATACCTTAGTCAATCTTAGCTATATCTCAACATTGCAAATTGACTTGAAACAGTAGTGTGGTACTAGAAACAAGAAATAGCTGCATGCACTTCAAACCTAAGATACTTTGAAACATTTAGAATGTCCACAAAAACTCATAACCTAATATGTACAATCTCCTACTAGTGCAAGCACCCAAATATATGTTATGTGGAAGGATAAGCACCTAAAATTAACTATAACACTCTGTTACATGAAAACTACACTTGTGGACCATCAAACCACTTGATACTACAATATAGTATGCGTATGACATCACTGAACATGTCCACAAAACCACAAGGAAAAATATTCACTTTTGAAGGAATGTGGAGCATTCTAACAAGCCTTTATCATCACTTTACACTGCCAAAGCACAGACCAAAACTGTCACTTATAACTTTCATTTCAAAAGGTTTGATGACTTGAAATCTTGGATATGACACCTTCACATCTCTATCAACTTATATTCTGGACCACAAGACTATAGCTTGCTTTGTGGAAGGATGTGAACAAAAAACACCATGACTCTACCTTAGGATATATATTGTGAATGCCTTAGCAAAACTTCTACAACACTTCATTAAGTTTGGTATACAAAAAAAGAATGATATCAATGTAAACATATCATAACATGTGTACCCACCTCCACATCACACTTAGACATCAGGTTGGTCACCATTCTTCCATGTACAGCAATGTTGACTTGCGCCAACTGATATCACAACATATCAACTATCTTCGGAGCATATACAATCTTCAACGCACATTTGACATCAATGAGAACTAATCTTATCAAGATGAAATATATTGATCTTTCATTGGTAAACTATTAACTACACTCCTTATGTAAATATATTTTTGCATTGTTTCAATACATAAAAAAATATTTTAAAGATCAAATTTTATAAGGTACAAGAAGATTTAAGGTAAAGGTGATACTTCTCTTCTCATTGCACCATCACAATTACGTAGACTATTCCAAATAAATATTGTGATGTGTTCTTTTCATGTGATGGCTAATAAATTGAGAGGTTTCCATAATGTTTCCAACTTATGTGAAGGGTGTCCAAGTTTAATATAGTTATTTTTCTCCCATGAAGTAAGGAGATGGAAGATGTCATGAATACATTTATAACTCATAGGAGGGCATCCAACATTACCACATTAGTTTCCATATCAAAAGGTGTCTTCTTTTATCATATTTTGAAACATTGAATGGGTTTCTAAAACCAAATTTGTGATGGTATGGTTTGGTGTGATGTATATCATGTAGAATGGTTAATAACAAATTTTAAACATAAAGTGGATGCACCTATCTATTTCATATTATCTTACACCAAATTAATAATCTTCCCATTATTAAAGTGTAAGGGTGGAGAATATTCTAAAACCTACCTTGCAAAGTTCTCTTTGTTTATGATGGAAATGAATGAATAGAAGAGAATTAATAGTCTTCAACAATTAGGATATGTGCAATGATGAAATAGGATGTTGGCATATGGAGGAATGTTTGTGAATGGTTTTTAGAATTGTCAAGTGTAGGAAATTAATATTTCCATGCTCAAAATGACCCAAAAAATTATTTAAACATCTATACAAAATTTATAACACCTTACATGCAAACAAAAACACTCAAAATAGAGATAATTTTCCCTAACATGTTTTTCGATGCCCGCAGCAAGTAAAAATTCCCTAGATTGGTTTCCTATTCCTGGTTAATTATGGAAACAACATACACAAAGGAAAAATTACTATTTTGAGGTTGAAATCCCAACAAGATGGTTAAACATGCTATAATAGTATAGAAACATCTATCCCTAACTTGAAATACTCTATCATAAATCATGAATGCCCAAATTTGTGAAGGGATACAATACAAAAATCTTGTTTTAAGCTTAAGAGTCTAGTGGATCTAAAATTCCTATTTCTTAGATCCATTGTTCATAATTTATTTTGAATTTGATTTAATTAATGGTTGTAGGGAGATTGGTCTTGGTGCATCTCATTTTAATTGAGAGATTCTTGAAATGTTGCTAGATACTTTGACCTATAGAAAATATTGAGAGGATATTAACAAGGTATATAAATTATAAGGGGTTCAACATTATTATCCTCTCTCCCATGCCATTTTTTTAGGTTTGTATTCAAGGATAATGAAGTGAAGAAATTTATCATACTATTATTAATAGAAAATGGAGGAATTGAATACTATTTTCCTTATTCCTTCATGTGATAGGGGTGAAATATAATGATATTGAGAAAAAATCTAAGTATTATTGAAGTGGTGGATTGTATAAAGTTATTTTTGAACAAGGTGTTTTAGTTAATGTTTCCTTCAACAAATCAATGAGAAAAATATAAAATATTTTCTAAATGAAAGTGATATGATCCATGAATAAATGAATATGGAATCCTTGTGTGGATATAGAGAATACCTTCCAATTTTTGAATATGTGAAAACTTGCAAGAATATAAAAACTTAAGGAAAATGAATGTTTTTTATTAGAGGTAAAAACGGGTTTTGAAGGGGCCCAAAACCCTTTACAAAAAAGGACAATTGAAGCAAAATATGACTACAAAAAGCACATAGTAGCCAAAAAGAGTGCAAAAAATGCCAAAAAGGAGGCACAAAATCAACAACACTACATGTTCTTCAGGATATCATCAGTCTCCATGTCGCACGCCATAGCCTTTTGACCGTCATCCATGACTTCAGTAAAATCCATAGCAGGAGCCCCAGCCTACACCTTAGTCTTGTTCCTTGTTCTATCCCTAGGCCCACCCACATTTACCTCGCTAATAAAATCATTTTTCACCCCACCAACCTTCTCCACAAAAACCTCTTCCTCCAGAAGCCTACCACCAGCACTAGTATCCTCTCTAAGAGTAGTTCCCTTGAATTTCTTGGCCATTTAAAAAGGAATTGAAATACCAACAGACTCAAGCTTCATAGCAGATTTAGTCCCCTCCCCACCCTTCTCCAATTTAGTATACATTTTCTCCATTTGGTCCTCAAGGGTGAGAATTCTTTCCTCAAGGTTTTGCTTCATCTTCAGCATTTCATCAGCCAGTATCTTCAAACAGTCAAACAATTCATCAATCTAGTTTTGTACCGAAGAATCGCCAGCTTTACTCATCGCACCCTAAACTCTAATATTGGTCATGTTAAGTTCATGAAACATCCATTTAAAAAATTTAAACAAAGAAATTGAGCCCTCCCTGGCCAACCTCAGAACATCAAAAATATCCTCACTATCAAAATTAAAATCACCCTTACCCTCACCTTCATCCTCCTAAGAGGAGCTTACCTTGTCCTAGCTAACACTAACCTCCTTACCCTTACCACCAACAGTGAGAAATTTGATTTTGTGAATAGATTTTTCAATCTCCTCTGCAACCGACCTCCATCTCTTCTATATTTCAAGGTCTATCTTCTGCATGTCAAGGTCCACACTTGGGGAATCCACAACACCCTACCCACCATCTGCCTTCAAGGGAGAAGCAACTTGCATCTACTGCAGTTTGTGAACATACCTAATAGAAATTTTCTTGTTACTACCCACCACCAAACCCTTCTTAGTTTAGGAATCCAAACCAAGGGCCAGCGAGGAAATATCCCTAGAAAATTCAACATTTTCCTTCAGGCTCGGAGTCAGCTTTTCAGCAGCTTTTCTTCATTGCATGTCTTGTATCCCTTCTTCTTTGGACCCAAAACCCCTTTCCTAGAATTACTCACATTAGAGAGTTGCAAGACCACCTCCATTTATGCATGAGAGTCTCGGGCATAATCTGTGTCCTCCTTAGAACCTGACTCCTCCTCCAGGATAATTTTCCTCTTTTTCCCTTTCTTGCTAACCGACTCCTCATCAGAGGTAGTTTCATACTCCACCATCGATTTCAGTTCCTTACCCTTGGGAATAGAAATTGGTTTAGACACCATAAAAGATTTAGCATACTCAAAATTTAACATAATAAGCCCCACATGTAGCACTGGGTTCTTGGCATTCTTTTTGTGTTCCTTCAGACCATATTCTAGCAACGCCAATAAATAAAAAGGGAAAGAAATTATCTATTTATGGAGAAAATAATTAAGGAGCATAAAATGATAGGAATTCACTACAAAGAAGCAACCCTCAAGGGTAATGTATCTCATGAGCTCCATCGCTACGTCCCCCTAGATTGCTTTAAGTGAGTTGTGTTGGTACCTACTACTCTTAGTCGTCTTCAAGTCTTGTTCTTCAGAACCTTTGAAAAATATCAGCAAAGTAGCATTCAACTCCTTTTTTTCTTTGTACACCTTCTTTCCATCAATGGAAAGCCCCAGTATATTTGTGATAAAGTCTTCATTAACATCAAACTCTGTTCCACCAAGTTCCAAAATTTGGTTGTTCCAGGCTTTAGCAAACTGAGTCGCATCCTATAGGTTGTTACCATGCAATCTTTCCAAACAAGGAGTGAGCCTACCCTTCTCTAAAATATGCCACACCTCCTCCTTACTCTTCATAGAATCATAAGAGAAAGGCTCTACACGATCCCTATCTCCTCCCATGGCTCAAAAAATTACAGAGCTGAGAAGTTTGAGAAACTTGCAAGCAATAAGGAGAAACTTTGAGAATGAGAGCCCAAAAATGCCCACAATCCGTGTGCTAATGAGATTATGGCAGGGGAAAATAATGAACCTAGAACTTCGGCCCGTATGGAAATCAAACAAGGTACCATAAGCTTGATAAGGATCTAGCACGCCATCACTCCACATATTAACAAGCCACGTGACACTAGTCATACAAGCTCTGAACCATAAAAAATCATTAATCACACTAGAAATTTTAAAAATCATGATTTGCACATGCAATAGCCTCCATAGGGAGGGGGTCGCTCACACCCCACTCCCTAGTACCCCTTACACCAAGGTTAGAAAATGCATCTACTAATCTGTTACCTTCTTTGAAAATATGAGATATATAGTACTCATCAAAGGAATTAAGAATTTCGATAGCATCCAATATCATAAGTTCAACACTCCATGATGGGGGGAATGTTTTTCAAATTATTAATATTGTTGATGGAGTCCTCCTCAAGCCATACCTTCCTATAACCTTTCAATTGCACCATCTTTAGACCATGATAGGCTGCAACTAGGGAAAAGTAATGTTACATAGGAAATCCATTTGAATTTTTTTTGTAGTTGTAAGGAATTATGGGGTTTTGAGAGTTAGAGTGCATGATCTAAAATATATTTTCAAGCTAGTAAATTAGTAAGTATTAGAGAGAGAAAATTCTTGATAATGAAGTGAAAATATAGTTGGGAAATACTTTTATTGTACGGGTAAAAAATTTGATGTGAGTGCAAGTGAAAGTTTGAGAAATTTTATTTAATTTTACTAAACATGGGAAGAAAAAGAGAGGTTTAAAGATATTGTGGCATATTCTTTTAAGCATATAATTTTTGAGTCATTTTGGGGTTAGATGTTGGGTTTTAGGGTAGAGTTTTCTAGATTTTTCAATTTCATAGTCAAGTTATGTCTATATTAATTTGGGGTCGTCATACCAAATCAATTTAAAACTTTTATTAATTAGGACATTATGTAATTTTAAATTTAATTTCTACATTGATGTTGTACTATCTATTTGTTAAATCAATAAAAGACTCATTCATGTTTTTTTCTAATAATCTCCATTTAATCTTCTAAATTTTAAGGAATCCAGAAGATTTCTAGGTGCACATTTGTTGAACTTGTGCTAGGGTTTGGTTAGTTTTATATTCAAAGAATATAGTAAAAGGTCCTATTATGATTTATTTGTAACTGGAAGTCTTTTTTACTTGGTTTTTTTGGTTTATGAATTTGGAATGGATTACATTGTTTGAAACATGAGCACATTTGAGATTTTAGCTTTGTAAGGAAAATTCATGTGACCTAGGCTAATCTAAACTATGATTTTATCTATCATTATTTTTATTGGTGTGAAATTAACTCTATTCCTATAGGATAATGCATTGGTATCTTATGATTGCAAATAAATAAACCTCAAATTTAAAATTAATGAAAATCCACAACAAGGTATACATTATTAGGGTTTTCTAATCTTCATGGAGTTTAAAGGATGAAAAGGCTATCTCTAATTTTTCTCTTATTTACCATACCTTTTCTTTTTTTATATGAAGAAAAATCATTTTTTGTAAAAAAAAATTAACAATGTTAGTAAAGTTACAAATGATCATACTTGAACTTGATAAATATAAGAATCTTTTACTTATATATATCTATGAATGTGTCTATTATCTATCTTTTAGGGTCTATAGTTACAAATTAGTATGAAACCAACACAATTTGAGTTTTATTGATAGAAAATTGGGCTTATCCATTGTGCCATTTGGACGTAGTCTTGCCCTTGTAACACTTTATATGAAAAATATTAATAATTCTTGAAGACCCTTATTAGAATCGCCCTATTAAGTCTTGTGGAGGTTGAACTGTAGAAGACTAGGTCTAGTCTTATCTTGTGTTTTCACTTATCCTTTGTTCAATCATAGGTTTGTTATCTTGGATTAATTTGATCCCTAATTCTATGTGTTGTGTTATCCCTTAGGGATGAGGGTGGAAAGAAAATGAACCAACACACTTTTTGTAAACCCAAGTGTAATGTTGGGCTTGGGTTAATAAAATCTAAAAGATGAATGAATTTATCATAGAAAAATTGGGTGGGGATTATAGACACCTGAAATTGACATTATATTTGATCAATTTATCCATAGTTCCTCTTATTCTCAGACTTTATATTAATTAAATATTTTTTATTATTATTTAATTAATATTTTCCTATCATGATTATCATATTAGTTCATCTCTTCTATTTCCCTAATTTTTATCCTAAAGTAAATAATTAATATTAATTATTTACCTATCACTACCCTGATCCCCTTTCTTTCAAAATAATAAATAAATAATTTCTATTTATTCAATTTTCCTCCTCACATGTCACATCCTCCATTTTCTATTAGTCTTTTAATCCTCTCCTGATCCCACCATTGAACATGTGCACACACTTAATCCATGATTAAGTGGGGTTGACCTCTCTCATTTCCCATGCAACCACTTTGTCAGGTCCCATCCTTAAATTCAATCATTTTGGAAAAGTTCCCCATGTACTTGAAGGTATGGGCCTTTTCCCTTGAATTCTTAAATGAGAACTTTTAATTCCCATTTTTCCTCCCCAAGTACCCTTTGGGTAAAGTGTTTGATAAGAATTTCCATTTTGGAAAATCTTCCAAAGGTACCCCCATCTCCTCACTCCATCTCCTTGTGCCACTTGGCACAATCTTCTTACTTGAGACAATTCAATCCATCCCCACCAATGATCTCATATTTTCATCTCATCCCTCCATCCATATTCATAAAATATATAAAAACTCTCAAGACTTAGCCATTTAATGGCATATAACCTATGAATGCAATATTATGCTACCAAAATTTTGAGCATACATCAAACTTGACCATTTGATAAAATCACATGCAACTAGGATATTTAACATGGAATGATAATTTCATTTTTTTTTTAAATTGAATTTCCTAATGCCCTAAATGTGTTTCTTTTTTTCTTTGTGTTGTTAAATCTCATTTTTTGAATTGTTCATAGTGGCAACATATTTAGGAACACAAACTATTGGATGTTATGGTTGCATTGCTGATATTTGGTTATCATTGATGTTAACACTATTAGCATTGGTGATTCTGAAGGTTGTATATGTCAAGGATTATGAGAAACTTGTAATAAATATATTGTAGACAGCCAGTGAATCTAAGAAGGTCAGAGTGATGAAAAAAAAATTATGTTGAGTTTCAGGTGTCACGCATTATAGGGTTTGTTGCTAAACCTATCTAGTATTTTTTCTGAAAGTTTCAGTGGTACGCTTCAAGAATTCAGGAAGTTATGAAGTTATGTGTTCCTACAATCACTCTGTTACTATAGTAGGTGTTTTTGGAAGAAGCGGATGAAATTTTGGAAATTTCAGTTTTTGCACATGTTCTTGTGACATTCATGGATGAGTATAGACTGTACTTTATCCTTGTTATACATCTGCATTGTTTGGTGTGATCGTGATCGATATTTTTTTGATTTGTGCTCAAGTTTTCATGTTCTTGGCCAATGTGATGGTGGTAACGTGTTGCGGATCCATAAGGATTAATATTTTATTGTTTGGCATGTTTTAGGATATTGATTTAGGTCCTCACTATGTTGTGACCAACTTAGGTTGATGCGCATTAAGATTTGTTCATGTATTAAGGCCGACAATTGTAATTTATTCTTTATTCTTGGCCAACATAGTTGTTGATGTAAATCCATGTAGCGGATATATAAGAATGATTGTTTCTTCATTTTGAAGAGTGTGTGTGTATTCTCAGTGTATATATGCAAAATATATGTGCAAATAAATATCAAATCATTCAAGAGCAGAGCAGAGTGTGAAAGAGATTGAGCATAGTGTAAAAGAGATTAAGCAGAGTGTGAAGGAGTTTGAGCAAAGTGTGTAGAAGTTTTTTTGTGCCTAACCAGAACTGTCATCAGGATTTTGTAGAAGCTAATTTCTCAATTCAACCTCATCAAATGGATTTAATCTGATTGTCCTATGTAAGGCAATGAACCTTCCTCTAAGCAGTGAGCTCTAAGAATTGTGCCTGAATGCACGTGCATTCCCTATTTATTTCTTTCATTATACTTCTAACAAGGTATAATCTTGTGGACTAACATCCACCATGGTTTTTACCCTAACAGGGTTTCCATGTATAAAAATCTTGGTGTTCATGTGTCTCTAATGTGTTGCTGATCTATGCTTCCATTGTTAATTATCAGATCTAAGATTAAAGGTTGCTTAAAGTTAAATAAGTCTTAATCTGTGATAATTGATTCACCCTCCCCCTCCCAGTTGTCAATTCTTGTTTTGCCAACAATTGGTATCTGAGCAGGTTCCTCTTAAGGGAAATCTTAACAGCTTGAGGTGATTGAGGTGGAATCTTACAAGAAGGATAGTCCTAGATTCGATGGAGCAAACTACTCTTTGTGGAAAATTAGAATGGAATGTCATTTGAAGTGTATTGGTGAGCCTTTCTGGAAGATTACAAAGAATGCATATACTATTCCTCAGAATGGTCCCTCTACTGCAGATGAAATCAAAGAAGCTAAAACAAATACCAGGGCTATTGAAGCATTGTTGAGTTCTTTGATAGATTCAGAGATGACAAATTTGATAGGTCTGAAGACTACACATGAGATCTGGAAAAAGTTGGAAACATTGTATGAAGGAGATGGACTAGTGAAAGTTGCTAAGCTACAAAGTCTAAAAGGCAAGTGGGAGGACATGAATATGAGTGAAGATGAGAACATCCTCTCTTTCTCTCAAAAGATAAATGAACTTGTGATGAGCATTAGATGTGTCAGTTGAGTCTTGGATGAAGAAGAGATTGTGGCTAAAATGCTTAGATTTGTGCCTCCTTCCTACAAAACAAAAGCTCATGCTATTGATGAACTCAGGACAGTGACAAATGTGACAAGAGACATACTGATTAGAAAACTTGTTGACTTTGAGTTAAGTGAATTTGGTGAATCTACACCTAAAACCAAATCTGCATTCAAGGCTACTATATCTGAGAAAGAAAGCAAAGATATGATCTAGGAGAGAGTTTTAAAAAGACATTCAAGTATGAAGATGAGATGAAACAAATTGAAAATGAAGAAAAAGAATTAGAAGAACTGGAAGCATTGATTTTGAAAAGAGAAGCCAGAAGTCATGGTAAGTACAAAGTAAAGTTACCTATCAAATGTTTTTCTTGCAGTAAAATAGGTCATTTTGCATCAAGGTGTCCTGAAAGAGTCTCTAAGTATAAACTTGATAAGACTAGATTTCAAAAGAAATGCTATTATGTTGAAGAAGGTGTTATTGATGATGAATCTGATAAAGAAATTGGAAATTAAGATGAATGGGTATTCATTGCTATCAAATAAAATGGCCAGGTGTCCACTAAATCTACTAGTAATGTGAATGTTGAGAAGGATCTTGCAGCAAAAATTGAAGAAAATGATGAGTGGGTAATTGATAGCGGATGCTCACATCATATGACTGGTGACAAAAGAAAGTTTGTAAGCTTGGAAAACTATGATGGTGGTGTTGTAAGATTTGGAGACAACACTTCTGGTGTTATTCATGGCAGAGGCGCTATTTCTTTTGGTGTAAGCATAATACTGATGATGTTCTTTATGTAGAAGGCTTAAAGCATAACTTGTTGAGTTTTGGATAGATGGTAGACAAGGGTTACAATCTTCAGTTCAAGGATGGTAAGTGCAAGATAAGGGGAAAAACTGGAAATGTGATTGCTTCAGGAACAAAGACAAGAGGTAATATTTTTCACTTAAGTGTTGCTAGTGAAAGTTGTTTAATTGCTCAAGTTGATGTAAGTTGTTTATGGCATAGGAGGTTGTTTCATGTGAACTTTGATAACATTGTCAAAATAAGCTCTTCTCAAACAATCAGGGATCTTCCTAAGTTAGTGAAGCCTACTAAAACTATGTGCAAGCAATGTCAGATGGGAAAGCAGACTAGAAATTCCTTCCGGAGCAAATAGTATAACTCTAATGGAGTACTGGAATTGATACATACTGATTTATGTGGTCCATCCAGAATCAAAAGTCTTGAAGGTGAAAGGTACTTTATGTTGCTTATTGATGATTACTCTAGAATGATATGGGTTACTTTCTTAAGAGAAAAACATGAAGCATTAGAAAAGTTCAAAAGCTTCAAAGCTATGGCAGAGAATGAGATAGGCCAAAAGATCAAATTCTTAAGGTCAAACAGAGGTGATGAATTTACTTCCTAGGAATTCAATTCTTTCTGTGAAGAGCATGGAATCCAAAGATAGTTATCTACTCCCCAGACCCCTCAACAAAAATGGAGTTGTTGAAAGGAAGAACATAACCGTTCTAGACACTGCTAGAACCATGATGCTAGAAGAAAATTTTCCTCATTTTTACTGGAGATAAGTTGTAAGCACTGTTGTGTATACTATTAACCAAGTAAATGTCAACAATTTTTCTGGTAAGACCCCTTTTGAGCTATGGTTTGGTTATAAGCCTACTATCAAATATTTCAAAAAAATTGGAAGAAAATGCTACATCAAGAGAGATGATGATATAGGCAAGTTTGATGCTAGAAGTGATGAAGGAATATTTCTAAGTTACTCTACTAAGAGCAAAGCTTACCGGTGCTTTAATAAAAGGTTGAGAGTGTAAATGTCAAAGTTGATGAAGATATTGACAGACCATCTAGATGTAGTGGATATGATTGAGATGATCATCATGATGTACTAACAATGGAAATAATGTTCAGACATAGAATCAACTTCAAATTGTTCTAGTGAACCAAGGAAATCAAGAAGCAGAAACTAGCAGAAGTGTAGAAGAAAGAACAGAAGAACCAGAAATCAGAGAAAATCCTAAGACTCCCAAGTATGTAAGGTGAAATCATTCTGACAGTCAAATCATAGGAGATAAGAGAAAATTTGTGTAAACTAGAAGAAGAATTTTAGAAGAGTATTGTCTAATTTCCAAAACTGAACCTAGCAATATCAATGAAGCATGCAAAGATGAATATTGGATGGAAGCCATGAAGGAAGAACTAATGCAGATAGAGAAAAATGATACATGGGATCTTGTTCCTAGACCTCAGAACAAAAATGTGATTGTAACAAAATGGTTGTTTTGGAATAAGTTGAATGAACAAGGTGAAGTGGTCAGAAACAAAGCAAGACTGGTTTGCAAAGGGTACTCACAGATAGAAGGTATTGATCTTGAAGAAACTTTTTCCCCTATTGCTAGAATTGAAGCTGTAAGATTTTTTCTTGCTTATGTTGTTCAAGAATTACAAAGTCTATCAGATGGATGTAAATTTAGCATTTCTAAATGGTGAGCTAGAAGAAGAAGTCTATGTTGAGAAACCAGATGGATTTCAACTAACTAACAAACAAAACATGGTATGTCAATTGAAGAAATCTCTATATGGACTTAAGCAAGCTCCTAGAGCTTGGTATGCTAGATTGGATAAATACTTGTTGAAGCTTGGATTCAATAAAGGTACTACTGATAGCAATCTGTATTTCAAGTTGGATCAGAATAAAGAGTTGATCATTGAAGTCTTTGTTGATGACATTATTTTTGAAGGTGATGATGATTTGTGTATGAAGTTTGTTGATGAAATGAAAAATGAGTTTGAAATTTCAATGATTGGAGAAATGAAATTCTTTTGAGGATTACAAATCACTCAGCTAGAAGATGGAATCTTTATATCCCAGTCCAAATATGTAAAAGAGTTATTGAAAAAGTTTGGCATGGAAGACTCAAAGCTAGTTGGTACACCTATGGTAACTAGATGCAAACTTACATTGAATGATGATTCTCCTAAAGTAAATCAAAAAAGATATAGGTCAATCATTGGTGGATTACTCTATTTGACTTAGACCAAGCTAGATATAATGAATGTTGTATGCATGGTTGCTAGATATCAAGTTGATCGAAAAGAGTCTCATGTGACTGTTGTGAAAAGAATCTTCAGATAACTGAAAGGGACAGTTGATCTTGGTCTTTGGTATCCTAAGGATGATGATCTTATCCTGAGAGCTTTCATTGATGTTGATTGGGAAGGAGATGTAGATGATAGGAAGATTACTAGTGGTGGATCATTCTTCTTAGGGAAGAAGTTGGTATCTTGGCTAAGCAAAAAGCAAAATTTTGTTTCCTTATCTACTATTGAGGCACAATACATTGTTGTTGCAAACAGTTGTACTCAAGTATTGTGGATGAAGCAGATGCTAGGAGATGTCAAAATTTAGTATGAAGAACCCATTGCCATATTCTATGACAATTCAAGTGCCATAAACATTTCTAATAATCTAGTATTGCATTCAAAGACAAAGCATATATCCATCAAATGTCACTTCTTGAGAGATAAAGTAAGTGACAAAGAAGTTAGACTAGAGTATGTACCTACCAAGGAGCAAATTACAGACATCTTTACTAATCCATTGCCTAAGGATACTTTTGAGTACCTCAGAGGCAAGTTAGGGGTGATTTCCCCTCCTGATCAGAACTAAGTGATGCAGGTCTTTGCATCTGTCCGTGAATTCAAGCCATATCTTATTCTAGATTGATGTTGTGGTGGTTGCTACTCAAGGGGAGTAGTCAAATGTGCTAAATATGAGGATCATAGCATATGTACCTTTACCATTGATTTCAAAGGGGGAGAATAACAATGTGAAAAACTCCTAAAGTAAGGGGGAGAAGAGTCAAGAAAGTGAGATAAGAGCTATAAAAGGAGAATTGTAGATCAAAAGGAGAGAAGTATGTGAACAGCCAGTTGTGTTGATGGTATTATTTTTCACATCATGTGTTGCCATCAATTCCAAAGGGGGATATTTTTGGATGTTGTGGTTGCATTGCTGATATGTGGTTGTCATTGATGTCAACACTATTAGCATTGGTGATTCTGAAGGTTGTATATGTCGAGGATATTGAGAGAATTGTAATAAATATATTGCAAGCAGCCAATGAAGTTGAGAAGGTCAGAGTGATGCAAAGTTATGTACATTGAGTTTCAAGTGTCGTGCATTAAAGTGTTTGTTTCCAAACCTATCTAGTATATTGTCTGAAATTTTCAGTGGTACGCATCAAGAATTGAGGAAGTTATGAAGTTTTGTGTTCCTACAATCACTTTGTTACTATAGCAGGTGTTTTTGGAAGAAGCGGATGAAATTCTGGCAATTTTAGTTGTTGCGCATGTTCCTATGACATTCATGGATGAGTCTAGATCATTCTCTATCCTTTTTGTACATCTGCATTTTTTGGTGTGATCGTGATCAATATTTTTCCGATGTGTGCTCGAGTTTTCATGTTCTTGGTCGACGTGATGGTGGTAACGTGTTGCGGATCCATAAGGATTAATATTTTATTGTTTGGCATGTTTGAGGATATTGATTTAGGTCCTCACTATGTTGTGACTGACTTAGGTTGATGTGCATTGAGATTTGTTCATGTATTAAGGCTAACAGTTGTAATTTATTCTTTATTCTTGGCCGACAGAGTTGTTGATGTAAATCCATGTAGCGGATATATAAGAATGATTGTTTCTTCATTTTGAAGAGTGTGTGTGTATGCTCAGTGTATATATGTGAAATATATGTGCGAATAAAGATCAAATCATTCAAGAGCATAATAGAGTGTGAAAGAGATTGAGTAGAGTGTGAAGGAGTTTGAGCAGAGTGTGTAGAAGTTTTTTTGTGCCTATTTGTAACTTTCATTAGGGTTTTGTACAAGCTAATTTCTCAGTTCAACCTCATCAGATGGATTTAATCTGATTTTCCTATGTAAGGCAATGAGCCTTCCTTTGAGCAGTGAGCTCTAGGCAGTGTGCCTAAATGCATGTGCATTCCCTATTTATTTCTTTCATTATACTTCTAACAAGGTATAATCTTGTGGACTAACATCCACCGTGGTTTTTCCCCTAACAAAGTTTCCACGTATAAAAATCTTGGTGTTCATGTGTCTCTAATGTGTTGTTGATTTATGCTTCCACTGTTAATTATCAGATCTGAGATTAAAGGTTGCTTAAAGTTAAATAAGTCTTAATTTTGTGACAACTAATTCAACCCCCCCCCCCCCCTCTCAGTTGTCTATTCTTATTTTTCCAACACAAACTACATCTCTAGGTGTTGTAAGTCCCCTTGCTAGAATTTCATTTTTTACAAGTCCTCATGTTTTAAGATGATTTTCTACAAGTTCTAATCCTATAGGTGCTAAATTTTTAGGATTTTATGTTGCAAGTCCCTTTGTTATATAGTTGCAATTAGACTATTACACTACATATAAGTTCTAGTACCAAGGAAAAATCCCAATTTGAACTCTCTTTGTGAGAACAATACCACCATTAACAATATTACACCCACCACTATTAAATTATATGAGTGCACCCACATCATTCATCTTACTAAAAAATAGAAAGCTCCACATCAAACCAAAGATTGTAAAAAACTAAAAATACCCTTCATCCTCCCATTAAAGAATCATATATTGACTCTCTCATGACCAAAAATATTGAGGTAAGAGTTTTCACCAAGATAAACCTTCTAACCATCAAATGTCTCATAGTCTAAAGCCACTCTCAATGGTGATTAATTGGAAATATTCTTTAGTTTAATCATCTATTCATCCTCACATGCATATGTTACTGTCGATCGAGGATATTAGTATGGCCCGATTACACTTGATCCATGAAGGATTGAAGCATATTCATGCCACTAATACTCGATCTTAAACAAGATCATTCAAATGAAAGTTTAAACTAAACATTTATTGACACTAAACATTCTAAACTAAGAAAGCATTCAAATATCTACTCTAATCCATCTTAAACTTATCCCATTTTGGAATTGGTGTCATGTTGATGTGGAACAATGACCCTTTCCAAATCCCGTGATTAGTGAGCTTGTTTCAATCAATTATATTGAAGAGAATCAATGAAACCATTGTGATATATGGACAAAAACATGATTTATGCTAAAATGACTATGATGCAAGAGTTAATCTACCATGATTTTATGTTAAAAGATGTAGATATGCAATTTCTAAGCTAATCTAAATGATATTTAAACTAAAAAGATTCAAACCCTAGTTCTCTAATTAGCTAAATGGATGCATTATGGAAGCCATTAATAGAAGCTAAGCTATTATGCAACTAATTTAAACTAAAATATGCTAAATGTATGCAAAGTATGAGTGTGAGTGTGAGTGATTTCAACAGCATAAGTTTGATGTTGAGAGATGGATCCATTTGTCTCCAAATAGTGACCTATTTATAGGAAAGTAAATGAAAAATGAAGGTTTGAGAGTGAAAAATCTAATCAATGGTCAAGGATGGAGGAAATAGGAGGCATGGATCACGGATTCTCATCGATGGGTGAGAATGCAAGATGATAGTTAATCGAGGGTTCTCATTCCTTCCAAACAAGCACACTTTTGGCCTGTATAAGAGGTCAAAAGTTAACTTGCATAAGAAGTTTCAAGCTAACTTTCACATGAAGCTTTTTGAGAATATTCCCTTTCTTAAATGATTGGAGGAGAAGGAATATTCTTTGGAATATTCATGGGTGAGGAAAAAGGGTATTTTACTAATTAAAACAAAGTTTGATTGTGCAAAAGGGGAGGGAATATTCCCTTGTAAGTGGGAGGAATTGGATTAATTAGATAATTGCTAATTAAACAAGGTTTAATCATGCAATTAGGGAATTAGAAGAATAAAGTGATATTCATAAATTAAATGATTTAATGAATGAGAAAAAAGGTGAAATGACATTTAATTAAATAACTTAGGGTTATTTAATTAAATGGGAAGACTTAGGGAATTAAATTAAATGCTTTAATCTATTTAATTTAATCAGATGAACTGTTAGCATGAAAGGGGGTGAATTAACTCGATTTGATGAATTGGGTTAATAGATGCAAATGTTGCAATTAATTAAATAGTTAAGGTAATCTAATCAATTAAGCAAAAATAGGATGGGTGTTAGGAGGAAATGATGTTAGTATACCTTATTTGAGTGTATGATATCCTTCAAGACATTTTTAGTGTCTACATTTTTCCCCTCTTTGAAGTGAGGTACCTACTGCTTTGATTCAAAGACTGATCCTCTTTAGATTAAAAAAAATTGCTTAAATCAAAAAGTAAAAAATTTCTAATTTTTGATGCCCCACTATAATTTTTTTATTTTTTCGATGCCCCACTACTAAAGGATTAAGCTGGTTCCCTACCCCCTCAAGAAATCAGGCAGAAATTTTGAATTTTGGATTAATTTCTCGACAAAGGGGAAAATCTTCCCCAGGGATCCAAGAACGTTCCGAGATGCAAGAATCATGCCAAAAACATAAAAAATGATGCAAAATAAGCTTCAGATTGGCAAAATTGGTGAAAATTATGATAAACCCTAGCTTGAAGGTTAAATTAGGGGAAAAAACCCTAATTTTGATGTATAAATAAGCCAAGAAGGGTCACTTTCAATTCATTTGTGCATTCACACCTTAGAGATTTCTTGCATTTTGATCTTTGACCCTCTAACGAAATGGCAAGACAATAGCTTCCACGACACATTTCTGATTGAGTTCGAGAGCACTAGACGCTTCTAGGCATAGGACCACTGATATGTGATCCAAAACTTGATTTGAAATTTAACTTTTGGATGCATTTATTGCGCTTTGAAATTTAAACTTTGGTGGCATCGCTATATGATGACACACATTTGAGAATCGGTAACGCTAAATTGAATTTTAGCAATTCATATGTATATTATGATACAGTTCGCAATTTAGAATTAGGGTTTCTAATTTTAAATTGTGACGCATATGTTTATAGCAATGCACTTCTTGATTTTAAAATTAGGGTTAGGGTTTCCAAAGTTTAAATCATGACACTTGTTTTTGGCGACGCAATTTGCGATTTGTAATTTGAATGTCTTTGGGTGTCACAATTTGGAATTTGAAATATAGCGATGCTATTGTAAATAGCGACACTACTATCATTTTGGAGCTAAAAATTCCAAATTGAGTCAAAAAATTTTGAATTTTGACATTGTGTGCTTTATGGGAGAAGAAGGTCATTCCACCCTTGATGTCTTGTGAGCATCGGCCCATAGTTTTGGAGAGACTTGGTTATTTATCCGAGTTGCACCAGGAGCACCTAGGAGAGATTTGCCTGTGGTACATCGCATATATTCCCATCATCCACACACATTTGGCTTTGATAACCGCTTTGTGTGAGTGATGGCACAGTGAGACTTCATTGTTCCACCTTCTGACAGGCGAGGCGATAATGTCATTAGAGGATGTATGGTGGATACTGTGTTTGTTGATACATGGTGAGCATGTGATATATGATGTTGATTTTAGATACAATGCCTGCCATGAGGTGATGGAGATTGAGGACATTATTCTAGTTACTTCACAGATTGACCTTGAGATGTATAAAGGTCGAGTGCCCACTTTCAGATTGATAGTTGCAGCCATCATTTTAGGTTTGGTTGCTCTAGATTGATGGAGTAGATGATTCAGCCCAAGATGGGGCTTGGAATGGCATCAGATGCTCTACAAAAGGACACAATTTTCATGTTAGCCAGTGATTTTTGCCTCATTGTATCATGATATGCACGACTTTGTCTATTGTGATGGCAGAGCGATTGGGACAGGAGTTACCTTGCTACAAAATTGGGCTTCGAAGCACATTGTTGTACTTCATCTAATTGTTCAGATGGTCGATGTAGAACTAGATGACCCCACAGTTTGGAGGTACAGAGGTTCCATTACCTTACGGCACATTGGGTAGCTTGGGCTTCCATACTAGTGTTAGGTAATTGATGATATGACAGTCTTTAGATGGTGACCATGGCTACAAATGCCAGCATGGTATGATGATGTTCAACAATTGTTCTTCACTCGGCAGACCTGATACATGTAGGGTCAACATCATATGATCATTGAGAGATACTTTCCAGATAGGGTGGCTCAATAGTTTGGAGAGTCGCAGGATAGGCCAGATAATGCATACAGGGCCATTTTTTGTAGATCAGCTCAAGAGGCACCCATATGGGGACCCACGATCCTAGCTCTTGAGGTGATTGAGGGGTTTTAGTAGTAGGTTGCATAGCCATGAGCATATGAACAAGGACAGGAAGACGCTCAAATGATTCCTACATATGATGCATGGTTTACACCCCCTCGCAAGTTGACAAATCTAATGGGTGCTCCTCCATGAGGGAGACCTAGAGGGAGGGGAGTGGGCAAAGGCAAAGGCAAGGGACACGATGGCCAGGATGACCAGGATGGGCAGATTCTAGGGGCATCGCTAGTGGATCAGAAACCTCCACAACAGCCTCTTATTCAGTAGTAACCTATGCAATAATAGCCAGTGCAGCCACCACCATAGGATCCTCAGGATTTATAGATTCAATAGCTACAGCAGCAGGTGCAGGTCATTACAGGTGAGCGGGATCAGGCCCGTCAACATATTTTGGCTATTATTATTGAGAGGGATTAGGCACGGCAATAGGTTGTGACTATTACTATAGAGATATATCATGTGAGGCAACAAGCATAGGTCGTGACGGTTGAGAGAGATCAAGAGATCAATCGCCGCTAGCAATTGGAGGTGATGACAGCGGCTACACGGGGCAGGACTGTATCTACCAAACTATATAGAGAGGTTGTGACTGAGGCAACCTATTACAAGATGCATTATCATAGATATGTTCCATGAGCACTTAGACAACCTGACTACTCACAAAGGAGTGATGCACGGCCTAGGGTTGAGGATTAGCCAGAGAGACAAGCTGAAGAGGGGAGCAGCCATCAAGGCTAGCTCAATTTTATAGACACTTTTTGATTTGTTTCCCAATTCTTTGTACAAATATACATTCATGGGCTCATTCTTTATAGGGATATTGTATGTATGATCAATATACATACACTGACTTAGATATTGCACCATGACATTCATTTTTTGATATATATATATATATATATGATACAGATACAGATTTGATATGATGTGTTCATCATTCTCATGATTGTATGGACACATATGATGTGAGATATAACATGCTTATATTTTATCATGTATGGATGCACTTTATTTATGTTTATGTGATGATGTGGGATGATGTGCGGTGTTTTTTTAATTCTTTTTCGGTATCTTTTCATGATATGTTATGGGATGAATGATATGTTATGCTATGATTATATATGCAAATGTTATGGATGCATTTTCTTTTTGTGTATTTTCTATGTAGTTTTATGATGAGATGATGATGTATGCATATGGATGGATAATGTAGATACTCATGCTTATGATATGATAATGTGATGTATGTTTATGATATATGATGCAACGATTTAAGATGCTCAGAATAACAAATCTATATTATTCGTCACAACCAAAATGATAATGATGATGCAAGATGTATGCTTTATGATATGCTATGATTATGAGATATGTTTATGTTGATGGTTGTGGATGTAGGATGGATACATTGATGATGTTTTTTTTTACTGTCATGATACCAGGTTAGCGTGAAAAGAAGATAGAAGAAACAAGGTGAATGACCATTGATTTTGATGATTTCTTCAAAAGATCCAACAAGTCTATGATCCACCAAGACTTTATTAGAGGTGGTGCTGGGAAATGAATGATTATAATGAATGCATGATGATGATTTTCTCAAATCTTGGGATTGGGATTTTTCATCGTTCCTTATTGTTTGATATAATGCATGGATATGATGCATCAAGGTATTGATAACCAGGATGGTGTTATATCTAGTGTAATGGACTTTGACTCTGCAAACAGATAGAATAGTTCTTGTTCACATCTTGACATACGGAAACCTTGTCAAAATGTAAGTTAGAAGCTTAGAATATATTGGACCAAAGCATACGCAATAATCAACAACATACTCCAAACAACCTTCCTACACACAACTAAGAAAGTATGTGCCAAGATTATTTTACAAGAATACCCACAAGCACAGCAAACCAAAGATCATGGTCGATGCCCCATTCCTTTCTCTCTAAATCATTTTGATAGACATCATCGAGAGGTCCTCGGAATTGGTCATTAAGATGAATCATAAGAAAAGATCAAAGACAAATAGTCAGTGTTATCTATGTCTCTTGCCATTTTAAATATAGCTAAATTAATTTTTGATACTGACATCATTTGTAGGAAGGATACATCCTAGTACATGTTAATCATAGGGTTGTTTGATGTAGCATGATGATGAGCTTTATGATAATTCGTTGATACAAAATTCACTAACGCATTTACCTATGATCTAGACTTTAGATTTTGACACTTGGGTTCTCACTTTACGACTTGCAGCACTTGTTTGCTACTTATTTTTCCAAAGGTTGAAGGTGACACTTGATTTATTATGGGTGAAAGTTTATTGCGAGTGAAAGCAAGATGAGATGGGTGGTTTTGGATTTTTTAGATTATATCAATGTTTTGAGGTTGTTTTTGGTCTTTTTGAGTTGTTTATGTGAATGTTTTTGGTTTTTCAATTATTTGAGGTTGTTTAGGGTTTTCAAGGTTTTCCAAAAAAATTTGGGTTTTCCGATATTTGAATATTTTGGGAGTTTTTGGAGTATTTGAATGTTTAGGTATTTTCTAGAGAGTTTTGACCAAGAACCTAACCTAAAAGACCTATCCTAGGGGCCTCGAGGGATGATCAAAGATTAGCCTTGCCTATGTTATACATGCGAAGACCATGTAGTTCGACTGACTTGACTTATTAATAGATAAGATATGAACAATTGAGGGAATGCCAATTTATTATAACTGGCTCCTAATTACTAACCTAGGGTGTCTCGAGGGCACATCAATGATGGCCTTGCCTACATTCAAGCTCAAAGACCCATAGTTTGACAAGGGAACTATTTTTGGATTTTTGATGTTCGCCTTTTTAGGGATTTTGATGTGTCTTGGATGTTTTGGGATTTTAGACTTTACAAATTTTTGAATATTTTTGGATTTTAGTTGTACAAGATTTTGATTTTTTTGGATTTTTTTGATGAATGCTTTATGATTTTTTTTTGTATTTTCAATAAGATTTCAAATAACCTTAAGATATATAAGAACCCGATATGATCCAATAATGAATGGCCCCTAGTGTGACATAATAGACTACCTTGATATAGGTAGGACAAACTGACCTTAGGAATATGTCATGTAGTACTAAGGGGATACGATACTTCACAACATCAAGCTATGATAAGGGTGTGTATGGGTGATGGAATAAATAAGATGAATGATGTGATGTATGGAGGGTGAGGAAAAGAATGATAGGATAAAGAGCCAAAGAATAGATGGAGGTGCTTTATCTACCAAGTTTTCACCAAGGTACTTTCCCAAAGCGCCACCTAAGTGGTTTTCACTAGAGGATGATTTTTTCTTTACTTTTTCAATCATTTTTTCTCATTTTTTTGGATTCTAATCATTTTTTTATTTTTTTGTATTTTTAGATTTTACACCCCTTTTAAGACTAGGCATAAAACTTTTTGAGATGCAAGTTGTTAGTTGGCTCCTGCAAGGGTCCACCTTCAGGTGTTGATAGTTGATATGCCCCTAATCCATAGCTTGTTGTGATGACAAAGGGACTCAACCAGTTAGGTTCAAACTTTCCTTTATTGTGTTGATTTAGTAGATTCTTCTGATTCTGCTTTAGAAAAGGATCCCCTACCTAGAAAGACCGACATTTGATCTTCTTTTTATAGCTTCATTTAATTCAGTTTTGATATACTTGCAAGTGATTGAGGGCATCAAGATGATGCTCATCCTAGAATTCTAGCTCATTCAGTTGAGAGAATTTGTATTCTTCATCGATGATCAGGTTTTGTAGTGACACTAGTAGTGATGTGATTTCAACCTCAATAGGCAAAATAGATTTTGATCCGTAGACCAAGGAGAAAGGGGTTGCACCTATGGGTGTGCGGATACTGGTTTGATAGGCCTAGAGAGCAAGATTTAACTATAGATTCCAGTCATGACCAGCTTCATTAACCATTTTCTTCAAGATTTTTAGGATGGTCTTGTTTGTAGCCTCATCTTGACCATTTCCCTTGGGATAATACAGGTTGGAGAATCGGTGTTGGATGTTGAATCTTTGACATAGCTCTTTCACATCCTAATTTTTTGAAGGGTGTTTCTTTATCTGAGATAAGGGTTTTTGGAACACCATAACGGTAGATTAGGTAATTTGGGATAAACTTGGCAATTTTCTTCCATATTATGTACATCATAGGGATGGCTTCAGCCCACTTGGTAAAGTATTCAATGGCTATTATGATAAATTTGTGGCCATTAGATGAGGTTGGAGTGATTTTTCCTATGAGGTCAATTCCCCACTATGAAAAAGGCTAGGGTGTAATCATCAGTTGTAATTCCTGAGCTGGAGCATAAATCAGATCTCCATGATATTAACACTGGACACATTTCTACATATGTTGATGAGCTTCTCTTTCCATAGTTGGCCAATAGTACCCCGTCCTCAATAGTTTCTTAGCTAAATTCATACCACTAGAATGGGAACCACATATGCCATCATGTACTTTTGTTAAAGCAGTTAAGGCTTCCTCTTGGTTAAGACATCGTAGTAATGTTCCTTCAGTGCTTCAACGGTAAAGGGTATCACCTAGGATCATGAATTGGGATGCCTTTTTTATAAAGG
Organism: Sequoiadendron giganteum; assembly: GCA_007115665.2. Lineage (NCBI taxonomy): Eukaryota > Viridiplantae > Streptophyta > Pinopsida > Cupressales > Cupressaceae > Sequoiadendron > Sequoiadendron giganteum. The sequence goes on from CM021107.1 coordinate 261,925,558, forward strand.
TATTTTTAAAGTTGGAGGTGATATTGGATGGGAGGGTTCCTCTACTAAGGTAGATAAATATTTCATGATACCATGGGGATCCAGGACCAACAATGACACACACGAATTTAGATTCGGGGATTTTGAAAGTCTATAGAAGAAGTTGTTCTAACAAGAATTCGCATTGAAGGACATTGTTTGGCATGTCTAGCAATGATCAGATTGTTGTCATAGTGTTTGTTGCTCAGTTGTTCATGTGAGGAATCTACTCAAAATTTATGTCTATGAAAAGGTCCTTGAGAATCTCTACCATCTTCTTGTAAGGAGTAAGCTTTTCATCCTTAGTTTGATAGTCGTCATTGACCTGGTTGATAACTAGCTATGAATCTCCATAGACTTTCATCTCTTGTATCTACCACTAAACTGTTATCCTTAGACCTATGATTAGGGCTTTGTACTCAGCAATGTTGTCAGTACATGGGAATGATAGCTTGTATGACTTTGGAATGCAATCACCTTGAGGGGTGATGAAAATAATACCCACTCATGATCCATGTTGGGTGAACAATCTATCAAAGTACATCTTCCACAGATCTGTAAGATTGACTAGGAACACTAATTCATCAAGGAATTCAAATATCAAAGGGTTATCTGAATAGATAGGTGCATCTTCCAGTTGGTTTGTGATCAATTTTTCGTTGATTTCCTTGCGCTCAACATACTCTATGTCAAATTCAGTTAAGATCATCACACTTTTGGCCATTCACCTAGAGAGAGTTGCTTTGGATAATAGGTATTTCAATGGGTTGATCTTTGCAATAATTTTGATTTGATGTGACAACATGTAGTATCTGAATTTTTGTGAAGCAAAAACTACTACTAGGCATGTTTTTTCAATGGGTGAATAGTTCATTTCATAACCCACCAATGTCCTATTGATGTAATAGATAGCTCTTTCCTTTCCATTTTCATCATGTTGTGCTAGAAGAGCTCTTAGAGTTGCTGATGTTGCTAAGATATATAAGAGAAATGGTTTGTTTGGTATCGGTGGCATTAACACTGGAGGTGTCAATAAGTATTCCTTGATTTGATGGAAATCTTTATCACATTTTTGGTCCCATTCGTAAGTTATTCCTTTGTGGAGAAGAAGTGAAAATTGGTGGATTTAATTTGATAGTTGTGTTATGAATCTTTTGATAGATTGCAATCTTCCTTGTAGTCCTCTCATTTGCTTCAGTGTTTGTGGAGGTTCCATGTTTAGGATGGATTTTACCTTTGTTGTATCAATTTATATCCCTCTTTGTGATATGATAAAGCAAAGAAGTTTCCCTGATGTAACCCAAAAGAGACACTTTTTTGGATTCAGTAGTACCTTGTATTCTTCAAGCCTATCAAAAATGGGTTCTAAGACTTGTATGTGCTCACTTCTTTTCTTTGATTTTTCCAAAATATCATCCACATAATCTTCGACTATTTTGTGGATCATGTCATGAAATATGAGGGTCATTTCTCTTTGATAGGTTTCTCCTGCATTCTTTAACCCAAATGGCATCACGTTCTAGCAATAGCTTCCCCATGGACAAGTGAATGCGGTTTTATTTTATTCCTCCTTGTCAATTATGATCTGATTGTATCTTGAAAAACCATCCATTAGTGATAGCATTTCATTCCTAATTGTTAATTCCATGATGAGGTCGATGTTAGGAAGAGGGAAATCATCCTTCGAGCATGCCTTGTTTAAGTCTCTAAAATCTGTGCATATTATGATGCCCCCAGTGGGTTTTGAGACTGGTACCAAGTTTGAAACCCACTTAGTATAATCTATTGATCAAATGAATCCAACATCAAGAAGCTTTTATAACTCTAGTTTCACCAAGAGTTATATCTGAGGGTGCAACTTCCTTAACGGTTGCTTGATTGGTTTGGCTTCAAGATAAAATGTTAAGTGATGTACAACTACTTCTGGATCAAGCCCCAACATATCACTGTATGACTAGGCAAAGTTAGCTCTATGCTCTTTTAGGAATGCTACTAATTTTTATTGTTCTTCATCCAGCAATGATTCAGCATAGAAGGTGATCTTGGGTGCTTCTTTTGTTCCCACATTGACTGGAGTGGCCTTTTATGCTAACACTTCTGACTTATCTAGATGTATTGCATTAAGGGAGATATTGAACCCTCATCCTTGGGTGCCTCAAAGAGGTTTTCACCCTCAGATACGTCCTTTCTTTTTATTGTTTTAGGATCAAAGAGTGCCACAGTGTGATTTTCACTCAAAGATCTGCATGTTAGTTGTCTTTCATCAATTTTGTGACTAAAGGATTCAATAGTCCCCCTGTAGTATGTCCCCCTGTAGTATTCCCTTGTGTCTAGCTTTATGTCAAAACCTTCTTTATGATCTACCCATGATAGGTTGTCATAGAGTCCCATGAATTTTGTGATCGCTTCATCATTTTCAAATAAATCCAAAATCGTTGGTCCTTGTTGGTCCATTTCAATGAGTTGTGGGTTTACTATGTGTATTTTAGTTGGATGATTACTTGGAGCAAAGGATGTAATGGATATCATGAAGAGGGATTTATTCTCAAATAGGTCAGCAACATCAAAGGGGAAAGTATCTAAGGTTGTATCACACAATGTAGGTAACCAAGAGGAAGCCTCGTCTAGTTTAGCAGAAGTACCTTTGCCAATAATGGTAACCTTGCTAGTAGTACAACCTATGCCAAGGTTATTTAATCATTTCTCAGGAATGATAGGTTCTAGCAAGCCATTTTCATTCTATCCTAGCTTCTGATTCTTGTTATCACCCCATCCCTTCTTTAGCTACAAGCCTCTATTGTCATCTTCCATGGGAAGAATAGGGATAGGTCATTCATCCTAATAAAGGAGTTTAGAGACATCCTCCTCGTTGATGTCTTCTTTATTTAGATCCCCCCACTTGGTGAATGTAGTAGCTTCCATCTTGATTGTTTCAGGCTCTTTGGTGCTAGATGTGGGTTTCTTGTGTGATTGAGTCAAAAGAGGTAGCTCTCCTAAGACAAAATTATCCTTCATTAGCTTATAGTTCCCATAACCATCATCCTAAATCATGTCTTTGATATCGGGAATGGTTTATTCAATGGGTGTTTTCATTGTTGAGGTAGATGCAAGGGATGATGGGTCAACAAATGAAGTAGATGGTGTAGGCCCTTCATCATTCTTTGGTATTTAGGGTATCTTATAGAACTTGGTATCAAGATTCTTGCAATAGTAAAAAGGCTCAAGATCTCCATGGATGGTAATTATCTTCCCTCAAAATGAAACTTCACACACTAATGATAGGTCGAGGCTACATCTTTTAAGGCATGGATCCATGGTCGACCAAGTAAAATGTTATAGGGAAGATCAAGGTCTAACACTTGGCATGTAGTTTTTGCAATGAGAGGTCCTACTTGGATTGGAAGCATAATGATGCCTTGTAATACCCATTCTTGGTCGTCATATGCTCTGTGGTGGTACTCTTTGCTTTCTCAATAGTATCCTCTCCATGGATAGTGATTTCTCTACCCTTGAAAGGAAACTTCACACATTGATGATAGGTTGAGGCTACATCTTTTAAGGCATGGATCCATGGTTGACCAGGTAATATGTTATAGGGAAGATCAAGGTCTAACACTTGGCATGTAGTTTCTACAATGAGAGGTCCTACATGGATGGGAAGTGCAATGATACCTTGTGATACCCGTTCTTGGTCATCATATGCTTTGATGGTGGTACTCTCTTCTTTCTCAATAGTATACTCTCCATGGATAGTTATTTCTCTGCCCTCAAAAGGAAACTTCACACATTGATGATAGGTTGAGGCTACAACTTTTAAGGCATGGATCCATGGTTGACCAAGTAATATTTTATAGGGAATATCAAGGTCTAACACTTGGCATGTAGTTTCTACAATGAGTCATCCTACTTGGATGGGAAGTGCAATGATGCCTTGTGATACCTGTTCTTGGTTGTCATATGCTCTGATGGTGGTACTCTTTGCTTTCTCAATAGTATCCTTTGAATAGCCCAAGTTCTTGATTAATTGTGGGGTACAAATGTTCATACCAGCACCTCCATCTACAAAGACTCTTTTGACCTTGTTTTTTATGAATTATAACCTCAAGGTGTAAAGCACGATTATGAGATGGTTATGGTGGTAGGTCTTGTTCTGAGAAGGTGAGAAGATGATTAGCAATATGCCCCACCATAGCTTGAAACTGATTGATGTCAATATCCTCAAGGATGGATGACTCGAACAAAGCTTTCTCTAATATTTCCCTATGTGCGGTGGATAGCCTTAATAGCTCTAAGATTGATATATGCACTAGGGTCTTCTTAAGCTAATCTAGGAGAATATATTTGCTAGGATTTGATGTTGGAAAAGTAGGTTGTGTCCTAGATTGAGACAGGACTCCTTAGATGGTAATTTTTCCATGTCGTGTGGTGACTCCACACTCCACATTAGATCCTTTGATGGTGATGACAGTAATGATGCTATCACAGGAAGCGGCCACGTTGGAATAGGTATGATGCATGTTTGTGTAATCCTTAGCTTTTTTTTTGTTTTTCCCTTTGTTATGATTTGACATAGGGTTCTTGTATATCTTAAGATCTTGATTCCAAACTCGTACTTCAATATATATGGTGTCATTCTTTATGAGGTCTTGGATGATATTATTGAGCCTCATGCAATTTATCATTTTGTGCCCTTTGATTTTGTGAAAATCACAAAGATCGTTCTCATTGTACCAAGATAGTTTCTCTTGGGGCTCTTGGTAGTTTTCAAAGTTAGGAAGTGTTATTAGGTTTTAATCTACTAACTTCCTCATGATGGTTTCAATAGGTTCAAATAATCATGTGTATTTGTGTTTAGGATAGTTGCTCTTGTTGGTATTTCGCCTTTGTTGCATTTTGGTATTGTTGATCTAATTATTTTGAGGAGGTGTTATTTGCTGCATAGTTGGTTGAATGTTAGCAACTTGATTGTTGTTTGGTCTAGGAGCACTTAGGACCACCTTAGCATCCACCAAACCATCATTTATCACATTTTTGTTCTTAGCCCAGACACGAGGCTTGTCATTTGAACCGGTTGATGGGCAGTTGTAAGCTTGAGTATTTCCCTGGGATATTAGTGCTCATTTGATGTTAAGGGCTCTAGGGACAAGCTCATCATAAGATGTGATGAACTGCATTTTCAAGTGGAAAGATAGATCTAGATCCAGGTTTGCTATGATGATTCCCACTTTTTATTCATCAAGAAGAGGCCACTTGCTCTTACTAGATCTTTGTCTCCACCATTGCAAGAAATTAGCGAAAGATTCTCCTTTGTTTTGTCTCAGAGTGTACAATTCTTCTAGACTAACGTCCATGTCAAGGTTGAAGGAGAAGTGATCGATGAATTTATTGGTGATTTCTTGAAAAAAATTGATATTGGGAGGTAGATGAGAAAACCAATCCATGGTAGGACTTGTTAAACTTTGAGGAAAGAGGCACATCAAATATGAATCATTATAGGCCACCTCCATACACATGACATTGAATTCTTTGACATGGTCCACAAGACTTCCTCTCTCTTTGTATTTATCGAATTTGGGGATTTAAAATCCGGGAGGGAATGGCACCATTACGATGTTTCGGTCAAATGGATAAGGACATAGATTTTGTGTATGGGGCTTCTTTGTCTTTCCTATTCAAAGATCCTGTATTTCTTGGGATAGCACCTTGAATTGTGATGTTAGATCATCTTGTGGGTTTGGTGGAGGAACATATGGTAGGATGATGGATGAGTTCTACATGATATTTTGATATGATGATGTGTTGAATGGGGTGTATGGTGGCGTGAGGTTATGTGAAGTTGATTGAGGTGTGGATGTATATGTTCCTAATGCGTTTGTATTGGAAATTTTCTATTGAGGATTATAGTAGGAAATTTTTTGCTATTGTTGTTGGGCATACTGTTGAGCTAGTATGGCTTGTTTTTGTTGTTGCACCATGAGGGCTTGTTGTTTTTCTTGTTGTTGTTGTTGTGCCACAAAGGTTTTCTATTGGGCCTGATGTTGTTGTTGTGCTACTAAGGATGCTTGATAGGATTTTTGTTATTGTTGTGTTTATTGTTGTGTTGCTAAGGCTTGTTGTTGTTGTTGTTGTTGTTGTGCTACTAAGGTTGCTTGCTATTGTTGTTATTGTTGTTGTTTTTGTTGTGCTACTAAGTTCGCTTGCTATTATTGTGTATGTTGTTGTTTTTATTGTGCTACTAAGGTTGCTTATTGTTGTTTTTGAAATGCTTGTTGTGCTACTAAGGGTACTTGTTGTTATTGTTGTTGTACGACTTGTTGATAAGCCTGTTGTGCTTGTTGTAAGGCTAAGGCATGAGCTTTAAATGTAGGACTAGTTGGTTGTTGGGATACTTATGATGGATTGTGAGTGTTGATATTTTGGATGGGTTGTGAGCTGGTGATGAGAGGTTGTGAGTTCCCTTGGTTTAACACTCCTTGTAAGATGGTGGATTGAGGTGGAGGAATGTAAGTTTAAGGTCCCATTTAATTTTGCATAGTGAAGGGAACCGTGGGGAAAGATGAGAATGGTTTCATTAGATTTTGCCCTGGTAATGACATACTAGAACCTTGAGTCCATTGATTGGAAAGGTTCCCTTGTCCAATGTCTTGAGGATTTCCTTGTGCTAGAAATGTATACAAGGTATTACCTGTATTGATGGGGTTTGTTACCAAAGGATTGTTTTGATTCAGATTGATGGTGGATGGGATGGATGTGTTTTGTGACACCAATGGTATAGATGAACCAATGGGAGGATTGGGTAAATATATTTGTATCTGCAGTGAGGGTTGACTTTGTGATATAGTATTAGAATACCCTTGTGTGCTATTTTGAGACACTTGGCCAATACTACTTTGTGTTATAGTGGGCACACTTGTGGTACTCATGGGTATGGATGAACAGGGGTTTCCAATATGTGGAGGTTGTGATGGATTAATGAAGTTCAAGGGGTTTATATGGTTGTTTAGGATCTTCAAGAATGGGAGGAGCACCAAAGGTAGGTTTCCAAGTGGTTTTTGGAGGTGGAGGATTGGTATCAAGGGTACCCACAAGTGTACTAATTTCAAATGGAAGAGTTAGACCAAATTCCTTGGTAAGGCCAGTTGCAAGAGTAGGATTGGATGTTTGATTTATCCCTGATGGTGGAGTTGTGAAGTCTTGTGCCAAATTTTGTGCAAAAAATGATGGGGAAATTGGAGCTATGTTTTCAAAGACTTGATGTTCCATGACTTCCTTCCTAGTAAGCTCAAAGGGATTGTTTGTGATGTCTTCAATCTCATACAATCCTGACATAGATGATGGTTGTTATGATGGGGTAACTTGACTTCTCGAATCAAATTCTAGAGGATTTGGATCACTTGAGGTAAGTGTGACTTTGGTTTTCTCCATGATTCTCTTGTATTGTGGTCTTGTCTTTACCATAGATTTTGGGTCACTTATGGGAGATTTATGTTGAGATTTTTAATTTTTGAACTCTTTAGTTGACTCAAATCTAGTTAAAAGGGATGCTCTAAGTCTTTTTGGAGAAATGATGATAATGGGGGATGGAAATATGGGTGATATGGAAAGTGATATTTGCAAACGTTTTGGGACAACAGTTTTGACTTGAGTTTGATGTTTTGATGTTAGGATAAAGGATGTTTATGAACTTGAGAATATTTAGGGTAGACTCGTGACCTCAAGATAAACTAGTCCAAAGATGATAACTAAATTAGCTAGGTGCATGGAAAAGAATACATTTCACATACAAAATAGCCAAGTTAGGGGTTGGTTTGATAGGTGTTCAAGTCAAAAAGTGTTAGTGTATTCGAAATTTTTGCAAAGTTTGGTGAAGTGAAGGATGAAATTTGATGAAGGGGTGGATGAAATGTTTGACCCAATGTTGATTTAGAATTAACCTTTTTTTTATAATACTAAGGTAGTGAGAATGATGCTAGACCTCTAAAGATTTACAATCCTAAAGTCCCAATGTTTTAGATAGGTTGATCACCATGAAAAAGACCTAGATTTTGACCCATAAAGAACGCATACATTTTCAGATGTTTCCTTAGTGCATGTTCATAAAATTTTACTAACAATTTTTTTTTGTTTTGGTAGAGTGTCGAAATGTGGTTTTTGATTGCTTTTGAACTAAGGTGCCTAAGTTTGCAATGACGACTGGTAGACGTTATCTTGGGGATTTTGATTTTGTGTGAGATCATTAAGAGAAGAAGAAGATATTTATTGCCACACAGGGGGGTGGTAATATAGGCCTTCTGGCCAAAATATCAACTCTTCGTTCTTCTTTATCTAAGATATTTGTCACATTTCTCCACTGATTGGATGTTTCCTTGGTTTCAAAAGTGAAGCTTCTCAAACTGCTAACGATATATGTTTGTTCTCTCTCAATGAATTCAAAGCTTGGTTGAATGATAGCACCTGTAAGGTTGGGTTGATGAATGGGAGCTATCAATCTCCAAATGGTCATGTGGGGTTAAAATTGTCAAGTTATCTTGCTTAAGTGAATTGATTTTACCACAAACACTTGTCTTGATTAAGTTTTCAAACTAAAATGTTTATGTCCAAAACATCATAACTTTCACAATGTCCATTTTCTGAGAATCATGAGGTTGAAGCCATAATTACCTATGTTGTCTTTGGAAAATATGGATTGAGATATAAGTCAAGATATTTAGAAATATCTAAGGAAGGAAATCCTTAGGACAAGTATTAATATCAAGGCTTTTTCAAAAGGTATCCATATTTAGGCCAAAGTGTTTGAAATTTTGAGGAAGATCGTGAATGTTTGTTTTCAATGTTTTAGATCCAAGCAAGGTATTAAACTAACTCACAATCATTTGCAATCCTAGTTTGAAATGGTCATACTTGTTGATTCCCCACTCGGATTTCTCCAAACACTAAGACATAGCAAACAGTTAGAGATTTGGCGACACTAGCTCCCCTCCATGGCACACACTTCTCAAGACCACCAAATCTCAAAATATTGAAGATCCTAAGATCCTAAGGATTTTTCTGTTTCAACAATGAATAGTACAAATGTGGGGCAGCTTCAGAATGACCATTCTTACACCAACAAGTATTAAGGATTTTGGGTTCTAAAAAATGGTTCGTAATAAGGGCTTTTGTTCAAGGTGGCCATACACGAGGCAAGATTAGCTCAAGATTATGGAGAATCAAGAGGCCTCTCAGTCTCTTCCTAAAAAGAGATTTTGACACACCACATGGGTATTATGGGTGAGACTTGTTAGTATGACACATCCACACCTATTGTTTATGAATTTAATCACGAAAATATTTTTATATAGGGACTTGGAAGAGCTTGGCTTTAGCTCGTTACCACTTGGATCATTCCCTCCTTTCAAAGTGGGAAGGCATGCCCTCTAAAGATAAACAATAGAAAGGAAGTGTGTTTGTAGTTTGATCATCCCAGTTTACATAAAATAGGGAGAGAACACACACCACGCCTTTTCCCTACACTAGCAAGGGGTTCATTTTTAATCCAATTTGAAAGATGTAGGTGATTACAAAAGTGTTAATGAATATTTTTGTTTCTCAAGATCATCGAGTGGCACAAGAGAATTACATATGCATTCAATAACAAAGATGTAAATTAAAACATAGAAAATACTTGTTAATTTTAACCCCTAAAGCTAAGATGAATTAATTTTATGCACCAAACGAAAGGTTAAGTTGCCTTGTTCAATTTTAAAACCCAAAAGATAATGATTAGATGAGGGTTCAATTATAGTATCGTTTGAGCATTCATTTTAAACCCAAATGAAATTTAGTGAGGTCCTAGAATGTAAAGTAAAAAGCATAAGAAATTGGGTTATAATTGCCCCAAAGCGTAAAATGCTTGTTACAATCATAAAATCTTAAGATGAGAATGCTTCTTCACTTTAGCTTCGTGTTGTCCAATCCTGTAAAACTATGTTCGTCTAAAAACTAGAACAATGTTAGAGGCATTTTAGTACTCTGATGACTCGAAAAAAAAAACACATGTTGAAAAATGATCATTAAACTTCTTACCAAATTTGGGAATCATTATTTATGATAGCATCGCTCTGGTGAACAAGGGCGTCGCTCTATAGACAAAACAGAGAGCACAATAGCATTGCTATTTGATCAAGCATCACCATTTGAAAATCTTCAATATCTCTATATTATATTAGCGATGTCGTTTGTTTAATGAACGCCCCAGTGCATTTAATAGGCATCACTTTTTTAAATGACGATAGCATTGCTATATGGCGACGCCCTGCAAAGACGTCGCTGAAATTGAGTTGGGCATCACTCTTTCCTGCAAAAGTCAAAACAAATGGAATTCGAGCTAGAAATTAATTAAATTTGATTAGTTTTCCCTCCTTCTAGCGCTAGAATGTCGACTGAGGATATTAGTATGGGCCGATTACACTTGATCCATGAAGAATCGAAGAATATTCATGCCACTAATACTCAATCTTAAACAAGATCATTCAAATGAAAGTTTAAACTAAACATTCTAAACTAAGAAAGTGTTAAAATGTCTACTCTAATCCATCTGAAACTTATCCCATTTTTGAATTGGTGTCGTGTTGATGTGGAACAATGACCCTTTCCCAATCCCATGATCAGTGAGATTGTTTCAATCAATTATATTGAAGAGAATCGATGAAACCGTTGTGACATATGGATGAAAACATGATTTATGCTAAAATGACTATGATGCAAGAGTTAATCTACCATGATTGTATGCTAAAATATGTAGATATGCAATTGCTAAGCTAATCTAAATAAGATTTAAATTAAAAAGATTCAAACCCTAGTTCTCTAATTAGCTAAATGGGTGCATTATGGAAGCTAAGCTATTATGCAACTAATTTAAACTAAAATATGCTAAATGTATGCAAAGTATGAGTGTGAGTGTGAGTGATTTCAACAACATAAGTTTGATGTTGAGAGATGGATCCATTTGTCTCCAAATAGTGACCTATTTATAGGAAAGCAAATGAGAAATGGAGGGTTGAGATTGCAAAAGCTAATCAATGGTCAAGGATGGAAAAAATAGGAGGCATTGATCATGAATTCTCATCAATGGGTGAGAATGCAAGATGAGATTTAATCAAGGGTTCTCATTCCTTCAAAACAAGCACACTTTTGACCTATATAAGAGGTCAAAAGTTAACTTGCATAAGCAGTTTCGAGCTAACTTGCACATGAAGCTTTGTGAGAATATTCCCTTTCTTAAATGATTGGAGGAGAAGGAATATTATTTGGAATATTCATGGGTGAGGAAAAGGATATTTTACTAATTAAAGAAAAGTTTAATTGTGCAAAAGGGGAGGGAATATTCCCTTGCAAGTGGGAGGAATTGGATTAATTAGATAATTGCTAATTAAACAAGGTTTAATCATGCAATTAGGGGAATTAGAAGAATAAAGTGATATTCATTACATTAAATGATTTAATGAATGGGAAAAAAAGGTGAAATAAAATTTAATTAAATAACTTAGGGTTATTTAATTAAATGGGAAGACTTAGGGAATTAAATTGAATACTTTGATCTATTTAATTTAATGAGATGAAATGTTAGCGTGAAAGGGGGTGAATTAACCCGATTTGATGAATTAGGTTAATAGATGCAAATGATGTAATTAATTAAATAGCTAAGCTAATCTAATCAATTAAGCAAAAAGAGGATGGGTTTTAGGAGGAAATGATGTTAGCATACCTTATTCGAGTGTATGATATCCTTCAGGACATTTTTTAGTGTCTACGGTTACAATATTGTAATAAAAACATCACCTAAATCCTATAAACAATGTATTTATGAAAATCGTCATCACACTCACCTTTATTTTTATTAATACTCCTCCTTGTAATCTCTTCTAAAATGGCATGCCTTGCCAAAGTTATATAAATTTTCCTTATAATTTTATAAAGAGACGTATATCTCTTATGAAGCTTGTATCTAATTGTATCCTTCCTATTTTTTGTATTTCCTTTCTCCTTTGACCATCCTTGAACAATAAAAGCTTCCTTTGTATAATTGAAATATTCTCACCTCATCTCCTCTAAGAGTAAATAAAACACTACCACATTAAGAATAAACTTTAGACAAGTGCTTATTTTAGACACCACCAAGTTGTCCCATGAATTTAGCAAAGAACGCAATGGCATGCATTGATCTTCTTCTTCTATTTACACACCAAATAATTCTAAGTACCTCACAAACATGTTCAATGCATTGATATCATCAATAAGTGAATCAAGCCTCAACCATCCTCAAATTATACAACTTATTCTATGGAAAAATATTGATCTCTATATTTTATCTAGAGATTGAATATCTCTAATATCAAATTTGGTAGTTATAAGACACATGTACTCTGCTTATGAAGTTACATTTCATCGGCTTTGTCTTTAGCGCTTCATTATAGTAAAAGATAGAAACATCTAATGCTTGTGCCTATGAGAGATACATTGAACTATTTATGTTGTGTGTTATTCCTCATGCTCACTCTTATCTAGTTATGAAAAAATCTAGGGTAGAAGGTTCTAAAATCTCTTTCCCTCAATCATGCACACTCACACTAATGATTATCAGATTTTTGTCCCTAATACTACTAGTCCAATATATTGGCTATAACCACACATGCTCTATTACTAATTTTTCCATGTATTACTCAAAATGTCCACCATACTCTACAATAGAGTGGTTTTGTTATCTACTCATTGATTGATAATATAAGTGTTGTGTGTGCATTTCTAATTAGCATAAAAGCGACATCCTCAATAGGTAAATAATACAAAATATGATAAAAATAATCTGTGATAACGTTTGACTATTCCCTAAATGTACCTTCACATAAGGATGCCCTCTACAATTTCACACTCACAACAAGAAATATAAATGTGCACACATTGAAAGCATAAAAATATAATCAAGATGAAAAGTGTATGAAGCCTTTGTAACTCATTTTTATGGTCAAGATCTTATTTTTACTATAACTACACCATTCTCTAGATAAATTCCATATTAAAGTACTTTAAATTAGTGCTTGGTTCAATCCTACACACCACAACTTTAATATTTTACAACAATAAGTCACTTCATTCGGTAATGGTAATTTGGATCATAAGTATAAACACTATAGGCTGCTCTAAATTTTATCATCCATGTATAAAGACCAACTTCCCTTTATAAGGATGTAGGAAATCAACAACACCCTCTTGTTTGAGTACCAAAGTACAAGGGGAATCTCTTCACATTGTAACATACCCCAAAATGCAATAAAAAACTATCTTTAATTTTAACATTAATTACCAATAAATTTTAAACTATTCATGTAAATAACATAAGTAACAAATTATATTATATTAATTTGATGATCTCCAAGTACACAAATAATAATACTCAAGAATAGTACTAATTAAACCCTTGTAATAATTACTATAAATAAAATAAATACATTGATGGAAATGATCTAATTTTCTACATATATAAAAGTGGTCTTTTTCAAACTATAATATACACATAAAAATTCTAGCACTCAAAGTTATCATAAACAAAAAATACATAGCACATAATTTCAAAGATAAGATATGAATCTCATATAATAATATTGTTAAATTTATAATAATTTTGCAACCACACTAAACTCAACACTATGCACTCAAGACCATTTGCAACACTTGTAAATTATTACTACTTATATCCCATACTACCAAAGCACATATCCTTTAATTCCATGTGTTTTGGTTAATCAACACATTCTTAAGGTAGAATAATAGTACCCCATACTACATGTATTCCTAGTACCTTAGCACAATCCCTTATTTAAACACATGGAATAAAATTATAGTCACAAGAAATAAAAGAACACATATATCAATAAGAAAAAGGAAAGAAGAATATTGCAATCATAGCACACAAATATCTCAACATAAGACACAATCAAGATAGCCATTGACCTCTATAATTTATAGAGCTATAATAACATGAACCACTATGTGTTCCTACCAACCAAAGATCCATCTCCTAATGAGGTAGTGTTCTAAGGTAATGATTATCTCACATAAGAAAGAAGGAAAACTATATATCACAAGAACACACCATCACTCTCAATAGCTAATAGAATGCATTCTTATTATTGCATCATGACTTTGGTTCATAGGTATACTACCCACAATGATTAAAGGGGTATCAAAGAATAGAATATTACAACAATCCATATGAACAAGTGTAGAACTAAGGGTGGGTGTGCCAAGTGACAAGACTATAGTGATAAAAGTATCTTCCATTCTCTAGCTAGCTAATATTAAGGAGATTGTGAGCTACTATATATGTTGATTATTGAGTAAAGAAGATGAGGCTAGGATTTATCTATCAAAGAAAAAGGAAATTCAACTTCTATTCTTAAATAAATATAGTAACTCCCATGGTAACCAAGATACTTAGCCTACTACTAATAATACAATAATCAAGTGTTGTGTAAGCTCAAGATAGACTACCCATCATTGTCTTATCTTACCAACCACCATAAAACCATGCAACTTCTTAGCTCACTAAGGAGTGAATATATCACCAATCTAAGTTGGAAAATACATGCATTCATTATAATAAATCATCCTAACAATTTATTCAATACATACATCATACAACAACATATGTCTCAAATCATACATAATAATAAAAAGTAAAACACAATCTACATAAAATTTTGGGATTGTGTATCAAATTTGGACTTCAACAACATAGTGGACATGGTTGTTTGGTTCTAAAACTCTATTTTCTAGCCTCCCACTGAAATTTTCATGTTTTTGCTTCCATTTAACATGTTGTTAATAAAAATCACTACTAAAATATAGTTTTTATAATATCAACATAGGTAAACAATCCTTAATTTGATCACATCTTAAAATACATAATCTAGGTATGGATAATATTTTGTGAAGATTTAGCTAACATGATCGAGCACCTTCCACAAAAATTTACAAAACCTAGTTTACAAAATAAGATTTCAATTGTAAAAAAAATCTATTATGTCTCACACTTGTTTTAGTTTGCTTTGAGTTTCGTGATTTTCACAACTAAACTCAATTTGAAATAAAATAAAGAGCACAATATCAAAAAATATAAAACGAATACCATGTGTATTCTTCAAATCATCATATAACCATACATTAAGCTTCAATTGATCAATTGAATCATGTCATTATCGTGTTATAAGCTTCAATTGAATCATACATTAAAAAATGCATCAAAACCATATGTATTTCTCAAATGTATTTTAGATATCACATTTTTATTATGAGTGGATTACAACATGATGAGTTAAATCAAAATTCAGCTATTAATTACAATTGTTATGCACAAAAAGAACCAATTTATCAAAATAATCTAAGATTCCACTCAGTCCTACCACACCTCAAAAAAAAAAAAAAAAGAGGAGGAGAACTTAATAAATAACATAATTAAAAAATATGACATCGTCCCCTCAAAAAATATATAATTGACAGTAAATATCTTTGGAGATTTAATATAGTATTAGAGGGTACGTACGGTGCGTTGAAAAATAAAAGGTAAAATAACGAACATAAAAGCTGTTGGTAAGGGTACCAAAAAAATTGAGGTAACAAGAGAAAAACGAATAGAGGGGACAAAATCACAGCTATCAATGATAAAAGAGTTGGCGGGGCGGCGCCGCCGACAATTTGAGAGATTTCCGCGCAGCAAAATAATTTGATTCGCCGCCGGGAGTAAGTTTTCTTTCTTCTTTTGGCATTTTAAGCGGTGGCGCAAGTTTACATAAAGAATTGCACATTTATAAAGTTTGATGTTCCATCCTCCACGTCACACAAGCTGCTTTCTTTTGATTGAATATACCTGTGAGAGTTCAATGCATCAAGACTAGTCCATCCTATTTTGCATGGTGTGGTGGGTTTTAAGGACCTAATGATAGGGAGTCCTCTTTGGATTCTAGTCACAAATTAATCATGTAAATAAGAATGTTCTGGTATAACTCAGAGGTCATGTGCTTCTCTTAGGTTAATATGTTTGTATGATGTGTCTTTGCTAGGCTGTTGTGCTCGTAAGTTGTGGGTCTTCAGTGGACTGTTGAGCTCACAAGTTTAAATTAAAAGGCATATATAGTTCATGTAAATAAGAATGTTTTGGTATAACTCAGAAGTCATGTGCCTTTGTTAGGCTAATGTGCTTGTATGATGTGTGTCTTTGCTAGGCTATTGTGCTCGCAAGTTGTGGGTCTTTGTTGGACCGTTGAGCTCACAAGTTTAAACAAGATGATAATGCCTTGGAGACTGAGGCTCCCTAGTAGTGGTCTTAATGATATAGCCATTGGGAAGAGATCCCCTTGTAAGTTGTCTCTCTAGGCTCGGACCAGACTAAAAATCAAAGTAACCCACATCAAAAAATTAGTAAGGAAGATCGTAATATTGCAATGCTAGTAATATACAAAGAATAATAGTATGATACTAAAAAATTAAGATGATTAAAGTTGTGCATTTATTACAAAAATAGTGAGGTTGATCGTATTCGTATTGATATGGAATAAGGAATGATTATAATAAATAGAAATTAAATTGTTGCAATATTATAATAGTATTGGTTTTAATATAATATAATATAATATTAATAGTATTAGAACAAACCTAACAATATATTATTGGAGACAAGTTAACTATGAAACATCCCTACCAGAAGTCAAAAAAAAGAGGGGAATAAGGCCCTTGAGAAGCATGAAGAGAACCAAACCAACTCTATTGATAGAGGTAACAAGAGGAACAAGTTTAAGAAGTTCAAAAACAAACATTATGCCTACACCATTTGTTATATTAATTGTAAGAAGACAAATGTTTTGTAAGCTAGCATGGTCTCATTAAAAAGAAAAATCAATGAGCTATAGTGTTCAGTTACCAATGTTTTGAATATGAGTAAAAATGCCTGAATTGTACAACCTCAAGTATAAAAATCCTTGGGGATTAGTTGATTAGAGCCAAAGTGGAGAAGAATATGACTATTTATGTTAGTCCATCTAGTGGTGATGTTGATTCTTTAAATGACAGGTCACGCCAAATTTTAGAAGAATGAGAAGCTACATCCAATCTCTAAGGACTAGACTACTCTACTTCTTGTTAACTACTATTATTGGTGCCCTATGATTGGTGTACATCTTCTGTGTTGTTGGTTTGTTATTTATTTTTTTGTAAGTCCTTTTTTAGGTTATCTTGCGTGGTCTCCTTGTTGATACCTATTTTTCCTCCATTGTTTGACTTTTGTAAGGATAGGTAACCTTGTAATCACTCTTATATAATAAAAATATATAATATAAAAAAATACTATGAAGACACTATTAATACAAAAATAATTATAATTAAAAGAAGGTATTAATAAAAAAATAGGGAAAGAAATAATGAGAAATATTGACAAAGTAGTATAACTATTATTAATATATATGATAATATACCAATAGATCAAAATCCTAGCCAAATGTTAGTAACAAATTAATCTAGATAATAAGCTAAATTCCTACAAACATGTCGTTAATATTAGTATTAACAATAACAATGAAAATAGACTAATTAATATAAGGTAACTATTATACATAAAATAAATGTATTACATAAAAAAAGTATAATATTCACAATAATGCTAAAAAGCTAAAGGAGGGATGGAGAAAGTGATAAACAAATGTAGTATGATATTAGCCAAAAGATCAAGAAAGAAATTACACTTAAAAAAAAATTAAATCCATGATTTCAAAAAGAGAATAAAGTATAAAAATAGAAAAGGTGGGAAAGAGGAGGATGGGGAAGAAAGGCAAAAGAGATTAAGGAGGGTACGACAAAAGGAGAAGGTGAAAATTGAATGAGAATTCAAGGGGATAAAATTGGGGACTGATATGAAGGAAATAAGAGAGAGCAATCAAGATGTAATTTCTCCTTTTTAATTAATTTATGTTTGTGGATCAAAGGCCTATTTCCTATTTCCCATCTCTCCCTTAGTCAAACAATACCTATGTGTCCTCCCGCTTTATCCCCAATAACCTAGCTAAGTTCCCAGAAGTTTCTAAGTGTGGGGGCATATGTATTTAAATTTTTTAGTGCAAGCAAATTATCGAGGTCTCAAACTTTACCCTCTTGAAATGCCTTTTATCCCAACTCCCCTTTCTTTGTCAAAGTTTCAAAATTTTCTTTACCACCATGCCTCCTTCATGAACTCTAATTTGCGACCAATGGTAAGAGTTTTGAAATATCTTTGACCCCTAAACTTTGACATTCTTACCTTTTTCTCTTTGTAATTCCTATATACCCCTTGCATGATTGAGAGTACCACTAATGGCCAAATGGACCATGACTTCTCAAGAAGGGATTATCCTAATAGAAAACATTGTTCAAGATTTATGTGTACTTGAAGCTTGAAGTATGGTAATGACTATATATCATTAATGTGGTAGTTGAAGTTGGTCACCATTTTAAAGGTTTTCATAGGATCTTATTTTCCCTACACACTTGAATTGAGGGATGCTATTAATGTTGATGATGCCAAGGACCAGTGATCACATATCTCTTTCCCATGTCATTTGAATATTTCAAAGGATATATATTTCTAGATTATTTATTGTTCAAGGGGATTATGCTTTATTCTCCAACTAAAACCCTAGCCAACATTACTCTAAGCACTATTATTTGAATAGTTAGATTTGAGGATGAAGACCCTTAGATTTGTAAAATCCAAAGGATAGAAACCCTTTTGGTTTCACAAGGAAGAGTATTAAATGTCTTTTCTTATTCACACAAGTTCACTAGAGGTCATGCATGAGCTTCAAGGTCTTAGATATTTAGTGTTGGCAACACAAGGGCAAGCAATTGAGAGGGGGGCATGAATCAGTTGTCACAAAAATTATACTTATTAAACTTGTTCTCAGATCTAATAGATAAACATGAAAGCATAAACCATCATCACATCATAAACACACATAACACCAAGATTTTTGTGTGGAAACCCTATTAGGGGAAAAACCACGATGGAGGTCAATCCACAAGATTATACTATGTTACTAGTATTGCAAATGGGGAATGCACATGCATTCAGGCACATTGCCTAGAGCTCACTACTCAAATACAAAAAGGATTACTGCCCAAAGGAAGACACATTGTCTTATAGTCACATTCAGATTAAATCCATTTGAGAGATTTTGAACTGAGAAAATAGCATCTGCTAATGCCTGATTACAGTTCTGATTAAGCACATAAGCACTTTCTTTTGCTCACTCTTCTTCACACTTTACTTCTACCTTCGAAAGATTTGAACTTTATTCGCACATAGAACTCGCATATCTTGCTTCTTTTCCATTCACACCATGCATCAAATGGTATAAACAATTGATCATATATATATATATGTAATTAGGGATAACATCAACCACAAGTTGGCTTAAACAAAATATAAAATGTGTACAAACCGTCGGCCCAAATTAATAAATAATTATCAATGTGTATCAAATAGCGTCAGCCAGAACATAGCAAGGACCCAAAACAACATGTCTCAAACACAAAACACCTTAAACAATTAGCCTCAAAGATCCACAACATGCTACAATCACCCTGTCGGCCATGAACATGAAAAACATGAACACTTAGAAGAAAATCACCAATCGTGAGCACAAAAATTGAAGTGAACCAACAACATTGATAGAGCATGATCTAGAAACATCCACAAGCATCATGAATCACCACAGAAGCATTCACAATAAATCAGATTACTAGAATTGCATCATCTTCTTTCAGGAACACCAGCTATAGCAACAAAACGACTGTTGAAACATCGATACTCATAACTTGATCAAATCTTCATGCGAACCTCTGAAACTTTTGGTGGATAAACTAGATATACTTGTCAACAAACCCTTTAATCCACAACTTCTTACCATCAATATACTAAACTAATCATCAAACTGAACTTCATTGCATCACCGACAACCTGTAACTTATTTTATTACATTTTTTTCAATATCCTTGACATATACAGACTTAAAGACATTAATGTCAATAGTGTTGACATCAATGACACCCACATATCAGCAATATCCAACAATATCCAACATTTAGTTTTGTAGAGTTGCATGGAATCCATGTTGTTGTGGGAATGAGTACTATATTATCATATGGTTATGGTAATCGTTGCAATTCTGTAATGTATTTCAAACCAATTTCATGTAATTTCATGGTGTTGGGTCTATGTCATTTTATTAATTTTTTTGGGTCTTGTGCATTATAATGTATACAACTATATTCATTATTATGCAACATAATTTTTTATTAGTTATCTATCAACGTCATGCATTGGTAAGATAATTTTAGATCTCAAACACATTCAATATATATAAAAAGGGGTTTTGGGTGTTACCTATAATATACTATCTTCATTTGTTAATCTCAATATTGGGGTTGATATAAATTTATGAAAGTGTATCAAGACACTCATCAACTTAGGGTTAAATATCTAATATGTAATGTATCTTCTATTTGTTAATATGACCTAAGTATTAGGGTTTAATGTTATTTGCATGTGTTGGAGTTGATTATTGAACCTCGCAGCTCCCAAAAAACACCTATAACCAAAACACCTGTCACATAGAGAGAGAAAAAACAATTGATTTTATATGCAACATTTAAAATTATTTTGATCCAAAAAACATTTGAATGATTAAAATATATAATAATGAATACATAAAATAAGATAAAATTAAAAAATTAAACCCTAGATGAAATCCTAGATGAGGATTAAATTAGATCATGACATGTGTCCTCATCCTATGTTATGAGACAAAAGAATCGCATGCCTAAGTTTAGCTTAAATGTGCTAAAACCAAAGGGGACCTAATTAATTAATTAATTAGGTGATTTCCCTATTTTACTCTAACAACCTCCCTTAAGTACAACTTAGGGAGAGGCTAAAAATCTAGTGATGAATGCATCGATGGGTCCTATATACAAGGCTTGATGAGTACCCATGTATAAACAAGTAAGTCTCATAATTAGATAAATGTAATAAAGTAGATGGGAAAAACTCCTCTCCAAAAGAGATAAAATGAAATAAATGTGTACTGGTCCAAGAAGGAAATAAGGACTCGCTATGACCCCCCAATGACTACTTCTATCACATGATTACAATGAATGTCCCCCAATAAGAGAGATAATATGAGAATATGAACTCCCCCACAAAGGAGTAGCTCATATTCCAATGAAGATAGCCTAAAGATAGAAAAAAAATTGCCTACAAACAACATTTATTCCTTTAGCAAGAAAAAATACACTAGCGATTGGAGAATCCATTACCTTAAGCTAGATGGATAGGGAATCCAAACATGAATGTGTATCTTTGAAAACTATGTAAATGTGCACATGAAAAAATCAAGTGATGCCAATCTAGAACCTTGTGAAGATTGATATATAAAAATCTCCAAAAACAATGATGATAGGATACCAATGATTATGGGGCTATCATGGAAGAGGATATTAATGTCCTCAAATGAATCCTCCAAATCTACAATGTGAGACTCCACAAATAAGAATGATAAGTTTGATAGATATGAATCCCAAATAATTTTCAGGAAGATGATGAATGAACTATTGCATTGAATCAATAGGGGCCATGGGTGTAGCAATACTAATCTCATCAATAAAATAAAACATTCATATGTGATCTCAATAAGCCTAGAAGAAAGTAGACAAGTCTTTGAACCATTAGAACATGCAAGACTTGTGATATACTAAATATCCTCTAAAGTATCATCACCAAAGGGTACGTTATCTACATCATCAAGAAAAATGAGGCAATCTATAGCAAGATCCTTTGGGAATAGAGAGATATTAGGTTTACCATGGACATATGAAAGTCTATTCCAAAGTATGTGGGGACAATCAATGTTCGATACAACACACATAGTGTCAAGATCAATAATAGAACATATCAATCATAGTACATGATAGATGATATTACCCCATGTTGATCTACTCCCTAGTATTTTTGGTTCAAGTATGAGTCTATAAAGATAAGGCAAAAGACTAAACCACTTGAGATGTGTCAAGATGGCATTTACCAAGACACATAATTATCATTTTCAATGATTACCATAGAAGGATGAATAAAAATCCATGATACCTCCTCAAATAATAAATCAGAGACCAATAACCTCAATGTATATAGATCAACTCAAATTAATTCATCTCATGCAAACATAAAATTTTTAGGTTTCATGATGTTCACGTAATCAACTATAATGTGAAATAGTGACAAATTAAATTAAAAAATATTTGAGATAGATTCTAGAAAAGTGTATGGATAGCTTTGAAGAGATTTGAAATACCTTTACAATGCCACAAGAATCACAAAAATGAGAGATGCAAGCAAAAAATTATGAGCTCCAATACCATGTTGGATTTGATTATTGAACCTATAAGCCTATCAAATTACTAAATCTGAGAATGAGTGTTGTAATAAAACCCAATTCAATAATAAATAACTACATCAATGAGAGTGTGTGCACACAAAACAAAGTAAAACAAGTTGAACTGATATTACCTCCACAAACATGCCTAACCTTACTTCATTATACTTGATAATGTTGTAATAATGGTATGTGGATTTCTCTTGACTTCGCAAAACCTTGATTCACAAAATGGATGCAAAGATGGCCTAATTTCTCAAAATTCGTGGAGGGATTGAATGGATAAATGAAGTACTTATAGCTTTCACCTAATATTTGATCAACAATGTAGGATTCTTTGAAAGATCAATGAATGAGATTGAGTGAGAAAGCATGGTGAACATGCAAACGACATGTGTCAATATGAGAGGCTAGGATGATGAGTTAACTGGATGCATGAATCAAATGAATGGTTGTTGGATGAGTGAAGTGAGAGTGAGTTGATGTTGATTTTCAATCAATTCACTAAATTAGGAGATAGAAGAATATAAATAGAATTAAATAAATTTATTTAATTCATGTGCATGAGGTGAAGATATAATTAGGAAATAAATAAAATATTAATTTTATTTATTATAAAAGAAATAAAGAGATAAACAGAAAATTAAATAATTTATTTAATTTTAGAGGAAATATTTAGCTAAAATTATTTAATTATGGTGGATGAGAAGAATGCATGAATTAATTAAATAATTCAAAACTATTTAATTAATATGGATAGAAGAAATTAAGAATTTAATTAAATAATTAAAAATTGTTTAATTTATGTGGATAAAAAAATTGAGGAAATAATTAACATCATTTAATTAAAGTGGTTGGAAGAAAATGATAAATTAATTAAATAATTAAAAGTAGATGAGGAAAATTAACGAATATGGTGTTAACTTAATTAAATAATTAATTTTATTTAATTAATATTAATGGATAGGTGGACAAGAAATGATGACAAGAGATGATGTTGATTTAGATGAAATGTGTGTCGGTATGTGGCGACTGATCATGTAAGTATTGTACACTCGTAATGTATCCTCATCGGGGTTCGGGGGTGCCAACCCTCAATAGCAGGGGTTCAGGGGTAGTAACCCTCGATAGCAAGGGTTTAGGGGCGGCAGCCCCCAATAGCAATGGTTCAGGGGTGCAACCCTCAAAAAAATAAATTGTTAACTCGTTAAGGTTTTCATGCTAACACGTCAAGGTTTTTCCCATTAACATGTCAAATGAAAAAAATGACTTTGTAAAACCCTAATTTTAGAAGCTTCCAAAAAGCTTGTTATAAGCAACTAGGATGTAAGTTTGGGGTGTGGAATTTGTGAGATTGTAATCTATTTTGTGTTGGATAATAAAATCATTGGGTGGCTGAGTTTTTGTGGATGTAGCCCATATTGGGTGAACCACATTAAATTTTTGTGTTGATCTCTTTTGTGTTATTCTTCATTATTATTTCTAGGTTATTTAATCTGCATATAATTTTTAATGTTTATTACTCCAATCTGCCTGAACCCTAATAATGTGTTAGTCATTTTAGGTGTATATTGTTTCCCCTCTTTGAGACAATGTACCTATTGCATTTTTCAAAGACATGTTGCTATTGTGAAAATTTTAGCTGATGATGTGCCCTAGTGTGCCCCAATAGACCGAGGTATGGAGGTCAGTTACCCCCTTGAGAGATTGATTAAAAAAAAATTGATTGGGCTCACGATAGGAAAATAGGGAAGGTTTAGTGGAAAAGAGATCGAATAACGTGATCGAATGGCAAAAGAATATGATTTGAGGGATAGGGGATTAAATAAAATGGATTGGGAGAGGGGTATGGATGATGAATTAGGGTTTGGGTGGCTATATATAGGCATGGTATGGTTATTTTCACCTCATTTTCACTCTCCTAGCTATAAAATTTCAAAGCCTCTAGAGTCTCCAAAGCAAAAAGAAGTTGATGAGATGGTGGGTATTCCAAGGAGAAACCACCATACAAAGCATGTTCATTAGTTCCAATGGCTAGCCAAGTTGCCTGTGATGGTATGTATCTAACCCTTAGGTCTTTATGTCTAGGATTTGGTGTAACAAATACTAAGAAAATTAGGTCAATCAAATGAATCAAAGTAGGAAATTGTGCAATTGAAATATGAAATGGTGCTTTTGATATGCATTAGCACATTTGATAAATGAATTAGCACTTTTAAATTTTTGGGTCGCATATGATTTTTGGTTCGCAATTCCTTTAGCGCATTTGTTTTAATAGGTCACATTTGATGTGCAAAGTGGCATATTTGATCAAATGGGCTGCATATGATGGTTATTATAGCACAGTTGAAGAATTGGGCTACAATTGATTTTAGGGGTTTGGCACATTTTCTTTTGATGAGTCACAACCTGAGATTCAGAAAAGTACACAATTGAAGAAAAATAGAATTATTCTTTATCTATGGGAAATATGTTCTCATTAAAGATAAGTTACATGCAACTCTATTGTTTCTAAAAAGCAAAATCCCCTTTTCCCCAATACAATTCTCTCATTTTCCCAATACCCCAAAATTTTCAAAATGAGTCCTAAATAGCCCTTGTTTTGGCTTAGAGCCAAAGTTACAATTTGAATTTTGAATTTAGGTGGTTGGGTGCCAAAAATTGAAATTTGAAATTCAAGAATTGAGTCCCAATTCAAAAATTGGCAATTTTCCAAAAATTGACCAGCTTCCGGAAGCCATAACTTTTGATTTGGGACTTCGATTGACGAACCGTTTGAACCGTTGGAAAGGTCTCGGAGTATAGAAAGTGCTAAGAACTAGATCCGTTGGTTCTAATTATTTTTGGGCCCGTACGAGATAGTTTAGTGCCTCAAACCGAACTCAATAAAAAATTCAAGGCAATTTTGAGAAACAGAAACTTGAAAAACTTGAAAACTGGGAATGATCTTGGCCTGATTATTTCGCCAAAGTGCTTATTTTCCTATCCTGAAGCTTCCCATAAATTTTATCCTCCTCACGCCTTCAAATTCATACCTGCTAAAAATAGCAATTTGACCAGAAAAAAGCAAAAAAGCAATTTTGAAAGTTGGAAATTCTTATTCGACGAAAAGGGTATCCAAAAATGCAAAGACATCTACAAAAAGCTAAAAGAAAGGAAAGATGTTTTTGGGTGATGCAGGATTGACCTTACACCACTGGATGCTCCTGCATCAGCTTTTAAGGCTAGGTTTATTAAGGTTATCTATTTTGAATTTTGATTGACATTGTGTGCATTATTTTGTAGGTTGTCTTAAAGCCTATTATGTATAGGGAGCATCATCCCATGCTATTGTATATGAGGACATAATTAGATGATTTGGATCAAGACTTCCTAGTAGTGGTTGGGTCATGATACATTACCTATATGCCCAAGATTCGAGCACATAGGGCCATGATGTTAGCCCTAATTGAAAGATGGAAGAGTGAGAAATGTGCATTTATATTACTAACTAGCAAGATCATGATTACTCTAGAGGATTCCTTGAGGATTCTGAGGATACACATTCATGGTGAGTGGGTTGTGTATGATACTAATTCTAGAGAGAGTGAATTGGAGAGGGTGTTCTTGACAGATGACCTAATAATTGAGGATAGGGAGATGAATTTGAGGTAAATGGGTAGGTTTGATGCTCTTTCGTTGGTTTTGGTCAGGGTGGTTGGAGGGGTAGTAGTTCACGATAGGAGATCCTAAGGGTTACCCATTGGTTGGAGGGGTGTTGGAGTGGATTCTCATTGATGAGGTGTGTATGATTGAGGACCATGCGTTCTTTCACACTTGTATCATGATATGCATCATGTGGTGTACAATTACAAAGCCATTTTTCATGTGGGGTCACATTACTACATATTTGGACTTACCTGAGCATATCAAGGTGACACAGCCAATTAGATGGGGGGTTTGTGGGAGTGGCATGCCTTATGTTTTTGTATATGATAGTATTTTAACACATCGATGGCTTGACAATCTCACATACTGGAGACGCATTTTTTATGAGCTTGATGTTGTTGTATTGGAGGCCATGGAGACTATGCGAGGGGTGGGTAGATGATGCTACTCATCGAGATTATTGTAGGAAAGCTAGGTTTAATATGTGAAGATGGGAAAGATGAATATGAAGATTAAATAGATGAAATTCATAAGAAATAAACACAAAGATGTTATACCTTCATAATCTTCTCCTCTTCATGGATTGAGCTCACAAGAAGCACCCATTTCTTGCAGATTTTCTCCAATGATTGAGATGGATGTGGTTGCTCAATATTTTAGCTTGATGATGGTATGATGAATATGGATTAGAGGTATGTTTTGACAACATAAGGATAGGATGAATGGTGTTGAAAATGGAATGAAAAGCCTCTCATTTATAGAGATGAGAGGGGATAAATCAAGGGTTTAGATTGAATGGTTAATGAAGGGCTAAGATTGATTGAAAAGGTAAGGTTTATATCAATATGGAGTGGAGTATTAGGATTGTTACAAGTTTCACAAGATAGAAAAGGGCTAAGTGGTGAGGTGCGCTCACACATGTGTGAGCACACATTGGGAAGAGAGGCATTAAATTTGTGTAAGAGATAGGGTGGCTTGTGTGAGAAGTTATTGGGGGTAGGTGAGATGTAGGAATTTAAAATTAGGAAATAATCATAATGATGATTAGAGATGAGGGTTAGATTAATTAATCAAGTATTAATTAATTAATGAAGATGGGTTGAGTTAATAAACCAAGGGTTTATTAACTTAGGTGGAGTCAAAAGTTGGATAATGGGATAACAATGATTAGGAGGGGGGAAATTAATTAATCAAGGATTAATTAACTTAAGAAAGGTTAGGGGATGTAGGAAAAGGTTAACTTTAAGTAAATAAATGTAGATTTATTTAATTAAAGGTGGGTGGATAAAGGATGATGGGGAGATTAATTAAATAAATAATAAATATTTAATTAATTAATTAAATATTAGGATAAGGGACATAGGCTAAATTAAATAAATAACAAGTATTTATTTAATTAAATATTATTGTGAGTGACTACATTTTGCCCACTTTGAGATGATGTTGCGACTAAGAGAAGTAACATCATTTCAAAGAAGAATAAAACATAGTGGATAGGTCAGGGATAAGGACTAGAAGCATGTTGCCCCAGTCACTAGTGAGGGTAAGGAAGGATGACGAGGTGGTAGTATGCCCCCTCAAGAGGACATGCAGTTTCAAAGAAAATGGGTGTGCTCTCGAAATGGATGGGAAGACTAAAGGATGAGGGATAAAAAGATGAAAGGGTGAGATACCTAAGGATGGATGGGAGAAGATAAGGATGATGAAGATGTGGATGGAGAGGGAGGATGGACGATCATCATGATATAATGATAAGAGAAATCTAGATTTGTTATTGTACTTGACATTATGCACCAAGGTATGAGGAACTAGGGTGACAATGTGCCAAGTATGTGATCAAAAGTTCAAGTGCAAACATATGCCTTACGACACCATGATATGGAAGACCATGATACCCCTATGGAAATAGAGTGCAAGAGACCATGATAAATACAAACAATGATAAAACACACAAGCAACAAGAAATCATGTACAACAAACCAAAAGCAAACAAGGACTATACTCCAAGTCAAGCTAAAAATTGATTGATGGATTGGTGATTATGATGATTGGATTGGGAAGGATACATCCCTATGATGATAGATTAAAGTGGATCAATGGATTTGAGCTTGACTTGGATTAAGATGATGGATTTCTTAAGGATAATGTGCTAGACTGCAAGGTTGGATTTCATAGATTAGGATTGATTGATTGGATAGGATTGGAAGGATGGATGAATTCGATAAGATACGATTGGATGGAGGGTAGGGTGAGTAGGATAGAGGAATGGATGGGATCCAATGACAAGGGACAACCAAGTCTTAGGAAAATAATGGGAGGATAAATTGATTGTGTAAATAGGTGATAAATGAATATATTGGATGGAAGATAGGTGATAGGAGAATAAGAGGATTGTGGATGAACGATAGGAGGATGGAGCCCTAAGCACTAGTTTCACAAAGTACTAATATTCCCCACACTAGAGATAATGCAATCATGGATGGGAGAATAGTAAAGGTTGCTTGTTCAAAACAGGCATGTATATTTTCCCCTAGCTTTATCAATGTCAAGGGTGAAAGGAGGAGGTGAATTAGATAAGATTGGGGGATGGAGATAGGATAATGGATTTGGGATAGAGGATATGGATAGGATGGTCAAGGTTAACTAGATAAGATATGGATGTATGGATATTTGACCTCTAGGCTCTTCATCAAGAGAAAAGATGGGAAGGAAAGATGGATATGGATAGAATGAGGGATATGCAATTAATGATATGAATAGAATAATGGAGATGGGATATGT
Source organism: Sequoiadendron giganteum (assembly GCA_007115665.2). Lineage (NCBI taxonomy): Eukaryota > Viridiplantae > Streptophyta > Pinopsida > Cupressales > Cupressaceae > Sequoiadendron > Sequoiadendron giganteum. Next base: position 261,954,495 of record CM021107.1, read on the forward strand.
GATTCTCATGTAGATCCTTAACCTTGCCAAGATAAAATGAGGGAAAGGGAGGATGGATTTAGATATGATATGGGGATCGAGGTAGGATAAGGGATATGAGATGGAGGATATGGATAGAATGTGGTATGGGTGAAGATTTCCCCCAAGTGTAGAGTGCAAGAGGATGGGGAGGAAGGACTCAAGAATATAGTCCCATAGATGGTATCCCTTTATTATGTGCTATTATGCTCATAGGTTTTGGTATAATGATGATGAAGGGGATGAAATGGATTGTAAGATAAAGAGGGATATGGATTTATGCAAAGGATTGGATAAGAGGGATGGGAGGATGGAAAATGTATGTTGGATAATGGATGGGTTGGTAGAATAATTTTGGATGAGTGGATGGAAATGTTGGGAAGTTCAACATTGGCACACACCTTGAAGGATGGTGGAGTAGTGGAAGAGAAGTGTATTTTGAATTTGGAGGTTTAGATGGAGGAGTGGAAGTAGATTTTGGGCCATAAGGACCCAAAATGGATGGAGAAGATTTAATATTTTAAGATGGGGTGAAGGACGTAGGATTAGATGAAGCTTTTGGGTAAGCAAGTTTGGATGCCAATTGTGATTTTTCTTTGGGATGCATTGATTAAATGAGTATTTTGGAATCCACATGGTTTTTTATTTTTGCTGCATGGGCTTTTGTGGCCTTTGGGATTTAAATTTTTTATTTTGGATCATTTTGTTTTCATGTATTTTTTAGGGGACATGTTAATCCTTGGAATTTTGTGGATTTTTGGATTTATGAATTTGAGATTTGGCATCCAAATTGCTTCCAATAGTAGTGGGATTGGTAGATGGATATGAATTATGTGAATTTATTATGGATGGGTTGGTGTACGTAGTATGTTGGAAGGATTTAAAATATGTGTTCCTTGGTTGATCTTGATTTTGGATATGAGGTGATGGATAAATATGGTAGAGAGATTTTGTAATGGGAGTGATAGGTGGTGTAATGTAGGGACCCAAAATGGATAGATTGGATGAATTTTTTTGTTTTGGGACATAGGGACCCAAAATGGATGGAAGGGATGAGGGATTGGGATTTGGAACATAAGGGCCCAAGATAGATTTGGAGGATGAGGAATGTGGATGTTTGGATTTAGGTGGATGGATTTTGAATTTAGAATGGGTGGAAGGAGACCCAACATCTAGAGATTGGTATCCAAGGCCATGATCTTTTTTATTTTCTTTGATATTAAGAGGTTCTAAGATGCCTTGCTCGTGGAAGCCTAAACCTTTACCTTGATAATGCATAGCTTGACAAATATTTTTATCAATGGGATACTCATTATCTTGGAAGCAAGATGCGAGTCCATTTTGGCAGGGATATGACATGGAAGGAATAATATTCTCTTGGAGTAGACCAACATGGATGAAAGTGGAGGAATCCAATTGATAATTAGGGGGTTCATGGGTAGCTTGGATAGGGGTGATGGGATCTTGTGGGGGATAAGGATCATGAGATGGATATTAAGGGATGTTTTATCTTGACTTGGAATAGGATCATGGGATGGGGTGGATGTTGTAGTGTTCTCTCGGTTATGAGATGGAAGGGGATATGCAAAGAGCGAAAGTCTTTAATTCCATATAATCTTATAATTCCTTTAATAAGTTCATTTCCATTCCATAAATATCAAAACTCCTTTAAATAAATAAGTTTAATCCAAAAGATTCCAAATATTGACTTTAAAGTCTACAACAAGATTCATAATACATCCAATTACATTCATATACACATGTCATCTTTCACGACATTCGTAATACAAAAAAAACATTGTAAAAGAAAATTTACAATTCAAGACTTAGGCATTTTGTCGCCTTAAGTTCGACAATAATCATACAATAATGAAATATAATATATATATGAAGAAATCTTCATTTAATGTTCAATCCAATAGCTTATGTTCAAACATGAAGATGAGAACAAGGTTCTGGCGCTTTTTCTACCCAACCTCGAAGCTTATGCTTCCCCAGAATTCCTTAGTCATTCAAAGAATACCCGACCATGTAGGAATTGCTTAGCAAGAATAAGTTGACAAGCAGGATGGAATCTGATGCGTGCCTAGTATAACTAGTAAATCCACAAGCATTTTCATTTTTCTAATTCATTTAAGAAACAAGAAAGTTTGATACTAGGATATGGTAGAGATTTATATATATTCCATCTATTTCAATGGTCCTTAAGTTACTTGGCCAAGTAAAATTTCATGCACGACAAATAATAGTAGTTTTGGAAAAGCAAAACTACACTTTCTAAAAACCCATATTCGGCACCCGTCCCGGAAGGTAACTTTCCAAACACATGTCATACGCATTCAATTATCAAGCATGCATGGTTCCATTCAAATAAATAAAGTATCTTTCACAAACACATGAACTGCACTTTTATCTTTCAAGCAAAAATAGTATTTAATGCAAAAATCTCATAGATTTAAATCATAAATAACATTATGTTCATATTTAAAATAAAATAAAAGAAGGTGTATCTCAAGTATGTAATCTAAGTACATATTTAACAATAATAAATGAGCACACATTCTTTCGGTTCATTTGCTCATAAAAAAAAAACTACACTTTAATATAGTCCCCTTCTAATTCATATAATTTCAAGCAATTGTATTTTTAATTTTCCTTCTTTTTTTCTTTTTTGTTTTTCAGATTTCCCTAAAATATTATCTTTTCAAAAAAGTAAAAACCTCATCTTTTATTTTTGTTTCAAAGCAATTTTTAATATTAATCCAAGATGATTTCCATATTTCACTTAACTTTTCAAGCACATTTAAATAAACAGAATTATTTTAACTTATCATTTCAAAATTGTATTTAAACCAAAACATTCAGTTGTTTAATTTTGTACAAGTTTCCCTATCTTTTTTATCTCCATTGATAAATTACCTCTCTGATAGTTTTGGTTTTTTTGAAGTTTTTCTAAATTTAAATAGATCTAAAACATATTGTTTTTCTTGTGCATCTTTTCAATTTACTAAATCAGAATTTCCTAAAAAATAAATAATCTATTGTCTTTTTAATGTTTTTTGTTCAAGTTGTTCAATGGTTTCCTAATAAAAACACAGTTTGGTGTTTGATCGTTTTCAACAAATTGTATGCATTCAATAAACACATTTTTGTTTGAATAGAAGAAAAATAATTAAACTTAGATAATAATTTTCTATGAATTTGAGAAATAACAATTTATCTATCGAATCTACCTATTTATTTCTTGTAGCTGAGTGTTTTCTCAAATCTGGAAATGAATCTTTGTCTTTCTTTGTCAATTTTATGTTCTAAATTCTCTTCTTTTTTTTTTGTTTTGAATTTCTCTTTTTGTTGTTTGCGTGTGGTGAAGACAGATTTCTATTCTCAAATTATATTTCTCTCATTGTTGGATGTGTACCTTTCTCTCTTCTACTGGCGCATGGTGAAGAGAGTTTTTTTGTGTGTGTGAAAGGCAGATTTCTCTCTTCCTATTTCTAGCGCACCTCCTTTCCTTACTTCCACACGTGCTTGGGGAGACAAGCAAAATCCAAATAAATTAAACTTAACCTGCTTTGTGCTCTCCCTCTTCCTGGAAGTACCTCTGATCTTCTTTGTCCTTGAGTATGAGGTTAATGTTGATATCATTTTTCCAAAACTACCTAACTCCTCCTCTCTTCCTGTGCATGGGAGAAGTAGCATTTTATTTTAAACAAGAAAAATAACCCTCCTTCCTCCTGGTCGCGCACCCTCTGTTCTTCCACTCACGTATATGGGAGATCAGAAGAATCCTCTAAATCAAAACCTCTCTCCCTCTTTTATTTGTGCCTGGGGAAATAAAGAGAATGACATAAAATAAAGCAACCCAAAACAGTTTTCCGCCTAGCTCTCCAAAAACAAATTTTCTTTCTTGTCCCTCCAAAACGGATTTCTCTCTCTCTCTGTGTGTAAATTTTTCTCATGCAAATGGTGGAGTTGATAATAAATTTCAATCCACAATCTTAGCTCTGATCTCTAGCAAAAATGGCCAAACTCCAAGTTCTAATCTTTGATTGCATGCAAAATTGATTGAAAGATATTTGTTTTCAATTTGATAACTATTGTTTTGTTTTCAATTTCAATTCCAACTTTGAACGTATTTCTGATTTCAATTCATTTCAAATTAAAAATGTATTTCATTTTGTAGACACATAAAATATACATGCACCTGATTCTGATCCTACTAACATCGTTTCGTCTTTAATCATACTCTCATCTTATCCACACTTTTCATCCCTTAATTAAATAAATCATTATTTAATTAATTAGGTCTTTCTCCTCTGGTGATTAAATTAATCAATTTAATTTAATTAATCATCTTTCTCTGTTCATTTAAATAATTCATTTTATTTAAGTTAAATCTCTAAAGTCCTATTAAATTAAATAAATAAAACCTTATTTGATTTAATCTAACATATTCCTCTTTGGTTAAATAAATCAAATCATTTCCTCTCAATTCTTATTTAAATCAATTCATAAATTTAAGTCTAAATTGTCACATCACCTAATTCTTCATTAAATTAATCAAAACCTTGATTAAGCTAATCTCTCTCACTAAAATCCTCTAGAGAATGCAACTTGCACAATAAATCAAATATTTTGATTTATTAATTCATCTAATTTCCGTCACAAAGCATCAAAAGGGAATATTCCCTCATTTGAATTCAAAAAGGCCAAGTGGACTTGATCCTTCCAACAAGGCATTCAATGTCTCTTACATGTCCTTGACCTTGAGCCAAGTGACATTAACTCCGTTTCTCTTTGCATCTCACATGTCACATTCAAAATTCGAATTTGAATCCAATGGCATTTATCATGCACATTGACCAAAATGTGCTCATTCCTCAACCATTCACATCTTGACAAGTGGAACTTGGCCATTGGATGTTGAATGATCCCACATTTCTTATTTTCACTCTCTCTTCCATTTTGGAAATCTATAAATGAGAGACTCTTCCTCTTATTCTATCATCCACAATTTGAATAAACTTACTATACTCAAATCCATCATCATCCACAATTCATATGCAAAGTTACTCTCTACAATTGAGAACTAATTTTGCTCATCATATCCAAGTATTCATCATACTTTCACATTTGCACCAAGGTTATGCTCAAATCTCTTTGGAGATTTGACCATTTCTATATTCACATATCATTGCTATTTAGGAATTGGGAAAGGGCCAATTGCAACACATCATTGGCACCAATTCCCCCATAAGATCATCAATCTAATGGCTAGATTAGGATTTACTTTCATATTATTTAAGTTTTGTTATTTTCCTAATTTTAGCTTGAATAGATGGATTTCATGGGGAATCCTTCATATTTGCATGCATTTTGATCTAACACTAACAATGTTTGTTGTCTTTGTGCATTTGCAGGTTTAGGGGTTCACATTGTGGCGCTAGAAGGAGGGAAAATCTCGAGTTCAAATCACGTTTTTTTGAAAAATTTCGTTGTTTTCCATTTTTTTGCAGGTTACAAGTCTGCGGCTCTGGATTGCACCACATTTGCAGGTGCGGTGCTATATAGCACCACCTTATTTCAAAATCCACCGCACCCGCAAACTCCGCCGCACTTGCGCTCACTGTTTTTGCAAAGCACCGCACCCAGAGAACCGCGCGGCACTATATAACACCACACCTGTTCCAAAGAGCACCACACGGCACTATAGAGCACCACACTTGCAAACAGCACTGCTCCCAAAGGGCGCCGCATATGATTTTTTATTTTTTCACCCAATTTTAAAATGACCGTATCTTGGTCATTTTTTAGTCTTTTTCGAAGCTTTTTTTTTTAAACGGGGTAGAATTTCATAAACTATCCAGTGGTGTAGGTTTTTTTCAACTTTGATAGAGTTAAAATTTTCAAAATTTCACCTAATGTCAAAACACCATGAAACTTGGTCTAAATTTTAGTGTTTATATGCTTAATCTTTTATCTAACCCTCATATCTTCTTATTTATTGATTTCATATAACATTTGGAGCTTGTATTGCAGGTTTTAAAGGATCATGGAGTATGGAAATGAAAGAATAAAAAAATTATCACATGATTGTAGCAAGTGTTTTTTAACACTTTGGGAGAAATTATAATCCCTTTCCAAAGATTTGTTTACTTTCATGCTCTTAGGACACTAAAATTTCTTTTGGGATTTAAAAAGAACAATACAAATGTTGCTTTCAAATTTTGCAAACAAAAGGCTTAAAAAGAACTTTAGACAAACACACTAGATTTTGTTTAAAGTATAAACAATTGAACAAGGCAAACTCACACTTCATTTGGTGCATAAAAAGAAGTCATCATTGCTTTGAGGTTTAAAATGAACAAATTTTTTCCATGTTTTGCAATCTTTTTTACAAATTAATATTATCTAAAATGTGTATGCGCTTCTCTCGCGCTTCATTGCGATCTTGAGAATCAAAAACATTTTGGTAATATTAGGTTGTTAAAAAGATTGCCTCCACATTTCAACTTGGGCATTTTAAAATTGAACAAAACATGCGAGTGTGAATAGACTTATTGCGAGTGTTCTCCTTTTGTTTTTAAGCAAAGGTTGATTGAACTACAAATAATGTTTGCTCGCTATTGTTTATCTTAGAGGGCCTGTCTTGTGGGAAAAAGTACTCACCCAAGGGAATGACCCAATCGGGAACACGCTAAAGCCAAGCGACTTCCAACCGGTATATAAGTGTGGATTCTTAAGGAAAGTTCAAGAATCACGAGGATTATTTTGACGAGATGGACAACAATGGACTCTCACCGATGTTGGATAATCCCCCAAGAACAGAATGCCCGCATTAGAAACCTTTGTTTAGAAAAAGGCCAAAACCTTGTCTATCTTGTTGGTGCAAAAGGTCATGTCCTTTGAAGCCGCCTCACATTATACATGTGGTCTTGTTGTAGAAATGGAAAGTATGTCATGGGAGATTCATGGGTACTAATGCTTGGCTAACCCGAATAAGTGAGTGTCGTGGAGGGGAACCAGTGTGGTCAAGCATTTAGCCATTTGCACAAGATATGCGCAGCTGGATTTATCCAAGTGGGAACCCAACAAGATATTGCCCCATCATCCTAGGATTGTAAAAAGTGCTTGGAAGAAAAGAATACATTGCTTGGGCCTCAAAATATTTGAAAACAAACATACACAAGACCTTCAAATTTCAAACCCCTTGTGAGAAACAAATACTCTTGACGAATTTAGACACTCTTGCTTTCCCTAGGGATCACATGCCTAGAGGTTTCTAAGTGCACAAATTCTACCGTTATTTCTTTTCAACAAGGTTAAACATAAGGAACTTTTGCCCTATTTTCCTTGATTTCCACACAATGGACCTTGTGGGATGAGAACGAAAGTGGGACATTAGACACATAGTTTGAAACATAAGCAAGCAAGTGTCTTTGGTAGAAAGAAATCATTAAAGCTAAGATAAACAAACAATTGAACCACACATGTGCTTGATCCGTTTTGAGTCATTGGTTTTCATGCAAACATTAGTCTTTTGGCTTGAAATAATTTTAGGGAAAAACACGTTCTTCATTACCTTGGTCTTTTAAGTAGGTCCTCATAGGCTCATCTAGGATCATTTCAAACACTTCATCTCTCAAACATCAATCAAATTTTCATCTCACCAAAAACTTTTGGAACTTTGGAACATCACTTATGCTAGCCTTTTGGAAAATCAAAATCACCTTGTTTGACTTAATACGCCTAGTCAAATTATCAATCTTCTTGAACAAATTTTCCTCTAGGATAACACAACTTCCTGAGGTCTACTAGTTCATGATCACTTTCATTGGCTTAACACACTTAGCCAATTCATTCTCTTATGCAAGTTTTCCCTAAGATAACACAACTTCCTAGGGTTTACAAGTTCACCATCATCTTGTTTGGCTTAACGCACCTAGCCAAACTATCAAATCAAACCAACTCCTAAAGTCTAGCATTGATCCAAAGTTTCTAAAAGTTCAAAGCACCCATATCATTCACCCCTTTCATCCTTCATCTCATCATTGGTCCTAAACACCTTAGAGGTTCACTCTCGCAACAAGGTCAAAACACAAGAGGGAAATGGAATTTAAACTTGATTCATCCATCATGAGCAATCCAAATCATCCAAACTATCCAAGTCTCACAATGCCAATTGATTATCGAAACTCACATTTATACATGGCATCATTATCTCCTCCAAACCTCAAAAGTACAACGAATGTGAGTATGCCCAATCCAAAGTTTTGAACACCTTTCCCAATGGTAGATTTAGATCCAAGTCCAAATTTACAAATCTATCAACCAAACGCTCAATGCATAAGTTTTCCAAACAACATTATCCCACCAAATGCATACATGCCAAATGCAACTTTACTAAACATGACCATTTCAAATCCATACTTGGTGAATTTTGGGATAGATACGATTACAAATCAAACCAATGTTGTTCAAAATCCAGGCAATATGTTGAAAACTCCATATGTTGATTCAAGTCAAGGTAACACCATGCAAAATCAAAGTTACCTAAATCAAGGCAATATGATTCTCAACCACAAAAATATTCAAATTCAACCTATAATGCCGAATCAAAACATCATACCAAATCATCCCATCTTGCCATCGGTATTGCAACAACAGGTGGCAACCATCCAAGCAAACCCAACAATCAGCACCATCCCCAACCCACCACCACCGCCGCCAAAACACAACATGACCAATTCACTCTCCATCATGTTGCAAGCCGCTCAAGAAGCTTCCAGCAAAAAGGAACTCCAAAATCAACAAGTTGCTCAACAAGCACAAGTGGCTCAAGTAGCCCAACAAGCTCAAGCCCAGCACCACGCTCAACAGGAGCAAACACAATTCTGGGCACTATTGCAAGCACTCCATGAACAAGTAGCACAACAAGGAGCCCAACAAAAAGTTTTGTTGGCACACCAACAGCTAGACCAACAACAAGTTTTGTTGGCACAACAACAACAAGCTTTGTTGGCACAACAACAACATGACCAACAACAAGCGTTGTTGGCTCAGTAGAAAACGTAGACCTTACTCCCAAAACAAAGCTTGCAACTGATTCCCACCACAATCATTCAAAATGATGATCAAGATCCTTGGACCAATGATAATTTTGAAAAAGTCTCTACATCACCTAATGAGTCAAAAGACATATCTCAAGAATTCACTCCAAAGCATGATGAACATCTTTCACCAAGGTCTAGCAATGATCCTTTCCAAAACATATGGACATATTTTGACCTCATAAAATTTGAGAAACTTCCTATGCCTAGTGAAGATATCCAAGAAAGCAATGCATTCGTTGAAATTGACCCATGTCAAGAACTTGATCCAAAGCATGTCGAAAGCAATTCTAAAATCATTCAAGATCAAGAATTTGTATCTCCAAGCTACTACAATGATATAATGGACACTCTTCTATCCATACAAGATGACCACATCCACATAGGACATACTCCTCCATCTACTCATGAGATGCTTTCTTTGGATGGACACGTGGATGATCTTCATTCAAAACAAGAGTCTCATACTCTTGAAATCATTACCAATGAACAAGAGTCTCTGACTCTTAACATTTGTACACATGATCAAGATATAGAGAAATGCAAAGACATATCAGAAATGGGTCATGAAGAAGGTTTCTGCAAAAGTTGTGAATCAGAAACATCATGTGAAAGCATACCAAGAATAAATCACGAGGAAGACTTTTGCAAGGACATTGAATCATCAATACCTCTTGAAGAAGCACTACAATCTGATATCTCAAAAGATCAAGACAAGGATGTCAATAAGGCATTCATCCCACACATGGAGGATCCAATCAGTTATAAACTTGGATCACTTACCTTTTTTAGGGCAAGCTATCAAATCAATAAAGAAGCTGACACTTTTGAAGGTCCACAACAAAGCACAAAAGGATTAGCACCTTGTTTCCAAGGTAAATCATATCCTTTTGCAAATAAAATGTTTCTAAAGATGAATTATCATGGCAAAGGATTAGGTCTACATGAACAAGGTATCCTAGAACCAGTGCAAATTGTTGGCAACCCTAAGAATCAAGGCCTTAGTTATTCGACAATCAAGGGATCTCAACATATCAGTAATATTTCCACAAAACAAGGGGCAACTTCGTCTCGAGCAAACATCAACATAGAGAGCACGAAGAATCCTTATGATGAAACCAATGTCAATACTACAACCCGCCACATCATGAATCTTCATCCACCCATCACCCTATCCACAAATTGGGACCAACGTCAAAAGAAAGATTTGAATCAAAGCATGAAGAATGTTATCAAGGAAAACAAAGCTAAAGAGCATATCGAACAAATCAAATATATATGGATACCAGAGAATACAAAGAAAGATTATCCCTATCAAACTCCATCAATCAAAGAAACTATGGGGCAAGATAATAAGGGGGCAAGTATCCAGCAAAGATGTCCACAAAGGAAAAAGAAGGCTTCTCAAGCAACATACAAAGTGTATCAAGCAGTTGGTCCTAATTCCACATACACTTCCGTATCCACCCATCATTGCTCATCTTCCCAAGTTTGGAGAGTCAAAGGCTCCAAATTGTCAACCAATCCATCTTTTATCCCTAAACACACTTCATCCATGCCTCTACGCATGATATCCAAGTCTCACATTGACCATGTATTGGCAGCGACCCTTCATCATAAGGATTCAGAAGGCACTCTATCGCGATGTGTGCACAAAGACAGAGTTAACTTTGGTATCAGCATAACAGATCAAGGATCTCAAAAGTTGCATTCAAGTGCACGTGTCTTGACAAAGCAACTTCTTCAAGCAAGATACCAATGGAACGTTATGACAGAAGCATCTACATCAGCACCACCAAGTGGTTCAGCATCAACTTAAAATCTCTCAGAAAATACAAAAATACAAAAATACAAAAACAAATAAAATAAAATACAAAAATCCAAAAAATCAAAAAAAGGATTGAAAACAGTAAAGAAAAAAATTGTCCTTTAGCGAAAACCATTTTGGTGGCACTTTGCACAGGTACCATGATGAAAACTTGGCAAACAGGCATCATGTGTAGAATCAAGCATCTGCGTGCGCCAGTTCAAGAGAAAGCATCTTATCACATCCATAATAAAGCCAACATAAATTCGTTCATCCATGAACCGTTTATCCAACACATTGTCATTTATCCAAGTTATCTTGATCTTGATAAAATTTTGGTGCGCGCTTTACACTTGTTTATGGTAAACATCTTGACATGGGTCATTTTCATTGATCCTATCCTACCCAACGCTATATGAGCCTTGAAGCATTATCTGAATGAGCGTTCCTTTGTTCAAACACCTTATCTTGTCACAAGATAGTCCTTGGCATCCTTTGCATGGTTACCATATCCATATCCATTCATCCAAGAATCTGCCCATGGTCATTCAAACATTGCTAGACACTGGGGGCAGACATTTATATCTCACTTCGAGAATAAATCTTGATCTATATCTTCACACTTATGTGGTGATCCGAACATTGGAAAACGTGAAATCAAATTTTTCAAAGCATTTGTGAGCATCAATCCAAATCAGTAGCCCATGGCATATTTTGACAAGATGATGTTCTTTACCAAGCTTTATCTTTCATTGAACATCAATCCAAACAATTAATATCAGTTGCATCTAATGTGTACTTCAATGTCACATCAAATCATCAAAGCTATTTTGTTCCAAATCAAGCTTCATCATTGATCAATCGAATCCAATCAATTATCACCTTGTTTGACTTAAAACACTTAGTCAAACCGTCCTGTTATGTATGAGTTTACTCTAGGATAACACAACTTCCTAGAGTTTACAAGTTCATTATCATCTTTGTTTGGCTTAACACACTTAGTCAAACTATCAATCCATCAATCCAATTGATCAACATTAAGCTTGGTTTTCAGCAAAATCTCAAAACAGAGCACTGATATCATCACATATCATATCCAAATTGTCAAAATCATGCGAAAACTCAAAAACATTCAAAAAATCATCAAAAAACTCAAAAATATCAAAAAAAATCAAAAACCAGAAACATTCAAAAATTCATCAAAAAACTCAAAAATATCAAAAAAAATCAAAAACCAAAAACATTCAAAAAATCCATCAAAAATCCAAAAACATTTGTAAAACATCTTCAGAATCCAAAAACAGCCTCAAAATATATGAAAATCCAAAATGGTGCATCCATTTCATCTCGCTTTCACCCGCAAATTTTATCATCACTCATAATAAAATAAATCATCGCCTTCACCCTTTGGTGAGATAGTCAGAAGCAAGTTTAGTAGGTTCCAAAGTGAACACCTAATCGTCAAAAGTCGTGGATGTCTAAGTCAGTAAGCAAGCAAGTTGGTCAACTCGGAGTATGAATAGCTTATCATTCAAATCAGTCCCATCAAAACCCTGATCACTACATGTCCTAGGATGAAGCTTTCTTACGATGGACATAAGCATCAAGTACCTCACCTTAGTTTAGCCTTGGCTAGCGGTATGAAGAACATTAGCTTGTTTGTTTACTTTATTTGGTCTTCTTGACTTATCTTATTTTGCACTCGTTCCAAGGACCTCTCGATGATGCCTAAACAAAACAGGTTTAGAGAGAAAGGAATGGGAAAATGATCATTATCTTTTTTATCTATTGTGCTTGTTGGATATTCTTGTAAAATAACCTGGCGAATACTTGCTTTGTTGGGTCCGTCCTAACAAGGTTTTCGTATGTCAAGTGTGAACAAGAATACTCCTATCTGATTTTCAATTCAGAGTCCATCACACTAGGTACAACGCCATCTTGGTCCTTTATAACTTGATGCATTGTACCTATGTATGTTATCAAACATAAAGCAATTGGCCCTTTGAAAATCCCAACTCCTAGCAATGTAAATCATCATCATCATAGTGTAGGCTTGTGTGGATCCTCCTTCCATCCATCTTATTCTTCTTATTCTTCTATCTTTACTAACATTTCTATCTAAAATCGGTGTGTTGTATCAAAATATACACAAGGCTACCCATGGTCGATGACTGTCTATACATCATCAGAATTGTCTACATCAAAGAATTATCTTACATCATCTGATCAATAGAACCACTCCTCTCACATTTTATTGCGATCTCGATCAGAAAATTGAACATTTCCGCTCGATCTCTCAAGGGGGCAGTATACCAGCGTAATCCTTCTCGCTGGGGCAACAGTGGGGCATGTGAAAAAATCGAGAAATTTTGAACTTTTGATCATAGCAGTTTATTCTTTGAATCAATGCAATGAGTGCATTGCTTCAAAGAGGGGCAAAATGTAGACACGTAAAATATACATGCACCTAATTCTGATCCTACTAACATCGTTTCGTCTTGAATCATACTCTCATCTTATCAACACTTTTCATCCCTTAATTAAATAAATCATTATTTATTTAATTAGGTCTTTCTCCTCTGGTGATTAAATTAATCAATTTAATTTAATGAATCATCTTTCTCTGTTCATTTAAATAATTCATTTTATTTAAGTTAAATCTCTAAAGTCCTATTAAATTAAATAAATAAAACCTTATTTGATTTAATCTAACATATTCCTCTTTGGTTAAATAAATCAAATCATTTACTCTCAATTCTTATTTAAATCAATTCATAAATTTAAGTCTAAATTGTCACATCACCTAATTCTTCATTAAATTAATCAAAACCTTGATTAAGCTAATCTCTCTCACTAAAATCTTCTAGAGAATGCAACTTGCACAATAAATCAAATACTTTGATTTATTAATTCATCTATTTTCCCTCACAAAGCATCAAAAGGGAATATTCCCTCATTTGAATTCAAAAAGGCCAAGTGGACTTGGTCCTTCCAACAAGGCATTCAATGTCTCTTACATGTCCTTGACCTTGAGCCAAGTGACATTAACTCCGTTTCTCTTTCCATCTCACATGTCACATTCAAAATTCGAATTTGAATCCAATGGCATTTATCATGCACATTGACCAAAATGTGCTCATTCCTCAACCATTCACATCTTGACAAGTGGCATTTGGCCATTAGATGTTGAATGATCCCACATTTCTTATTTTCACTCTCTCTTCCATTTTGGAAATCTATAAATGAGAGACTCTTCCTCTCATTCTATCATCCACAATTTGAATAAACTTACTATACTCAAATCCATCATCATCCACAATTCATATGCAAAGTTACTCTCTACAATTGAGAACTAATTTTGCTCATCATATCCAAGTATTCATCATACTTTCACATTTGCACCAAGGTTATGCTCAAATCTCTTTGGAGATTTGACCATTTCTATATTCACATATCATTGCTATTTAGGAATTGGGAAAGGGCCAATTGCAACACATCATTGGCACCAATTCCCCCATAAGATCATGAATCTATTGGTTAGATTAGGATTTACTTTCATATTATTTAAGCTTTGTTATTTTCCTAATTTTAGCTTGAATAGATGGATTTCATGGGGAATCTTTCATATTTGCATGCATTTTGATCTAACACTAACAATGTTTGTCGTCTTTGTGCATTTGCAGGTTTAGGGGTTCACACATTTATTTCTGATTTCCATTTAAATAACCAAATTTAATATATAATTATTTAAACATATATATTCTACTCTTATTTTAAATCTATTTTTTTTCCACACAATAACATAATATTCATTTTTGAATAATTTAGAATAAAAGTATTATTATTTTTAACTAAAATAGAAAAGAAGTAATAAATTAAAAAAATCAATTTTCTCATAAAAGTAATCAAATTTCCATTTAAAACAAACATATTATTTTTTAAAATTTCGTTCAACAAATGCATATCCATTATAATAATTAAAATTTAAACCATTTAATCATCATGAAAATACATTATAATTAACTAAGTGGTGTGTGAGATTCCATCATCCTTATTAACATCTAATGGCTAAAATGACTTTATCTGAACAATGTTCTCGCCTTCACTCTCGTTCACCTGTTCTTGCATTCACTTGCACTCAAATTTTCATCAACAATGACAATCCCCGAACTTCATAATAATTAATTTCAAATCATTTCACTTGCATTTAAATCTCAATTTCAATAATCATCAATTTCAATTTCTATTTCTATTTTCATAATTATCTAACATAAACATGCAAATCTCATGATTTATATTTGCAATTAAATATTTGATAAAAATCAGTACGTGACAGGAGTGGGATGGGTGTTTTGATCATTAGATGAAGTGAAAGGTGTAATTTGATCTTGATTTAGAGAGGGATTGTAATGTCCTGCCATGAGACCCTAAAGGAAGTTTCAACACAACGCGGAAGCGTACAAAAAATTTTCTTTAAAAGTGCATTATTATCAAGAAAAAAATTGGTATGCTTCCGCGTTGTGTTGCAACTTCCTTTAGGGTCTCATGGTGGGGCATTACAGGGATCATGCAAAGGAGTGGAAGAGGGAGGATCATGAGATGGGGATGAAGGGATATCTAGCTCTTGAGATGGAGGGGGGTCATTGGATGGGATGGAAGAGATATGTTGTTCATGATTGGAAATGGGAACATATGATTGAAGAGAGAGGGTTCCTTGATCTTTATATGGAGGGGATTCTATGTTATCATGCTTTGGATTATGAAATGGACATAGTTCATTTAATGTGGATGGTGTGATGGGGGAGGGAGGTTGAATAGATGTTTCAACTTGGATGGATGGAGTAGTAGAGGATTCATGATATTTAGGGGATTAGGATTTATCTTTATGTGGAGGTGATGAACGTGGATGCATGACATGAGAATATTGCACAACTTTGTTTTTGCATGGGGATTTAAGAACCTTTGCAAATAGTCCTTGGAGGAATTTATTAGGAGGGACATGAGGTGAATTTTATTGGTAAGATTTGAGTGACATGGATTGTAAGGATATGGGAGATAAATAAGTGGAATAAAGGGTGGAATTTACCATGGATTGGTAAATGGATGATGGGGATGAGGATCTTGAAAAGGATTTGGAGATGGGTATTTGGGATGGGGATTTTTGGATAAAGGCTTGGTCTCGCTTGTCAAAGGAAGGGGAATGGTAAGCAAGAGGGGATGGGTTGGGATTGGGTGAAGGTGGGGAGGGTAAAATTTTAGCACCAATGAAAAAGAGATAGATAAGAATGGCATCCTTATCATTATTAAAGTAGGGGATGAGGAGATGATTCGTGATAGGATCCCATGAGGATGATATGGGTGATGAGGGTGTGGGTGGGGTTTGAGGGGGACTTTGGATGGGTGATTGGTGAAGATTTAGAGAATTTGGTCTATTGGATTTAAGGTGATCCACAATATTTTTACTATCATCATAGGGATTAGGGTATGGTTTCATGATAAATTATATTGGGTTAGGATAGGTGAAGGTGGATTAGAATATATTAAGTTGGGTGGAGGATAGATTAGATGATTAGAAATGGTAGTGGATTGATTGGAGGAAAGGTTGGGATCGACTTTGGATGAGAATTTCAGTTATGATGATGAATTAGAAATGAATTTAGGGATTTAGAAGGATAAGATATTGGAGATTTAATTTGAGATGGATGATGGATGGGTTGGATTAGGATTTGATTATAATGGGATTAGGTTAATAATGGGTCTAGATTAAGGTGTTGATGAAGGATGGAGATTAAGGATGATATTGAATGATGGATTAAGAGTGATGGAGAATAGAGGATATTAGGACTAAGATTATTGATGAAAGTGGATAAGGATTATGGAGAATGACTAGGATAACGATTAGGAACCCAAATGGATTAGGAAAAATTAGGCTTAGATTCCTAAATGATGGATTGGATATAGCTTATGGGATGATTTGGACAAGATAGATGATTAGGATGATTATAGAGGATTGGGATGGGATGATTAGGATAAGGTGATTAAGAAGAAGGGGGAATAGGATGAAAATAGATGTTTACAATAATAAGGGATGGTTATGATTAGGTAGGGTTTGATTAGGATTAGAAGGGATGATTAGGATGAAAATAGAAGATTAGGATTAGGTGATTATGATGAAAAGGGATGATTAGGATGGAATAGATGGAAAATATGGTATGATTAGGATGTGGTATGATGGTTAGGATGGGAATAAATATTTGGGATGAGGTGAATACTTTGCTTGCTTGACTAGGAGATAGAATTAAAAGCACATAAACAACCAAAGTGGCCAAGTTTTATGGATTTTTGTAGTGTATGTTCAATCCTCAGTTGATTTGTTTTCTACTGGTTTTTCACAAGAAGACACTTCAAGCACTTGAACAATCCTAAATTATTCAAGTGGTATTATAACTAGTGTAGGCCTACCACTAGCTTGGGTTAAAACTCCTTGATACTAGGGTGTGTCACCCTTTCTCGAGAAGGCGAATAGGTAGAGATCCATTAGAACAGGGTCGTCAACGGACACCACGGTCTCACCTTCTCTCTCTCCTCGAGAACTATCGTAGTTCACCATGAGGATTTATATCTCAACCTAAGGGAGTACATGGTAACTTCAGGGTATGATTTTCATCCCTTGCACCACACTAAGCAATGGTCGAAAGGTCTTAATCTAGGATACACAAGGCTGCTAGGGAGTACTCTATATACCTCAAAGGTATGTGAGGGAAAAATATATAGATGAAAGGGAATAATGTCAAACAGTCGAGAGGAGAGGGTAACCCACTCTCCACCTTCACTTCTCCAAGGTATAAAGTTATTAGAGGCTTAGCTCGATTGACAAGATTCCACTTCCAAGAGAAGTGTGTTTCTCACCTCCCACTCTTTATACTCTGCCGAAACAGGGGATTTGGAGTCATCCCCTAGGGTGATTAAATCCCTAGGAAGGCCCCTTAAAAGGAATTATCCAAGTGTTTTTTATCCCCAATATCACACAAAGCATGAGGGGAGAGCATACACACATTGGGTTCCTTGGGATAAAAAGAAAAATAAAAAAATTAAGTGGTGTTTTTGATCCTCAAGATAAAACTAGGTGCAAGAGGAGATCATACACACCACTCACTCAAAGGCACATAAAACAAGTGTTAAATAAACTTAAGAAATTAAATGTGCCTAGATTAGCGGAAGAAAAAAAAACCTTGGACAATCAAATTTGCAAGAAATGTGTTAGTAGTTTGATTATTTTACCTTTGAAAATCGATTTCAAGTTGCACCACAAAGGGCTTAGATGATAAGATGATTAAAGAAAAATAGTGTTAGCATGAAGATAAGCATAGATATGTGATTATTTTTGCCTTAGATGAGCATTAAAGTCCTGCAACATGCATTAGTATCCAAAAATATAGATTAGATGCAAAGAACCACTGAAAGAAGACTTAAAGATGCATTCTAAAACATGGGAATGATTTTGAAAATAAAGCTATGATTTTTTTAAAATAGAGGTGCTATTTTGTGAATAGAGGCATATTTTTGCAAATTGGGCCAAAAAGATAGCATTCATGGGTAAAAATTTGATGTTTGCCAGATACATTGTTGAGAAAACAACTTGAAAATGCATGTAATGACTTAAGAATAAGAGATTTGATGTCAAAAACACTTGATAAACCAAAAATATGTCCCCTAAAATATAGATGCAGAAATTTTGACCAGAGGTGCCACAATTTTGCACTTAGGCGCCACTTTGCAAAAAGTGTCAAAAAATGACCCCCGAAAGTCAGAAAATGAAGTTTTGGACCAACCCAAAAGGCGAAATGGATGGATGAACATATGGGGAACCTAAAAAAATGAATATCTAGCCAAAATATTCCCCCTAATGTAATAAAAATGAGTCAAAAATGAAGAAGATCCTAGGTGACCTAGAAAGCTTGTATGAAAACCTAGTCTCACAAAACTTTTAAAACACCTAGTTAAAGCATGCAAATGATGGATGAACCTACAAAAAAAAGTGTTAGGACAATGAATACCTGAAAAATAATATGTTAGAAGCCAAACAAACCCTATATGTAAGTTAGAATGATGAAATAAGTGTCCAGAAGCAAAAGCGCAATAGTTTTGAACATAGGCACCACAAGTTTGAACATAGGTGCCACAATTTAGCACTTAGGTGCCACAACTTTGCACTTAGGCACCATTTTGTGCAATAGAGGTGCATTTTTGTAATAATTACCCGAAAATGGTCCTTGCAACTTCAAAACTTACAAAAATTCAAGAAACGTTAGAATGAAGGATGGGAAGCCACCAGGCATGCCAAAATAAAGAAGGTAAAGATGAATACGAAGGGTAAATAGATGAAATTATTAAGAAATAAACACAAAGATGTTATACCTTTGTAATCTTCTCCTCTTCATGGATTGAGCTCACAAGAAGCACCCATTTCTTGCAAATTCGCTCCAATGTTTGAGATGCATGTGGTTGCTCAATATTTTAGCATGATGATGGTATGATGAAGATGGATTAGAGGGATGTTTTTACAACATAAGGATAGGATGAATGTGTGTTGAAAATGGAATGATAAGCCTATCATTTTTAGAAATGAGGGGGACTAAGTTAAGCTCGTTGAGATTGAATGGTTAATGAAGGGATAAGATTGATTGAAAAGGTAAGGTTTGGATCAAGATGGAGTGGAGTATTAGGATTGTGACAAGTGTCACAAGATAGAAAGGGGATAAGAGGTGAGGTGTGCTTACACATGTGTGAGCACACATTGGGAAGAGAGGAATTAAATTATGTAAGAGATAGGGTGGCTTGTGTGAGAGGTTAGTGGGGATAGGTGAGATGTAGGAATTTAAAATTAGGAAATAATCATAATAATGATTAGGGATGAGGGTTAGATTAATTAATCAAGGATTAATTTTTTAATGAAGATGGATTGAGTTGATAAGCCAATTTTTTATTAACTTAGGTGGAGTAAAAAGTTGGAGAATGGGATAACGATGATTAGGGGGGGGGAAGTTAATTAATTAAGGATTAATTAACTTAAGAAAGGTTAGGGGATGTAGGAAAAGGTTAAATTTAATTAAATAAATGATTTATTTATTTAAAGGTGGGTGGATAAATTATGGTGGGGAGATTAATTAAATAAATAATTAATATTTAATTAATTAAATATTAGGATAAGGGATATAGGCTAAATTAAATAAATAACAAGTATTTATTTAATTAAGTAATATTTTAGGTCACTACAACATGCTCATTGTTCTACTCAATAATTTTTCTAATTTTTACCCACAAGTGAATAGTTTGTACATCTATCAACAAGAGCACTAAAGTTTTCTTTTTTTTCAATTATAAATGCACCATTTGAAACGTAACCTTTCCAAACTTTTCTATTGCATATACAAAGAATCTTTCCAATAATATAAGCATGATTTCCCTTTACATATAAATATATTCAAGATAATATTTCACTTTTATAATTTCCATGTAGATGGACACATGAATACATACATAGCTTCAATAAGCTTACATGAGAAATACAAATGGTCCAGAATGTCCTCCCAAATCTTGGCCGCCAACTGCATGAGGAGAAGCATCACTCAAGCTTTTTTCCACCAACCATGGACTAACTAAGATCCCCCACACATCAAATAAACTTGGTAAGATGGCCCTCCCTTCGACAAAGAGATTGGTTTGGTAACCTCATCCTTCAAATAGCCTTCCCTGAGCATAGTGATGTGTCCTACATATCTAGAGCTTACCATTAAGTCAACCTCTATTTCTATGATATTCTCAGCCTAGTATGTACTTGGATCATAGTGAATTGACAATGTAGACAGTGGCTACCTACACTACTTTGGCCAAAGATTCAACACCCAGTACTTCGAGTGAGGGTCATCTATTTTCACCACTATAATTGCTTGATTTGTATTTTGACCATTAGTATTCTATTATATTCTAGGTTATTCCCTTTCTCATGGATTATCCTAATCCCAAGAACAACCTTCCCTTTGACTTACATTAACTAACATACCAATCAAGCATCATAAAAAAAATCTATATTATGTTATGCACTTAGAGTATTACTAGACTTTGTATAGTACCAACATTCTACATATAGTATAAATAGTATTTATATTCATATAATGATACAATCATTGAATACATATCTATAAGTATATATACATCAAAAATAAGGTATCACAAAACAAGAAACAACCAAGTGATAGGCACGCATATCCAAACATCTCACACAAGTAAAATACAACCTTTTAACATGATATCAAAATAAATAATCTTTCCAACGTATTAACAAAGAGGTGGAAATCAGCATGCCTTTTTAAAGCTTCCAACTAAATAATCTTCTCCTCAAGTTCGCTTGCAACTTCCACTATGAACTACCCAAATATCTCTACTATCTTCACTCTAAATCTCTCAAAAAAATAAATATAAAACAACAAAAAAACCTCAATATGGTGTCACCTTCAAGTGTTGGGGCCCATGATAATAGCGTGGGTTGTGACTACTTCTAAAGACATTTAAAATAGTTTATACTTCCCTTCTAATGCTTACATAGTGACATTTATTTCATTTGTGCTTTCTTCATTGGTTTTGACTTGGTATTACATTCTTTATGTGTTGGTTGGTGTTCCATTAAAGGTTGTGCTATCTATGTTATATGCACTTTATTCTTGTCTAGTGCTTCATTTAAAATCAACGCTATACAATTTGCTTTGATTCAGCCAACATCAAAAGATACTTCTCCATATCTTGTTCTAAAATATTTTCCATAAATATATGGAACTTGGGATCTTGTTGAGCTGCTTGAATATCCTCTGGAGTTATTTCGTTCTTATCGTTTTAGTTCAAATTGTTCCAAGGATTTTCCTCTGCCATTGCTTGGGATTTTAAAATTTCTTGCTCTAAGAGTCTTTGTTTTTGGGACCTAGTGAAGATTGGCATACAAATTCTTACACTTTCTTCTGAAATGTTTGATCTTATATGCTCAGAAAATTTCAATTGAACTTTTAACAAAGTTGAATAAGATAACTAATCTTATTGATGAGACTATGTTAAAAATTTGATTACTATACTTGGTTTCGTGATGAAGGATGATAGTATCCTGATGATGAAACTTCAGTGTAGTAATTGATTGTGTATTTGATTTTGACACTTGTGATTTGCAAGATCTTGTTTCAGTTGATAAGATTGGAAATTTGTATAAACCTATATTTTTTCGGTCTTTAGACAGTGATTCTAATAAAAAGGAAACTTGTTCTGATGAAAACTATGGATAAAATGACAGACTGACTAGTAAAAATTTTGAACTCTCTATTTTGAAAGCGCTAAAACAGAGGATAGAGGCACTATTTCACAAAAGTGCTAGAACAGAGTTCCAAAGCACTGAAACAAGCAACAGAAGCGCTATCTTGACAGAAGCGCTAAAACAGTGCTCAAAAGCGTTGCAGAAAGTGATGGAAGCGCTACTTTATAGAAGCGCTAAAATAGTGCATGAAAGCACTGTAGATTTTGATGTGAGCGCTATCTTGACAGAAGTGATGAAATAGTGCATGAAAGCGCTGTAGAATTTGATGGAAGCGTTGTTTTAATGAAAGTGCTAAAATATAGACTATAAGCGCTAAAACAATGCCTGAAAGCGCTATTTCATGGAAGCGCTAAAATAGTGACCCGAAGCGCTGAAAAAGGATTCCAAATCGCTAAAAACAGGACTTTAAGACTCTATTGTAAAATTTGATCTAGCCTTGTGGCATACTATATTATGGATTGTGGAAGATAAGAAGGATGTATGCGTCGACTATGGTTGTGATACTGAGTGAGAGATCTTCTTTGGAAGAAGGCTTGTGAATAGAGTGGTTCTACTGCGTAATCTAAAGTGTGACCCCTAGCAAAATCGTGATATATGTGGATGAATGTTCTATATTGTAAAAAGAGTTTCCGATTTGATATAAAAAACACTATCTTCTCAATTTATCTCGATAACCGAAAGGTTTCTTGGGTTTTGTGATTTTGATTTTTCTCTTGGAAAACATGGTGGACTTCCACTTTCGCAGCATGGATTTTCTGATCTAACTTGACTTTGTTGTTTTCAGGATGATCTTAAATCTGATTTTAATGAATTTGTGAAAACACGGCAAGCAATTGTGAATAATTGTTTTAACTGAATAGAACGTGTATGTTCAAGAATCACGAATGATTCTTATTGATTTTGACGGGTTTCTTTGACAATTGTACACAAATCAAATAGACTCACACTTAAGGACAAGTAGGTCATCATTATACTCACAGCCCACATCTTGAATTGCATTGACGCACACAACCTTGTCAACCCCTAGAGGGTGCCCGTGTTTTTGTCGTTTCCAGGCGCGTACTCAGAGTTGGATTTCTCATCCCCTGAGAAAACAATCTGTGGCAATTATATGGTGAGTGTCTTGGGGGCAGATTCTTCCCTCCCCTTGCACTATGAGTATGATAATGTATGGATATTGACTCGGCGAGATATTACTCTATGCTTCGTAGATAGGGCTTTTGTGTGGTGTGGCAATTGATAAACTCTCTCAGGAGACCTCCCAATTTTTAGAACAAATATTTTGGGGATGGTTATCTTGCTCACTACCGTCAAGTTGGACTTTCATCAACAACTTGCATTTTTATTATAGTGGGTTGGAATCCTTGGCTTTAGGCATTCCCACTTAGGTCGTTCCCATAGGGTGAGTACTTTTTCCCACTACGGCAGGCCTTCTAAAGGATTTAATAAATCATAAATAGCATGAAGTAAAATTGAATCTGGCACTTTGGTCACCCAGTTAAGGGGAGAGAATAAGCCTAATCACCACAAGCACAGCATATAAGTTGTTATGTTTTAAGCCCAAAAAAAAAAATTCTAATATATGTGAAGGTGTTGCTTCATAGAAATCATGTTATTCTTTTTAACTTGTACTGTAAAAATGTGGTGACTATCCTAGGATTGATAAATTTGCTTTTAAGAAAACAAAAAGTAACTACCCTAGGATTGATATATTTTAGAAACCAAGAAATGACTATCCTAGGATTGATAAATTTTAGAAAACTTGAAGTGACTATCCTAGGATTGATAAATTTTAGTCCAACTATGAAAAAAATAAAATCTGGTCGCGGTCGCGTCGGATCCAGACTGATTTTACAAAAGTGCTAGAATATTGCACCGAAGTGCTAAAATAGTTACCTGATGCGCTAAATCACGGATGCGTTGAAACAGTTGACGAAAGCGCTAAAGTTGAAAGCACCGAAACAGAGCACGAAAGTGTCATAGTTTTCCACGGAAGCACTATAGTATTTGATGAAAGCGCTAAAAGAAAACACACTGAGAACCTGCGTGGCACTTTCCAGAAAAATTGTAAAATTGGGGTTAATGCCCCACAGTGGGCGCCAAATTGTAAGTGTGAATAAGGTGTAAAGCACAAAACACTTCTTAATAAGACATTATATCAAAGACAAATCAAATTGAACTAATTCAAAGCAATAATCTATTGAAAGCATCATATTGTTCTCTATCCTCAAAGATTTATTAAATCACTGTGGCTCTCAGATCGTGAGTACACTATGATTGTTAAAATGACAATTCAAAGAACAAGATGGATGTTGAAGCAGTGATATGGAGCTTAATATGATAATACTAGATGACAAATGAATTAAACTAGCATGAATTGACATGAAACAGATAATTGGAGCTACAGGAGGCAGCCATGGTATGAAAGCTTTATTGTTGGATATTGGATGCTTGATGCTTGAATTCCTACAGAGTAAGAGTGCATAAGTTAGATTATCTGGATCCTTTTTTTGGTTCAATGAGGTTGTATTTATAGAATTCTTGGCTGTAGAAATGCACAGGGAAGACATTGAGAGGCTTGGATTCAATTTGGAGGATTTAATGGTGAGATATGGAGGAGATTGAGAGAATTTTGGTGATTGTCTCTACCCATGAAAATACTAAGCAAGACAAGAGAAAGGATTGATGGAGGAGGATTGAGAGAAGATTTTGGAATTTGTGTCCAATTTGTCTCCAAAACTTCCCAAAGTTTCAAAGCATTAATTTTGACATATTTTAGGCATAAATTAGACATAGGATATCTAATTCATTTTTGAGAGAATATAGATAGAATATTCTTTATGCCTTTATTCAATATTTTTGTTTTATTTAAATTAGCAAAAGAGGGATAAATAATTCAATAAAATGAACTATAAAAATTGTTTATTAAATTAAACAGAAGAATATGACAATTAATCAATAAAGTGTTTGATCTTTATTTAATTAATTTAAGATTTGACATGGTAGAATAAAATAGGGATTTGATAATTAAATCAAACAAAGTATTTAATTTTGTTTATTTAATTAAGATGAATTTAAATGTGAACTATATAAATATATATTTCTATTTATTTAAACAATAGAGGAAATTAGGATAATTAATCAAATAATTTGTATTTAATTAATCGGATGCTCCAGACCAATTTTAGGTGTATACAATATTATATATATGTGTGTGTATATATATTTATATATATGTGTATATATATTTATATGTATGTATATATATTTATCTATATGTATATATATTTATATATATGTATGTATATTTATGTATATATATCTTGGAAATATATATATTAACATATATCCATTCCATAAAGTTTATCAAATACATTTAATTAATAAACAAGTATATATATATATAAATATAAGGAATAATACTATGTATATGTATATATGATTATATATAAATATAAATATTAATATATATGTTACTATATTAATTAGCACATATGTATTAAATATATACTACATATATACTTCTACGCAATATTCTTTCAATATCTTTATAAAAGCACTCATATGCACAATTCTATCGATCGACATATATATATGTCACCTTAGTCCAATTGGTATTCCCATGTATATGGGAAATTCATCCATGGGCATACGTAGGTATGTCTACTTATGTATACTCATGTACGTATCCGCTCATATGTATGAGTTTACCATAGACACGTACATATATACATATATATACAGTTTATGCATATAACTCATCAACATAACAATAAACACACAAGGAAGGATTTCCACTTATCATCAAGACTCATCACATACCTCATTCCAAACATTCATAAACAAGATTGCAATTCAATATAAACACACACAACTAGACTAAAGATCACTTACCATCTACCCAACTGGCTTGACTCAACTAAGACCAACAAGGGCGTGAGTGTTTGAATGCTTAGTAAGACTGAATTAGAGGTTACCATACCAAGTTCTTCTCCTGAGTGATACTTCCCCTCTCTTCCGGAGGCTTGAACCTGTTCCTGCATTCAACTTAGTTCACCATAGCAGTAGTTAGCCAAATCAATGCATCTTATACCTTATATACATTTCATATTCACATTAAATATTTCATAGACTAAATCATAAAATATTCAATTGAATCAAACATTCATTCAACATATTTCCATCAGAATTCATAAATAAAACACATTCACATTTATTGAAGCAATTTATCAAACAAGGTAATATTAAATAGGTAATAACACATGGGTTGTAATACTAGTTATTTGATTAGTCATACCACGCATATTATTGAGTGGTATTTTCTATAGAAAGTTCAATTATAGTTCAATGAGGTGCAGAGTCTACCATGAGTGGAGGCCATTTTTTCTCACAACCAAAGGGAGACTGGAGATTGGGAACCTATGATATCCCTAGATATTTCCATTGCAAATTTTGAGGCATTAGTTCCAATTAAATGGGAATGAGTAGTAGACATTATAGATGTAGGGACTATTAAGAAGTATCATGCATGGTGGGAATCTCACATCCTATCAAGTTAAATTATCTTGGTGTTGGTGGGGTCAGTAGGTGAAGACATTATCCAAATCTAGGGATGGCTCATTAGTAGAGGTAGAGGGTGATGGTATCCATAGGCGATGATGGAGGAGATGGAAGTTTCATTGAGGCTAGTGGATGGGATGCAGGTTAGGGATGAGGAGATGGGGGCCAAGGAGGGGGAGATGGAAACGATTGTTGGGGGAGGAGGTTGTTATGGGTGGATGGGGGATTCAGACAGAGGGGGCTAGAGGTGGTGTTGAGGCTAGTGGATGATATGGGGAACTATAGGTGCAACTAGTGATTGTCATATTTGAATGTGATCAAGCTTGAAAAGAGAGGGATTCATTATGATTGGAGCAAGACTTGGCCTGAGTGAAGAGGGATAACCTCTCAATATTTCTTACCCAAAAGATAATAGAGAGAGATTTTGAGGTTGTGAGGTGAGAACATGTAGAGTCAGTAGGTGGAATTCCTATTATGTAGGTTATGGGAAACGTTCAATGGATCACACATGAGGCTACTTACTATAGGACCCTCTACAAGAGAGAGGTACCTAAAGACTGTCGGGATCCTAGTCAGAGTGGTTGAGCGCTTCTCAATCAATGAGATCATAGGATATATCAGTCATGGGGGAACTATCGATACCACCACCAACATCTACAGCACAAGAACTAGCAACATAGGATCTAGTAGCATAGGCCCCAGTAATATAGCCAACAACAGGTCTTCCTCCTTGTGCACCATCACCTGATCACTTAGAGGGTGTGAGTTCTATCTAGAGAGGTAATTTTGTATATATGTATCTTTTGATGTAGACATGTATGATTTTTCCTAAAAGCTATTATATTTATGTATATTTATCTCATGTAGATCATTAACAAAAATCTTTATTTATGGATGTATCATGACATAATTTTAATATATATATGAGATGATATTTTTGTTGTGGTGATCTATGATGTGTATGATGTTGTATATATGCAATGATGTTTTTATTTGATGATGTTATGTGATGTATGCATGCAATGATAATTTCATTTGATGATTTTATATGTGATATATATGATGGATGTATGCATGTAATGGATATTACTAACACTATGATGATTTTGATTAATGAAATAGATTATGATGTATTAGATTATGATGATGATGGATTTTGATAATGATGTTATGATTTATGTGATGTAATGTAATGATTTTCCTTTTGATGTAATGATGACTTATATGATGATTTCTCTATGATGCTACGATTGATGATATTATATGTTCATTATTATGGGTACAGGATATGTATGATGTTATGACCTATACTAATGATTATGTATGTATGGATTGTGTAGATGGAGAAGGATATATTTTTATGTGTCATGATACATGGATAGAATGGTTAGTATGATGGGTATGAATTATTAAGATAGAATAAATGATGTAGGATGTAGAATAATGATGAAGAAATAAAATAATTTGATCAAAGATCAAATAGTGAAATTTATAGTTAGGTTATGGGGTGGGTAGTGAATATGAGATGGTCAGGTGATAATGGGATGAAAAAAATAGTTTTTCTTTGCTTTTTAGTTATGCTAAAAATGTAAAGAGCAATCCTTATTTTGATAAGCAAATGGACACTATGCACCAAGGTATGAGGAACTAGGGTGATGTTGTATCCCTTGTCTGGACTTTGACTCTAAAATTAAAAAAGGATTATCTATATTAATATCAAACATACAAAAACCTTGTTTGAATGTGTCAGAGAATAAGACTTAGAGCATTATAGTCTTAGTGCACAAAAGGTATGTGATGATACTTGTTGAAATTATAGCCTTCTGAGGTACTTTGGTCATTTAAATCCCTAAGAATCCTTAATTTTTGTAAGGTTATGTTAACATTTTTGCATTAGGTATTCTCAAACCCTTTCACCCAAAACCCTAGCTTTCACCCAAAACCCTAGCATCTACCTAAAAACCTTGCATTTTTCTTATATTTCATCATTAAACCTTAACCTAGGTTGCCTATCATTTAAGTTATAAATTTAAGGCTTTTGTATCGTGTGTTTATCAACCCCTTTTGTTACAATACCAAGCAATCATGTTTTTATATATATTTTAATCTATCGCTAAAAGGATTTACATTCTTCTACTCTCACAGGACATGCATCAACACTTCACACAATCTCTTTGGTTCGCTAAAGTCTTTCATGTTTTATTATTCTCCTCATGAAATACATTTTTCTTTAATACAATAATGATGTGTACGAGTCCCCAACCAATCAAATTATAAGATTTATTTTCACAATGATAACTTGAGTCCTCTAGTGAAGCCCCTCTTCTATCATTCATTATCAGCCCCTTTTTCCATAGTAACCTTAAGTTGTTATTTAAATCACATGCATTTTAAGTTATTTAAGTCTCTTATGCATTGTAAGTCCCTTTATTTTGAAAGTGTTAGCCTCCGCAAATTAGCAAAAAGCCTTTGTTTTGAGAAAAAAACATGTGTTTTACTATTTAGAACTAGTTATAGCCTTCACAGAGTGTTATTTGGTCAAGATTTTATCCCCCCAAACTCCCAAAATTATGCCATGTGTCCAATATTTCTTGTTGCTAATTTTTCACAGAGAAGTGAACTATTGAGGAATTCTTAAGGTTTTATTTTCTTCTCTCGTGAGTCCTAAAAATAGTGACACATGTCTTAGAGCTATGAAAATGAAAAGAAAGTTCTTGTTGCGAAAGGAATTTCAAATTCCTATGTTCACCATTAATTTTTGAGATAAACAACCCATATTAAAACATGAGGAATGACTACCACTAGTTGCATGTTCAAGCATGTGGGAGCATTGATGATTGATTTGATCTATATCTACCAAATTCTCTCGGGTACTGGCTTAATTAACTCATTCCTCATTATTCAAAATACAAAGGAAAGATACCAAAGGGAAATTTCTATAAAATTATAGGCGACTAAGGGTTTTCACAGTGAAATTAGGGTTTTATGCTAATGACAAACAAGTAATTAAATTTGATCATCTTTGTGTATTTTGACATTTAGGGGGTAATTTTTAGTTCATATTGAGGATTCAAAGGATATTTTAAAAGCTCTAGGAGGGTGGAATTGTGATAAATTTAAAAAATAACTTCTCTAAAGTGTAAAATTTTGAAATCCTAGTTTTTCAAATACTAGAACCCTAAGAAGGAATCATGGCTAGTACATCAAGGAGTTTCAAGAGGGTTTTATATGATATCATGACACAAATACCTAGGTTAGCTCAGAGGTTGAGAATAGCCCAAGTGACATGAATTCTATTTGATAGGGTTATTGACAAGAATGAAAATACAGACCCTATAATTTTGATCCAGGGATATGCCCAATTTAAGCACTCTTTTAGAAAGGCATTTGTAGACCGACCTATTTGCAATATTTGGTGGTTAAGGTTGGGAAGGTTGGTTGTACCAAATATTTTTGTCAATGTTGACTTGATCCAAGAAATTGCAAGGGCTCGTAACCTTGAGAAGAGGGTATTATTCATCACAAATGGAAAATTTTGCATGCCCTTGAATAGAGCCCATATCTGCAAGGTTTTTAATTTGAACCCTAATTCTCAATTGCCAATAGATTTGGGTGCCCTTTCCAGACAATACCAGAGGCATAGGGATAGTTACAAAGTTAAATGGTTGCCATGTTTTAGGCACAGAAGTCTTAGCAGAGAGCTGAGAAGGTTTACCAGTAGAGATTTGGAACCTTTTGGGTATGATATCTTTGAGGATTATTTTGTGAAGACATGTTTTTCATTATATCAAGTTTTGGGGTTAGATAGAAAAGTTTGGATGTCAGTGAATTTAATGGTAATGGTTGTGGACATTCAAAGTAAATATGTAAACAAGCCATAAGATTATGTCAATTATATTTTAGAGTTACACAAATCCTTGAGTTCGCTCAAGAAGGATAGCAACATAGTCCACTTTAAGTGGTACTCGTTGCTTTGTCATATTATTTTGTATAGTGGAATAAAGGTTTGGTCTCCTCACCTACAAATCAAGACCTTGGATGATTAGAAGTGATCATTTCCAGTCCTAGAAAGGACTTACATTTTAGATAAATATTGTGAGAAGGCCAACTACTTGGTTTTTTAGAAGTTTTTTTGTCAAGATTGTTCTTGAAAATTTGGGTCAACCGGTGGATTGGAGATTATCCAATGAGATAAGGTAATTTTTGAGGCCCAAAGACCTAATTCTAGAGAATTGGATCAATCATAACTAGGGTGATTGGTTCTTCTATACAAATGCTACAATAATCAAAATATATAGGTCCCCAGTATTACCCCATGTGTCTCCCAAGAATGTGTCAAACCAAATTTCTTTCTTAGAGATAATGTGTCAATTAATTGAGGCTGACAAGACTCGTTTTAGGAATAATAAGAAGAATTCCCTTCTCCTTTCTACTATAATTTTTTTTGATCTTGTAGTAGCATCAAGGGAATGGATGGATTTTTTATATGGTAAGTTGCTACCCTATAGGATGAAGGTAGACAAGATAAGGAGGTGTGATCCAGAAAGGCTCATCAATGATCAGAGAACCATTTTCAAACCCGCACCCTATTCGCATGATTTTGATATTGTGGAGGATCTAATTAGGAATTTTTCCATAGAGGAGGTTGCACAAAGGAGGGCCTTATGGGTAAAAATATAAATGGCAAAGCAAAAGAGGAAGCAATAAAATCCATCATTTGAAGGATCATTTTTGCATATCAAAGATCCTATAGTAAGAATGATGACTATTTTGGATAATGAAAATCAACTGCTATCAAATGTGTCAAGTCCCCCATCAAGTGCTCCTAGTCCTTCCACTTATTAGAGGGTTCTGCCTCAAAGACCTCAACAAATCACTCCTCTGAAGCAAATAGACCCCTCATTCGGACCCTTAATTGATTACCCCATTGGTCCAAATGAATTTTTTGATTATGCAAGTGCAGTGTAGGTAATGCATCCTCCACTCAGGGTTATAATAGAGAGATCCATTTCTAAAAGATTTATCATCACTTTTTAAATAGGCGGTCAAATAGTAGATGATATCAGGTCATGGGCTTGCATTGAATTCCTACAAGATGATTAATTCATTACCACTAAGGAATTCAAGGACTTTATCCTCAAAAATAAAAGAGAACTACAATAGAGGGTATCACATATAATCCTTATAGAGAAAGAGAAAAAGGAAATAATTGTAGAATTTTGGGACAATGTAAACAAGGAAATGGAAGCTTTGACCCCTTAGAGGGGCATAGAATTAGTGAGAAGTGTAGGGTGCCTTCTTTTACCAAGATGGGATATGTCATTTTCTATTACATTTGAAACAATTAGAAGACAAGGGGGAGAAGATCCAATTTTGATTTCAAAGGAGGAAGTTGAGGCCCTTTACTTTGGGTATGGTTTCAATCAAGGCATGAGACCTTGGAAATTTGATCTATTTTCGTAGAGACCAAAAAACTATAGATAATCAATGATCCTAGTGATCTCACTAGAACTTTGATAGTTAGAATAATAGGGGATAATAAGTTCCATCCAAACAACCTCCCTCACAATAGATACAACCCTATTCACAGAAGAAAGAGTGAAGAAGTTGCAGGGAGACTTGGATAAGGCCAATTCCATAAATCTAAAATTGTAAGAGGAATTAAATATGGCTACAATATTGGTACCTCCACCACAAAAAATAAGTGAGGCCCAAGGATCACGGGAAAAGGATAGCTTGACAATTGAGGTTAAAATTTTGAAGGAGAAACTCAAGAAAATTGAGGAGGCTAGAGCAGGAAAGGATGGAGAAATTAAAAGGATATTGATTTTGTTGACAACATTTTAGGGCACAAGTCAAATATTTTGTGTCAATTAGATAAGGTATGAGACAATTATAGAATTTTGAGAGATGCATTCACTAGACACACTCACTCAGGAATTAGGCTAAAGTGCTTCCAAATCAGTTGGTCCCATGGAGTTAGATTGTTAAAGATTATTACTAAGAGCTCCAATTTTGATCACAATTTTAAGTGATGATATTCTTGGTAGAGAAAAAAAATTAGATGATATTATCAATCATCATAATAGATACAAGAGCCTCAAGGAAGGAATTAAATACCTTTGATGGTTTAGAGGAATTTCACATGCCTCAAATTTTGAATGAAGATAGAGAGATCAATCCTTGCAAGGAGTGGAGGTCAAGTTTTGTCGATATCCTCACCCCTATGTATAGTAAGATAAATATAAGTAGAGAGGTAGATGCAGAGTAGTTGAATCTATGTATGGATTCACTCTCCAAGCTAGAGTATAGTACGATTGGATTCTCTGATATGGTCCAAGTTTGGATAGGTGGCGGGTATAAAGCACAAATGGCTAGAGTCAACCAATTTATTCCACCTAGAGGTGACATGTCAACAGAGCATGATAAAGATAAAGAGAAGGAAGGTTCAAAGATTTGAGTTGTATTTCAATTTTTCCTCACCAACCACACATTAATGTAGCATTAGCAAGAAAGGAATGGAATGTTAGAGATACCACATTGCCTTCAAAGAGAAATTTTAAAGAAATCAAGCACATATTCCAATATAAATGCTCTAGAATATCTTCAACCACTTTTGGAGCGATTACTTCTTGTCTAAATTAATTTTGTCCTTTTGTGAGTAGTGTCACCACTTAAGTTTTGTCTCTAGTGAATTAAGCAGTGAATGAGGTTTTTTTCTTGTTGCTTCCCTTGTGTATAAAAATAAATTTTGAGCCCCATTCTAATAATTATGAACTTACTTAGGCCTTGTATTCTATGTATAGAATCAATTCCTATATAGTTATGTCTTCTAAAGTTCAAAAAAGGAACGATGTAATATCTCTTTGTAATAGCAATAAATAGCTCAAATTTTCTCATATGAATATAGGTCATATTGTTAATGTCTCCATATTGTAAAACAAAACCTTTTGAATTTAATAAATCAAAGATTTCTTGAGTTTCTCATTACACATTTTTTGTGATGAATGTTCAATTGATTAGCTTATGTTCAAGTAATGGATTAAATTTGTTTTCAATTAGATACTTGAAGATTTTTTACTTGTGGTAGGGATTGCTAAGAAGATTAACAATATTGTCCATTTTTTTGGTTTCTTATTGTAAGGTAGTAAGGTTGTAAAACCCTTGAATTAGTTATGTAGTTTTCTATTTAGAAGATTGTCTCATTTCTTGACTATGTGATGGATAAGGCACTGGACAAATTGATTCATAGAACTCAAATCTGAGCATAATCAAATTTGAAATTTGAAATTTTTCTTTACTATAATTTGAATTTTATGTTCAATCCACGCTATCAACGAATACAGGGCTGATAGAGGGTTTTGAAGATGATTTAGCCAATTAGGCTCATCCTCTAAAAATATTAGTGTGAGGACTATCATCTATTTTGGCATCATTATAACAATTGCTATAATTAAAATGATGTTATGGAAAGGGGAACCCACCTTGTTTTTACAGAGCCTAAAGTGCAAAGGAGAAATAACATAAAATCTATCTCATGTTCGTTGGCCAATGACCTAGGGTTCTTGAGCATAGGATTTAGCTAATCCTTAGAGAAACTTGGACAATCAGTTGGAAAACAGATTGGTGACTCTAGTGGGTACATTCAACACTATCATAATGTATGCCCTAGTTGTTCTAGACATGGAATGTTTTATTTACTCATTTTGTCCAGTGATCTAGATATGGGAAGATTGAGTCAAATAATTTATTTTAAAAATTCATTTGTTGAAAGAAACTTTGAAAAAATATTGTCAAGTTTTTTAAGTTCTTTCAAAATACTTGATTTAAAAATATCCCCATTAATTTGGGTGGTGACTCTAATACCTCTCAAAGGGATAAGTTGAAAAAAAAAATATTCCAAGAGGATATCATCATCATGGAAGGAAAAAGGTCTATGTACAAGGGTGATCCTACAAAGAATCTCAAAACAGAGCTACCAATTAGAAAGAAGACATGGAAAGAAAGAGATACAATTAATTCATATTATAATTTTGGAAATCGTGTTATTTATGCAAGTAATGATGATAGTGTTGTTGATTCACTAGTTAGGTATGTATCTCCAAAGTTCAATATGAAAAATAAGGAGCTTTGGTTAGGATCATAACAACAACAATATTTTTTAGAAATAGTTGAGAAAGAAAAAGAGAAAACTCAAAGAGAATATGATCTCAGACATGGTGTTTTGAATCAAACTATTGAAACCAGTATTCATATTAAAAAATTTATATTAGAACAAATTTATAATAATCCTACAATCCAAGAACAAACTCACTTTTCTTATCATAATCCTTATTACCCTTACATCTAGAAATATACTTCAAATCGAGGAGCTATTGAAAGAAATGAATGATCTTCAATTAGAATTAAATAAACTAGAGGAAATGAAAATTAGGGAAGCTATGAGAATTAGGGATGATATGAAGAAAATAATAGAAAGTATGAAAGCCTCTTACAATTATTGTGGTACTTCAGTATCAGCACCTCAAAATATTGTTGGAAGTACCAACCCTTTAGTGTTTATCTTCCAAATTCATATGTGTTACTGCATTCTTGGCCATCCCTTGGAAGTTTATTTTATTCCTAATTTTGGATAAGTTATGATTTGATGGTGTTTTCAATTAACATTATAACTTGAGCGGTGTTTACCAATGTTCCTCTAACCTTCCATTTTCCCTCAAGGAGACTTTCCTTTTCTTTGTCTTTAACACATTGGCGGCATTTTGTTAAGTTATGTGAACCTTTGTACTTTCCACTTTGGTATATTTTCTTAGTTAATTCAATACTAGCAAGGATTTGTTACGTTCATCAAACTCCCTTATTTACCACCCAGTGGAAGAATGATTAGCTTGTCAAGTGTAATTGAGAAGAAAGCAGTGTTTTGTGAGGGAGGATGAATCAGGGCAATGATTTATAAGGTTATTTTAACCACCCATCTCTTCGCCCTTTTAGTTGTTCCTTTTCAAATTTTTGAAAAGCGATTGCAATGGAGTGGTGATGTGAAAGCCGACACATGTCTAAAGGACAAGGGGATGTCATTTAATTCCTATCTACCTGCACATTTCCCATGAGGAATTAAAATTAAATTCATGCAAGAAACAAACATTCTTCAGCTACGATATTAACATTGGGAGACATGACGAAGGAGTGCATGCTAATGAAGATTTCCATCCTAATGCATGAGCATCCAGTGGTGTAAGGGAAATCCTACATCACCCAAAATATCTTTACTTTCATTTATCTTTTTGTAGATTTTTTTGCATTTATGGTTACCCTTTTCGTCGAAGATGAATTCCCAACTTTCAGAACTGCTTTTCTGCTTTTTCTGCTCAACTGCTATTTTTAGGATGTGTGAATTTAAACGTGTGCGAAGGAATAAATTTTAGGGAAGCTTCAAGATAGAAAAATAAGCACTTTGGCGAAAGAATCGGGTCAAGATCATTCCTGGTTTGAAAGTTATTCGAGTTTTAGTTTATGCTTTTTCCCCTAAAAACTCTTTTGAGCCCTGTTTGAGGCACTAAACAGTCTCGTACGAGCCCAGAAATCATCAACTAGTAGAGAAACCTCTTAACGCATTCTTCACTTTGAGACCTTTCCAATGGTTCAAACGGTTCAAAAAATGGAGTCCCGGATCAAAAGTTATGGCTTCCGAAAGTTGGTCAATTATTGGAAAATTGCCAATTTTTGAATTTCAAATTGTAAGTTTGGGTGCCAAACCGCCAAAACTCATTATTCAAAGTTGGTTTTTGGCTCCAATTAGGAGGGGGGATTTATTTTGGGGTGATTTTTTTATTTTTTTAGTAGCTTTTTTGGGAAAGAGCGCACAATGAGAGAGGGGGAATTTTGGTAGTTTTTGTAATTTTGCATGTATTGCAGAACTCGAGGATTTGAGATCCTCTACATGTAATTATTTCATATTCAGAATAATAATAATAATCTCTAGTTGTGAATGTTATTTTCTATGTCTCAGGTTGCACCCTCATCAAGTGGTATCAGAGCGAGTTTTCTTGAGCATGTGGACAGATCGTCAATCGTGAGGTAGTTCGCACTAGGACTGTGGTTGTGGGTTCGATATATTCAAGATGCCTCCAAGAGTGGTGCATGGTACGCGAGGTGGTATCGAAGGTGCTATAAATTCTGGTGGAAGAGATCCATTGGTGGTCGAGGGTTTCAGAGCCCTCCAGAGACAAATTGATGAGTTGCAGGGAGAGTTGAGAAGAGGGGTAAACCTGAGAAGGAGAGAAGATAGTGAGGATGAAGAAGAGGTGGAAGATTCAAATGTAGAAGAGGAAGAAGAAGCGATTGATCAAGATCAAATGTGCCTGATAAGGGCCATTTCGAAGATCGAAAAAATACCCAGAGTAGAAGTTCCCAGTTTATCTGGAAGTCTGAACCTGGAAGAGTTGATTGACTGGACCAATGAGTTGGAAGATTATTTCGAGTATGAAGAAGTAGAGGACCCGGATCGGGTTAAGTTTGCAAAAACAAATTTGAAGGGCCATGCCAATATCTGGTGGAAAGAGGTCCAACTAGAAAGAAATAAGAGAGGAAAAGGAAAGATCACCAGATGGGATCGCATGGTGGAGAAATTGAAGAAGCAATTCATAGCAATGGACTATGAATTAGATCTATTGAATAAATTGCAAGGGTTGAAGCAAGGAATTAGATCTGTGAAAGAATACACAGAAGATTTTCACAAGATGATCATCAGAATGGGACATGCAGAGGCCAACAAGGAGAAGGTAGCTCATTATCTTAATGGGTTACGGTCAAGAATTCAAGAGGAGCTAAGCCTGGTCAGAATGACCACCATTGAGGATGCATACCAATTTTC
The DNA here is from genome assembly GCA_007115665.2 of Sequoiadendron giganteum. Taxonomy (NCBI): domain Eukaryota; kingdom Viridiplantae; phylum Streptophyta; class Pinopsida; order Cupressales; family Cupressaceae; genus Sequoiadendron; species Sequoiadendron giganteum. The sequence continues at coordinate 261,992,219 of CM021107.1, forward strand.
TCTGAGAGTTGAGGAGAAGCTAAACAGAAGATTTGCTAACAAGCAAAAAGGGCGAGGAGGTCAAAGTGGAAGGAGTAGTGGAAGATATTCTGGAAGCCGAAATGAGGATGAGAAGAAAAATGAAGATGTGGGTACTATTCAAAGTCAGAGGAATGATAACTTCTACCGCCCTCATGATCAAAACAGTGGTGATCAAAGAGGTAGAGGATGAGGAATATTTGGGCAAGGACTCGGAAGAGGTGGTTTTAGAGGAACTTGTTTCTGGTGTGGTGAATAAGGGCATTGAGTTTATGAATGTCCACAACACCAAGGAAGGACAGAAAAAAGGCTAGAAGGTCATGCAAGGGTTGTGTATGTAGATGAGGAGGCTCAATCCAAGCATTCAGATGATGTTGAAAGGGGAGAATCCCTAGTGGTTAGAAGAGCCCTGGTGACTAAAGAGAAGGAGTCGCAACAGAGGAAGAATCTATTACATACAAAGTGCAAGTGTGAAGATAAATGTTGTGATGTCATTATTTATGGTGGGAGCACTGATAATTTGGTGTCAGAAGAGATGGTTATGAAGTTGAAGCTGAAGAAGGAAAGGCATCCACATCCATATCAGATTGCCTGGTTGCAAAAAGACCATAAAGTTCTGGTCAATGAACAGTGTCTGGTGAAGTTCAAGATTGGAAGCTATCTTGATGAGGTACTCTGTGATATCATCCCTATGGATGCATGTCACATGTTGTTGGGCAGGACATGGCAGTTCGACAGACGAGCTATACATGATGACCATGCAAACACTTATTCCCTGATGAAGGATGGAGCCTGCCATAAGTTGAAACCCTTGAAGAAGGTCGAAGAAAAGGTATGCAATAGTGCTAGAATTTTCTATGTTGATGGAAGGAAAATTTTAGAAGGCATGAAGCATGAGCATGTGTGTTATGCATTGATTCCCAGAATAGATAAGGAGGAAGTGTGAAGGTGCCAGTAGAAGTTTCTAGGTTACTAAATGAGTTTCAAGATATTGTTTCTGATAATGTACCTGAGGATTTACCACCAGTGAGGAAGATCAGTCATCAGATTGACTTGACCCCTGGAGCCAGTTTGTCGAATAAGGCAGCTCACAAAAGGACTCCTGCAAAAAATGAGGAGTTGAACAGACAAGTTGAGGAGTTGTTGAGAAAGGGTTTGATTCGAGAGAGTCTCAGTCCATGTGCAATACTTGCAGTACTAGCACCAAAGAAGGATGGGGAGTGGAGGATGTGTACAGACTCTCAGGTTATAAACAAGATAACGATCAAGTATAGATTTCCCCTACTTAGGATGGATAACCTAATGGACTGTTTGAGTGGAGCTCAGTACTTCACAAAGATTGATCTAAAGAGTGGATATCACCAAATCCAAATTCAAGAGGGAGATGAATGGAAGATCGTCTTCAAGACCAAAGAGGGCTTGTATGAGTGGTTATTCATGCCTTTTGGGCTAACCAATGCACCGAGCACATTCATGCGGCTCATGAATGAGGTACTAAAAGATTTCCTAGGAAGTTTTGTTATTGTGTATTTAGATGATATTTTGATATTCAGTAAGTCACTGGATGAGCATATAATGCATATTGGTAGAGTCTTTGAGAAGTTAAGAGAAGAGAAATTATTGTTTAATCTGAAGAAGTGTAGTTTTGTGATGAAGGAGTTAGTGTACTTGGGGTTTGTTGTCTCGACAGAAGGTCTCAAGATGGACCCAGAGAAGGTGAAGACTCTTCTTGAATGGCCTACCCCAAGAGCTGCTACTGAGGTGAGATCTTTTCATGGTTTGGCCAGTTTTTACAGAAAGTTCATTAGGAACTTCAGTAGTATTTGTGCACCCCTGACTAAAACAATGAGAGGGGATAGAAAATATTTCAAGTGGAGCACTAGAGCAACAAAGAGTTTTGACCTATTGAAGTAGAAGGTAACAAAACAACCTGTTTTGGCCCTCCCATATTTGAATAAGGTATTTCAGGTGGATTGTGATGGCAGTGGTTGTGCTATTGGAGCAGTGTTAAGCCAAGAAGGTAAGCCCATTGCCTATTTCAGTGAAAAGTTAAATGATGCAAAGAGAAATTACTCTATATATGATCAAGAATTTTATGTAATAGTTCAATCATTAAAGAAATGGAGACATTATATGTTGTCGAAGGAATTTGTTTTGTATACTGATCATCAAGCATTACAGTACCTAAATAGTCAAGGAAAATTAAATTAGAGGCATATGAAATGGGTAGAATTTTTGCAGAGTTATACCCTTTGTTTGAAAGCATAGGAGTTGGAAGTCAAATAGGGTTGCAGATGCCTTAAGTAGGAGGCATACATTGTTGACAGAAATGCAGATTGAGGTAGTTGGGTTTGGTGAACTCAAGACATTATATCCAGAAGATCCTGATTTTGTAGGGGCTTGGAAAGCTTGCAAGGAGCCTATTACAGTTGACAGGATGAAGTGGTTGGATTTCATAATCCAAGAAGGCATGTTGTTTAAGGGAAGTCAATTATGTATTTTGAGGAGTTCCATGAGGGAGAAACCAATAAAGGAGAAGCACACTGGAGGAATGGAGGGACATTTTGGTGGGGATAAGACCATTGCCATTATCAGTGAGCATTATTATTAGCCTCAGTTATCACAGGATGTGAATAATTTTATGCAGAGTTGTAGGGTATGTCAAATGGCTAAAGGAGTGAGCCAAAATATAGGGTTGTATCAGCCCTTACCTATACCAGAGAGGTCATGGGAGGATATAAGTATGGACTTTGTTCTTGGCTTGCCAAGGCCGCAGAGAGGGAATGATTCAGTATTTGTGGTAGTTGATAGGTTTTCAAAGATGGCACATTTCATCCCATGCCAGAAGACCCATGATGCAGTCCACATTGTTGACTTGCTCTTCAGAGAGGTGGTTAGGTTACATGGTCTTCCAAAGAGTATAGTCGCAGATTGTGACACCAAGTTTGTTGGATACTTTTGGAGAACCTTGTGGAAGAAGTTGAAAACAGAGTTGAAGTTCAATTTTGCACACCATCAACGGACTGATGGGCAGACTGAGGTTGTGAACAAAAGTTTGGGTAACCTATTGAGATGCTTGGTAGCAGATAAACCCAAGGGATGGGACTTAATCTTACCCTAGGCAGAATTTTCTTACAACAATTATGTCAATAGAAGCACTGGTAGATCACCAATCCAGATTGTGTATGGAGGTAGTCCCAGAACTACTCCAAAACTAAGAAAGATGGACCAAGAGAAGAAGACAAGTGTTGAAGTCAAAGAATTTGTAGAGAACATCAAGAATATGCATGAGAAGGTAAAAGAACATATTAACAAGATGAATATGCAATATAAGGCTAAGGAAGATTAGAAGAGGAGGTATAAGGAGTTTCAGATTAATGATGAAGTGATGGTCCACTTGAGGAAAGAAAGGTTTCCAATGGGAACCTATAACAAGTTGAAGATGAAGAAGTTCGGTCCCTGTAAAATATTTGAAGAGGCATGATTCAGGAAACACATATGAGGTAGAGTTTCTAGATGGGGTCAACATTTCCCCTATGTTCAACATTGCAGATTTGACAGAGTATCATGATGGTGGTGCAGAGGAAGTACCAGAAATGGAACAATGCGGCATTCCAGCACCTACCTTGGAGAAGGAGGAGATTGAAGAAATATTGGATAGCCATGTGGGAAGGAGTACCAGAAATAGGTAGTATGAATAATATCTGGTGAAGTGGAGAGAAAGGTTTGTGGAAGATTCATCCTGGTTGTCTAAGACAGAGGTTGATTGTTTGGGTTTTCCTCAACCATCGGAAACATGACAGGGTCACTTCTCAAATTACCCTAGGTGTCTAATGCAGGAGCATCCAGTGGTGTAAAGGCATCCTACATCACCCAAAATATTTTTACTTTCACTTAGCTTTTTGTAGATGTTTCTGCATTTCTGGTTACCCTTTTCGTCGAAGATGAATTCCCAACTTTCAGAACTACTTTTTTGCTTTTTTTTGCTCAACTGCTATTTTTTAGCAGGTGTGAATTTGAAGGCATGCGAAGGCATAAATTTTAGGTAAGCTTCAAGACAAAAAAATAAGCACTTTGTTGAAAGAATTAGGTCAAGATCATTCCTGGTTTGAAAGTTATTCAAGTTTTAGTTTTTGCTTTTTGCCCTGAAAACTCTTATGAGCCTTGTTTGAGGCACTAAATGGTCCCGTACGGGCCCAAAAATTGTCTGAACTAATTGAGCAAGCTCTTAACGTGTTCTTCACTTTGAGACCTTTCCAACGGTTCAAACGGTTCGAAAAACGGAGTCTCGGATCAAAAGTTATGGCTTCCGGAAGTTGGTCAATTTTTGGAAAATTGCCAATTTTCAAATTAGGACTCAATTTTTGAATTTCAAATTGTAAGTTTGGGCGCCAAACTACCAAAACTCATTATTAAAAGGTGGTTTTTGGCTCCAATTAGGAGGGGAGGTTTATTTTGGGGCGAGTTTCTGATTTTTCAGTAGTTTTTTGGGGAAAGAGCGCACAGTGAGAGAGGGGGAATTTTTGTAGTTTTTGTAATTTTGCATGTATTGCAGAACTCGAGGATTTGAGATCCTCTGCATGTAATATTTTCATATTCAAAATAATAATAATAATCTCTAGTTGTGAATTTTATTTTCTGTGTCTCGGGTTGCACCCTCATCACATCCTTAGAATTCAGGGTTGTTTTGAGGTATTTACATCCTTAGCTTTTCCTTTTGAACTTACAATTTTCAAGCTTATTTTTCCCTACATTAAAAATTGCTCAATGAAACTTCATTCAAACCCTAGAATTCTAGTTATGGCAAGAATTAAGTGTCAAGGTTATGAGTATATCTCAAGGTTAAGGTATGACATGCCTGAGATAGGACACACCAAGCTTGGGCAAGTAAATATAAATGAATTTAGGGAAAATTTCAATGCACCCAATCTACCACCCATCACGTAGAAGGTATTCAATAGCGGATTGGTGGAAGCAAATTCGTTCCCCATAGTCATCCAATTCTTAAAGATAATTCTTGAATGCATGAGGCATTATAATACTCAGACTTAGGAAATCAAAACTTAAGACAATAGGTTGGTGTTTAAAATTCAAAGAGCCACTTTTGCCTCATGCTTGAGGATTCCAAAAAGAGAGCCTTACTTCACCCTAGAATTCAACAATGCTCAGATTGAGTTCTCACTCAAAAAGGGGTATTCTAGAAATATAATGGTGAAGAATTGCTTGGTGAAACCTAGGCAGGGTAAGTATCAATTGCCTCGAAACCTACACAAGAACCATTTTATGGATGAGATATCTAAAATAGTTATGTTGTTGCACAAACTTTGAGGAAATGAGGATACTTATGGTTTCTAGGAATGGATGTACTTTTTCATCCAGGTAGTGCTCGAGGGAAGCCAGTTTCTGGATTGGGTAACACTCATCAGTGATCCTGATACAGCTTGCTTGTTTTCTTAACTACCAATAAGATATTTTATATGTCATCTTATTTAATTTATGTCATTTCAAGCACCAAACCAAGGCCAAACTTGAGTCTAAGTGATCTTCCTCGTGACCAGGTACCAATTTTTTAGTACCTTCATATGTTGTAGCTGAACAAGAGTTTCCTTCATCACATGAGGATATCTGATGCTTTTACCATGAGAGTAACCAGGGAATTGTAAGGAAAAATTGAGATGCAGTTTTCACCTGAAGCCAGGCAGTTTGTTAATTTCTATGGCAACCATTTTATCCAGTTTCAAAAGTTCTCCTATATAAGAGTTGGTGGTTTCACTAGTTTTCTTGTAAAACTCCTAAGGCACCCAAAAGACAAATTTGTGATGATCGAGGTCTGCAGACAATTGGTTGATGCAACCAAGAAGTTTCAAAAGTGAAGAAGAGTAACACTACAGTTTATAGTTGGTTTTGGCCCCTTCACTTGCAAATCCATGTCAGATGCTCTGAACATAGAGAAGAAAATATCCAAGTATAATTTTCAAACCTACGATGAATGTTTTCCTTTTGACCTCAAAGATTATGTGAAAGATAACTTAAAGTTAGGACCTGTTTTCTTCCATCTGCCAGCTTTGGAGGACTATTGGGTTGATTATTTTCATGAATTCAAGGTGAGAAGAAGGAACTGGATGAGATTATATTTAATACAAATATTCATCTATGGTTTGGGTTGGGATGTACAAGGAAATGGGGATGACAAATCTAACCTAGTAGACCCAATTTTTACGTACTTAATTGGTAGAAAATTGGCCCATCCCTGTTATGGATTGGAGCAATAAGGAAAAATAAAAAATTGAAGCAAGGACTGCAGATGTTCTGACAATGACTTAGGAGTGGGTCACTAAAAATAAAACAGAGCAATCTCACCCCCAAAATAGATCACAAAACACTCAACCTACAGGAGGCAATGGTCAGCCTTCTATGAATGCAGGAATCTTTGGAGTTGCTTCACCTTCAATGCCAGCAAGAACTCAACGTGATAGTGATGAATAACCTCCTAATAGGAGTTTGTTTCAACCAACTTGTTAAGAAGATCTCATTGATTTACCCCATTTAAACAAAGAAAAACAAGACGAAGGAGAAGAAAGTGATTTAGGTAACACTGATATTAGTTCTTCCTCCTCATCTCATTGGTCATCAACTATTAGAAAGGAAAGTGATCCTCCTCAATAGAGGTCTACTCCACTCTCATCATAGGATATACTAACCAACACTCCTCCCATGAAAAGAACACTATTTGACTCTTCCAACTCCAAGGCAACCAATGTTCCTATTACACATGTTTGGCTAGAAGATAATATGTCAAAGAAAAGGAAGGCAGTGCAGCTAGATCTTCTGAGGAAAGATATGGTGGGACAATTGCTTCAAAGGACCCTAAAGCCTAAGATATTGAAGACCAATGCTTTGTTAATAGATGATGTCGAATCAGGGAGTCTATGCCTTGAAGTTGTACGTCCCACTACACAGAAATAAGTTACTCAAGCGATTGCAAGTGAATTTGGCACCGATAGAATTAATTTGGGACCTCCTACAAGGGACAAATATGTACACAAATTCCAAGTGTGTGCAGTGAGAATGGTTGAGAGGTCTAAGAAATACAAATAAATTAAAAATAAGTTAGAGAAACAATTCTAAGTTTTGATCAAATTTTTCAAATCAGTCTTCGATCTTCCTCCTCAACCAATTTCTCAATCTGAGTTGTCTTTTAATCCCCTAGCCCTAATAGGAAGAGAAGAATTAAGTAAAATGAAGAGTTGCAAAACCTTCAGGAAAGCTATTGAAGAGTGGAGTGGTTGTTTGATAAGGAAGGGTAAACAGATTATTTTTGAATCTCTTGGATGCCTCCAAAGAGTGAATGCTTCAAGGTCTGAGATTGAAGAGATTATTGTTGCTAAGAAAGAGTAAAGGGTGTGGAGCCAATATGCAAATAAAATTAAAGCAGTGATAAGCTTTGGAATGGAGAATCTAGTCATAGAGAAAATCATACCCAATGTTGTCGATTCCCATTGCATTATCTGGAATAAAAGTGTAGAATGGAAGTTACAAGTCATGAGGCAAGGCTTACAGAAGCTCCAGGAGATCCTAACTGAATGCAATTCGATCTTAGAGGAGATTCATAAGAATATTGTCGCCTTGTGATTGCAACTTGACAGGGGAAGACATGGAAATGGTGAGAATGCTTAAATCCTGGTGAATTACTTCTAGAAAATAGTTGATGGGATTTTCAGTTCTCGGTCCTTCAATGTTGAGCAATTTGAGGAAACTCAATGAATTGGACCTTATCCTATCCTAGGTGACTAGACTCATGAAGACTTATTATTAGAGAATTGAAGTTGCTCAAGATAGTTCCATTTCGCATGTAGGTTATGAATGGGGAACATAACTATTATCAAACAAAAGGAGTTTCCACCTATCATAAAGGATTTTCAAGACTTGTGAAAAAGAATCGTTGCATCTGTAGAATTTGGAAGCAAAGTGTCATCGTCTTAATTTTTCAGTTGCTCTTTATTTCTTGAAAAGACTTTATAATTCTAGTTGGTTATGGGAAAGAAAGAAGTGGTTACTCATCCACTTATATGTATGTTTATTTTTAAAACTAATTCTCTCTAGACTTCATTTTTTTAAAATATCTGATATTATATTACATTTGAATACAATTCTACTACTTTTGTGAATTGGAATCACTAGTTGTTTGTTTGCATCTAGTTTATGGGGATATTTGATATTCTTAAATTTGTGTGTTTGAGTATATCCTGGTGTTTATGTTTGTTCCTATGTGTATGCATCTATCTTCGTAATAGGTTTCACTTTCTAGATAATATTGGGCTTATATTTCAGTTATCATTTCATCTTATGTGAACTAGTCTTTGTGCAAGTCTCTTTACCATCCTTTCGTTGCATCTGATATTGGAAATATTTCTTATATCAGGTTATGCCTTTCTTTCTTTTGGTTAAAAGCATACAATGTGTTTATTTAGTTTTAGTTAAATTCATTGAATATCATATAAGGGAGTTGTACCTTTCAATTTAAAGGATAATCACTCTCTTAGGGAGGGTTCTTATCCAGAGCTATTGGAATAGAGGCACCTTTTCTAAGAAAGAAATCCTCATTATCTTAAGGTTCCCAATCTATAAGCCAACAATTTTTTGGCGAATCCATTGAGGATTCAACAAGTGAGGATAATATTTGAGTTTCCTTATATAGGCTATAAATATTGATTTTTTTAAGCTCATCCTGGATTCCCAAAGGTTTATCATGGGAGAAAGAAGTAGGGGTATTTCGGATTCAGTTTTTGATTTTTTACAAATTATTATTTTTTCTTACATTATCCATTCTCAAAGAACGGTTGGGGCCATAAGTATACTTGCTTCTCCAACTAGGGCACCCCTAGACTATTCCACTTCCCAAGCCCTTGGTATTACACAGAACCATTCTCCCAATAGTTGTGAATTTCCCTCAAAATATGGCTAACCAACCACCTATCCCTTTGGGAGATTTTATTGGTCCTTTGAGGCTTAGAAATAATCTACATGGTCCACTAAAAGCCTCCCACTAAAATTTACCAAAGTTCAAGGGTGATGGGAAGATTTCACCTGAAGAGCATATTGATACTTTCTTTGCATTGCAGTGTGCTTGTGGTCCAAGAAGAAGATGTGGTAGTCAAGATTTTCACAAAACCTTTGGTGGATGTTGTAGCACAATGGTTCTACCAGTTGCCACACGGCTTGATTGACAAGTGGACCACTATGAGAAGTAAGTTTGAAGCTAGGTTTAAAATAGTCGATGATTATCTCACTTTCATAGCTTGGGTTATGCAGATGAAGAAAGAGGAAAGCGAACCTATGAGAGAATTTTTTGCTAAATTTAATAGGATAGTATCCCAGATTGATGTTTTTAAAATGTCGTCTGAAGAGATGTGTAAGTTTTTTCTTTATTAATGCACAACACTCGTACATTGGCTTACACTTAAAGAGACAATTGGTGAATACTTCTGAAGCCATGCAAACACTTGCCATTGAATTAGAATATGATTTTATCATAGTTGGGAAGTGGAAAATAGATATGCATGCAAACAAGTCACAGTGAGCTACTTCATCAGATCATATGATACAAAGACAGGCGAATGACATTATTGCTCTTAAAAGGAAATTACCTAAAGATAACCAGCCTTATCAAGACTTCTCAAGAAAGGTGAACTATCAGCTAGGCAATAAGACTCTTCCCATGTCGTCAACTCAATAGAGGCTAGCAATAGGAGCTCCTTTTGGGGACAAGAAGAATATGTGTGTCTTTAACCTTACTTCTAATCACGATGGATCAGAATGTCCTGAGATGAACAAATTCATGCAAATGACTACTATGAAGGAATTCATTGGAGATGTTACTGAAGAAGGTAATTCTTTCAATCAGTAGGGTGAATCTACAAATGGGTACCTTAAGTTTAAACCTAATGATGATAGAGGCGAAGATTTCTACATCACTCTGGATGATCCTACTTGTGTTGTTGTCACAAGAGGTCAACAAAACACTAATCAAAAAGGTACTTAAAACTCTCCAAAAAATTTACTTACTAGAGCTAGTGCCATTTCAAAAAGTGAAAATGTGTCACACACAGCTATAGAAGATTCTTCTAAATCTTTAAATGTGTTATCCATTGAAAATTCTACCAAAGCCTTTAATATTGTTGAATTTTTCCAAAATTCTAATGTGCAAATTTCATAAGAAGAATATTTTCGTATAAATCCTAAGGAGTTAGATAGAATAATTGAGTATGTTAGACCAAGACAATTTGAGTTCCATGCAAGCTTGGAGGACCAAATGATTAGTTCTCATAACTCAACTACTAATGTGGAATCTAGCAGCAAAACATTTTCATCATACACATTTGATGATAAACCCAATCCCTTCTATGTATCATTGTTCATGAATGGGTTCAGGTTGAATAACTATATTATTGATTTTGGTGCTTCTGATAATTTTTACCAACTCAGACTTTTTGTGCCCTGGGGCTAAACTTAACACTAAGACATTTGGAAAATACTACTCTATGGAGTCCAAGCAATTTCCTTTGATCAGGAAAATTAAAGATGCTCAAGTTACACTTGCAGCTCATCCAAACAAATGACTCAAGCTCACAATTTTGGTGGTTGATATACCTGCTAGGTATGGTATTCTCTTGAGCATAATTTTTGTAAAGACCTAGGAGGCAAAATCCAACTGGATTGGTCCTATGCTACTATACCTATTGAGATTAAGAAAGTACGCTTAGAGCCTGAGCCTAAGGCCAAGATAACATTGTTAAAATAAAAATATCCTAAGGCATTTATTCTGCTTTAGGAAGCTAAATTTGGTAACTATATGCTTTTTCATATGAGGATAAAGAAGCAAGTGTGGTTAGTCTGGATTCCAATTCAGAACTTTGGACAATGGAATTTGATGGGATTTATTCTAACTCTGGATCAAGAGAAGGTGTGGTACTTATTTCCCCTTCAGGTGCACAATTTCCTTTCTCTTATAAGCTAGAGTTTGTGATTACCAATAATACCACAAAATATGAGGCTCTCTTAGTGGGATTGGTAGAAGTGAGAAGTATGGGAATTAAGATACACAAGGTCTTAGAAGATACAGATCTAATTGTCAAACAGGTGCGAAAAACTTTTATTGTGAAAAATGAAAAGCTAAGACATTATAGGAACAAGGTACGGGATTCTATTGAATGTTTTGACACTTTTTCAATAGAGGTTGTTCCTAGAGAATTAAACACTAGGGCTGATTCGTTAGTAGTTTTCGCCTCCTTATTTCTCCCTCATCCAGGTTTTAAGAACAAATCTAAGAGGATTGAGTTGATTTACCAAACCAACATCCTCAATAACATTAACCATTGGCAAGTATTCAAGAATGACAAGCAGATTCAAGCCTTTCTCAAGAACACTAAAATATTTTCCAAAAACTTCTTCGAAAGGAGTGCCAGTGAGTGCAAAGAGTTTTTCCCTGATGATACCAATGACCTGAAGGATGGATTTATTCAGCTAAAAGGCAATAGAATTACTAAGGGTTTGGTCTCTTCGGAGGACCTATTCAACCATCATGATTGGTCTATTAAACAGAAAATGAGTGAATCTATTAACAACTCAGGAGAGTTTGAAGTAGTAAACATTGGTGATCATAACTCCCCTCTAAGCTAGTTTACATTGAAAAATGTTGTTCTCCAGAAGAAAGGAAAAAATTGATAGCCTTACTCATCAAGTATAAGGAAGTCTTCCCTTGGTGCTATGATGATCTTAAGAACTTTATGGATGAAAAATTCTAGCATCGCATTCCATTGAAAGGGGGAATAGTTGCCTTTAGGCAGAAACAAACACTGGTAGATTTTGACCCAATTTTCGGTGAAAGGTCATCAGAATTTCGACGACCGTTCGTCAAAAAATCGACGAAATTTTAAATGTCGATTTTTTGACCCTACGGACGATCCTAGGTCAGAAAATCGATGTTTCAAATGTCGTCGATTTTTCGACGAAAAATTTTCGATGAATAGCCGTCGAAATTCCGACGAACTTTTGTCAGAAATTGGGTCAAAATGTATCAGTGAAAGTAATTACAACCCTAAGCTAACTGATGTAATTTTTAGGGAAATTGAAAAGATGTTGAAGGCCAAAATAATCTACCTGATTCATCATTCTACCTGGGTAGTGAACATTGTTCCAGTTCGCAAGAAGAACGGTGAAATAAGAATATGTGTCAATTTTAGGAACCTAAAACCAGGCATCTTTGAAAGATAATTACCCACTTTCGAACATGCATCATATTCTACAAGAGGTTTCCAGCTTAGAGATGATGTCCATGTTGGATGGTTTTTTGGCTACAATCATATTAGTGTGGTCAGAGAAGACCAACATAAAAAGGCATTCACCATGCCTTGGAGAACTTACACATACAATAGGATGGCCTTCGGACTTATTAATGTCAGAGCAACATTTTAGAGGACCATGGACTTGTCCTTTGGAGATCTCAAGAATAAGATCATAGTCATCTACCTTGATGACTTGACGGTGTTTTCTAAGAAAAGAGCAAATCATCTAAGGGACTTGGAGCAAGTACTACAAAGGTGTAAAGAGCACGGTATCTCCCTTAACCCTAAAAATTCAATATTCAAATTTATTGAGGGTAAGCTACTAGGTCACATAGTGTCCAAAGAAGGGATTAGAATAGACCCAGAGTGATTTAACGCTATCCTTCAGCTAAGTCTTCCTTCTAGAAAAATGGGTGTGAAATCTTTCTTTGGTCAAGTCAATTTCTTAATTTTGTTCCAAATTTCTCTGAGATTACTAAACATGTAGTGGAGATGATGAAAGAGAAACAAGTTTTTCAGGTGGAATGAATTTGGGAAGCAAGCCTTTAATGACATCAAAGAAGGTATTGCTCAAGCTCCTATTCTAGTTCGCCCTAATTTCATAAAGGATTTTATCATGTAATGTTATGCTTCAAAGCACACTATATTTGCTATCCTAATCCAAGTTGATGAGAAGAATGTACAAGCACCCATAGCCTTCATGAGCATTCCACTGAAAAAGACGATCTTAATTACTCTCAAATAGAAAATCATGCTTTGCAGTGGTGAAAGCAATCAAACAATTTTGGTTCTATATATTGCACTCACATTCAATTGTCTGTGTACCAGATCCTGCTATCAAAATAATTCTTACTCAACAAGATATCAACTGCAACAGAAGAGGAGGGTGGATCGCAAAGGTGCAGAAATACGATTTGGACCTTAAGTCTATGAAACTATTTTGAGGTAGAGGACTTTGTAAACTAATGGTGGAGGATCATAATGAACAAGAAGATGAGAAAGATCTTCCTCTGATTCTGATTGCCAACCTCCAAGATGAATGGTTCTCAGACATTTCCTATTTCCTCACTTACAGAGAATTCCCAAAGCATCTTTTGGGGAAGCACAGGAGGAATCTAAAGCTGAAGGTGACTAAGTATGTCATCTGAGAATACACCTTATATAAAAGAGGGTTGGATAGTGGATTCCTAAAATGTGTGGACAAAAGTCAGCAAGAGAGGTTATTGGAGATTTTTCATAATGAGGCATGTGGAAGACATTTTTCCTCAAATGTGATTGCTTTCAAAAATCCTAAGACATGGTTATTATTGGTTGGGTATGTTCAAAGATGCTTACGACTAGATAGCAAGATGTGAAAAATTTAAATTGTTCGCAGATAGACCCCAGTTGGTGGCACTCCCGCTTAGGCCTGTTGTAATTGACAAACCCTTCCAACAAGGGGGGCTTGATTTTGTAGGGCCTATTAGTCCTCAATCGAGAACAAGTCATACCCACATTCTCATAGAAACGGATTATTTTTCCAAATAGGTGGAGGCAATTCCCATGAAGAGAATCACTTCAAAGTTGGTTTGTGACTTCATCAAGGAGAACACCTTAGTCAGATTCAGAGTTCCCTACAAGCTATTCATTGATAACGCAGCGATTTTCTCCTCCAATGAAATATCACTTTTTTGTTATGACTATGGAGTCTTTGTATCACATTCAGTCGATTATTATCCCTAGGGAAATGGCTAAGTTGAATCTAGCAATAAAAACTTGGTAAGTATCATTAAGAAGCTAGTAAATGAGAATCGGAAGGATTGGCATAAGAATATTTACAAGGCTCTGTGGGAAGATAGGATGACTACGAATAAATCAATTGGAATGACTCCTTTTGAGTTCACATATGGAGTGGGGAGTGTATTGCCTCTTCCACTAGAAATATCTACTTGTAAGTTGCATACTACAATTGAGGATCAGGAGTTTCATGATCCCTTAGAAAAGAGGGTCTTATATTTGGGCAAGGTTGAAGAGAAAAGTGATGAAATGGTGGATAAGATAACTATGCATCAGACCAAGGTTAAAAATATTTTTGATAAGAAGGCCAGACCGAGGAAGTTTATGGTTGGGGACTCAGTACTACTATGGGATAAATGTAGGGAGACAAAGGGTTCTCACAAAAAAATTATGCTCTCTGGATTGGTCCATTCAAGATCACTCATGAATGTGGACTCAATACCTTTCATTTGATTTATTTTTATGATAACCCTCTGCTTATTCCCTACAATGAGTAGGATCTCAAGCTCTACCAAATCTGATCACCCTTCGGGGTTTCTATTTGTAAATAGATAGCTTAGGGTTTTGTTCTAGTTTTGGTTGTGTCTATTTTTTGTTCTAGAGTTTCGGTTCGAGTGATATTTTCACCCTATTTCCTAATGGATAAAGCATTAATCGTGTGAGTTTTACTTTTGGGTTCTTCACTTCATCCTTGTCAATTTTCGTCCCCAGTCAAAGCCAATTGTTACTGCAATCTTGGTCATCCCTAGAAGGTTTATTTTATTCCTAATTTTGGTTGTTATGAGTTGGAGGTGTTAAGAGTTAACAGTATAACTCAAGAGGTGTTTACCAATGTTCCTCTAACCTTCCATTTTCCCGCCAAAAGACTTTCCTTTTCTTTATATTTAACACGTTGGTGGTGTTTTGTTAAGTTATGGGAACCTTTGTACTTTTCACTCCAGTCTATTTTCTTAGTTAATTTAATACTGGTGAGGATTTTTAACATTTGTCAAACTCCCCCATTTATTACCCAATGGAAGAACAATTAGCTCGTCAAGTTTAATTAAGAAGTGAGCGATTTTTTATAAGGGAGAATGAACCGAGGTGGTGATTTATAAGGTTATGTGAACCACCCATCCCTCCACCCTTTTAGTGATTCCTTTTCAAAATTTTGAAAAGTAGTTGCAATGAAGTGGTGATGTGAAAGTCAAAATGTGTCGACAGGAAAAGGGGATTTCATTTAATGCCTATCTACTTGCACATTTCCCATAGGGAATTAAAAGGAAATTCATGCAAGAAACAAGCATTATTTAGCTACAATATTAACACTGGGAGACGTGATGAAAGAGAGCACGCCAAAGTAGATTTCCATTCTCAGAATTCAAGGTTGTTCTAAGGTATTAACATACTTATCTTTTCCTTTCAAACTTATAGTTTTCAATATTATTTTACCCTACATTACAAATTTCCCAATGAAAGTTCATTTGAACTCTACAATTCCAGTTATGGCAAGAATTAAGTGTCAAGGTTATGAGTATATCTTAGGGTTAATGTGTGGCATGCCTAAGATAGGAGACACCAAGCTTGGGCAAGTAAATATCAATGAATATATTTTAATGCACCCAATCCACCACCCATCATGCAGAAGGTAGTCGATAGCGGATTGGTGGAAGCAGTTCCATTCCTCGTAGTTGTCCAATTCCCAAAGCTAATTCTTGAATGCATAAGGCATTATAATACTCAAACTCGAGAAATTAGAACTGAAGACAATACGTTGGTGGTTAAAATTCAAAGAGCCACTTTTGCCTCATGCTTTAGGATTCCAGAAAGAGAGCCTTACTTGACCCTAGATTACACCAATGTTCAAATTGAGTTCTCACTCAAATAGGGATATTACCAAAATATAATGGCGAAGAATTGGTTGGCAAAACCTAGGTGGGATAAGTCTCAATTGCCTCGAAACCTACACAAGAACCATTTTTTAGATGAGATATCTGACATAGTTATGTTGTTGGACAGAGTCTAAGGAAACAAGGATGCTTATGGTTTCTAGGAATGGATGTACTTTTTCATCCAGATAGTGCTTGAGGGAAGCCAGTTTCTAGATTGGGGACACTCATCAGTGACAGGACACATAGCTTGCTTGTTTTCTTCACTACCAATAAGACATTATATATGTCATCTCATTTAATTTATACAATTGCAAGCACTAGACCATGGTCTGGCTTGAGGCCAAGTGATCTTCCCCAACACCAGGTACCAATTTTTTAGTACCTTGATAAGCTGCAACTGAACAATATTTTCATTCATCGCAAGAGGAAATCTGATACTTTTACCATGAGAGTAACCAAGGAATCGCAAGGAAAAAATTGAGATGTGAATTTCACCTAGAGCCATGCAATTTGTTAATTTTTATGGCAGCCATTTTATCTAGTTTGAAAGGTTCTTCTATATAAGTGTTGGTGGTTTTACTGGTTTTCCTATCAAACTCCCAAGACACTCAAAAGACAAATTTGTGATGATCGAGGTCTACAGACAATTGGTTGATGTCAACAAAAGGTGTTAAGAGCGAAGAAGAGTAACAGTACAGCTTCCAGTTGGTTTTGGCCCCTTCTCTTGTGAATCAATATCAGATGCTTTGAATGTAGAGAAGGAAATATCCATGTATAATTTACAAACCTACAATGAATGTTTTCCTTTTGACCTCATAAATTATGTGAAAGATAAATTAAAGTTAGGACCTGGCTTCTTCCATCTACCAACTTTGGAGGATTATTGGGTTGATTGCTTTGACGAATTCAAGGTGAGAAGAAGGAACTGGATGAGATTGTCTTTAAGACAAATAGGCATCTATGGTTTGGGTTGGGTGTACAAGGAAATGAGGATAACGAATCTGACCTAGTAGACCCAATTTTTATTGAATTAATAGAAAATCGACCCATCCTTGCTATGGATTGGAGCAATAAGGAAAAAGAAACAATTGAAGCAAGGACTATAAATTTTCTATAAATTTTCTAGAAAGGACTGGGGAGTGGGTAACTGAAAATAAAACAGAGCAATCTCGCCCCCAAACTAGATCGTAGAACACTCAACCTGCAGGAGGTAGTGGTCAGCCTTCTATGAATACAGGAATCTCTAGAGTTGCTTCATATTCAGTGCCATCAAGAACTCCAGGTGATGGTGATGAAGAACCTCCTGATAGAAGTGTGTTTCAACTAACTTGTGGAGAAGATCTCCTTGATTTACCCCATTTGGACAAAGATAAAGAAGACGAAGGAGAAGAAATTGACTTAGGTAACAATGATATCATTTCTTCCTCCTCATCTCATCGGTCATCACTTGTTAGAAAGGAAAGTGAGCCTCCTCAATGGAGATCTACTCTGCTCTCATCACAGGATATACCAACCAACACTCCTCCCACAAAAAGAACACTATTTGACTCTTCCAGCTCCACGGCAACCAATGTTCCTACAGTTACCCCTATTTCGCTAGAAGATATTATGTCAAAGAAAAGGAAGGTAGTTCAGCTAGATCTTTCGAGGTAAGTTATGGTGGGAAAATTTCTTCTAAGGACCCCAACGCCTAAGAGATTGAAGACCACTACTCAAATAATAGATGATGTCGAATTAAGGAATCTATGCCTTGAAGTTGCACATCCCACTAGACAAAAATAAGTTACTCAAGCGACTGCAAGTGACTTTGACATTGATAGAATTAATTTGGGACCTCCTACAAGGGACGGAGATGTACACAACTTCTAGGTGTCTGCAGCGAGAATGATTGAGTGGTCTAAGAAAAACAAATAGAGTAAGGATGAGTTAAATAAACAAGTCCAATTTTTGACTGAATGTTTGAAATCAATCTTCAACCTTCCTCCTCAACCAATTTCTCAAGGTGAGACATCTTCTAATCCCCTAGCCCTAATAGGAAGAAAAGCATTAAGTAAAATGAAGAGCTGCAAAACCTTCAAGAAATATTTTGAGGAGTGGAGTGGCGGTTTGATAATGAAGGGTAATCAGATTATTTTTGAATCTCTTGGATGCCTCCAAAGAGCGAGTGCTTCAAGGTATGAGATTGAAGAGGAGATCATCACTTCTAAAAAGAGGAAAGGGTGTGGATCTAGTACACGGATGAAATTAAATCAGTGATAAGATTTGGAATGGAGAAGCTAGCCGTAGAGAAAATCTACCCAATGTTTCCAATGCTAGTTGCATTATCTGGAATAAAAGTGTAGAATGGAAATTACAATTCATGAGGAAAGGCTTACAAAAGCTCCAGGATATCCTAATTGAATGCAATTTGATCTTAGAGGAGATTCATAAGAATCTTGTCGCCCTCAGATTGTGACTTGATAGGGGAAGAGATGGAAATGATGAGAATGCTAAAATCCTGGTGAATGACTTCCAAAAAATAGTTGATGGGATTTTCAGTTCCCTGTCCTTCAATGTTGAGCATTTGAGGAAATTCAATGAATTAGACCTTATCCTATCCTAGGTGATTGGACTCATGAAGACTTACAATCAAAGAATTGAAGTTGTTTGAGATAGCCAGTTGGCATCAAGGTTACAAATGGGGAACTTAACTATTCTCCAACTTAAGGAGCTGCCACCTGTCATAGAGGCTTTCCAAGCCTTGTGAAAAAAGACTCGTTTCATTTGCAGAATCTGGAAGCGAGGCGCCCCTGTCTTAATTTTTCAGTTGCTCTTTATTTCTTGAAAAGACTTTATAATTCTATTTGGTTATGGGAAAGAAAGAAGAGGTTACTCATCCGCTTATATATATGTTTATTTTTAAAATTAATTCTCTATGGACATCATTTTTTAAAAGGCCTAATATTATATTGATTTTGAATACAATTCTACTACTTCTATGAATTGGAATCACTAGTTGTCTGTGTTCATCTAGTTTATGGGGATATTTGATATTCTTAAATTTGTGTGTTTGAGTATATCCTAATGTTTATGTGTGTTCCTATGTGTGAGTGTACACATCTATCTTTGTAATAGGTTTCACTTTCTAGATAATATTGGGCTTATATTTCAGTGATCATTTCATCTTATGCGAACTGGTCTTTGCGCCAATCTCTTTACCATCCTTTCCTTGCATCTGATATTGGAAATCTTTCTTATATCGGGTTTTTCCTTTCTTGCTTTCGATTTAAAAACATATAATGTGTTTATTTAGTTTTAGTTAAATTCATTGAATATCATATAAGGGAGTTGTACCTTTCAATTCAGAGGATAATCTCTCTCTTAGAGAGGGTTCTTATCCAAATTTGTTGGAACAGAGGCACCCTTCTTGAAAAAGAAATCCTCTTTAACTTAAGGCGCCCGATCTATTCGCCAACAGTGTGAACACTTGGGAGTAATCCTATAGCAACTAATGTAGTCCCATTTAACTCGTGTCAATATTGTATCACAAGCTTTGCTAATACAAATGCTACAGGAAGTATTTCTCAAATAAGTTCTAATCCTTCTACTTCACAATAAAATAATTTTAGTACATCTACAATGCCTACAAATTCTGGTGTTTCAATAAACCCTCAAGTAAACCCTACTCAGACTCTCAGTTACAACTTAATGCTCAACAAAAGAGTACTAGTATTGGGGAAAAACCTGGCAGCGAGAAGTTATGTGCAATAGGAAAAAGTACAATGTTGTGTCACACTTGGAGCCAACTTATTAGCACAGGCGAATTTAAGTATTTCTAACTAAAAAATATTTTTTGTCAAACATATGATCTAGTAAGATTCATTCCACCTAAGTTAGATATGTCCATAACTTTTCCAACTAAAATTGTTGGCTAAATGCATATTTAGCAACACTTTGAGGCCAATCTATTAAAAAAAAAAAACTATCTTAAAATTTTGATGTTTCAACAACTCTTACTCATGTAAATAACATTTTTTTACATATAAAAATACCCTATTATAGATCCATAAGTGTAGTTTAAAAAAAAAAGTGTAATTATTTATATTTCATTTATTTTTGCCAAAAGTAGCTTATCAATACAAAAATATTAGACTAATTACCATGTCAAGAAAAAATACTAAAAGTTCTTAAAAAAATTGAAAAAATATGATGCACTAGATAAAAGAATTTATATCAAGATGGGATAAGTTTTTTCTAGTTTAGATAAATTTTTAATATGAAAGTTGAAGTCGAATGAAATTAATTGTGTTTTAACTCATGCACATTTTAATATTTATTTTAAAATATATATTTATCAAAATGGAAAAAAAAAATCATGCATTAAAGTTTCAAGTTATAAATACACAAAAAAATTGAAGGAAAAAAATAAAATTCAAATTATAAAAAACTATATTCAAATAATTTTATAATTTTTCAAAAAAATACAAACATAAAATATACTAAAAAATACATATTTTATTAGTTTACATCATTTGAAAATTCAAAACATATATGCTACTTTTTAGTAATTCATATTAAAAAAAATTGGATCAGTGTTGGCTATTTCCTTTATAAAAGTGTGACAGCTTTGTACTTTTACATTTGTCAAATAACCAAGGATATAATCAGATGGGCTCTCAAATGCAAACAATGTCCTGCCAAACCTAGGTGGTCAGTATCAAAATTCAATGTTAGATTCAATAGGATTTTCAATAAAATTCCACCATACATGAGACCTAATGAATCTATGTGTTTGATTCTATATTGTAATGCATATGACCCAAAGTTGGGTTATGAATTGAGGGATAAGAATTCTCAATCACTAGGGATACGTTTAATATTGCTACTCACATTGATAACAATAGAAAATCCTCAAGAAAATTGAACAGAGATGATGTTAAAATACTACAAAACCCTAAGGGACATCAAAATAAGTCGTCCACTTTTGAAGATAAGTTGAATAAGGTAATGAGTTCCCTTAAGGATCTTAGTTACAAGGTGGATAAGAATGAGAAAGGATTACCATGTGATAGACAAAACTACCAAAAGCAGGATAGAATGTTGAGGTAATCAAATCAACCCTATAATACCACTTTGCAAAATGGTAAACCACTGCAATAAAATCAAAGAGGTGCACAAATAGGGAAACTTCGTACCCCCTCAAGAGGCCAAGTGTAAATGTGATGGAAGATCATTTATGGTGTCTAGTATGTCAGTTACCTCACTCACATTCACAATTTATGGCAGCACAATCATTTGATGACCTTGCAATACCATGTGATGATTGCAATGATGATCATATGCAAAAAATTGAGATATAAATATGTTCTTAACAAAGTTGCATTTGGAGAACATGGAGTATTACTCCTTGGAAGGAGTAGAGTTTGATGTTGATAATTTGAGACATATGCAAAATAAATATCATCAACAAGTTTTTAATGATGAAAATCTTGAACATGTTCACTCTATGAATGGTTTTGAGTCATCAAGATTTGATGTCAAGTTAAGAAGACCATCAGATGAGGAAATTAGGGCTTTCACCCATGTTGCTATTGCTCAAGTTAAAAATAGCTACGATTTGAGAAGTAAAGGAAATAATAATGGTTAATGAAAATTTGTTAGCCTTTTTATTAAAGAAGACAAAAATCAACAAGAGAATCAAGGACATGCAAAGAGGAATGAAGCCACTCTATGGAAAGGGGAAAATATAGAAGATAAAGGTAAGGGCCCTCAATTGTATGTTGACCAAGTTGTGTCTCCAATTATCAAAGCTAAGTATCAAAAGCAAAAGATGGAAGAAGAAAAGGCTAATACTAAGAATGCTTAGAAAGAAAGTATTCCAAACAAAGAAGGAATGGATAGTAGTCATCTTTTGTCTAGCAGTTTAGCTCCAAATATGCCCTAATTATGCGCCTATTGATATGAAACAAATATTGTCACAAATTAAGATTTGTGTCCCACTATTGAAGATGATAAGAATAGATGAACATAAAGATAAGGCCTTGGATTTGATCATTGGTACTTCCAAAGTGCTTGTTGAGGACAAGGACAGTTTTCAATTGGAAAAGGAACAAAAGAAAAACAGCAAAATAGAGACAAATGATAGTGTACAGAAGTGCCTGAAGCTTACCTAGGCACAACTGGGACTAAGTGTCCCTCCCAAGTTGATATGTTCTATGTGTCTTTGTTAATAAGTAATAAAGTGGTAAGAAACTATATGATTGATTCAAGAGCCTCTACAAATGTGATGCCTCTAAACAATGAATTAGTTAGGACAAGTCAATAAAGCATATGGGAGATGCTTTGCAATGGACTCGAGAGAAATATCGATGATTGGAATTATAAAGGACCTTGAGTTCAAACTCATTGCATATCTAGAAAAGGACTTCAAGATGAATGTCACAGTTGTTGATATTCTAGCTCAATATGGGATGTCAAGAAAATGGGTTGCAACAATAAGTAGAAGTATGCAGTTGGATATGTCATATGCCATGATTCCTATGAATGGAAAACATGTAAAGTTAAACAAAGAAAAAAGTTCTCCTAGCTTAGTTGAGGACATTGAGTGTGATGAAGAGATCTACTTTGTTGATACTAATATTGACAAATTTAAGATTGATGCTCCCCAAATAGAAATAGAAAAGAACAAACCATTGGTTAAAAAAATTAAGGAGCTCAAACAAGAAGTAACTTATGGTTGATGCTATTTTATGGTGCTTGATCAAAAGGAGCAGGAGCGGAGTTGATTTTGATATCACCAAATGGTTAGTCTTTTAAGTACTCATTTTCATTAAAGTTTGAATGCACAAACAATTTAGCAAAATATGAAGCACTTTAGGTAGGACTTAACATGGCAATCAAACATGGAATTAAGGAACTAAGATTTTTAGGAGACTCATAATTGATAGCATCTCAAATTAGAGCAAAGTATGTTTCAAAAAATAAGAGGTTAAAACAATATAAGGCTGCAGTATGGGATGCTCTAGAAATGTTTGATGCATTCTTTATAGAATGATTGAAAGATAAAATGATATGGTTGATTTCTTAGACAACATTGTTGTATGGCCTAATGACATAAGTTTTGTTGGTATATATATTATAGAGATTTTAAATAGGCCATTAGTACCTGATAATGTTTGTAACTAGCAAGTCTTCGATGATGATCAGGATTTATTAAGGTTTTTACATTGTATTAAAGAAACCACAATCAAGAAATAGATTTTCAAAATCTTGTGGAAATTGTGGGTGGAAAAGAGACGGTATTTGGCAATGAGGTTATGCGATTAAGGACTAACAAGATTCCAAAAAGGTTGGTTGCCTTAGAAAGAGCTTTTTATTACTCGGATAGGTATATGGCTAAATCAAACCTTGTTCATGAAAATGATTTAGAGGAAATAAATTTAGGTTCAAAAGCTTTACCTAAGAAAGTTTACATTGGGAGAAAATTGGATCACAAATTTATACTTATGCCTATGACTTTGTTAAGAGAATATAAGAATGTTTTTGGAAGGTTTTATGATGACTTATAAGACTAGAAAATATTTGTTTCAACATGAGATTCCTTTGAAGTCTGATGCCAAATCTTTCAGACAAAAGCAAAGACCCGTCAACCCAACTTTGGCACCAAAGATGCAACAAGAATTGATGAAGCTTAGACACAGTGGGATTATAAAGCCAATTAGACATTCCACGTGGGTCTCTAATTTAGTGTTAGTAACGAAAAAGAATAGAGTTATAAGATTATGTGTTGATTTCATAAATTTGAACATATCTTCATTAAAAGATAACTATCCCCTACCAAATATGGAAGCAATGCTACACAAGGTGACTAGATGTGATCTACTATCTATGGTGGATGACTTCTTAGGTTACAATCAGGAGGTAGTGAAAGAATAAGAGCAATATAAATTGCCTTTACTACACCATGGGGTATATATGTTTATGTTAGGATGTCTTTTGGACTAACTAACGTTGGAGCAACTTTTTAGAGAGCCATGGATATTGTGTTTGCTAATTTAATTGATACAATGATGGTGGTGTATCGGGATGATTTAACCACCTTCTCAAAGAAAGAAGAGGATCACTATAATCATCTTGAGAGAATCTTTTCCTACATGGGGAGATGAAGTTGTTCAAGCTTTCAACAATATCAAAAGAGCTATCAAACAAGCACCAGTGGTTAAGTCACTTGATTTTGTGAGGCTTTTCTAAATATTTTCTTTTGCATCTTTTCATACTATTATTGGTGTGTTATTACAAAAAATGATGAAGGATATGAACAGCCAATTGCATTTTATAGTAAATCAATTCAGGCAAAAAAATTTAATATGATATTATGAAAAACAGGCATATACCTTAGTCAAGGCTGTAAAGAATTTTAGGCCCTATATGGTAGGGGCTAGAATAATTGCCTATGTTCCCAGTGCTATTGTCAAGAATATTTTCACCCAGCAAGAGGTCGCGCAGAGAAGATGAAGATGGATTAATAAGATCCAATAATTCAACATAGACATCCAAACAATAAATCTTGTTAGGGGGCAAGGTGGTTTAGCCAAACTAATGGTTGAATCTAACTTTGAAGCTACTTAGACAACCAAGTACAAAATGATATTTTTATAAAGGAACGTAATTTGCAATCTTGTCCTTGGTATAAGGATATTTTATATTACTTAAAGGACATGTATTGTCCAAAGTGTTGGATGTTGTGGTTATGTTGTTGATATGCGGTTGTCATTGATGTCAACACTATTAGCATTGAATCTGCTTAAGGCTATATATGTCGAGGATATTGAGAAAATTATAAAAAATATACTGTAGGCAGCCAATGGAGTTGAGAAGGTCAAAATGTTGTAAAGCTCTGTGTGTTGAAACTCTGAAGGTGCGCTTCAAAGGGTTTTTTGTTGAAGCTTCCTAGTATGTTGTTTGAAAGTTTCAGAGGTTCGCATAAAGATTTGTGGAAGTTATGAAGATATGTGTGCCTACAGTTACTCAGTTTCTGTAGATGGTGTTCTTGGTTGAAGCAGATGAAATTTTGGTAATTTCATGTGTTGCGCATGTACCTGTGACGTTCATGGATGAGTTTAGATCATGCTCTATCCTTGTTGTACGTCTGCATTGATTGAAGTGTTCGTGATCGGAGATTCTTCCAATGTGTGCCCGAGTTTTCATGTTCTTGGCCGACATGATGATATTAGAGTGTTGCGGATCCATGAGGACTAATATTTTATTGTTAAGTGTGTTTGGAGGTGTTTGTTTGGGTCCTCACTATGTTGTGACCGACTTGTGTTGGTGCGCATTGTAATTTATTCATGTATCAAGGCCGATAGTTGTAATTCATTCTTTATTTGTGGTCGACCGAATAGTGATTGTAAATCCATGTAGCGAATATATATATGAGATTGTTTTCCTCATTTAGAGAGATGTGCTCAAGTGTACAAGTGATGTACAAGTGCGAATAAAGGTTAAATCATTCAGAGTAGAGTGTGGAAGAGTTTGAGCAAAGGGTGGAAGAGTTTGAAGAATTTTTTGTGCACCTAACTGGAACTGTAATCAAGCTTTTGTAGAAGTTAATTTCTCAATTCAACTTCATCAGATGGATTTAACCTAATTATTATTTGTAAGGCAGTGAGCCTTCCCTTTGAGCAGTGTGCTCTAGGCAGTGCGCCTGAATGCAAGTGCATTCTTTTTTTATTCTTCATTATACTTCTAACAGGGTATAATCTTGTGGACTAACATCCACCGTGGTTTTTCCCCTAATAGGGTTTCCACGTATAAAATCTTGGTGTTCATGTGTCTCTGATGTGTTGTTGATTTAATGGCTTGCACTATTAATTGTCAAATCTGTGATATAAGGTTGATTAATGTTGTATAAGTTTGATTTTGGTAACAACTGATTCACCTGCTCCCCCCTCCCCTCTCAGTTGTCTATCCTTGTTTCGCCAACAATACGTGACTGACAATAAAAAAAGAACTCTCAAATTACAAGCCATAAAATGTCATTCTAGGAGTGTCTATATTGGAGTGATAGAGGTGGTGTCTTGCTCGAGTGTGTTGATGAAGAACAAGCTACAAGGATTCTTAAGGAGATGCAAAGTGGAGTTTGTGGGGACATCATATGGCCAAGACAACTGCTCATAGGATCCTAAGGTCTAGATATTGGTGGCCCTCTCTATTTGCTAACACCCCTAAAATGGTAAGGAAATGTTATGCTTGTCAAAAGTTTTCAAGAAAAATTAAGTACTCTGGTGCCTTACCTTTAAGAACACTGGTTGTAGAGGCTCCTTTCCAACAATGGGGCATGGATTTTATTGGTGAATTTGCTGAAAGATCGAGTGGTGATCACAAATGGATTTTAGTGGCTACATATTACTTCACTAAATGGGTAGAAGTTATTCCAACCAAGAAGGCTACTAACAAAGTTGTCATGGACTTTGTAATGGAAAATGTTTTCATAAGGTTTGGAACTCCTTCCCATTTGATTGTAGCTAATGCCATGTGTTTCAAATCAGAAGAGTTTACAAATTTTTGCTATAACTATGGGTTGCCATGTCTTATTCTTCTCCTTATCATCCCCAAGGGAATGGACAAGTTGAGTCTAGTAATAAAAATTTAATGATCATGAAAAGAGTAATTGGGAAAAAAAAAAATCATGGAATTCAAAATTGAAGTATTATAAGCTTTGTTTTCGCAATGATAACTTGAGTCCTTTGGTGAAGCCCCTCTTCTATCATTCATTATTTACCCCTTTTTCCCTAATAACATTAAGTTGTTCTTTAAAGCACATACATTTTAAGTCTTTAACTCGCACAAAGCAAATGCATCACGGGGCCCTTTATTTCGAAAGTGTTTGCCACTGCAAATTAGCGAAAAGCCTTTGTTTTGAGCAAAAAGCATGCATTTTACTATTTCACGCTAGTTACAGCGTTCACAAAGCATTATTTGGCCGAGCTTTTATCCCCTCTAACTCCCGAAATTGCGCCATGTGTCCAATCTTGCTGCTAATATTTCATGGAGAAATGAACTATCTGGGAAGTCTTAAGGTTTTACTTTCTACTCCCACAAGTCCCCGAAATGGTGACACGTGTCTCGAATTTTGTGTGATTGACAAAAAAGTTTTATTGTTGCAAAAGGATATTCAAATTCCCATGATCACCATCGATTTTTGAGATCAACGACCAAATTCTCATGGGTACTAGCTTAATTACCTTATTCCTCATTATTCAAAACTCAAGACTCTCTTTGGTTTGCTGGTCACTCCGGTGGTTCTCTATGGCTGCAAGGTGTGGGGCAGTAGCATGTCAATTCATAGTTGGAGACAATTGGAAAGAATCCAAAAACACCTAATCACTAGCAACCTCAAAGTCAAAACTACTATACCTTATGATATTCTCTTGGCTGAGTCGGGAACTCTACCGTTGGAGGCTTCGGCTATAAGTCGGTTACCAACCTATCTAAAGAAGGTGGAAAACATGGATGAGCACCGTTGGCCCCAAATTGTCGTAGAAGAGGTTTTGAACTGCAAGAAGAAAACATGGATGAAACAAAATAACAAGTGGCTAAACAAGTGGAACATTAGCCTGCACGAGTGCCCTAACACCAATGAAGAAATAAAAAAGTATGGGAACATTAGCCTGCACGAGTGCCCTAACACCAATGAAGAAATAAAAAAGTATGTTGCAAATAAATTCAAGACTGCCATGTGGACAAAGCCGATTGGTCGAAAGAAAATTCATTATGTCAAAGAGTTCAACCCAACTTGGGATCACGATGATAAAACCTACCTAGGGGCTGATATTAAAGGTAAAGCAAGAATGTTAATTGCTCAACTGAGGACCGGTTCGCACCATCTCAAATGTGAGACCGAAAGATGGACAATGCCTAAAGAAGCATGGGAGGATAGAATTTGCACCTTTTGTCACGAAGGGGTGGTTGAGACGGAGTGGCACTTTATCATGGACTGCACTGCTTATGGGGACATCTGCACCCAATTTGAGAGCAACTTAAAAGCCGAAAATCTACACGAGCTATTCGAGGAGGAGAAAATCAACAAGACTACTAGTTTTTTGGTCAAAATCCATAGCAGAAGATCCAGCATCGAAAAGAACTTGGAGATTTCTTAGCTTATGTTTTTTGGCTCTCGGTTCCATAGGCTGTTTGGTCTCGTGGACGACATTAAAATCTCAATCAATCAAAGGCAAGATACCAGAGTGAAATTGCTACGGAATTCCAAGCGGTCAACGATTTTCACAATGAAATTAGGGTTTCAGCTAACAACAAACAAGTAAATTTGACCATCTCTATGTATTTTGAGCTTCGAGGGGTAATTGTTAACTAGTATTGAGGATTCAAGAGATATTTTAAAAGCTTTGGGAGGTTAGCATTATGAGAAATTTTACAAAAATCTTCCCCAAACTGTAAAATCTTGAAACCCTAGTTTTTTTAACACTAGAACCCTATGTAGGAACTATGGCTGGTACATCAAAGAGCTTCAAGAGGGGTTTAGATGATGATATCATGGCACAACTACCTGGGTTAGCTAAGAGGCCAAGAATGGCCCAAGCGTCAAGAATTTTGGCCGATAAGGTTATTGACAAGAATGAAAACTGAATGAAAACTGCAGACCCTATAATTCTGGTCCAAGTATATGTCCTATTTAAGCACTCTTTAGGGAAGGCATTTGCAGGCCGACCTATTTACAACATTTGGTGGTTAGGGTTGGAAAAGTTGGTTATACCAAATGTGTTTGTCAATGTTGACTTGATCTAAGCAATTGAAAGGGCTTATAACCCTAAGAAGAGGGCATTATTCACCAGAGATGGAAAATCTCTCATACCCTTGAATAGAGCCCATATCTGCAAGGTTTTTAATTTGAACCCTAATTCTCAGTTGCCAATAGATTTGGGTGCCCTTATTAGAGAATGCCAAAGGCACGAGGATAGTTACATAGTTAAATGGTTACCATGTTTCAAGCATAGAGGGCATAGCAGAGAGCTGATAAGTTTCACCGGTGGGGATTTCGAACCTTTTGGGTATGATATCTTTAAGGATTAATTTGTGAAGACATATTTTTCATTGTCAAGTTTTGGAGTTAGATGGCAAAATTCAGATATTAGTGAATTTGATAGTAATGGTTGTGGACATTCAAAGTAGAGATGTAAACAAGCCATATGATTATGTCGGTTATATTGTAGAGGAGTTACACAAATCCTTGAATTCACTTAAGAAGGATAGCAACATAGTCCACTTTAAGTGGTACTCACTGTTCTGTCATATTATTTTGTATAGTGGAGTAAAGGTTTGGTCTCCCAATCTGCAGATCAGGACCGTGGATGGGCAGAAGCGATCATTGCCAGTCCAAGAATGGACTTACATTTGGGACAAAGATTGTGAAAAGGACAAACACTTGGTTTTTGAGGAGTTTTTTGTCAAGACTGTACTTGAGAATTTGGGTCAACCAGTGGATTGAAGATTATCTAATGAGATAAGGCAGTTTTTGAGGCCCAAAGACCTAATTCCAGAGAAGAAGATCAAACACAACTGGGGTGATTGGTTCTTCTATACAAATGCTACAATAATTAGAATGTATGGGTCCGCAGTAGCACCTCGTGTGCTTTTAACAAACAAATTTTGGGAAGAAATGACAGATAGGAGGATTGTAAACTTTATGAGCTTCAAAGGAAAGCAGATTGGAGGCAAATATCTTAAACATTGTGCATCAAAGAAGGCAATGGCAATACAGATCTCTGTTTTCATAAATCAGATCTGGAAAGGAAGCAAGTTGGCACCATCCAATGGTCCAATTTTCCTAAGAGGAAGAGTATAGATAACATGGAGGTTTTCTTACACGAAATATTTTTGGGACATGATAACAATCCCTAACACAGATAGGGATGACAACCCATGGAGGAGAAATTCAAAATTTTAAAAATTCTCAATTGGAAGGGTAATGAACTAAGGCTCAATGGTTATCTTTCCCACTTCCTCAAGGAGTTCTTCCAAGATTTTTCCAATCCAAAAGATAGCAAATGAGTATTTTTGATCTGCAACAGGAATGTCAACGGGCTCTGATTTCTTCAGCAAAACACATCTGCACTGCATGCAAGCACAATGGTCCGCAGCTGTCATTGCTATCAAATAAGCTGCAAGGAAGTTTACAGATGCAACTTGTAGCTCAACACGGAAGAGCGGTAAACAAGATCCTCTTGAAAATGCAGCAACACTGCTCCCACTATGCTCAGCAAAGAATCCTTTGAAATCTCACATTACAGGCAACAGTGTATAGCCATTTAAAATGATACACAGGAGCCCTCTCGGTTAGGCAAATTGACCTTGTCTCCTCTTCCTCTAAGCTTTCAAGAGCATGTATTGATGTCATCCTAATTTATTCATAATCATCAACTTCATGCATTCTGTGTCCAAACTAAACATTTCTCTCCTCTATTAATTTGAATTGTAGTCTTCTGGCCAACTTACCCCCCAACCTAACTCCCCAGTCTCAATAATGCAACCAGTTCTCCCAGTCATCTCCATTCCTCTGTCTCACATCTCTCATCTTCATGAGGAATAATAATTTTGATAGGCATTGATCTTTACGCCTGCAACCTTCAACTATACTACTCTAAATATGACTTTCAGACTCTTCATGCCAGCAGTCAATTGCCACAAAACACCTCATGGTCCAGGCTCTAGTAACTTAGAAACAGATGCCATTTATGATGCAGTGTCCACATATGCCTCTGGTCTTCAACACCTTTCTCAGTACTGAGACCATTTCAAGTTTAAACTACAGCTTTTAAACCAAAACATGGCAGTTTATTTTAAAAAATTATGCAATAAGCATGACCAGGATGTAAGAAGACTATTTAAAGAGAAAAAAAAAAGCCTCATAACCCTCCCCCTTGAATCAAATCTACTCTCAGCTGTCAGCAAGAGGAAATCTCAAAAGGCAGTGATACTTATCCCTGAGCAAAATACCCATCGAGAGGATACATAGAACTAGAGTTGTCATCCCTTGTTTCTAAAAGACCACAACTTCTGATGAGTACATCTGCCACTTGCTCCTGAACAATCAGAATTGGAAGCTTTCAGTCAAGCAAGGGCCAGGGGCAATTTCAGCACCAATAGAGAGCATTGAAGCCTTGGAAGATCAGAAAGCACAGCATCCTATCACTTGCAAATTCCTTTGAGGATTACTGATTCCATTTTGTAAATGGAAACTACAGTCGTTCAGCACTCTAACTAGCTATCTTTTATCTCAAAAAGTTGTTAAATCTTTTGTTTGGATAAGAGTTCATAGTTTCAGCCACAGGCAAACAGCACTATAAGGTAAACTGTCAAGATATTGCTAAACTATGCCTGATAATTTTAACTGACTTTTAAATATAAATATGATTTCTTCTGGTGTCCAGAAAAGTTAATTTAGAATACAAAAAAACAGTATAAAACCGAGATAAATAAATATCTGTATTGATTTGGTATGTGAGATACAAAGAATAACTGAAACAATTTCAACAAAATGATTCTCTTTGGCAGCTTAATATAGAAATTATTGCAAACGCGATATTAACAAAGAACTTATGATTATCAAGTCAGACAAAATTTGCTCTGAGATTTTTATATTAAAAGATAGTGACCTCTACTGGTTACATACTCATTGATGAATTACAGACACAAAAAATGTGCATCTCAAAAAGCCTAAAAGGCAGTAAAAGCACATGGAAATAAGTAGCTACTCAATATGATTGCATCAGAGTATATCTTTGTTTCAGGAAGTCTATGTGAGATGATGCTGTATAATGGGTTTGAACTTTGCCAAACTCCCACAACCACTGAGAGATTCAGTTCCATTTCCATCAAGGGTCTTGAGTTCTTCTGCCTGTACTGCCACCAACTAGGGAAATGAACTTCAAAAAATCAGCTAGGGTAACCTCTGATTGGTCAGTTGATGGCCCTGACTGACCATGTAAATCAGGTTGTCTTCTACTTGAATACTCATTTGCAGCAAGCTTGGTTGACTTTGAAACTGACAAGACCATCTCCAAATCTGACTGCTTTAAGGGTCTTGGCATCTGGAGCCAAAATAAAAGATCATATTTGATTAACTTATTATGAAAAGTGTCTACAACAAAAAAGTAATGAAAACTAAAATTCACATCTGAAATTTTGTTATCATACTGAAGTGACCTAAAGCGATCACTGGAACCAAGGTAAATAAAGAAAGAACTACCACTAAGGCTCTCTTTAAAAAGCCTCTTACAGTAAATATATATAAGCTAAGCAACTTCATTCACAGAGGTT
This sequence comes from Sequoiadendron giganteum, assembly GCA_007115665.2. NCBI lineage: Eukaryota > Viridiplantae > Streptophyta > Pinopsida > Cupressales > Cupressaceae > Sequoiadendron > Sequoiadendron giganteum. Next base: position 262,024,542 of record CM021107.1, read on the forward strand.
ATCCAGACACCTTTACATCTAACATTAAGTCTGATGCACAAACCTGAGAAGTTATCCGGCCAGTCTTTTCCTGCTCCAACATCTCTCTAATTGGGGCATATGCTGCTTGCTTACAAAGTTCTGTTAAATCAGATCCACTGTATCCTTCACACAAGCCAGCTATATGATCAAAGTCAATATTATCCTCTACATTTTCGCCCTTCAAAATTACTTTCAAGATGTTTGCCCTCTCCTTACGGTCTGGCATGCCTACTTCAAATGCTTGAGGAAGACGACGCAAGATTGCATCATCGAGCTCCCAAGGTCTATTTGTTGCAGCAAGCACCATAACTCGAGCATTTTCTTCACATGTAAATCAATGATTCAATAGTATAAAAATAATGGTTTTGAATCTGCTATCTGAACTCAATAATGAAGTTATTCTGATGTATAGACAGCCACTATAGAAATATTTGACTTTTTACCATCCAGAAAAGGAAAAAGAGAATACATTATCAGCTCAGACTAATTGATGCAATAATTTTCAGTCCCAGATTTTCATTATGCCATTTGATTGTATCCAATTTTAAAATAATAAGATTTACATCAGCTTACATTTCAAATAATGTGGGTAAATGAATATAGAAAGAATAATGGTGGTCAACCAGGCTTCTGGGTGCACATAACTTACATCTAACTATGAAAGAATCAACAATTTTAGTCCAGAGAGCATGAAGATGAACATTTTAAATTTAATAGTTTGTCTGCACCTTTAACTTTTTGCAATATCAAGATGAGAGAGTGGATATCACATGGTGTCCAAAACATATTCCCATATGTACCCTCCACTATTGAACTAGTTGCTCTACAATCTTTAACATTGTCCATTATGACTTGGACAACATTTTCAAGGCCCAACATCTCAATGGCTTGTATGAGGATACTGGCAATAAGAGTAGAATCCTTCACTTCCTACTCAGTCAGCTGCCTTCAAAAAACATCAACCCTTTAAGGGACTAAGGGACACTGCAATGACATTAATCAGTGGTCTATTTTTTAAATCCTTCTGCATAAGACGTATCCAGCAAGCAGGGGGTGTCCTCTGATGTATTCTGATGCTTCAGTGGAGGTTTCTTGATGCTTCAGTGGATGTTTCCTACTACAAAAAGCAAAAAATCTATGAAAGACCAAAGGCCATAAAGTCATTTCTCACTCGTTAATAAATTAGCAGGAAATGAGATGCACCTCCAGCAGAATAATGCCAAAGAACTGCAAGACAAAATGAGTTGCAGGTTTTAGCAGTACAGATTGCAAGAATACTTATCACATAACTGAGGATGGATGAGGAGAACCTCATTTTCACATGATTTCAAGTTTAAGGGATTGTGTGCACCAGGTGTGAGGGTATACCTGTTTTACAAAAACCACACTCTGAAATCCAGGTACATGCAGATGCAACTAGTATATCCCCAGGAAGCACCTAATACTCGTAGCAGTATTTAAATGCACACTGGTGAAACAGTTTTTCAGGCCCATATGCACACTGCTGCAACATAATCACTACACATTTCACAAATCGCCAGTGGCTTATAAAGCCCTGCATGAATGTCTATGCTTCCTACGGCACAATGCGTGTGTATACTAATAAAGAGAAAGTGGACTCTATTGTATTCAAACATGAAACAAGTGGTTGAGTAGTTTAGCTTTGATTACATAATGTATTTGAAGTAGACTCCATTGTATTTAAACATGAAACAAGTGATTGTGGAGTAATTTAACTTTGATTACACATTGTATTGTATAATTTTACAACAGTGACATTTTAACCGTTACTTTCTTTCAGAGAACTTAGCCTATTACCTTGGAGACTGTATTTAACTTTTTCAATCAAAGAAATATATCCATAAATCAGTATCTGTCATGAAAAAGAGATCATGAAAAGGACATCAACAAAATGGCCAGGAAGAGAATTGCTTAAGAAATCCACTGCGAATCAGTCTATCGTTCAGATCAGAAAATTCCTTTAGAAAAGCAAGTTCTCTAGTTAGTCCTCACATAGTTACCCTTGTCCAGATCTAAACAGCCATATTATTCAAACCTTGGGAAGAGCTTGCTAGTTGTTCTTGATACCAACACCAGAATAATTGTTAATGTTAATTTCAATTTCAAAGCCTATAAAGCATTACTTATTTACCATCAAAATGTTGTTGAATCTCACATAGCTCACCACAAGCCATAGATCATTAACTACCATTTCATATTTTGGAATAAAAAGTCCCATCAATAGGGTCTAGGTACCACCAGTAAAAGCATACTCCATAACTATTTAAAGTTATTATACTCATTACCATACCCAATGTAAAAGCAAGTAAAGCTTATTTGGTATTCACCTTGAATGGACTGTCATGCTGAAAAGAGAGGAGTGAAAACATAAAACTACAAAAGAGTTATTAAGATTGATGTAGTTCATATAAGTAGAAACAAATACAGCTCAAATGCGGTTTATAAATTCATCCCGATACCCACTAAATGTGGAGCTTGTTTATCAAGACATATATTTTAGCAATAAAGCAATAATATTAAAAAGTGAAACTTACGATCTGTGGTAAAGCCATCCCACAAAGCCATAAACTCCGTCTTCATATTTGTAAGAACTTCGTGCTCAGTTGAACGCCTTTGACCCAAAAAACTGTCAACCTCATCAATAAAAATAATGGCAGGCTGAAGCTTATTTGCCAAAGAGAATACTGCAGTCACTGCATGTTCAATAGCAACTTGAAATGGTTACTTAAAAGAAATCACTGCATTGAAAAGAACTAAAAGAATGATATGCAATCTCAATGTTTAGAAAGCAATCATTTCTTGCTCAAGAGAAGAAGAAAATTCATCACTGAACTCAGCCAGCTTTTAGATCTGTGAGCTAAGCTTCAAGAACATAGACATTTTGCCACCAGCGTGTTTGGAAATAGCCACTTTAAGTAGCATCACTTACTAATGATCTATTAGTAACCTCTTTAACAGAAATTTGGGTAAAATAATAAGAGTCTTGCAAGAATTTTGACCCCTATAGGAATATAGGATAAGTTGTCAATTCCAACTCAGCATGACCATTATTAGATTGACCAAATTATTTTCTACAAAGAAAATATTTACTATGAAGGTTCATTGCTTCAGAAAAGGTGTACTAACTGCCTTTCATTCCATTAGAAAGCAAGAATTTTCACAGGACAACTTCAAAAAGCCATAATAACAGAATCAATGGCCTTTCATTTTAATAAATAATATATATCCAAACCCGGTCCTAGTTTGTTTGCAATACAGCTTGATTATTGTTATCAATTGCTTTTCTTCAAGGATAACCCAATATAGGAAGACAATATACAAAACAAACAAAAACAATAGGCATACTTTCAAGAAGATTGTAACTAATAAAATTTGGAATTTGTTTCTACAAATAGCAATAACAAGAGAGTAGCTAATACAAGATACCCAATCCCATTCATGAGAGGCAGGTAAAACCCATATACAATCCCTGATGTCCAGCTTAGCCAGATGGTAAACATGTTATAGATTCATAGTCCATAACAACAAGACTCTTACTGAGCAAAGCACTCAGCAAGCTACTTGTTTATTTGGAATAGCTAAAAACCTTGGCTGAAACTCAAATAACTTTTGAAAAAAATGTTTCTATAATCCAAATCAAAATAACTTAAAATCAACCCATACACACAATAATCAGAAAAATAGGTTTTCTGTTTGAGAGTGGAAAAAAATCAGAGTATGTGAGTGAAATGAGTGAGAAAAGGTCACTTAAGTCTTACCTTTTACCTTTCTCTTTTAGTGTTTTAAGTATGATTTTAATGTACTTCCTTTTTCTTTAGTCTGTCAAACTCGCCAAGCCTATAGTAAGCTTGATCAGACTCATGAGTGCCACTGTCACATTTGGTGACTCAGCAAGTCTTGGCTTGAAACTCCCCGCTACTTATTTGCCTTGCAAGTCAGTGCACCTTGGACTCACATTTTCCACAAAAATTTGGCGACTTAGTGAGTCTTGGCTGCAAACTCACAGCTAATGTTTCACCTCATGACTCATCTAACACTTGCCGGGTTGCAACACTATGACTCATACCACAATACCATGTAGGAAAACCACAAGGTCTCAGCCCATTAAGTATAGTTTCAAATTTCATTGATTAGTAATTACAGAATAATTCTCTAATTCACATAAGCACTACTTAATCTGAACACAACCATTTTCATACCATACTCAAACACAATTTTGCCATCTCTACTATCACACTGAAGATTCCTTCTGCATGAGTCCAATTCATCCGGATATTGACTTGGACAACAAACCTCAGTTATCCTTCTCAGTTTACATGTAATCTAAATAATGCACTCACATCAATGCTTCACACCTATGTCACCTGAATGGTGAAGAAGACATAATGTCCAAAACAGCAGCTCACTAATACTGTGTTCAAAATTTTGGAAAGTCATGAAACATGTACTACTAGAATAACATTATATTAGTTAAACATCTAAAAAGTTTACATAAAATACTAAAAACCAACTGCTCACACAATAAATTCAGAACATATGTGACAACTTTAAGTATGGAACTAAACATATCTTGATCTATTAGAATTCAAAAATTGAGTACAAATGATCAAGACTCTCAAATTAGGGACTAACACACTGGATTAGAACTCAAATTTGATCTGGTGGCCAATAATTGCATGTACTTAATGGCAACCTACTATTGCAAACCTGTAGAAGACACGCAACATGTCAAATATGCAATCAGAGAAAATAATATTGGCTATATCTCTATAAAACCAGGCCCCCTCCAACATTTTTGTGACCAATTCAGCAAGATAATTAGCATTATAAAGCCAAATACAGACAACTCAAAATTGACTAAAGCTCTATAAAAACATAACCCTACTTCTCTACCCAACATTTCAATTCAAGTTGGCAAGCTAGCTAATTAGCATTGCAAAGTCTGAAGATCATTCAACTATATTTAAATTTAGAGGAACAAATATACTCAGTGTCTCTCATGGGTTTAATGGCAAACTGCCATTGCAAACCTATTAAAGACCCTCAACCTGTTAAAACTTAATTGCAGTCAGAGAAAACAATATTGGCTATATATCCATATAACCAACCCCTCCAAAACATTTTCACACATGGTTCAGCAAAATGATTAGCATTGCAAAGCCAATCAGAGTCCAGACAAATTAAAGCTGTACGTAGCTCTATAAAACCATACCATTACTCCCCTACCCAACATTTCCAAACCCAAGTTGACAGGCTAGTTATCATTGTAAAGCCCTGAAACCATTCAAACTGCATTTATATTGAGATTTCATTTAGAGGAATAAGAATATTTAATTTTTCTTTGAGTAGAAATTTTAAAAATACAAGATTTTATAACAAAATAAAGTTTGATGTGATAGTGAAAGAGCATTTTTAATTTGAAGTTAGACGCATGCAACATTGCAAAGTTAATATTAGGCCAAGTAGTCACCATGGGAAACCTTTGAAAGCAGTCAATTTTGTAGTTAACAATAATTTTGAAATCAACAAAAGATAGTGCCTAAATGTTACTGGTTTGATGGTTGTCTTTCAAGTCTCAGATATTTTTGATTATGATTGGTGGCAAAGCAGTTTTAACAGTCACTCTCCAAGATCTAGAAGTATGAGGTCTACCAAAACAAAATTTATGAATTTTTATGTGTTTTCCCCCATTAAGCATAGTTTTAAAAAAAAATTGTTGAGCTTCTGGAATTTGTGCATATTCATATACGACCCCATTTCCCCACCTAGGTTACATGACTTCTGTTGCACCCACGACACGATCATTAAGATACTCATCAGCATGATTTTTTTGTTTGCATGCTATTTTTGTCGTTTCTTCTTCTTTTGGTATGCTATAGATTAAATATGTTTATCTTGTTTGTTGTGTATTTTACTTCATCTCCATCCCAAGAAATCCAAGTTATCATATAGTACTATTCTACAGAAAATATTGTAATGTCCCTTACCCGACTTTGCCCTAGAACTCGCTTTTTTTGCCCCAGAATTCGTTTGTTGTGTATTTTACTTCATCTCCATCCCAAGAAATCCAAGTTATCATATAGTACTATTCTACAGAAAATATTGTAATGTCCCTTACCCGACTTTGCCCTAGAACTCACTTTTTTTGCCCCAGAATTCGTTTGTCAATTAGGTTTAGGGTTTCTTCTTTCCAAGGGAATGTTCTCTTTAATGAAATAATCTTGGTTTGAAATCTGCATTCATCATATTAACAACATTTCCACATACACATATATTTGTTAGCATTAATATCTAGATAACCACAATATAAACATAATCACAAAGCAAAAGTGAAGGCATATGAGGAGTGGCATGGATAGATCCACCCGAAGCTATCCATCTAAGCCCAAGAGCACAAGCACCCGACCAAGACTACCCACCTCTTGGCCCCAAGCAGCGGGAACGTCCGACCAAGACTATTTCACCCTCAGAGTGGTGTGCTTAGTGGAAAGACTTGTACCTGATTTCTCTACCCACGTCATCACCTCAGAAGACACTTAACTTGTTGGGGGCAGTCGAGGGAGTCTCTAAGTGGTCTAGGCCTACCACCCCAACATGGCCTTGGCGGATGCTTAAGTGGGACCCCAACCCCTCCATGGCCCACCCATGCCTTGGGACTGGGCAGACTATGAGTGGAATTTCCACCCCTCCAGGGCCCATCCTTGCCTTGGGTTCCAGGGGCGGACTTGAGTGGGGTTTTTAGGCACCACTTCCCTCACACCCTACCTCCCAATAAGTTTGCAAACACTCATGAAGACAATCTTTAAACAATTGAATACATTTGCATTTATCTTTAATCATTTTAAGTCACTGTAAAGATCATGGCCTAGAACAATGATAATCATGATACGCTAAAGGAACCATAGTCGATTCATAAAACAATTATAATCATGATAATGCCAATAATCAGATAGCAACATCTATTATGCATATGCAATTCTAAATTAATGAGAAGCAATATATATCTGCCTATAGATGGTCCTATCCATACTTTTCTTATTGCTGCAATGTGAATAGCATCAAGCTTATCTATTTGTTAAAAGGACAATGCTTTTGATTAATCTGTTAATCAGAAATTGGCCATCTCAAAGGTGCAGCGAAATTAATGACTACACTATGCTTGATTTTACCTAAGATTTGCACTCTGTTTCAGATATATCAGGTAGAAACAAGCAATGAATTATACACAGCACAGAGGTTATGGGGAACACTCTATTGGACGTTTAAAAGGCAAGATCTCAAGTTCTTCATCAGATATTAAAGCATCATATAGCTGGTTTATTATTTTATTCTAATATTTGAATATGCTGGATATTAGAGCCAAGTGAATACATCACCTGATTCGCTGGATCTTCTACGTTTTCCTGCCTCTTATTCGTCCTTCATGTGTTACTTTCTTCTTCCCATGACCGGGCCTCCCACCTCCCATTTCTATGTTATGGACCATCGTACCCTTTTTATTTAATCACGTCTTTTGTAACGGAGGTGCCCCTTGGGAAATAATTCGATGTCTTTAGTTTTGAGTTCATTCAACTAACAAATATTAATATTTAATTTTTGGCTTATCGGGAGCTGCCTTCTATCCTCACCAGCGTCAAACTATGTCCTAAACCTGGGGCAGATTTGTATGAGGAGTGTCAGTGCTTAGTGGAAAATAGTATCGATGTTAAAAGTCGTTTCCTCTAATATTTCTGGTGTAATATTTGGTATGTTGGTGAGTTTCGATTCTTGAAGGAAGCCCCACATCCTTGTCAGTAATCATATTGGATTGGCTGTCAACGACCCCTTATTTCTTCCATCTCCCAGCAAGAAAAAAATGAGACAAGCTTTATATTCTCTTCCAACATAGAGGACATGTTAATGGAGGACTCATTGCAAGAATTAGAAGCCGTGTGATCTCAGGTTACTTCCCAATGCTTCATGTTCCCCATTTGCTGAGCACCAAGAAAGAATGCAAAGATAAGAGGAAGCCCATAATGGTGACGTGGAGATTCTGAGAGCAAGTTCATAAGCCAAAAGGAAATCGTGGTAAGTCAAGTCAATAAGGAGACAAATATCATTTGCAAGGTCGCTGTATAGAAACCCCAATGGTCTCGATAACCCATCATTTATTATATGCGGTGATGTGATTATTATTCAATGTTTCCTATTAACTATTCTTATTTTCATGAGTTTCTTTATTATTTTTATTATTATAATATTAGTTGTTCTATATATATAATTATAATTATAAAAATGGAAGTTACTTATATTTATAATGGCATTTAAATTGTCAATATTATGATTATGATAATTATAGTAATAACCATAGTTGTCGCGAGACTAGTACTGGTACTGGTACCAGTGCCGGTACGGCATTTTTTTGAAAATAGGAGACAGGGGGTACTTGGAGATGCCATTTTTGTTTTTAATATTAAAAATTAAAAATTTATAATATATTGAAAATCTGAAAGTATAATGACATTGAACTTTCAAAACAATAGTAGTAGTAAAGTTTAAGAATGAACATTAACTTTAAAATTTAAATACACAAAATGTCAAAATTCAAATCTAAATGTCATTGTCACATTGTGTCAAAGAGCCAAAGAGTTCATACTTCAAATTCCAAAAATATAATCATAGTTTTAAGTTTTTAACTTCTAAGTTCACATTTGACATTACATATTTGATTACATATTGATATTGAAATCAGAAATATTGATAGTTCGATTGGCTGATATGCAAACAAAAAACAAAAATCAGAAATCTATCTGATATCTCATATCATCTACACCACATCAATATCATCCATGTCAAAGTCCTCAGTTATGAGGCTCTCCAAATGCTCATCACTCTCTAACTCAGGTTCCTCTGCTGGTAGTAGAATGGGGGTAAATCACTAAGGCCATCTGGTTCAACCACTTCATCCACTATGGCTGCAACATCTTCATCAGGTGAAATTTGGTCCCATTTTGCTGAAGGACCCTCATTGTATGTAGGATCTACACGAGAGAGAAGGTGAAGTGAGCTATGAATGTACACCAGGTTCTCTGCTTTCTTTGACCCCAATCGGTTCCTCTTTAGTGAATGAATAAAACCATAAGTACTCCAATTTCTCACACAAGATGAAGAGCTAGCTACATGTGAGAGTAATCTTATAGCAAATGATTGCAATTCAGGTGTTTCACCTCCATGGTTCCACCACCACTCTATAGGGTCTTTTTGTGCTCGCATATCATATAAAGCTTCCACGAAAGAAAAGTCACCATGCCCACATGAAAAAAACTTATTCCATTGACTCCTCGTAACTGATGCTTCCTCACCTCGGCCATATATCTTTTTTATTGCAGCCCAAAACCCCTTCATTACCTCTCTATCCTCATATGGAGCCCTCTTATTGGTCTCTTGTATATTATGCCATTTAGGATTTAAGGCATAGGCAACACAATGAAGGGGTGTGTTAAGTTTGTTCCATATTCTATGTAACTTTTCTTCTATCAAAGGATATAGTGAAGGATCTTTTGCATCTGTTATGTTCTTAATTCTTTCACACATGGAATCTATTTCTTCATAAATTTCCCCCAAACATGGTTTGTCTGAATCTGCAAATTTGATCACCTCACATATGGGCTGAATAAAGTCCACAACAAATCTAACATCAGCCCAAAAACGGTCATCAAGTATCATACCTCTCACCTCAACTGCATCATTTGATGTAGATTGCCTCCAAGCTGCCCATGCATCACTAACAATCGTGGAACACAAAGCACCTTTCACTTCACAAAGACAGTGAAGAAGAATAAAATAAGAAGCAAACCTTGAATCAGCTGGTTTGAGAAGCTCCACCTTGGCAAATTTTCGATAAATAGCTTGTGTTTGGTGATGGTTGCATATAAACATTTGAATTTTTCTGCCCTTTTCTATGAGAGCTGAAACCCACTCAAACTTGTCAATATCTTTGAGTGCATTATCCAACGAATGCACACAACATGGTGTCCAAAATATATGCTTGTATTTCTTTTGCACCAACATGCCTGCTGCTTTACAAACAGGGGCAGCATCTGTAACAATTTGGACTACATGTGATGTCCCTACCTCCTCAATGTCGTCACATAGCTGGTTAAAAAGATACTCTGCATTTTTTTCTTGCCTCGAACAATCTAATGCCTTCAAAAAATAAGGCCCTTTGCTGCATGTTACCATGATATTAAGTAGTGGACGGTTTCTAGTATCCGTCCACCCATCCATCACAATGTTGCATCCTTCTGAAGCCCACACTCTTTTCAATGGTGCAGTTTGTTGCTCTAATCGAATTTTTTCTTTATCAACTAGAGTAGTGCGAAGCTTTTCATACATAGGTGGTCTATATCCAACTAATGCATTGCTGATTGCTTGGACCATCTCTGTATAGAAAGGTGATCAAGCAACATTAAACGGTATTCCATTGCCATAAAAAAAGCGTGCAACTGCTACATCAACTGCTTCTCGACCTTGCACATTAAATAATCTGCCAATGGAGTTTGAGCTACCAAAGTGTGGCCTCTTGTGAGACTAAGAACTTTCTCCTGCTACATCTTTTGAAGAGACATCCACCTCTACCTCTCTAATTTGAGTTTGATTTGCAGCAGTTGCCCCTGTTACCCCTATTGTTGAAGCGTGAGAGCTCATATTAGAAACTTTACAATCAGCCCTTTCTTGATCCCTCACAGCCTCGTATCAATCCACCTCATTTATACAAGGATCAACACCTTTTCCAGGTATGTGAAGGAAATGAGCCCTCACCCTCGTGTAAGTACCTTGCCATGACATTGGGCATATTTTACATGAGATCGTGGATTTTCCACCTGTACCCTTTGGCCCCTTAACACGATCAACATACTTCCACAACGGATACAAGCCGGCTTGTTTGTTTCCCCCACTCGACATTCTTGATTCGATGATTCAAATAATCAAATTCTACACACAAAAAAAAACAAAAAGACATTATGATTAGAAATGGTTGTAGCTAAAGTTATGAAAAATAAAAAACTAAAAGGAAACAAAAAATAATAAATTTAAAAAACAATGAAAAATTGAAATGGCTGTAGGCTGTAGCTAAAGTTATGAAAATCAGAAAAAGGAAACAGAAAAAATTTAAAAACATGTCTTTGAGGAAATTATTTAAATGAATCATAATTGCACAATGCAGTATGCACACAGCATGAGCAGTAGCACACTCTCTTCAAATTTCGAGGAGAACCTCCTTGCGATTTAAAGTTTAAACTCACCTAAACCTAAGCTAAACTGTAAATGTGTTAAATTTTTTTATGGTTTTGAAATCTTTATTTTCAATCCAGTATTAAATTATTAATTTATAGTTTATACTTTTATAGTGCAAGCCTATTTTTCAGATTGTTTGAAAATCGCGGAATATCACAGTGCAAGCCTATTTTTCAGATTGTTTTATTTAGCATCGCTGCATTATTGATTCACAACAATCTCCGCAAGGGCATTGCCCCTGTTTAAAATCGCGGAATAGATATTCCACGATTTTAAACAGGGGCAATGCCCTTGCGGAGATTGTCGGGATAAGCACGGGAGTGAAAATTTCAAAAACAGAAAATGGAAAACCAAATAATAAATTTTAAATAATACTTACCAATGTCATCGCCCTCTCCAGTCACCTCCAGTTGCCTCTCAGTCACGTGCTACATGACGGGAGGCAGTTTTAAAAATACGTTTGAGTTGTTTTCTTTTATGTTTTTGCCTTTACACGCGGGAGGCGCGATTTTTTGACCCGGAGACGTAGGAGACGGCGGGAGACGTTTGAAAAGTTTTTGAGCTCCAAATGAAGTCTCTGGGTACCGGTGCGGTGTCGGAGACGCGTCTCCGTCTCCGAGATGCGTCTCAGAGGGGGGGAGACGTGTCTCCCGGCAACTATGGTAATAACGCTACATTGTTAATTTGTATTGTCAATATATATTATTTATTTATTATAATGATTATAATATCTAGTATTTGTATCTCGGTAATTGCAATATTATGTTTAATATTTGTATCTTATACTTGACTATTATAATTATAATATTATCGGTGATAATTATAATTATAATGATATTTAAATTCCTTTATATTTATATTTTAATATTGATTTTGTGTTCCCATACTTTGTATTTGGTGTTACAGTTTTGGGGACATGACAAATATTTCCCACAGGAAGAATTATCATGTACATGTCTTTCACTATTTTGTAAGTTGCCATGAAGAGTTTATGAGGTCAATTAATTTCACAATACATCAAGCCTCACTGAAAGACTACAGGTTAGCTAGCATCAATGCAAGCAAATAGTATCACTATTTAAACTTGAGTTGTCAGCTAGTCAAGATATTCTTCTATGTAACTGAATACTGAATATTATTCAATTAATGGGAATATGGCAATTTCAAAAAACTTGCTGTGAGGTAATATTAATCACTTTGTTGTTCCTTTTAATTTGTCTCATTTGCATAAACAATTTATGGGTCTAATGATTTAAACAAATTACCCTGTCTGTCTACCTCCTACATAGGATATATATAAAGCAACGAAATAAGTTTAACTTTCCAACATAGCATATAATGGTGGAGAAGAATGGAAGAAAAGCACTAAACAGATTGCAGTATTGACAGTCAATGATGGTTGAAAAACAAAAGGAAAAATACCATACAAAAAATAAAAATACAAACTGCAGACAGATTGCATAGTTAACGTGCATGTTTTGCAAGGTATTTACATAACAGTATTTACATGAAAAATGGCCTCTGCGCATAAGTATGTGATTAAAACACTAGCATAAATGTGTATAATAAAGACGTGGGGGTATTTCACTTGCCATCTATACATACCAAGCTTTTGGGCATCACCAAACCATTTGCTCAGGAGATTAGCAATCCGAACATTGATAAAAACTGCTCCAGATTCTTTTGCTATTGCTTTTGCAAGCAATGTTTTCCCAGTTCCGGGAGGGCCATATAATAATACTCCTTTTTGAGGTCCTAAGAGCTTTCCATGTGCAAATAAATTAGGCCTTTGTAATGGAAGAATAACCAGTTCATGCAGTGCTTGTTTAACTCCATCAAGCCCCCCAATTGAGTCAAAGGAAACATCAATATCATCTGGATTGATGACATCACAAGCAATTACATCCTGCATTACCAAGGATAGAAAAATCAAATACATGACTGAACTAAACAATAATGAGACCAAAAACAATAATTCCCATAAATATCAAAAAAGCAATCAAACAAGATGCTTAGATACAGGCCATAAGTACAAATTACTTTGTTATTATTATCACAATTCAGTCACTATTTAGCTGAAAGAAAAGCATGCCATCTATTGACTTCCATACTTAGTCCATGTCCAGCACTTGCAAATTAGATTATTCATAAATCATGTGACTACCCAGTAAGTATAGTTAGATTGTGTACATAATATAAAATACACACTCTGGGACAGATCTATTTCTGACCATAACATATAAACAATTATCCCAAGTTCCACAGAAGCATATCAATTTCTATAACTTGTATAAAAATCTGTTTTCCTAGTTAAGCATTGGAGAAGAAATGTGCCAATATTATCTAATAATAAGAATGATGTACAAGTAGAAATATACTAAAGGCTGACAGTATTTATGCAAACAAAGTGAAACTAGCAATGCTCCAGCTGTAATAATGTCAAAACTGATGAATAACTTGCACATATTTTCATCAGCAACTCTTAGTAAGACTTTACCACCAGAATAAAACAATCTAAGACTAAAAATTTGCAAAAATACCCTAACTTAACACATTAATGGTCACTGACGGTTAGCTATGAGTTTAATTATTAATATCTCTATTAGGATTAAGGCATCATTTACCTTGCAATCCTATGTGTGTTTTATGTATCTCCAACATTCTTGGAGAGTGTCCTTGGACACCTAAGGTGTAATTGGAAAATATTTTGTAATTAAGATTCCCTGAGAATCTTGGCTTCAATTGTCATATACATTCATGAAGGAGGTGGAGCACAATAGTGGCAGTCACAGTTGACTTTGGACTCACTAAATGCACTTTCCCAATTCTAGTCGCTAGGATTGAGGAGTGGAGAATCTTCTATGACGGACAGGCACCACATGAGTTGCCCACTCCAAAATAGAGCACTATGCTTGAGGTTGTGAGCCATCGAGAGTTATAAAAGCAAAGATGCTTTTGCAGTTACTTTTACTATTCTAGGGGCAACTGATTGTGCCCATATGATGTCCATGTGAAATCATTTATCAATTTACTATTCTTAGAAAATGCTCTCCAAGGAGGGTGTGGAGTTTTTGCATGATACCATGGTTTTGGTATCCATTGTTTTAATAAACCATTTAAGATTTTGTCCTCTCTTTGTGCCCATATATTGAGGATATAACATAGTGATTTTGCAAGATTGTTTTATAGGTAAATCGGTGTTGCCTAAATGTTGTCAAAGTGACAAGAGTGTTAATGTGTTGGATGTATCTCATTCTTGAAAATTAATACATACTTGTCCCCTTTCTCTCGTGGATTTTTTTCCGAAAGGGTTTCTCCATATAAATCATGTGTTGATATGGTTTGTTGATTTTACTCTTTTGCTAATTTTATGCAATCACTTAAACATCATACAATAATCCTTAGATAAAGAAATTTATTTCAAATTTGCATACACTTGTAAGAGATTTCATTGCAGTAGTTTCACCTTGTTTCTCAACATTTGGTATCAAAGCTAAAAGTTATAGAGAGAGAGGGATGGCTTTCTATTAAATGTTGAAAGTTTTTTGGCTGCAGTGGGAGCTTTTGCATAGTGTTATTTTGCAAACTTGAGGAAAGGATTGAAGACCATGGCTTCTACTTCCTATATGTATATTGAGAAATCCAATGGTACTAGTTACAAGATGTGGAAGTTGAAAATAAAAGATCTATTTGAAGAAAAAGATTAGTGGTTGCCTATTTCACAAGAAAAGATATCATCTGATACATGTAATGAAGATTGCTGGAAATTAGACAAGAAGGCATGAGGAACCATTATCTTGTGTCTTGCAGATTCTGTCCTCTTGAATGCTTTTTAGGAGACCACCGCATTCAAGTTGTGGAAAAGGATAATGTTATCTATCAAACCAAAAGTTTTACTAACAAGTAATATCTCAAAAGATAGTTGTATTCATTAAAAATAAAAGATGGTGATTCTATTGCAAACCATTTAAATGCATTTAATTTGATTTTAAACCAGCTTGCTTCTATAAATGTTAAGTTGTTAGAAGAGGATAAATGCATCTTATCATTTTTCTCTTTACTTGATACTTGGGAAAATCTAATTGTTTCCATTAGTGGTAGTGGTGAAAAGTTAAAAATGGATAATCTTATTACTATGCAATTTTCAGAAGAGATGAAAAGGAAATCCATGAACGAGGGCTCGAAAGATGCTTTGCATGTACAAGGAAGGTCTCAAATGGACAAGAAGAAAGATCAAAATCTAAAGAACATTCTAAACCCTAACAAAGAGTAAAGTAAAATGTTGAAACTATAGAAAGAGAGTACATGTGAAGAAAGAAATCAAAAACAAGAAAAAGAGTTCACATTCCTCCACAAAAAGTCTTCTAATGATGGTGACAATGATGCTTTATTTATTTCTGCTCACTATAAGTGTTGATGCTTGGCTTACTGATTCAAGTTGCTCCTAGCAATTGACTCTTTATAAGGAGTGGTTTTCTACATATATAACTTATGATAGAGGAGAGAATTTGGTTAGAGACAACTTTACCAACTAGATTGTTGGTAAAGGAAAGGTACAGTTTTGTTCAAGTGATGGAAGAATTAAAACCCTTGATCATGTTTTGCACATTCCAAGACTTGCTAGAAATTTACTTTTTATATCCAAGTTTCGTTATAGGCTGGTAAGAGGGGACTCAGCAGTTGCTAAAGGATCTCAAATTGGGACCTTGCTTAGGCTGAATGCCTCCACATTTTGTAATTCTGCCAATGTAATCGACACTGAGAATGCATGTAAATTGTGGCACCAATATTTGGATCACATGAGTGAAAAAGGTCTTAAAACCATTGTTAATAAAAAAATTGGTTGATAGTTATTCTGATTATTCTGTTGGCAAAAATGTTTTTTTTTTTTTAAATGTATGTTTGGAAAACAAAATAGATCTTCATTTCCTATTGGAAGTAATAGAGCTAAGAGATTGTTAGAAATCAACCATTTGGATGTGTTTAGTCCAATGGATGTGAATTCTATAGGTAAGTCTCATTATTATTTTATATTCATTAATGATGTTACTAGATACACCTAGATTTATTTTATGCATTCAAAATTTGAAGTTTTCAATAAGTTTAAGAAATTTAAAGCCTTAGTTGAAAAGCAAACAAATTATAAAATATAGGTGTTGAGATCTTACAATGGTGTTGAAGCTTGTTCCAGGGAATTTGATGAATTATGTAAGCATGTAGGTATTGTTTGACAAAAGACTACAGCTTACACTCTCCAAAAAAATGAGGTGGTAACAAGAATAAACCAAAACTTAATAGGAAAAGCTAGAAGCATGCTAAGTGATACACAACTAGATCAATGCTTTTGGGCAAAGGCTATAAGTACTGTTTGTTATTTGATTAATCGATAACCTTGTTTAGCTCATATTAATAAAACTTATAATGAAGTGCCTCAAGAAGAGCAATCTAAATTAGATCCAATAGCTCAAAAATGGATCTTTACTAGTTACGATAAGAATGTTAAAGGTTATAAGCTTTGGAATCCTCTAACCCAAAAAATTATTTTTTCTAGAGATGTGGTTTTCAAGGAGTTTAGAGCTTATTCAAGTGATGAACAATCAAAAAAAAAGAACAAATGCAGTGCACTTCAAAACAAGAATAGAAAACGGGAAGATGCACATGTAGAAAAACAATTAGATGGATCAATGGATGGAGAAGAAGAAAGTTTAGTTAAAGTTGAGCAAAAAGAGCACACAAAAGAACAGCTAGAACCCATTACACCTACCTTGAAGAGATCCACAAGAAAACAGAATCTGATTGATAGGTATAGCCCACCAAATTTATGTTGTATATTTGTTCTGTTGAGTACTGATAACGAACCTAGATCTTTTAGGGAGGCTCTCTCTTTGGAGGATAGTGATTCTTGGATGCAAACCATGAAGAGGAGATGATAGCCTTGGACAGTTGTGAAACCTGGATTCTTATTAATTTGTGTTGAAATATGATAGCTTTGGTCAGGATATAAAATCGATGATCACTTGTATATCTGATCGAAACTACTATTCCAAGTATATTATCGATCTGCATTTAGAGGTTATTACTTGCAGATTAATGGTTTTTCATGTTTCATATAGGATCCCGATCAAGCATCATTATCGGTGATCATTTCCAGATTGGATATTATTTATCTGTGCAAGATAAATACAGATCGAACTTAGTAAGCATTTATGTTTATTAACAAACCCCGATTAAAGATCGGGTGTTTAGTTAAGGTGAAAAGGCACATCCCATGAACGGACATGCCTCCACTTTGTGGAGACATGTCCACTCATGGGACTTGTCTCCCTCTTATATATTTAAAACAGATCCGATCCACAAGTGAAGATATCGAAATCAATAAATGTTCTGCTCTTGTGGATCGAATATCATTAAGGAAAATTCACACATGTGAATTCATGATCAGTATCTTCAATATCGATTTGGCATCAACTTCAGATTTATCAAGTTCAAGATTCAAATTATCTGTAAGAAAATACAGTAATTCTGAGAACTATAATCTGAAAGAAATTTAATCATTTTCAACAATTTAGCTAAGGGAAGAAAACCCATTGAATGCAAGTGGGTGTGCAAAAAAATTTAGTGCAGACAATAAATTGGAGCAGTACAAGGCCAAGGGCTACACCCAAAGAGAGGGAATTGATTTGGGAACATTTTCAATTTTTTTGCTAATTTATCTTCTATTAGATGCATTTTATCTATTACTACAACTTGTGATTTTGAGATTGCGCAAAAGGATGCTATAACTATTTTCTTGCATGGTGATCTTGAGAGGAGATTTACACGTGATTGCCTGATGATTTTGTTGTAAAAGGAAAGGAACATTTGGTTTGCAAGTTGAAATGGTCATTGTATGGTATAAAAAATTGACCTGAGATGTCGTACTAGAAGTATGATGCCTTTGTATTGAGTTTGGGTTTTGTTAGGAGTGAGGAAGACCATTGTGTTTATGTTAAGAATTATTGAAGATCAAATTCTAATCATTTTGTATGTGAATGATATGTTGTTTATTGGTAACAAAAAGGTGATGATCAAGGAGCTCAAAACTCAACTTTTTGGCACATTTGAAGTGGACATGGGGACTACAAAGTATATTCTTGGCATGGAGATCAACAAGTATTGGGTACACAAAAATATTTGGTTGAGTTAAAGTACATATGTGGATACTATTTTGCGACAATTTAGTATGCATGGTTGTAAACTAATGAGTATTCCATTTCTTGTTGGTACTAACCCTATTTTACACTATGTCCTACATCTAATGATGATTTTGATGAGATGTCTAACATGTGTTATGCTAGTATTGTTGGTAGTTTGATTTATGCAATGGTTTGCACTAAACAAGATATTGCCCAAGAAGTGAGAGTTTTGAACAGGTTTATGTCTAACCCCAATAGAGAGCATTAGACCTTCATTTAAAAGGTATTTAAATATTTTTGTGGAATTTCTGATTATTGTTTGTGTTATCATGGTACCAATGATGCGGACAAGTCATTGGTCATACAAATATTTGTTAATGTAAATTGTGCAAGTGACTTAGATAGTCAAAGGTCCACTAGTGGCTATGCATTTTGCCTAATTGGAGGTGCAATGAGTCGGATGAGTAAAAAGAAGCCTAGAGTTGTTTTATCTACCACACAAGCAATGGTTGCTACAACTGTCTCTAAGGAGGCAGTTTGATTACAAAGACTCAATATACGTGTTGGTTTTTATTGCAAGATTGTTAGAATCAAATGTGACAATTAGAGTGCTATTTGTTTGGCCAAGAATCCCATGTATCATGCTTTAACCAAACATGATGTTCAATATCACTTTGTATGAAAAATGGTTGAGAATGATAAGGTCTTCTTAGAAGGTTGACACTCTAGATAATGTTGCAAATTCACTTCCAACGCCAATAACCATGGATAAGTTCTCTTGGTACAAAAAGGCCATGGGCCTTAATTCTTGTACTTAATTGTATTTATTTATCATATGGATGTATTTACAATGTATAATATCAAATGGGAGAATGTTAAGATTAAGGTACCATTTACCTTCCAATCCAATGTATAGTTTAAAAATTTAAATATCTCCAACACTCTTGGAAAGTGTCCATGGATGCCTAAGATGTAATTGGAAAATATTTTGTAATTAAGATTCCTCAAAGATTTTAGCATTAGTTGTTATATGTATTCCTAAAGGAGGTGGAGCACCATGGTGGGGGTTACAATTGACATTGGACTTGCTAAATGCACTTTCCCAATTCTAGGCGTTGGAGTTGAAGAGTGGAGAATCTTGTATTACGGATGGGACCTGTTGGTGTGTGTTTTGAATACGCCACCAAACACAAAATAAAATGCCCAAGGACACTTTATCCTCTCTTGAAAAGTGATTGCAAATACTAAGAAGATTGTGCAATAACTCTAATGTTTCTTTGGTCAGGTCATGACATGTGGATAAGGCTAGTGGGCGTTGTGATTTGCTGATAATCACAAGGGGACTTACGTTATAATTTGTTTGCAAGTTTAGGACTTGGACAGTTTTATCATTGAAGGCTCTTTCCGATGGGTATTTTAGATTTTCCAAAAAAAAAGGGGGGACAAAAAGATAAGGGTTTAGAAGTCTAAGCTATACCTAAGAACTCAAGAGACGACAATAACTAGATAAAATGGGGTAACCACACTTTGTTTCGCCTCCTTCGGACAACTACGCAAAGCGGGTGCAATCTTCAATGGAGGTGATAATGATTTTCATGTTTGAATCAACAATTAACACAAACAGAAGTTAAGCATCCACAACTTAATAGCTCAGGCTAACTTTACACATTGAATGCAAATCATCCATTCAACAAAAGTATGAGCTTAATTTCATCCACCACTGCTATCAAATCTATCATCCACTAACAAACATAGAAATGAAATACTAATCTAACTCTACTCTAAGTGTTGAAAGAGAAGATGTAGACCTTGCACACTATTTGAAAACAAAAGTTGTTCTAAACAAATCATGTATTAGAGCTTTTATAAATGGAAATAGTTTTGTCACAACAATCTCATACAACTCACTTCACATATTACAAATGAGTGTATGCAAGTTTATATAGAGTTCCAAAAAATGAATGAATGGCTCAAATTTAAAATGAGCCGACGGCCAAGATTAAAACAAGTAAACCCTAATTAGGGTTTCCCAAAATAACATGAGTGAACTGAGAGTTGACAAGATGAGTTGGCGCCTGGAGCTACTTTCAAGGAATTCCATCCCTATCCTCCCGCGTTGTCATGTGCTCGATGAATCTGGACACGATTAAGGCAACTTCTTCCATAGTGACCTGCGGAAGCATTCCAATCCTAAACTTCAATCCATCCATACTCTCGACGCATCTAACAAAGATGTCTTCCCATTCTGAATCAGACTTCACGAAAGATTCCCGGATATCAAGGAAATTCGCCATTTTAGCCCAGTTTTGCTTTAGGATAGGCCCAGTGATGGAAAAGAATTTTGCTCGCACCTTCTTCTTCAAAGCCTCCAACTGCAAGTCGTTCTCCCGAATAATCTCCCTGCCAAGATGTCAGCCACCATATTGAGGATCTTGGTATGGACTGCTCTAATCTGCTCTTCTACCTTAAGCCCATCAGCCTTTACTCTTTCCAAGACTTCACCTCGTGCTGTTAGTGCCCAATACCAAGTATGGAAGTCATAAGCTGCACCCGCTGCAATGACGCCTCCATCTATCAGCTCTTGCTTTGGAATCCCTTTCAGAATCCTAAGGCAAGGAATTATCCTTTCCTGTACATCCGAAAGGCCATCCCACATTTCTGCCAAGACTGCCAGTCTAGAGAGTAAAGAAGTGGCTTGACCATAAACCAAGGTCAACCTCTCCATGAACGTGTCACCTTATGTGCCCTTGACTGCTATCCACTCCTTAGCCCCCCTAGCTATGATCCTGTCTTCTTCTATATCTTTTGCCGCCTCCTGTGAAGAGTTTGGGAGAAGAGGAGTTGTCGTGTTATCCTAGTCGAGTGGCTTGATCAGATGTTGGATATACTCCTTCAAGCGCTCAATCTCTAGTTGGCACTCTTTCCTCTTTGCCACCTCTTTCGCCAACCTTAACTTGATAGTGGACACAGAATAGTCCAAATCTTCAATTTCCTGGCCCTTCGTGGTTGGACCCAAGTCAATGGTGGTGACAACGTACTCATGTGGGTTTATGTCTTGCTATGGCTTGTCCACTGTAGGTACCGCAATCTGCACAGTTCGGTTGCCATCCTCATCCCTTTGTATGGTCGAGAACTTCTTGGCTGGCTTCCTGACTGAAGTTTGTGTTAGTCTGGCCAAGAAGTCTGCCGCATCATCCTCTTCCTGCTCTTCCACTAGCACTTGCATTTTCATCCTTTCCTTCAACCAGTCTGGGATTGTTTGTTGTTACACGCCATCTTCTTCCAGCATGCCTTCTCCGTCGGGAACGTCCAAAATTCCTCTTAGGGCTGAAATCATTCCCTCCTGAAAGTCATCATTTTGGGCACCTACATTGTCATCATCAGACCCCAATATCTCTATACCCGTGGGAGATGGTGGTTCATCCTCGTGCGGCTGAGGCTCCATATTGTCTTCCGGAATCGGAGAAGGATCCCTAATGTCAGCCAATGAAGCATCAACAGTAGCCAAGATCTCCTCAATATTTTTAGATGCGGCGAAACGTGAACTCTACCCTTGTCTAATTCTGAGCCGGCTCTTTGCCTACAGATATCTCCTTCCTTTTCCTGGAAGTAGTGGCCTCTACCATGTCAACACCCTGAGACGCCTCCGCATTAGAAGAATAGGACTCCATTTTGCTCAACATATCATAAGTTAGCGTCACCTTCATCCGCCTGAGCTCCTGGATCTGTTGGTCAACCCACCATTGGGTGTATTTGACAACCGGTCTCATCAGCGTGTTCAAGTCAGCATGTTCAAGTTCTGACCATCTGACCGCAGGCAATGGCAAGCTCTCGTCAAGGTGCGGCTGTACTTGATGTCCATCTTCTTCCAACTGATTCGGCACTCGACAAAGCTCAATCACCCTGATCAGGCTAACAGGGAACCTTGACCACATCCTCTGTCTAACCTCAAACTCATCTGCGGCATCTGCCCAGAAGTCTTCTAATTCGACCCTATGCCTATATCTTCTTCCATCCACAGCTTTGATGTGATGATGTGGGTCAAAGTGATCCCTAGATGGATAAGTAGCAAAGGGGTAATGTTGTATCTCGAGCCTGGCGCTCTCAGCTGCCTGTGTCGACGAGCATGTCTCTAGCATGTTCCCTATAAAGAAGAGAAAGGTGACTGCCGCCTTTTGCTTCGCCCTCTGGAGGTTCTGATATTCCTCCAACTGTCGCAGCACTTCAAGCAAGACCATCTTGTTTGTGGGAAAGATAGGCAATCGGTACGGATTCCCAGTGAATCCCTGGATCCTGATATGTGTACCTCGGATACTGGATGAACCATGATCCGTATTTTCCTATCAAACTTTTGGCTTCATGAGTCAGCCGTTGGTGTGTCCCTCCCTGAAGTATCCTCGTAATGTACATGAGGAAGGCATCGTGGGCTCGCCTGAAGTGGGACTTCTCGATCAACTACAACTATGGGTAGCAGTCGTAAGCCTTTAGCTCATTTTCGCCGTTGTCGCCCATGCCTTTGCAGATCAAGACTGCATACCTGTACGTCCTTGCCAACATGTAGGTGACATAGGAACTCATATAAAAAGTCTTGGTCTTCTCCAGGTTAACCAACTGCTCATGGAGACTGTTGCTTATCATGCGTGACCAGTTGAACATTTTGACCCCTTCTGTGATATCCTCAATAAAATAATACATCCAGGTCTCGAAGGGTGCTCCCAAAGGGTTGCCAACTATTTAGTTTAGTAGGATAATAATATCCCCATAATCTTCCTTGAAGTCTATGCGCAATAGCTTCTTCGGCATCTTTTTGGCTGACACTCTTGGCTTGTCCAGCCATGACTTATTGATGTTGGTAGCACAAAGGTCCAACTTTTCATCATATAGTCTCCTTGCATCCTCCTTGGTTTTGTAGACGGTCTTGGGATAGGTAGGGATGCCAAAAGCCTCCTGTATGGCAAACTCTCCCAGATGAGCCAGTATTCTTCCATCAGGTGCAACAATCCGCCTTTCCTCAACGTCATAGTGGAGGGCGCACTCTACCATCAGCTCAGCACACTCAGTTGCAGGCGGGAATCCGACAGCTTGAACAATCCCGCTCCTCATCATTCTTCTGGCAATACGTGTCGGCAAGAACCCGTCATGCCTGTACATCCTTTGCTTGAATTCTTTGAGGTCTATGTGCCCAAGGTTGGTATTAGTAATATTTTCCATTTTGATTTTATCTTGGACTCTAGCTGCGATCCTTTGCTAGCGAACTTCATGAGCGCTTGTCTGGACGGCTCTCCTTGGTTGGTCATCCACCTGCAAGTATAAAATACTTAACATTAATACGAGACCTTTAAACTCTAGTTATTTCGAAGTGTTTATAATTTATTTGATAAAATCGCACTTTCAAGTTGTTTAAAGTAAAATTTCTGTCAAAAAGCAAGCTGAAAGTAAATAAATTCCTCAAGCATTGAATAAATCTAGTGTCGGAATGAATGTAGAAGGTAGAAAGGAGTAGAAAAATGTTGTCAATGAATTTCCAAACCCCCGAGATTATCCTCCGGCTGCGAATGAAATGAAATTTCTGAAAATGTGACAGAGAAAGTGCGCCAATCTGCTAAGAAGTGCGACTTTCAGCAAGGAAACAACTTATTTCTTTCCAAAAAATCACGTACTCCGATATGAAATCACCCCTTCCACTCACGAAGCAACGTTATTCTAACTATCCTTTCCTTCAAAAACTTATTCTCTGCAGATTCGAGAGAGATAGCTTCTTCTCAATCGAAATTATGAAAAATGAGTTGCTGAAACTCATTTTATGGCTGAGAAGTGCGATTTTCTCAAGGAATTGCTTTCTTTTTCTTGAGTTTCTTCCAATTTTAGAAACGTTTTCTCTTCTCTGATTAGCAAGTTTCTAATTTTTTTCGCACTCGTTGAGGCAAGTTTCTAATTTTTTTTTTCATGGCGCCACCTCTGCCTGAAATCTTTAGCTTTCTTTAAAAATTTGCCTAAGTGTTGGAGAAACATCAAAAGATATTAAATTAATCATCAAAATTAATTTTCCAACATGTTGAATCCTCGAATCATGGCAAATTTAATTTTACCCAAGGCAAAAAAATTTAATCTTCCAAGTAATCTCCAGATTTCAAATTTTTAATTAAAATTCCCTAAGTGTTGGGAAATAATTAAAAATATTAAAATATTTAAAATTCCAACCCGTTTAAGGTTGATACATGGCTAAATTCATTTGTCTGTGGCCAAATATTTCATTTTCCAAATGTCTGCCTAGCCAAAATGTGCTTAATAACTCATCTGCCAATTTTCAACTCTCTGGGCGGACTTCTGGCCTCTCTGGACGTTCATACTTAGCCAACAACTTCATTCTCTCTCTCTTTCTGGGTTGAGCAAACTTGGAGATTTTCTTGCCATTTTGCCATTTTTTATCTGTGCCTTGGGAATTTATTCAAGCTGAAAGGAATGGTCTTTGTTTTTGCCTTGCCTTACACTCTTTCTTCCTTGCCAAAGAATTTTATTCCGTTATGCCGAGGAGTGACTTTCGTGCTCGCTTAACCTCTTCTCTCTCTAGGCATTTCTCCATTTTTCATGCCTTAGAAAAATTTTACTTTCCTGAGTTGGGCGAATTTCTTCACATTTCCTTGCTAATGGCGTATTTTATCCTTGCCTTGTCCAAGGGCAGACTTGGCACTTGTTCATTCCACTTACCCTTCTGTCTATGGCGGACTTGGGCTTCTTCCTTCCATGGGCGCATTTTACATCTTCTTCTACCTTGGGCGGACTTCACCCCTTGTCTTGCCATTCACTTGGCTTGGGCGGACTTTAGAGTCTTGCTTCCATTGACTTTTAAGGGCATACTTTGACCTTGCTCAAGCCATGGGCGGACTTCACCCTTCCTTGTGCCATGGGCGGACTTGGCCTCTTCCCTTGCCATCCATCCTTCCTTGTGCTTAGGGAAAACTTCACCCTTCCTTGTGCCATGGGCAGACTTGGCCTTCTCTCTCGCCATCCATTTCTTCCTTCCTAGGGCGAACTTGACCCTTGGTCTTGTGCCATGGGCGAACTTGGCCTTCTCTCTCGCCATCCATTTCTTCCTTCCTAGGGCGGACTTGACCCTTGGTCTTGCCATTTCCTTCCAGGGCGGACTTCATGCTTCCTCAGGCCATGGGTGGATTTGGAGGCCTCTCATGCCATGGCAGACTTCAGCCTTGGCTCGCCATTGCCTGTCTTTGGCATGCCAAAGGCAAGGGCGGACTTCATGCTTGGCCTGCCATTTCTTCTCATGGGCGCACTTTGCCAGACTTAATCATTTTTGCAAACTTTTCACCATTCACCTTGATTTTCATGATGACTTCTAGAGGCGTATTGATTTCATGCTCAGTGGGATCCAAAAATAGAAACTTTCTAAAAATAGAAAAAGCAAAAAGCATCCCTAAAAAATAGGAACTTTGGAATGGCCTAAAAATGCCAAAAATCAAAAAAAAAGCAAAAAGCAAAAAAGCAGAATCCCTAAAAAATAGGAAGTGTCAGAAATGACCAAAAGCACAGGCGATCCTCGTCTTCCGGACCTTCCAAGCCCTTCCATGACGTTTAGGCACTCAAACGGGTTCAAACTCTTAACTTGGCCGGACTGACTTTGAAAACTTACTCAAATTTCAAACTCTAAACTAGCAACACAAAGGGCGAAACCAAAACTTGGGGGTCCCCATTTGCAATGAGGCGATGTGTGAAATAGGTCACAACAAGACCCACATGAGTGGCCAAACCAAAATGGAGCACCATGCTTGAGGATGTGAGCCATCAAGAGTTATGAAAGCAAAGATGTCTTTGCAATTACATTTACTATTTTGGAGGCCAATTGGTGATGTCCATGTTAAGTCATTTACTAGTTTACTATACTTGAAAGATGCTCTCCGAAATGTGGCCAATGGGGCTTTTCGATGATACCATGGATTTGATATCCATTGTTTTGGTAAACCATTTATGGTTTGTCCTCTCTGTGTACCTATATTGAGGATATGAAATAGTGGTTTCATAAGATTGTTTTCCAAGTACAAAGGTGCTATTGGAGTGCTATCAGAGTGAAGAGAGTGTTAGTGAGTTGGACTTGAAGACTAATAAATACTTGTTCTCTTTCTCCTATAGAATTTCTCTTCAATAGGGTTTTTCCACATAAATCCTATGTTGATATGGTTTGTTGATCTTATGCAATCACTTAAACATCATATGGTAATTCTCGGATAAAGAAGTTTATTTCAAATTTGCATATACTTGTAAAAGATTTTATTGCAATAGTTCCACCTTGTTCCTCAACAATCTCATTATCACTTATTGTCTATGAAACTTTCCTAGAGCTGTTAGTGATCATCTACCTGCCAAGACCTGCTTATGAGACACAATGCAAGTAAGAAATCCATAAGGAAAACTCCCTGCCTCTGACTGAGTATTAATAGTGTTTGTCATAGCTTTCATTAATTCTTTTGACATACTTCACATTAATTCATAATCATTTTTTAGTGTCCTTTTATTCCTCCCATTAAAAGGACCATTTCATTCAATGAGATCTTAAGGAAGATTGTGTGACTGTTGCAGGGACAAAAAATACCTCCCAGAGGAATTTTCCCTTAAAAACTAAGTATTTGGGCTTAAAAAAACCCAATACTAAATTTTATAAACCTTCTACTCCAGACTGCCCAAGTTCCTCATGTTCCTTTGTTGATTGCGTATTTGGTACTGATGACCTGATCTTGTTGCCTTTGAACTAGGAATATGGGCTTAAGAAAATCTGAACTTTTGCTAGATTGTATAAACCCTCCAATGTAGATTGACCAAGTTCCCATGTTCATTTTTGTAGATTGTGTATTTGGTACTGAAGATCTGATCTTGTTGCCAATAATCTCTTACATCTTTCATCAAAGCCTGCTAACACATTAGTTCAGGGCAGAGTTAACCCCTGACCCATTCAAAATAAGCCATATTAGCTGCATTGAATCATTGCTCTTTTGTAGGTTGATTTCAACATCAAGGTCTTACCATTAAAGACTCGTTCCTAATCCTTTTTAGATGTACGACGCTGCTCTAATACATACTGAAGACTTAGATATCAATCTTAATATAAAAATGGTTCCACACAAGTATTGTACCCGATTACAAAATGCGGGTAGATTAAACCTGCTGAGCCTCATTTACAGTTTGGCTTTCAGATGAGAAAGACCTTTAATGCTCAGATACCATCATCAATGGATTGCCGTCCATCACAAATGTTCTATAGTTGAGTGTTCCCAGCACCATTGTAGTTGTTAAGAGGAGTTTCAGTTGCTTGAAAGCCTCGTATTCCTACCAAATGAAGAATTGAACCTGCTGATCTTAATTTAGCTTCAGGTTTTCAAATGAAAGAGTTGTTCCTCCTTGCATGAGTATTGATCCAATACACTGCCTTCATTGCAAATATTTTGAAGTTAGGTGTTCCTGGCACAGGTGTGGGTGTTAAAAAGCTTTAGCTCTACTGCACCCCGTTTAAATGACTCCTGGTTTAATATGTTGGTCAAGGGGATGTCCGCACAAAGAAAAAACTCAAGCCCTTAAAGATTTTATGGTGTTTGCAAATCTTGAATTGCTTGAATCTTATATATCTATATTGACTCTATATGACTTTTGTTACCATGGTCTGGGCATTCACAGATTTTTTTGCAACCCAAGGTTCAACATGGCTTGGAAGTATATACAAAAAATATTAAAAACTGAAGTAAAAAATTAACCTTAATATTTAAGCTTATAAAAAATAAACCAAAAATAACAATACATCACTGATAATCAATAGCTAAAAATATCAAATAAATCATAAAATATGATATATCACACAGGTTGATATTATCTATTTCAATAGTAGAACAGTCAATAATCAAACTGAAGAACTACATGAACAAATCGATATATTGCTCCTCATCAAGAGCTATTCATATCAGCAATTGGTTAGAAATGAGTTGGACCAAAGTTGAGTTGGCTGTTTTTTTCATGTCTTTTTCTTCTAAATTTTTCCAAATTTTTTGTTATGACTATCTTTTAGACAGACAGATAAGCCTAGAGTAGCACACAGGTAAGACTCAATTTTTCTTGGGTACATCTTGAGCTATGCAAGACAATTACGAGACAGACCCAAGTGTTGCCCCCACCAGTACCAGTACTGGAATCTTTGGGGGGCTCCAAGGCAGTACCTGGTAACATAGAAATCGACCCCTTCATTTCAATGTCATACTCCAAAGTCCAAACATTCGATTTCAGATCTTCCAAATCACAACTTAGACCTATTAAGAGAGTTTATTTTTCTCCAGGAACCATATTACTGTATCCACTGGGCAATGGCAACAAGACAAAAGAATAATATTGATCCTCATGTGTTCTAGGATTTTTTGGGGATGTCTTTCAGTTGCATTCTGTGTAGTTGATATCATGATCTTATATCCAAGCAAGAGAAGCAAGTGTTACATGTTGCACCCCCCACACAACCATAGGTCGGCCAAACATCAAGATGATTTCATCCTGCTTATACATCATTATTATTCAGTCTATTCTAAGGGCAAAGCCCCTGGGGGTTTATACACATCCCCTTCCTGGGGACTGCAGGATGGGGATGAAATACCCCCCTCTCCTGCAACCCAGCCCCCAAAGAGAGGCTGTCCCTGGTGATGTCTCCCTTTTTGGGGGGCATCCAGATGCCCTCGATCATTATGGGAACATTGGGCATCCAGGTGGTAAAAGAAAAAATAGGGACTTAAATTGAATGAAAAAACACAAAAAACTGCTATAATAATCGACTCTTTGGCATCCATTTTGTCATACAAAAGCTAGAACATAGACAGGGCAGCATCATTGATGAGATGCAAGGAATAAATTATTCCAAAACACAGAGACAGTAATGAAAGTCAAGGACCTGTTAAATGGAAAGCAAGCTTTTGATTGGTGATCAAAGGTCGAAGAGCCTTGTTCTAGATGGAAACTAAGTCACTGTTAAACTACTCAAGCATGAGAGGGTGTCCACAAGTGTCAAGAAGAGATCCTTATCCTATGTTTCCAGAAGGAAGACAATGAAGCCTTCAAACTTAATCTTTTGTTCAAAAATGTCCTCAATGTGTCTATAAGACTAGACAAACTTACACAAAGCCAGTAAAATTCATCAACATCATAATTGAATATATTTCAGAATGACAGCATACGAGCTCAGGTTTATATTTTTAGTAGATATGTTCAAATGTTCATTTTTTTAATTCTCAACTTCTTTTACTTATTCTTGATTTATTTCAATTTTAAAAATTCATATATTAATTTTTATATCTTATTTTAACAGCCACCATAAACCATGCACAAAATCTGGAGAAAAAATCACCACCCCCCCATCCCACTCTGTTATGATTTGACTTCACATTGTCAAAGAAAGTTTGTAATAGCAATTATCACCCTAAATTACGATTTATTGACAGAGTGCCCTGTATCAATCTAGGGAAACAAAGTGCTTCCCCAATTATAGCATTTATTTTTATTTATATTACAGATTGATTATTGTTACCTATAACACTGCAGAATATAATTTACCTGTGTGTAAGCATACATGGTGTTGATCAGGAAACAGTGAGAGATTTTCAAATCCTCTCATTTTAAGGTTAAAGATACGGGATACCTAAAATAAAACAATTAGTGGAAACTCTCACTTAAAATCAAAAAATTGGAATAAACAAAGAAAATTTAACTTCAAAATCGATATTTTAATTCGAAGTTTATTGGGAGTGATGAACGAGAAAAATGTGACAACTGGTCCATCCAATTCTGCAATTATAAGATATAGAAAGTTGCATAACCATGAGATTGTCCAAACTGGCCACCATTTGTGCAGAGATTTAATAGTTTATTCAACAGAAATCAGATATGGGTTCAAATAATTAAAGCCAAAAAGATATAATCTTCCATATGTTCGAGCAAAAAAGTATCTATTAACTTCAGAATATTTTATAAAGTAAACAGAGATTTAATGATATTCATCCAAATCAAAAACAGATCTAAAACAGTAAGAGCTTTTCAACTGACATTGTATAGGCTCATGTTTATGTTTTCAGTAGATATATTTAAAATTTGTAGTCGGCCAAAAGTCAAGTGAATATGTTTTAGTCGGCTAGATAATAATTAAATAAATAAATAATTGTATTTTATAATTGTGTGCTAGTCCCCGACCGGTTGTTATAGTCGATTAATAGTTACCAAGAGTTGGTAGTCTTAACCAACATTGGTCTACTATATATATGTACTTCTTGTTCATAGTAGGGGATCGATATTATGATTTTCCTATATACTTTTCATATTGAATGAACAAGAATAAAGCCATATCTTTTGAAACATGATTTTTATTCATTTATATTATGTCATGTAATTTTGTTACATCTGTTTACTTTGCAAATCCGGCAAAGTAGAATAAGCAAGTAAACATTTGGCATCATTGCCAATATGAACTCTCATATACAACACATAGACAGGAATCATGGTGTTGTAATGGATCAGCCAGTCGAAGAGCCGGTACAAGCAAACGAATAAAGAGAAAACACATTGACAAAAGACCTCATAAACCTATGGGATATCTCACCGAAGGAACACATGCAGAAGGAAGCTCTTTGGAGAGAGGTCCCTCATGCAGCCATTTGAGACAATCTGACTGTCAACCCAAAGGTCGATCGCCTTCTCGATAGACTACCAAGATTGATCGCACATCACTACATTGTACTCCAGGTCCCAGAATCTTCAAGCCAACAAAGACAAAGAACAAAGGAGACGAAAAATATTGCAACGATATGAAGAACAAAACAAACAAGAGAAGAAAGAACGTCACACACCAATCAAACGTACTCCCAAAAATTAATGCCCATACGGCCAAAAAAAGACAGGAACCAAATTCCAACCAGTCGAGAATTGTTAGAACAATGAGTACGAAGATCCTTGAGAGTAAAGGAACAAGATGAACGACAAAGGTGATCAAGAACAATTGCCGAAGAAACAAACCAACACCTTACAGACCAACTAGGACAACCGTCCGTAGCGACAATATCGAACGACAAAGAAGAAGCTCTGAAACTGAATTAACCAAAGAAATTGAAAAGAACATACATCACATCCAAGAACTATCCATATCAGGAGAAGAGTCAAGAATTGGATAATTCAAACCGAAGACCCTCAGACAAAGAGAGTGCAAGAACGACCCCCAGGATACCCGAAGTGCAGAGGACGCTAAAGTTGGACGAGTGGACTCGTACGTGGCGGTGAGTGTAGGACAAGCATCGAAACGTACCGAGCGAAATAGTTCAAACAGGTCCAATGCATGCAGGAGTTTGATAATATGTTTTTTGGGTCTTTCTAGGTTTTGGGGGAGCTTCAAGGGGTGTCATGCATTTTGATCAGTGACCATTTTCAGACTTACTATTTTTAGTTAGTTACGAAAGCTACTTGGAATGTGCTCTAACGGTGTTTGGAGTCACTTAAAAATTTTAGCAATATGCTATTTTTAGTAAGTACTATTTTTGGCAGTGTGGTTTGGCAACAGTTCAACACTCGATTACTATTTTTGGCAATGCAAGCTTGGCAGAGACTTCTCCAGCTTTCTTGGAGTCAAAAAACGGAAGTTGATAACTTAGTCATATTTTATTTTATTATTGCTTTTGGACCCCCTTGACTAGGCGTTATGACTTAAGTTGATTTAGAAGGTGGGCTTCATTTTTGGATGCCCAAGTTGGAGAAAAATACTTTTTAAGTTATATTTTATGCCAAGGTAAAGTGGACGCGAAAATACACAAACAAATGAGTTTTAATAAATATTATTTTATTCCTCATATTTGGGTGTCCCATTCTAGAGGGAAAAGGAGTTTTGAATTTCCGAGTTTGGAGCCTTTTAATACGCCTCTCTACCTCCTCATTTGGGATCTCATTTTCATTATAATGAAGTGTTGCTGAAATCATTTCAGACTCTTGCTTCAAGGTTGGTACAACTCCTAGTTCCTCTTCAATTTTGAGTATGAAAAATAACTCCTAGCTAAAGATTTAGGTGCTTCTTCATTCAAAGGTCGTAGTTGAGCTTCAATGGTGATGGCTACTTTCAAGTTTTTTGATCTTGTGGGTTTTGATGTTTTCCGATGTTTGGGTGTGGGTATGAGTTAGTTTTGGTTTTGGAGTTCTTTCTAAAGTGTTTATATCAGTTTTATGTTGCTGGTTTATCTATGGCTGATTCATGTTATTGCTCACTCTAACCAAAGAAGGCGAGATCTTTTGTGGGTATTGGTTTAACAGTTTCCTCATGCTAGAGTGTCGATTCTTGCCAAGTTTCATGATTTTAGACGGGAAATCCCAATTTTAAGAGCAGGTCGCTCTCCTTGGGGGCCATACATCTTGGCTGGGAGTGCATTGGGAGGCGTGTTGGAGCTTCTGAGGCAGTTTCAAGGTGTTTGGTTGCTGGGACTCGGACACCTAGCTCTTTGGCATCATTTGCAACAAGTTTGAGGTGATTCGGAGGTGTGTTTGATGGTGTGCAGGATGGCATATCAGGTTTGCTGATCAGAAAATCAGGCTGCTGTAGCAGCATATCAGATCTGTTAATTCATTGCTTTCTCTCATTTCCATGATACCTAATCATTGTAATATCATAGGCATGGTTATCTGATACTTGGACTTTCATATAGCTTTGATTCTCACATGATATATTGTAATAATCTATCATACTGTAATGCTGATATAGTTAGTACTAATCAGCTCTCCATTTTCAGTTATTAGTATTACACCCCTACTGAATAAGTGGTCAAGTTCGCTTTACTTTTGTTACCCGTTGAAAAATGGAAGTGGCTAGCTATGCTTTCAAGTACTTTGCTTTATTTTATTTTCTTGTAGTCCGCTGAAAAGTAGAAGTGGCTGGCTTTGCCACCAAGTGTTTTTTTTCTATATTGGTTGGCTTGCCGCCAATTAGATTACTTGTACTTTCAGCAATGATATTATATTCAGATCCCCTTACACTATATGCTCTCACCTTGCCCATTCCGGGATCTAAGTGATTAGAAAGTGAAAGGTTGCTTTCAGTTTGCTTATTATTGCATTGGGCTAACGCTAACGGGTGAAAGTTTGAGTGAGAAGATTTGGAAAAAAACTAACGGGGATATTTTAGTGGTATCAAAGCTAAAGTTCCTGCCAACCTGTTGGAAGATCAGTAAATTCAAAGTCATGACAATGGATTTCAGCAGAGTTGAAGAACAGATCAAGAGGCAGTATGAACAAGAGGCTTCCCAACTATTTGAAGAGTATCAAAGCATGACAGATGAGTTTAGAAACATGGTTTCTTTTGACTCATTCTTGGGTTGTGTTGTAATTTTGAAACCGGGATAATTGGGTGTGATTTAAGTACACCAAAAGAACATTGGAAAAAAAAATCAGAACTTATTGTTGAGGAAGATCCCTTAACATATGAGGAGCGTGTGGTAGAGCCCCAAAACAATTGCTTAGACTTGCATCTAATTGGTAATGATGAGGATCAGTTTGTCAAAAAGGACAAAACAGCAATCTTGAATCCTAATTTGGAGTCACCAAGCGATGATCTAAGACTAATGACTTCACAAAATATTTAGTAGAGCTGTTGTGCGTGGTGAGTTCACTAATGAAGAGCATGTTGAAGGTAATTTTGGTGGTTTCATTAAATCAGATTATGCTGATGGTCTGACCACTCATCAAAGTGATGATGTTTATGATGATTCAGATGTGTTCGTACCTAATCATGTTAAAGATTTGGTGATGGATAATTTTCCTCTTGATACTGAGCAATCTTCTTGGGAGTTATCACATGAAGGATGTATGACAGGAAATCGAGATAACCTCTTAGGTATACATGTGACTACTATTGATGAGATTGTGCATGAGGAAAGGGACATAACAGTAGTCCTGAATGCACCCCTAGAGCTATCCAATGACATAACACTAGGGCCAAGGTGGACAGGGTTGAGATCAGTAATATACCTACAGATGATAGGCTTGTCGAAGGCAAAAAGGATGGAGTTTTCAAAACAGCTAACATTGATGATTCTTTACCTCATTACAATGATGGTGACATGGGTGGTGTTGGGTTTGACTACCAAACTAAGCTTATGGAGAGGGATACTCCTGTTGACATCAGTGTTGGTGAGTTGGGAGGAGACTTATTCAAAGAGAAAACACCCCCAAGAAGAGTATAGTGAGCACATTTCTTTTGATTAGAGCAATCAGCCCTTTAGCACTTGGGATCCGGGTGTGATGGCACCTAAGTATAACAAGGAAACTGTTTGGGATGAATTTCCTTTTGACCCAGATGATGTTCAAAATTCAAAACACAATATAAGCTATGAGATTTCCATTGGAGAAGATGTCTTTGATGAAGAAGCTTGTATAGCGAAGCTCCAAAATGGTTTCTTTGAGAAGGTTGCAGCCACTAAAGAGTTTGCTGCTACTGAAATTTTCAAACAGCACCTACTGAGGAGTAACTTCATCATTCCAATCATAGTAATCTTAATGTTGAGTGGGAAACTCTTATACATAAAGGACATCAATTCAACTTCTCAATGAATCCAATAGAGGAGAATGACGAAATGGATCCTGATGAGGATTTTATATCAACAATCAATAGTGACTCATTGCTTGAGTTAGGGGCTACCATGAGTTTTGATCAAAGTGACAGTGAGGAGGAAGTTGATCATATGGCTCCTAAGAATGAAGATATTTCTGAATCTGGGTTACATGGAGAACCAAGTCATTTGTTTGAACAAAGACCTAGGGAGTTATGTGAATTGAAGAATCAACTCTTAGTCACCAATGAGAAGGAGATTCAGGTCCTAACAAAGTTGGACAGCACTCACAAGATCCTTGAAACCCTCATGCAGAACAGAGTTGAGGGAAGAGTTACTTCTTCAGTCTTGCATCTTATCAAAGACTCTTTGGAAGAGTCTGATTAGAGACCAGGATAATGCCATCGAATTTGCAAAAGTGACCATTAGTGCATTTCAAGGAAAAGAAAGAAAGTTTGATAAGCTTACTCTTGAGCTTGAATCAACAAAAGACATGTTAGAAAATACTCAATTGGCACTAATGGAGGTAGAAGATCAGCTAGCTGATTCCAAACGTCTCAAGGAGCAAGAGAATGAACAAAGAGATGAAGAAATCAAGCAAGTGATTGATAAGCTTAATAGTCAAGAGGAGTTTGACTTAGAGTACTTCCCAAAAAAATCAGAAGTAGCAAATGCAGATTTGGATCATCAAATTGAATTGGAACAAGAGAAAAGAAATGATTTTCAAATTCTTAATAATCCTCTCTTTGAAGTGGGTGCAGAGGCAACTTATGATAACCCCCTCTTTGTGATGGAAGATGAAACATGCGGTGAAGTGTCCAAAAATGAGACCAAATACGGTTTTCAGCTTATTGACGATTTGATATCAGACCATGAGGACATGTCAAACTTTGTGATTGGTAATCTTCCAAGGTTGTTTGATAATGAATGCATAAGTGGGGTTGATGATATATAGTTTCCACATGGGAAGTGTTGGATCATGGTGACTTCCACATCTTTGACATCAAGGT
This sequence comes from Sequoiadendron giganteum, assembly GCA_007115665.2. Lineage (NCBI taxonomy): Eukaryota > Viridiplantae > Streptophyta > Pinopsida > Cupressales > Cupressaceae > Sequoiadendron > Sequoiadendron giganteum. The sequence goes on from CM021107.1 coordinate 262,060,653, forward strand.
GTGTTTACACCCAAAATGAAATTTTTGGCATTTTGCTTAAATTGAGCTAAACAATGTGAAAATGCCATCGAAAGTATGTTTTAGGTCAAAACCAAACATGAAGCCTTTGAGGGTTTCTGTCAAGGAACCTATGGTTAAAATTCTGAAAATATAAAAATTAGGGTTTTACGAGACCTTCCCAGAAATGATTGAAAATAATTCTGATAGGGTTAATTGCCTTCACAATCACACTGATCAAGTCAAAATTATCAAAAGACATGTTTTACTCTGGTGGGTCTATTCTCATTTTTCAGGGACAAAGTTAGGAGCTCCGCAACCATTACTGGCAGATTGGCCAGTACCAAGTCCCGAAAGCGAGGGAGTTTCTCAAAACGAAAAAGGCCAAAATTTGTCTAACTCTGGAAGGAACACGTTTTGTTGCCAAGGTGAAAAAGGCGCCCCTCTTGAAGAAAGGCGCCCTTGGATCTCAAAGGGAAAATCAAACCACTTTGCATCTTCAGCTCAGTCATCCTCTTCACTTTCGTGCTGGCTCAACAACGAAACAATCAGCAAGATCATCTGATTCAAGGATCATTGACCAATCATCAGCAAAGTATGGAGGATCCATCAGCAATGAAGATGTCAAATCAAAGAGCTTCACGGTAAAAGCGCCCCTGCTAGCTAGGGGCGCCCCTCAATTACAAGCACCAGATGAATCCATCTGCTATAACTCTATACATGTTATCTTTCCAGCTTCCTCCCAGCTATGTGATCAATCTGACAGCAGGTTCACAAGACACGCCAAACGATCACACACTGAAATCAACCAAAAAAAGCCAGAATTGAAGAATTGGAAAGACAAGCCAGAAACTGGCTAAGGCATTGCCAAAAGCACCCCTCTTGAAGAAAGGCGCCCTTTCTTGAAGGCATCCAGATTCAGTCAGAATCTTTACTGCCTCCTAGGATGATCTTCTCAGCTATGACCAGTCTCGCCAGTGAAACCATCAACAAGAACTTCTGACAAATCAGTCATCTGATGGCGGAGATCAAAGGCAGGCAGTTCACAGCATAAGTAAAACCAGTCAAAAGCTAAAAGTGCCCCTGCTGGCCAGGGGCGCCCTTAAGTTTGAAAGATCAAAACTTGCCTTCTTCAACTGAGAAGTTAGTCATCCTGAGCAGGAATGAGCTGGCTACCCGATGCATCATCAAGTAGAATCATCTGATTCATCTAGCATCGAGAACGTCAAATCAAAGCAAAGAGGGTCTAAACAGATCAAAATGAAGAACAGTCAATGAAAATTGACTAAGGCATTGTCAAAAGCACCCCTCTCAAGGAAAGGCGCCCTTCTTTCTGAAAGCCTAAACTCAATTTTCTAAGTTGATCTCTCCCTGACATATTTCATCAGATCAATTCCACCTCAACAATAGAACTGCTAGCCACTGCTAGAGATCAGCTGAATAGCCAGAATCAAAGATCAAACGGAGGTACCTCAGCTTGCAAAATGAACAAAAAAGATCAACTCCAAGGATGGACACCTAAAAGAAGTCAAAGCAAAAATGTTGACTTGAGTTAGCAAATTTGGAGCCAAAAAGAAGCCAAACACTCCACAATCAGTGGAAATCACCTTTTGGAACTCCAAATTAGACCTAAATCAAGAGTTGGCATCCATACTTGGTGGATCTCAACTCAAATCACCATATATTCTTGCTAGGCGTCCCATTCTTCATTATTCTTTTGCAGGTTGAAGGATAAAACATCAAATAGCTCCCAAGAACACATTTTCAAGATCTGGCAGAGGTTTTGGACGGATCTTCAATATTTCTGAACATCTGAAGATCAATGGCAATAAAAGTATTCTTCCCCGAGGATTGTTTCCAGAAGCAGATTATAGCAAAGTGGCAGTTTATAACTTCCAATCCACCTTTTGTCTACTTCCTCTATTTATGTCTATATTTCTTTGCATGTCACAGGAAACGACAGATTACCTCAGATCTGATCAACTAAGTATGATCAGCGCATTTTTCCAGCAAAACCCATCTTCTCAAATTTGCCAGAATTAGCAAAGTTGTTGCCCCTATTTTTAGGGATCCTTCCGAAAAAGTCTCCAAATCAAAAGTCCAAGGAACTGGGTTTGTTCAGCTTCCAAGCACGAACAAAAGCCACGTGCCAGATTTTTCCCGGAAAAATACTTCTCAGAAGGCGCTATATTTAAGGGTTTCAGAAAAGTGTCAGAACAAGGTCAAGTGCCCAATCAATCTTTAACTCTTGCAGAATGTAGTACTCCCAAGTACAATACAAGACCAAGACGGTCTTGTACCATGATTATCTAAAAACAACTGACACAGACTTATGGCAGAAAAATCCAGAAGTCAGTTCTAAGGACTTGGAGGGCATGAACCAAATTACATTGCAAAACATTGAAGAGTCCAGCTTATTCCAAGCTACATCCATTCCTATAACTTTACAGAGTATTGAGCTTGTAACTGCTTGCACAAGGCATTACAACCCTACTACAAGAGAGATCTTGTCAGTGGACGGAAAGGTGATTTGCAACTTAAAGCCAAAGGACATAGAGACGTGTATGGCAATTCCACCATGCCATACCAGGAAGGTTGTATCTGTGACAGAATGCGAAAAGGCATTGGAGGCTTCAAGGGATGAGTGTTCACTTATAATGGTTGAACATTTTTTAAAAACGAAGAGAACCAGCTTGCCCAAATTGGTTGGGCGAGGAGAATTCAAAGATGAGTACGGAGTGTTAATCGCACTACTCAGCAAAGTCACTGGACAAGAGGAGGGAAAATCCTTCCAGTCGTGGATGTTCTATATTATTGGCAAAATAATCAACAGGAAAGAACATTACGACTGGGCCTCTCTGATCAATGGCACACTCCACCAACAATTTACCAGGTTTCTAGAAGAACGCCGTTTCCACATGTTCCTACCTGGTATACCTGATAGCCTTCCAAGACAATTTCAGAACACTAAACACTGTGGGAACCCTGGGTGTGCAAAAGGTCCAAGAATACTTTCCTCGCCTTGAGTTCACTTTAGCGGAAAGGCACTTCAAAAAGATAAACGACCTTTTTACTATGCACACCGTGCATGAGCTAGACCATGAGATGCACATTTGTATTTCACCAGTAGCTAAGGCAGCAATGGTGGACTGGGCGGATTGGTTCATCCAATTCCCCACTTTCACCTACATACACGTGTACGGCTACAATGGCCACCTCGCCATGATGCCACGCTACCCCTCAGACAAGCTAGTGTTCATGGAATTCCTGAGGCAGTTGGCTGAGGTTCACTCTTACCTTCGCCAAAAGAAGAAGTCTACTGCAAACTTCCCTTTTTAGATGGGACTCTACAAATGCAGGACTGCAACCGATGATAGGTTGATAAGCCAAGAAATAGTGAGATTTAATCTCAAATAGCTCATTGACAAGAGATCATCATATGATCCTAGAGGAATCTTCACGACACATCTTGAGCAAAGATCATCTCATGAACCTTTCATGGAGGATTTTTGGGCCAATTGCGAAGATGAGTTTGAAGTGAGAAGAAAGAACTACAGCAGATTCAAGCTCTCGCAAATTGCAGAATTCATGTCAAAGGGCATCGATGGCTCATCTGATGATGAAGAAGAGGTCATTCTTTCTTCCTTCTTCATGGGTCAAGTAGATGCGCAACCACTCGGCAAAGTAGACTGGTACGCAAAAGAGAGTACGTCTATTGAAGAAAGAACTGGTAGAGTAGTTCGACACAGTCAACTCTACCTTGACAGTAAAAGGACGAGGAAGGTAGTACTTCCCCGATCAGAGCCACCAACAGTTCAGTCTACACTACCTTCCTCGTCTAGGAAGAAACCCAGACGGAAGAAGATGAGCATTCTTCCAAAAGGAATGCGAATGTCAGGGAGCACATGGGGAAGAAGAGGAATTGTTGGTACAAGTCAGCAAGAGGTACAGTTGGAGACAGCCACCAATTTACTTGAAACAGTTGAGAACGTTGCAACTATACCAGAGCCAATGATTGAAATAATCGCTACAGAGATGGAATCCATTGTGGAAGAAGTTGCAGCAGAAGCGGAGCTTGTAATAGAACCAGAGCCACCAGCTTCACCATCATCATAAAGGTCGCAAAGTCCCATTGATTTGGACTCGCCACCACGAGGCATTGCAATGGCACAATCTCGTTCTTCCAGCATTCAGGGGACCTACGTTCCTCCTCCCAGCGAGGCTAGCCGAGATTCTATCTGGCTAGAAAGCTCGCTTGGAAGGAAAAGGGAGAGACCTTCTTATCAGCTTGACTTCTCTGAATTCCACCATGTCCCACAAGACATGTCGGCAAAGAAGTTTAAGAAGCAGACACATGTAGAGAGGAATGCAGAGAACGAGGTTGTCATAGAGACTGCTGCCCCGCCTGAAGATAAAGACATACACAATGTGAGGATTGAGGATTTCACGCTTTCAAAGGTGAACCTTGGAAAGACCACTCGATAGGTGGAGGCAGACCTTCTCGGAATCGCCTCAACAAGCGTCAAGGAAAGAATGACCAAGGATGGACAGGACAAAGCAGCCTTGAAGGCTGAAAACCGTCAACTAAGATTGTACATTTCTAGTTTGATGCATGACACTCCCAACTCCTCGGCCTTGCCTCAAGGACTAGTGGATCTCCCAGCCGAAAGAAACCATCATCAATTGATCACATACAACAAACACTTGAGACGTCAAGTGGATGAGTTTGTCGTCAGAGGACGATGTGTATTAGCAGAAGCATATTAGCTAAGAGACAAAGCACATGGTCTTCGATCAGAAATCCAACAGTCAGATTTGAAGGCAACTCAAGAGAGGTCGAGAGAGGAAGTGACAGTTGCTGATCTACAACATGCATATCAGTCAGTTACAACCACTGAGAACAAATGCCATCTCTTTGGGTGGAAAGAACAATTGGCATACAAGGTGAGAGCCTACGATGCCAATTCAGTGGAGCTAATTGACCATAGACGCTTCGTCGCTAATATTATCAACTTCGCAAGAACGTTGGTAATATCCTTCCCTGAGTTAGAATATCAGCAAGAAGGAGGGGAATATGTTGAGCTTGAAACGGTACAGAGACGGTTTCAAGACGTCATCCGTGGTTCATTCCTTGAAGATCCCAATGGTTGTGAAATAGCCAAAATTGCAGCCATGTCTATCCAGTTGGATGAAGCAGCTGCCCAATGCATAAACTATCAGCAGCAACTTCTGACAAGTGAAGAAATGCTTAGACGCCACACAGTCATCTTGAGAAGCATTAATTGCCCGAAAGCCGAAGAGGTCAACGATTGGATAGACTTTGTTGACCAGTGGTAAGGAAGGACGTCCTACCCTCCAAATAGCAATAAATACGACTGAAGTCAACCTGATGCCCCTTTCCAAGTTGACTCCAAATCTCCACAGATCATGTATGTCAGATCCCACTGATCTAGGATGTCTAATTGACTCCCACAATTTGTGAATCTCAAATCTCCTTTAAAGGTGGATGTCTATTTGGAGACACATTTGTAATTATAGTTCACTTTTAGTTAGGTGTCAGTCAACTGAGGTAGACTCCCAGTTTGACTTTTGTTTAGTTTTAGTTAACTGAAGTAAATTTCCAGTTAACTGCTTGCTCACCTACTTTTAGACATAGGAATAAATCTTGTTGATTGGCAAGAACTGATTGTTAACTCAAGGAGATTTTAGGGTTGCCTACTCCTTTGAGTTTCTATAAATAAGACCCTTGGGCTCATTATTTGTTTAAACCTTTATTTGCTAAGCAAAATTGTTGCGCCATTGTTGTCAGAGTTAGCTTGTTCATATCTGTTCACTCTTGGATGAGAGTTCGTTGGTTGATCGTAATTGTGCATGATTTCGTGCCTTTGTTGTCGCATCCTTTGTAACCCTTTGGAGAAGCTTGAAGAAATAAATTAGATGGGGCATACTTGCTTGAACAAAATACTTGAGTCTATTCAAAGTCTTGTTCTAAATAGTGTATTGTTTCAATCTCCTCCTTGGATAGGTGTCGTCGCCTCCTTGGATATTTTGTCATTGATCACTATCGTATGATGTTGTCTAATGATTTGTCTTTTAGCCTACACTTTGGACAGGTGTCGTCACCTCCTCGAGAATCCTGTTAGTCAAGTCATCATACCTTGTTGTTTCCAATGAGTTGTTTCCAAGCCTACACCTCGAACAGGGGTTCCTCCTCCTTGGCAAGTCTCAGATCCAGTTTACCGTAAAAGAGTGTTTACTTGTATCACGCCTTATCTTGGTATATATCTGAAAGTTCAAAGCCTCGGCCATATTCCATTGAAACGGAGGGTTTGAGTAATCCAACCCATCCATTTCACTCCTACGCCCTCATGCTCTGTTTATCTTGAGGAGGTAGGATAGTCTAGAAGCTAGTTAGTGGTAATTAAGATCTGCGGAAACCAAAGAAAAAACTTAGCTACGACGCATTGTGTTTATGCACCCTTGTGTCCTGTCGCTGAGTAAAAAAGATAGGAACCTTAGTACGCCCTTTTTTACATAGAAAATCAGCAAAGAGAGATCTTCCTCTCTATAATCCAAAGAGCATGTACTAACACACTTGCAATAGCTGTCCGTTTTCAATAAGCACTCCAGAGGTGCTAATTGAAACGCCAACAAGGTGTTAACAAAACTTGTTTTGGTAGCTGCTGGAAATTTCATTACAGCAGCAAGGAAAAGCCATTTAAGGCTTGTTACTTATGAAGTGTGGGAAAAAGAAGAGCCAAAACAAGATGTCTATTTGTTTGACAATCCATCCCTTGGGTTGAGTGATGGCTTTAGTTTATACTAATCTGTTGGGGGAATTGGGTTTGAAGACAACAATTGTTCCATGCTCCATAGTTGTTCAAGCTTTCATGAATGGGTTACAGGGGTTTACCAAAGAAGTCGCCAATTTCTTGAGTATGCATTTGGTTCTAATTGGCACTTGGAGATGTGTTGTGTACTTTTTCCAATGTGTTGGAGATCATTCTTGGTTGGGTATCCATGTTTGGGATCCTCAACATGGTTTGACAGAGTTTAGTGGGTATGGTAAGAAGGATCTTAGGAGGGTTAAGGATCAGAATTTCAGAATTTATGGTGTTGTCCCCTTCCTTACCATTTGCTCATCAACAAATGGAGTGGAGAGAAATTTTAAGGGTTGGAAAAATGAATGGATGGTTACTCTTGGGAGTGTTCCTTGGCATAGACAAGGCAGATTTTGAGTCTTGAGCTTGCCAATTGGTTGCAGACCAGCCACCTTACATTGGGAGTTACTCTCGTTCAGGAGAGTTCGCTCATTATTTCTTGTCAAGAAGGTGAAAGGTTTCAATTGGAGATTGCTTTGGAGTGTTTTCCAGCCACTTATGAGTTGTTTGGATGCAACACAATGCTCATTTCACATTCTCATACTTGGGAATTTCTTTGGCACTGCTGCTAACCCTTGATTAGAGCGCATAAATCTGATTGTACCTTGCTGATCCTAATTTTGAACAGCAGTGATTATTTGTTTCCTCAAACCTTTCAAATCCATAGAGTTCATCTCATGAAGGTTTATGAAGCAAATTTTGATAGTTTACTTACAATGTTGGTTCAAGACAGCAAACCTCCACATTATTTGGTTCATCATTCTAAGACTCTTGTAGTTTGAACAATCAAAGTTTTCAAAAGTCTGCGTGGTTGTGTGTGGTATTATGATGATGAGTTGGTTGAACTCTTGTTAAGGATGGTTTTCCTCTTAGCAAGAAGATTAGAGGGAGTCATTTTTGCAGCTTGACACCATGAGGAGATATACTAAGGAGTACGGTTATGAGTTGAGTAGACATTCCTTCCTATTGCCTAGGATCATGTTAGACAGTGGCATTGCAAATAGGGACTTCTCATAGATGTTTGGGCAAGAGATGTTGCATGGTGTAGACTTCAGGCCTCCCTCAAATTGACTTTCGTGTATGGTATCTTTTCGGGGTCACAAGAGAGAATAGCGCAAAATTGGCACAATGATTTCACAGTTGTGATCAGAGCGGTGCAACGTCAGCATGGTGGGTCCTTTCTTAGATGGACGTGAGACCCTGAGATCTTACTTGTTCTTATGTGTATTGGTCTATTATTTATGGAGTTGTGGTGGCATTGCTTGAGGACAAGCAATCTTTGGGAAGGGAGGATTGTAATGTCTCCTTTTTAGCCCTATGCTTTTCAATAGCCATTAGCCTATTTTCGGAGTCTCGTAGGCTAGTCGGAGGCAGAATTAGGGTTTCCTATTTTCTAAGAGGTATCTTTCTAAGTTTTCGGGGGATGCATGCAGGAATTTGCCAATATGTCTTCTGGGTCTTTTTGGGTTTTCAGCGAGCTTCAGGGGGGTGTCACATGCATTTTGATCAATGACCATCTCAGAACTAATTATTTTTAGTAAGTTACAACGACTACCTGGAATGTGCTCAAACAATGTTTGGAGTCACTTACTAGTTTTAGCAATATGCTATTTTTAGTAAGTGCTATTTTTGGCAGTGTGGTTTGGCACCAATTCAACACTCAATTACTATTTCTGGCAATGCAAGCTTGGCAGAGGCTTCTCCAACTTTCTTGGAGTCAAAAAAGGAAAGTTGATAACTTAAGGCATATTACATATTATTGTTGCTTTTGGACCCTCCTGACTAGGCGTTATGACTTAAGTTGATTTTAAAAGGTGGGCTTCATTTTTGGGCGCCCAAGTTGGAGAAAAATACTTAAATTATATTTTATGCCAAGGTAAAGTGGACGCCAAAATACACAAGCAAATGAGTTTTAATAAATATTATTTTATTCCTCATATTTGGGCGTCCCATTCTGGAGGGAAAAGGAGTTTTGAATTTCCGAGTTTGGAGCCTTTAAATATGCCTCTCTACCTCCTCATTTGGGATCTCATTTTAATTATAACGAAGTGTCATTGAAATCATTTCAAACTCTTGCTTCAAGGTTGGTACACCTCCTAGTTCCTCTTTAATTTCGAGTTTGAAAGATAACTCCTAGCTAAACATTTAGGTGCTTCTTAATTCAGAGGTTGCAGTTGAGCTTCAATGGTGATGGCTACTTCTAGGTTTTCTGATCTTGTGGGTTTTGATGTTTTTTGATGTTTGGGTGCAGGTGTGAGTTTTGATTTTGGAGTTCTTTCTGGAGTGTTTATATCAATTTTATGTTGCTAGTTTATCTATGGCTGATTCATGTTATTGCCCACTCTGACCGGAGAAGGCGAGATCTTTTTGTGGGTATTGGTTTAACAATTTCCTCATGCTAGGGCGCCCATTCTTTCCAAGTTTCATGATTTTAGACAGAGAAGCCGAATTTTAAGAGCAGGTCACCCTCCTTGGAGGCCATACATCTTGGCTGGGAGTGCATTGGGAGGTGTGTTGGAGCTTTTGAGGCGGTTTCAAGGTGCTTGGTTGCTAGGACTTGGACACCTAGCTCTTTGGCATCATTTGCAACAAGTTTGAGGTGATTTGAAGATGTGATTGAAGAGATATGAGTGTTTGATGATGTGCAAAATGGCATTTGAGGTTTGCTGATCAGAAAATCAGACTGCTGTAGCAGTGTATCAGATCTGGTATTTCATTGCTTTCTCTCATTTCCATGATGCCTAATCATTGTAATATCATAGGGATAGCTATCTGATACTTGGGCTTTCATATAGCTTTGATTCTCACATGATATATTGTAATAATCTATCATCTTGTAACACTGATATGGTAGTACTAATCAGCTCTCCATTTTCAGTTATTAGTATTACACTCCTGCTGAATAAGTGGTCGAGTTTGCTTTACTTTTGTTACCCGCTGAAAAGTGCAAGTGGTTGGCTATGCCGCCAAGTACTTTGCTTTACTTTATCTTCTTGTAGTCCACTGAAAAGTGAAAGTGGTTGGCTTTGCCACCAAGTGTTTTCTTTCTCTATTGGCTAGCTTACCGCCAATTAGATTACTTGTACTTTCAGTAGTAATATTATATTCAAATCCCCTTACACCGTATGCTCTCACCTTGCCCATTCCGAGATCTGGGTGATCAAAAAGTGAAGGGTTGCTTTAAGTATGCTTATTATTACATTGGGCTAACGCTAATGAGTAAAAGTTTGTATGAGAAAATTTGGAAAAAACTAAGGGGGATATTTCATTCTCAAGTAGTGAGTCTTTAGACTCAATTTCCCATTCTTCTTCATTTACTGGTTTACCTACTTGGTCAGAGAGACTGGTCCACCCTTCGCTGAGCAAGGGTAAATGTCTTGCTATCTCTTGCCACTCCTTACTCGTACGATTTCTTGTGGAGGAATTGTTTTTATTTTCCAAATTGAGGTTTCGACTTCGGCTTATGCTCCAACTTTGACTACGTTCTCAAGGACTCTGACTTGGGAATCGTATGGTAGTATTTTCCTCCAATGCCTCTCATATTCTTCTCCTTTGTTCTCTTTGCTCTACAACCCTTACAAATCATTTGATCTCTTAGTCTCGACCACTTTGTGGTCTCTTCCCACCTTTATTGGGTTCTAAGGGAATGAATCTCTCAAATTCCACCCAATTTCTTTTAAAGCAACAACACTAATGTTTACTCTCTTATCTAATAAAATGAAAACTTGAAATAATGAATAGAATTAACAATGCATACCAAATAAAGGAGTAAAAGTATATCTTTATTCGCACATGAAGTTATTACAGAAGTAGACCAAAGATGGTCAACCAAGGATTAGAGTCAATCGGACTAGACAATATTGCCTTTCCTTGATGATACAAAATCTATTTAAAGGACCCAACAGTTGCCAAGAGGAACACAACTATCAACCAATTGACGCTTACAACTACCCAAAGCCAACAAACAAATAATACATAGTCAAATAAACCATATTATCAAAACACAATAATAGCCATTGTACACTAACTACAATAGTTTGTGTACATTCCTTGCATTTTAATCCAAAAATGGTACCTTTGGTTTTGAATATAGAAGGCAATTTTTTTGGCCACACAAAAGGATGGCAAGATAAGCTATGTAAATAGGATGGCTTCAATGAACTTTGCGTTACTAGAATCCAAGCTTTAATGCTCCATTTTGTGACTCTTAGGTGCCAAACCTAGGTTTATATCAACAAAAAATATATATAATTACTAACAATATCTTATAATAGATTAAAATGAGAATATTCTTTTAAAAAATTATAAAATTGTGAAAATTATGATATCATTATAAGATATTTTAACATTAACAAGTATTTGATTATCATGTTATAATTTTTATTATAATAATTTATGGCAAAGTTATAATCATTATAATAAATATAATGATAATATTTAATTATTATGCTAACATATATTATAAATTATTAAATAATTACGATATAGTGTTACCCCCAATTTTCGGGAGAGGAACGACAAGGGACGGGTCCCCAAGTCCCCGATTTTTCAAGTCAATTTTGGGGACGACTAGGGGACGGCTATATAAAATATAGGGAAAATTTAAAAAATATATGGAAATTTTAAATATTCATATGAAAACATGGATAAAGCATGCATAATATACAATATAGAACCTTAACATATAACATTTGTGTTCAAAATTCATTGTGTTAATACTCAATATGCATTCAAAATTCAAAATTCATTGTCAATATGCATGTGAATTGTGATATTAAAATTCATTGTCAATATTAATTATATTATTTGAAGTGTATAACTATTAATTATTTATTTACTAACGTGCATAATTGTTTCATTAATTATTTTATTTATTAATGTACATACTTGTTTCATTAATTAATTTATTCACTATAGTTTTAGTTTTATTCATTATAACTCTAGCGTTTTTTTTAATGTACACAATCACAATATGAAACTTTGTGCCTTGCTGCCACTATAGAACACCTCTCAGTGTAAGATAATGATAAGTAGAAAGTGGAAAGATCAAGAACTAAAAGAAAACAAATAAAAATATTATTATAATGTACTAAAATTAATAAATATGATTTATAGGATAAATGATACAGAACCTTGCAATGACAAAAAAGAGAAAAGCAAAAACTAATTCAACAATAACAAGGCAAATAAGGACCAAAAAAGACGTGAAAACAATGGTAAAGGGGGGTGGTGCGGGGTTCAGTTAGTGTTGATGTTGTAGCTTCGGGCTACATACTTCCGCCTTGATTATTGGACAATAAATTCATATAGCCTAGCAGCTATTCATTTATTTATTAAAGTGAAGAGGCGACTCACTTGGCAACATAATATAACATTTAATTATTGTGAATAATTAAATGGAGCCAACTTAAAGAAATAATATTTATTATTTATTATTTGTCAATCCTTTATGAGGCCGACCTACTTGAAGAGTCACATCATTTTGTATTTATACAAGATGGAGTTTGCCCATTTGATCATCAAGTTCATTCATTCATTCGCACTCCTTGAAGAAGTTCGCACTTGAGCAACAGATTATTATTTTGAGCAGAAAATCATCATCTTGAGCAGCGGACCTTCACATTGTTGCAGCGAATATATTTCAACTAGAAATATATTCATTTTGTATCTTCGCATCTAGGAGAGGTGTTATTATTCATTGTATCAAATTCGGCCTTGAGTTGGGCCTGAGTTGTAAGAAGATTTCTGCTCTTATTCCTGAATATGTAAGCGATATATTTGTTGGGTTTTTCCCCTCGATTTTGGAGGGTTTTCCCAAGGTATCTTGTGGTGTTCATTGTCTTATGTGTTGCATTTTCTGATTGCTTTCATTTCTGATCCTAAAACTAACATGGTATCAGAGCGGGTTTAAGTCAGACCTGACCAGATTTGTGTAAGCAGTAGTGTCAGTAATCTTGAAGATCGATTGAGAAGTTGACGCTGTGTCATTCATTATACAGTCACATGTTTCAAGGAGTGTGATCTATGTGAGTTCATGAATGCTAAAGCGTCAAAAGCCATTTCTTGAAGTAGCCACCAGATAATTCTAAGATTGAGGTCGATTTGGCAAGTAAAGCCAAAATAAAGAGAAGACAAAATTCGTGGCCCATTCTATTTCCTAACGAATTCATTTGTGGAATCGATTGAGGAAATCGTGGCACTTTGGGAAATTAATTTCCAGATTAAAGATGGACTATGTTATCAAGGACAATTTTTGTCTTGTGAGTCAAGTAGAGACAAGGAATATTTTAAAGCCAAGTCTGAGACAAGAGTTGGTGGGGAGCTGCTTGGAGCAGCATAACATTAAATAGGACAAAGTCAAAAAGGAGTCGACTCAACTTTAACAAGAAACTCAGTCATATAGGCATCATCTATCATACTCGATTCATGGGGGGTGTGTAAGCGCCGCCATCAAGCAAGCTAGAGAATGCGATTATAGGAGGAAATTCGATGGATGTGTGTGACTGGCATAATTTCTTCAAGCCGTCAACTTCCAGAAGGTGCCATGTGTTACTAAGTGTATGTTGTCATTCGGTGTTGGCTATGCATAAAAGAAGCCGTAACTACATTGAACGGAAAATTTGAAAGCGATCTCTACAATTAAGAGATAAGTATTCTTTTCTTTATACCTTTTAAATTTGGGGTAAAATTCAATCTGCTAAGTTGTGCAAATCTAACATCGGTTATTTGAATCATATTTTGTGTTGTTTGGTCATCGAGTCTATGCAGATTAAGTAATGATCCTAAGCAATGTTCCCGTCCCGTGAAGACTTCAAATCCAATTCTGTGTGATCAAGCGATTTGAGCAGGCATAGTGCTCATTTCGACAGATTACATTACAATTGAACATCTTGACGGAGGAGTCACCATCATTACTTAAAGCAAAAGTATAGATACATATGTATGCTCAAGCAAAGGGTTGACTTGAGCGATCGACGCCACTAAAAGGGCGGAGAGAGCAAATATTATGATTGTTGTTTGAAGATATCGATCCCTCATTTTCTATGTACAGGATTCTGACTTCAATGAGATAAGTATTGCATGGTCGAATAATGTTCATGAATTTATTATGTAGTTATTAATTCATGCTATAACATTGAGATAGTAAATCATGTATGCTTCTAGCATTGATATTTCTCTTCAGGATAGTTGAGTTCTATGAACTATTAAGTAGTCTCTCCTTAATGCTTTCAAGACGGACCAAGAAGCGAAAGAGATTGTTTTTCAAGAGAAGAAGAGCTTGATGCATCCTGTAGGCTGAAGAATGGAGACATGGCTTGCAGCCATGGGACTGAGTTGGTGGTTGAAGACATCTCTCGAAGAGGGACCTATTCAGGTTGTCTTTGTGATCAATTCTTCGAAAAGGAGGAATTAACCTTCAGAGGGAGTTTTGTGACTCGCTGAGAAGAAGTGAAGGTTGTTGTATTGCAAAGTCAGAATAGAGTGATCTGGGATGAGGTCGAAGAGGACAACCCTAAACCATTTCTCTAAGGCAAGCGTTGCACGCAACCTTGGACGAGGAGGTCAGAAGGTTGATGCAAGTACTCCTGAGATTCAGAGGGAGTCTACCAAACCAGAAGAGGATGGTGATCAAATTGAGCCTTTAGAACCAACTGATGGGCCGAGAGATATTGTCATAGAAGACCTCTATGGGCTAGGCAAACAATGCAGGAGGTAGAAAGGTTTACAGCTCCTAGAGGCACTTTCAAAGAAAGCAAAAGACCACAGCAATTTCTGAGCTATGTTGCATTGATGAGTCATATCTTTGAATCTAAGCCTTCCAGTGTTGAGAAAGCATCAAAGTTAGCAAGTATGCAGAGATGCTATGGCTGAAGAATATCAATCCGTTATCAAGAATGATGCTGATTCAAATCTCTACTTCAAGATTGTTGATGGTGAGGCTTTAATCTTGGTTCTTTATGTTGATGATCTATTTCTTACTGGAGCAGAATATCTCATTATCAAATGCAAGGAGTTAGCTTCTGAATTTGAGATAAAGGATCTTAGATATATGCATTACTTCCTTGGATTAGAAGTACAGCAGAGACCTAATGAGATCATTCTAAGTCAAGGAAAGTATACTATAGACATCTTGAAAAGATTTGGTATGATGGATTGCAAATCCATATCTACACCAATGGAAACCAATTTGAAGAAGTTGAGTACGTCTGCATCTAGTTCAGATCTGGTGGATCCTTCTATGCTTCTATGTACAGGCAATTGATTGGATCATTGATGTATCTAGTCAATACTAGACCAGATATTTGCTATACAGTGAGTGCACTTAGTCAGTTCATGTGTGAACCAAGGCAAATACATTTAGTTGCAGCAAAACATATCCTGAGATACTTGCATGGCACAGTTGGGTATGGCTTAAGATATTCTTCTGATGTGGACTTCAAGCTGCATGGTTATACTGATTTTGATTGGGCAAGGTGTGTTGCTGATCGGAAGAGTACCTCTGGATATTCTTTCAATTTGGGGTCTGTGATGATCTCTTGGTGTAGCAAGAAGCAGTCTTCAATGGCACTGAGCACCGTAGAGGCCGAGTTCATTGCAGCATGTGTGATAGCTCGAGAAGCAGTGTGGCTTCAGAAGCTCCTTGCAGGATTATTTGGACAATCATTGGAGCCGACTATCTTCCATTATGATAATCAAAGTTGTGTGAAGCTTTCTATCAATCCAGTGGTTCATGACAGAACCAAACATATTGAGATCAAATAACACTATATCAGACAGATGGTATTGAGGAAAGCAATCCAGTTGAGATACATTAGCACTGATAAGCAGACAACAGACATTCTCACCAAGCCTCTCTCCAGAGTAAAGTTTGTGTACTTCCGAGACAAGCTTGGTATGGTGGAGAATGAAGCCCTAGCTAAGAGGGAGACTCAGCTTCAGTGATCTTTTGTGATTTGCTTTAATGCATTTCTCTCTGTGAGCGAGATTTGAGGTGCAAGCCCTTGAAAATGCATCTTTCTCTATAAGACAAAATTTGAGGTGAAAGCCCTCGTTTCCACCCTCTGGGAATAGCCATGGTGGATGTCATGTTGAGTGACTCCATGACAACATCACGTGAGAGAGTCCGTGATGGTTTTCTTGTACTTGTGTTTATTCACCCTCTAGGAGTATCTATGGTGAACATCACGTTGAGTGATTCTGTGATGGGCACTTGTGCATATATGTTTTACCATACATGGGAGTAGCCATAATGGTTGATATCACAATTAAGTGAATCCGTGATGAGCCCCTTCAACATGCAGGTGTAACCATTGTGGGTGTCATGTTAAGAGATTCCATGACAATGTGTATCGGAAGTATTCCTCCCTAGCTAAGAGGGAGTGTTGTTGTTGTAGCTTCAGGCTACATACTTCCACCTTGATTATTGGACAATAAATTCATATAGCCTAGCGGCTATTCATTTATTTATTAAAGTGAAGAGGCGCTTCACTTGGCAACATAATATAACATTTAATTATTGTGCATAATCAAATGGCGCCGACTTAAAGAAATAATATTTATTATTTATTATTTGTCAATCCTTTATGAGGCCGACCTAATTGAAGAGTCACATCATTTTTTATTTATAGAAGATGGAGTTTGCTCATTTGATCATCAAGTTCATTCATTCATTCGCACTCCTTGAAGAAGTTCGCACTTGAGCAGCAGATTATTATTTTGAGCAGGAGATCATCATCTTGAGCAGCAGACCTTCACATTGTTGCAGCGAATATATTTCAAGAAGAAATATATTCATTTTGTATCTTCGCATCTAGGAAAGGTGCTATTATTCATTGTATCGAATTCGGCCTTGAGTTGGGCCTAAGTTGTAAGTAGATTTCTGCTCTTATTCCTGAATATATAACCGATATATTTAGTGGATTTTTCCCCTCAAGTTTGGAGGGTTTTCCCAAGGTTTCTTGTGGTGTTCATTGTCTTATGTGTTGCATTTTCTGATTGCTTTTATTTCTGATCCTAAAACTAACATGGTATCAAAGCGGGTTTAAGTCAGACCTGATCAGATTTGAGAAAGCAATAGTGTCAGTAATCTTGAAGATCGATTGAAAAGTTGTGGCTGCGTGGCATTCATTATACAGTCACATGTTTCAAGGAGTGCGATCTATGTGAGTTCATGAATGCTAAGGCGTCAGAAGCCATTTCTTGAAGTAGCCACCAGATAATTCTAAGATTGAGGTCGATTTGGCAAGTAAAGCCAAAATAAAGAGAAGACAAAATTCGTGGCCCATTCTATTTCCTAACAATTTCATCTGTGGAATCGATTGAGGAAATCGTGGCACTTTGGGAAATTAATTTCCAGATTAAAGATGGATTATATTATCAAGGACAATTTTTGTCTTGTGAGTCAAGTATAGAAAAGGAATATTTATCGGCCAAGTTTGAGACAAGAGTTGGTGCGGGAGCTGCTTGGAGCAGCATAACATTAAATAGGACAAAGTCAAAAAGGAGTCTTCTCAACTTTAAGAAGAAACTCAGTCATATAGGCATCGTCCATCATACTCGATTCATGAGGGGTGTGTAAGCGCCGCCATCAAGCAAGTTGGAGAATACGATTATAGGAGGAAATTCGATGGATGTGTGTGACTGGCATAATTTCTTCAAGCCGTCAACTTCCAGAAGGTGCCATGTGTTACTAAGTGTATGCTGTCATTCGGTGTTGGTTGTGCATAAAAGAAGCCATAACTACATCGAAGGGAAAATCCGAAAGGCATCTCTACAATTAAGAGATAAGTATTCTTTTCTTTATACCTTTTAAATTTGGGGTAAAATTCAGTCTGCTAAGTTGTGCAAATCTAACATCGGTTATTTGAATCATATTTTGTGTTCTCTAGTCATCAAGTCTATGCAGATTAGGTGATGATCCTACACAATGTTCCAATCCCGTGAAGACTTCAACTCCAATTCTGTGTGATCAAGCAATTTGAACAGGCATAGTGCTCATTTCGACGGATTACATTACAGTTGAACATCTTGACAGAGGAGTCACCATCATTACTTAGAGCAGAAGTATAGATACATATGTATGCTCAAGCAAAGGGCTGACTTGTAGCGATCGACGCCACTGAAAGGGCGGAGAGAGCAAATATTATGATCATTGTTTGAAGATATCGATCCCTCATTTTCTACGTATAAGATTTTGACTTCAATGAGATAAGTATTGCATGGTCGAATAATGTTCATGAATTTATTATGTAGTTATTAATTCATGCTATAACATTGAGATAGTAAATCATGTATGCTTCTAGCATTGATATTTCTCTTTAGGATAGTTGAGTTCTATGAACTATTAAGTAATCTCTCCTTAATGCTTTCAAGACAAACCAAGAAGCGAAAGAGATTGCTTTTCAAGAAAAGAAGAGCTTGATGCATCCTGTAGGCTGAAGAATGGATACACAGCCTGCAGGCATGGGACTGAGTTGGTCGCTGAAGACATCTCTCGAAGAGGGACCTATTCAAGTTGTCTTTGTGATCAATTCTTCAAAGAAGAGGAATTAACCTTCAGAGGGAGTTTTGTGACTCACTGAGAAGTGAAGGTTGTTGTATTGCAAAGTCAAAATAGAGTGATCTGGGATGAGGTCGAAGAGGACAACCCTGAATCTCTACAGAGATGTGCACTAGAAACCATTTCTCTAAGGCAAGAGTTGCAAGCAACCTTGGACGAGGAGGTCAAAAGGTTGACGCAAGTACTCCTGAGATTCGGAGGAAGTCTACCAAACCAGAAGAGGATGGTGATCCAGTTGAGCCTTTAAAACCAACTGATGGGCAAAGAGATATTCTCATAGAAGACCTCTATGGGCTAGGCAAACAATGCAGGAGGCAGAAAGGTTTGCAGCTCCTAAAGGTGCTTTCAGAGAAAGCAAAAGACCACAACAGTTTCCGAGCTATGTTGCATAGATGAGTCATATCTTTGAATCTAAGCCTTCCAGTGTTGAGGAAGCGTCAAAGTCGGCAAGTACGAAGAGATGCAATGGCTAAAGAATATCAATCGATTATCAAGAATGATGTTGATTCAAATCTCTACTTCAAGATTGTTGATGGTGAGGCTTTAATCTTGGTTCTTTATGTTGATGATCTATTTCTTACTGGAGCAGAATATCTCATTATCAAATGCAAGGAGTTAACTTCTAAATTTGAGATAAAGGATCTTAGATATATGCATTACTTCCTTGGATTAGAAGTACGACAGAGGCCTAATGAGATCATTCTAAGTCAAGGAAAGTATACTACAGACATCTTGAAGAGATTTGGTATGATGGATTGCAAATCCATACCTACACCGATGGAAACCAATTTGAAGAAGTTGAGTAAGTCTGCATCTAGTTCAGATCTAGTGGATCCTTCTATGTACAGGCATTTGATTGGATTGTTGATGTATCTAGTCAATACTAGACCAGAAATTTGCTATACAGTGAGTGCACTTAATCAGTTCATGTGTGAACCAAGGCAAATACATCTAGTTGCAACAAAACATATCTTGAGATACTTGCATGGCACAATTGGGTATGGCTTGAGCTAATCTTCTGGTGTGGACAGGGTGTGTTGCTGATCGGAAGAGTACCTCTGGATATTGTTTCAATTTGGGGTCTACGATGATCTCCTGGTGTAGCAGGAAGCAGTCTTCAATGGCACTGAGCACCGTAGAGGCCGAGTTCATTGCAGCATGTGTGACAACTCGATAAGCAGTGTGGCTTCGGAAGCTCCTTGCAGGATTGTTTGGACAATCATTGGAGTCGACTATCTTCCATTGTGATAATCAAAGTTGTGTGAAGCTTTCTATCAATCCAGTGTTTCATGACAGAACCAAACATATTGAGATCAAAAACAACTATATCAAAGATATGGTATTGAGGAAAGCAATCCGGTTGAGATACATTAAGACTGATAAGCAGACGGCAGACATTCTCACCAAGCCTGTCTCCAGAGTAAAGTTTGTGTACTTCCGAGACAAGTTTGGTATGGTGGAGAATGAAGCCCTAGCTAAGAGGGAGACTCAGCTTCAGTGATCTTCTGTGATTTGCTTTAATGCATTTCTCTCTGTGAGAGAGATTTGATGTGCAAGCCCTTGAAAATGCATCTTTCTCTATAAGAGAAATTTGAGGTGAAAGCCCTTGTTTCAACCCTCTAGGAGTAGCCATGGTGGATGTCATGTTGCGTGACTCCATGACAACATCACGTGAAAGAGTCTATGATGGTTTTCTTGTACTTGTGTTTATTCACCCTTTGGGAGTATCTATGGTGAACGTCATGTTGAGATGACATCACGTTGAGTAATTCCATGATGGGCACTTGTGCATATATGCTTTACCATACATGGGAGTAGCCATGATGGTTGATATCACGATTACGTGAATCCGTGATGTGCCCCTTCCACATATGGGTGTAGCCAATGTGGGTGTCATGTTAAGAGATTCCATGACAATGTGTATCGGAGGTATTCCTCCCTAGCTAAGACGAAGTGTTGATGTTGTAGCTTCAGGCTACATACTTCCGCCTTGATTATTGGACAATAAATTCATATAGCCTAGCGGCTATTCATTTATTTATTAAAGTGAAGAGGCGATTCACTTGGCAACATAATATAACATTTAATTATTGTGAATAATTAAATGGGGCCAACTTAAAGAAATAATATTTATTTATTATTATTTGTCAGTCCTTTATGAGGCCAACCTACTTGAAGAGTCACATCACTTTGTATTTATAAAAGATGGAGTTTGCCCATTTGATCATCAATTTTATTCATTCATTCGCACTCCTTGAAGAAGTTCGCACTTGAGCAGCAAATTATTATTTTGAGCAGAAAATCGTCATCTTGAGCAGCGAACCTTTACATTGTTGCAGTGAATATTGAAATATATTCATTTTGTATCTTCGCATCTAGGAGAGGTGTTATTATTCATTATATCAAATTCGACCTTAAGTTGGGCCTGAGTTGTAAGCAGATTTCTGCTCTTATTCCTGAATATATAAGCGATATATTTGTTGGGTTTTTCCCCTCGAGTTTGGAGGGTTTTCCTAGGGTATCTTGTGGTGTTCATTGTCTTTTGTGTTGCATTTTCTGATTGCTTTCATTTCTGATCCTAAAACTAACAAGTGGGACAGGATAGGATCAATTTGAAAGGAGGCTAGTGGAAGAGGGCAGGAAGACAAGGAGCGTGAAAGGTAGAAAGGGGACCAAGAGGAAGGAGTGGAAGGATACCCGGGAAACCTAAAAAAATGAAATAAGAGATGTTGGGGGTCGGGGGCGTGGGGGGTGGGGGGGGAGAATTGATTCTGGGGGAGTTTAACATGGGTTGCCAAGCCAAACTCAGTCTTAATGATATTGAAAATGAACCCTCTCTTTTTGTCAATTCACCAAACAATTGAACATATACACCAGTTGAAAATTGGAACTTAGACCCAATCCCTCTAGAAGATAAATTTAGTGAAGTGCATTGCTCCATTTATATACATAATACAACTATAATGTATAAGCATAATCTTGGGAACCATTACCCCACTTTCTTAGAGGAAAGACTCATTAAGTCTCGTGCATTGCTCCATTTATTTACGTATAAAATCTATAAGAGATGAGCATAATCTTGGGGAAGCATTTCTCCCCTTTGTATAAGGAAAGAGTTATTTCCAATTAGTGATTCACATTCTTTTTCTAACACGCAAATGGAGAGATATTTAATTTTCACCATTAAAAGATCAAGGTAAATGGGGACCCAATTACTCTCCAGAATAAATCAAAATAAGTGCATTGCTTCAGTTATTGGCATAAACCAATTAGAACAGATAAATATAATCTTGAGAAACTGCTTTCCACTTTTCCATTGACAAAACTTTATTTATAATTGCGAATTCAGTTACATTTTCATAACAGCAGGCAAATAGAGAGACATTTTCAGCAAGATTTTGCCGTTAAAAAGATTGTGTTCAAATTAAACCAGTGTCATTCCAATTCTGTTTCCAATACCTAGGGCCATATTTACCAAAACTAACGTGGGCACTACTCAATTCGGTCTTGCAAACGCTAAAAACTGTAATTTTCTCAACCTACCAAAATCGGACTGCAACTTTTCATTTCAGTGTGCAAAGTGAAGGGCGTTTGCAAGAAAATTTCACCATTTAAAAATACAGTTCAAACCAAAACCAAGACAAAAAGGGGGTTATTTCGAAAATAAAGAAACCAAAACCCTAGAGATAGTAAAAAGCTAAATGTACCTCATAAGGGTTTGTCTTGACGAATGGGCGGCCCAGCTTCTTTGCAATTTCTTTCTTTCGATCGGCGGCCTTCTTTGCAGCGCCTCTGTTGGGGTCAAGTTGTTTTAACCCTACAAACAGAACTATGCAGCTCACTGCAGCACTGATAGCGTACAGAATTATTTCTTGTGTAAATGTTGTGGTTTGCTTGCCCATTTTATGTTTAGCCTGCCTTGTAGTCTATTCTTGTGCAGAACTATTATCTACAGGGGGCAACGCAATGGGTTATGGACGCACAGAACAAACATGCCCCCTCCGACATTTAAACCTTCCAACTGACTTAAATAGTTGATTTTATACCGTGGATTATGAGCGGTTCGCCGCCATATGGAAACTCATAACAGAAATGCTTACAAGAATGATATTTGGCGAGAACCACCCATGCCATACATCAGAGATTCGGTGAAATTTAAAAAAGCGAAGCTTATGATGCAAGTTCGATTAGTGCGTAAAAGCGAAACAAATTTCTAATTTGCTATTTTAATTCGTAAAACATTACAATAATACGGTGTCGTGACATATTGTATCAAGAGAATTTATTTGGAAAAAACAATCATTGAACGGTATAGTTAGAATTTCAATCTGTTCTTGAATTCTTATAATTATTAATAATACTAGCTATGGTATCTTGTGCAATGGGTACGTCGAAGAGGTGTGGAAGGTGAGTTAGGAAAAAATAGTTTTTTTCTTTTTGCACACATTTGTGTAGTAAATGAGATTATTTGATAGGTCATTTAGAAAATGATTTTAATATTAGTATTTTTAATTTTTTTAAAATTATTATAGAATAACATTATTATGTATTTGTTTTAAATTTTATGTGTTAGCTATTATATTATTATATAAATATTTATTATTTGTCATTATCTTATGTATTTATTATTATATTATATTATCTATTATTAACTATCTGGGGGGCTGACCGGTGGTGTCCCTTCTTCCGCTGGTTTTCCTCGATCTGTGGTGCCTCCCTACACAAATCATTTGTTCTTCGATGGGGTTTCTGATCCTATGTTCTGTGAAGTGCGGGCTTGTGGGGGCCCTCCCCCTCCGAGTGTTGGAGTTGTCCATCTTGTGGCTGCTTCTCCGACGGTTGATGCTTTTGTGAGCTCTGCTCCTGGAGTGGTTCCTACTGTTGAGGGTTCTTCTAGGCAGGTAAAGTCCTTCTTTGAGGCTGCTAAGGTGGGTGCTCGACCTCCTGTTCAGGTTCGTCGATCTCTGCCCTGTGCCACGAATTCCCCTGTTGTGGTTTGTGGCTCTGAGGTACTTGAAAACGAAGATTTTTATTTGAAGCTAGGAGTGGTCTGCAGGTTCAATGGCCTGTGGCCTTCCCTCCCCAATCTCCATAATTGGGTGTCTATCTCCTGGAAGTCGTTGGTCTCTAGGGAGATCGAGCTCTACCCTAGTGTTAAAGGTTTTTTCATTGCTACCTTTGCCTCAATCGCAGAACAAAACTATGTGTTGGATAGGGGGTGGATATGGGGTATTCATTCTTTGTCCATCAGGCCTTGGTCTTGCGCTTTCAATCCCCTTACGGAGTCATTGAACACCAGACCAGTCTGAGTCCGTCTGCTGAATCTCCCTCTCCAATTTTGGGAGGAATCTTGCTATGAAGCTATTGGAAATACCATTGGACGCTTCTTAATGGTTGATTATGCGACTAGGGAGTTGGGTCATACTACGATGGCTCGATTGTTGGTGGATTTGGACATCTCCAAACCTCTCCATGGTGACGTAGTCTTACTGGTGGATGATAGACCTTGGAAGCAACTCTTGGACTATGAGGGTCTCCCATTTCAGTGTAAGAAATGCTTCTCAATGGGTCACTTTGCCTCTGCTTGCCCTCTGGCCCGTCACAAAGGCATTGCGACTTGGTGGAAAGATGCTCTCTCAGATCATCTCACGGTGGGTTCTCCTCCTTCGAGAGTTTCTTCTACGAAAGTTGACCCTATCGTTTCTTCTCAGGAACTTACCCCTACTCCTCTTCTGGCGGTCCCTCCTGTGGCGCCACTGATGGTGTCTGTTGATGTTGTATTGTTTGTGCCTGCTGGTGTCTATGTGTCGTTGGAACCTTCTATTGTCGATGCTTAGCTTGAACTAGTTAGTCCTTCGTTATTCAATGTTGTTGGACCTTTGTTAGCTCTTGTCTCCGTTGTTTCGTTGTCGGCTCCCTTGCTGTGTGGTGGCTCCTCTTCCGAGGTGGCTGTTGTGGATCTGCTCCCCTCGCCTCACTCGTTGGTTCTCGAGTTTGAGCCTTCCTGGTCGGTTGTGTTGCGGAAGAAGAAGGGTCTCCCCAAATCTGTTGCCTCTTCTAGGCCTCGAGTTTGAGGAGTCAGTTTAGACTCCTTTGTTTCAAGAGTTGTCTAATTTTTGTTTTTCTACAACTGTTGGTCAGTTGTTTTTGTTTGTACTTTTCGTTCAAGTTTTGTTTGAACTATGCTTTCCTTTGGCCTTTTTGGTTTTTTGTGTAAAAGGTACATCACCCTGTAAATGTTGCTTATCTTTTCAAAAACTATTGCATTAACTATTATATTGTTGTATAATATAGCATTAAGGATGTGGTAATGTTAAAACCTAAATGTGCTCGTTATTAGGACGTAATTTTCATTTTAAGAAACATACTATATTATTTTTTCTAATTTATACTTAACTATATAGGGTAAAGGAGGTAGAAATTTTAAAACCTAAAATATACATTATTAATTATGTTGTAATTTTAAAACCTAAATTTTATCATTATTAGGATCTTTGTCGTAATTTCCATTTTATTTTAAAACCTAAATGTGCAATGGATATGTCGAAGAGGTGTGGAAGGTCAACTAAGTAAAAAATTGGTCTATTTTGTGCAAACATTTTGTAGTACGTGAGGTAAATTGGTAGGCCATTTACCAAATGATGTTTGTGCAACAAAGGTCTCAATGGAGAACTGGTAGGTTCAAATCAGTTATGCATCCCTTTTTAGGGATCCAAACATGATTGAAAAAAAATCTTTGAATGAGGAAGATAAGTAGGATCCATTACCAGCAGGGTCATGTTATGTTTGGAGGAAGAGCGGGAGAGAGAGAGAGAGGGTGGTTATGGAGATAGAGGAAAAAATAGAGTGAGACTTAAAGAATAAAGAGATGACTTCAAAAAGAGAGGGATATACAAAGAGGGAAGAGGGAGAGTACATCAATACATACTTCAATCACATGAGTTACCCTTATTGCATTACACCTAAAGTTTATCATTATGCTTGCATGGTTGACCTTCTTGCCTAGGTTGACTGTCTTGAAGACACTATACTTGCATGGTTGTATTAATATAGAATAGAAGCAAAGCTTATATGTCAGGATATGTTTGAGAGTGCTTCATTAATTAAAATATGCTAAAGTCATTCAAGGATTCAACTAGCAAAATATCAAACTAATTGTGTAAAATAAAGGTATTAGGTTTAAAATCGGTTCAAACGAAAACCTATAACCCAAACAAAGTTGCATTTTGTACTAAGCATATCAAAAAGGCCTCAAAATCAAGTTAAGAAGGGTTCAATTATTTCAAATCTGTATAATTTGAGAAAAATGCTATGTTGAAGTTGTTTAAATTGCCTCACCTTTTAGCCCTATAATAAAATGGATGTGCAAATGACAAATGTGTCATTCGGATATGTTCATTTTCTTATTTTTAAGAAATTTTTCACTTGGTCGTGATATTTTTATAGGGAAGCTCTGAGGAAACAACCACCTATTCTTTTAATGCAATATTCACTACATTTCTTGTGATTTAAGAGGTTAAAAAGAAGCTGATGAAATTTTATTTCTCCTAAATCTAAATTCTTGTTAAGATCACAACTTGTGAAGTGACAATAAAACATTACCATTATTAAGAGAAACTGCTAGTGTTTGAGAGTTAGAAAAACTTCACACAAAAACTAAAAATGATAAAACAAAGAGACTTAATTGGCTGGAAAAAGATGGAATCCCTATTATGATAGAGATACCTTGCTTTAACAATGAAATCAACCTCATTGTGTGAGAAGGTACTGAATGTAAGTTGCTATTAACCTCAAGGAGAAATTAACAGATCCAGGTCCATTTGAGAGCTGGCTCATACCTAATCTTATCATAGTTGTGGAAAGATTTGGAAAGCAGATTGTGGACTTATTACAACTCTGTCAAGATTTGAGTTTGAGGCTCAAATAGAATGTAAAATAAACTCATATAGATAACCATAAAAAATTTGGAAGTAGACAACTCGAGGAAATTTTTTTCCAAAAGATCTGATTAACTGGGAACATTTTATTATTTATCTGATTGGCATATGTCTGTAAGGAACGAGTTCTCAGTGCAAAAATTCAACTAATGGGATGTTTCTTTCAGATTATGGTAATAATTTTGCATACACAAGTCAATCCAATGTGTGAAGGGTTTCTATAGGTAACTCCCATTGTCAATAACCTACAAATTCTAACATTGGTCCTTGACATCCGGTCTGAAGAACCATGGAACTAAAACCCATTCTTGGCATTCTTGATTTTGATACTATTGAACTTATAATGTTACCAAGGATCGGGTTGTTCCTTGTGTGATCACCAAGAACCCTCATGTTAGGGCAATCTCCAATTCAATGTAATCTCAGAATAATCAGGAGCACCTACTATGAGTGAATAGTGTGTAATTTCCCAATGGAGAATTATTCTGCAACTGAGCTCAACATGGCTATTCTAGCTATTTATTGTATTGGAACATTTTAACATAAATTGCTAATATTTCAAATATACAATTAAGAAATCGCAAAAACAAATATATATATATATATGTTACTTTTCAAGGCAATAACTAAACGATCCCCGCTCTAAAGTCTAAACACAATCGATTCCAAAGATCAAACATTCAACATTCAACATTCAAATACATTCTCAGTAAGGGATTCACAATGCATCTAACCATGTGTATAGCACAAAAATAGACTATAGAGAGAGAGAGCGAGAGAGAGAGCCCTGACCAAATAATAGATACAAATATAATATACCAATGCCCTGGTCAAATAGTACTAAAATAACTCTTTAAAAATATAAATATTACATGCTTAGTTGATAAAACTATAAATATTTGTTTATATATATCAACCATTTGACCTTTAAATGATATTATTGCTAAACATTTTATATATCTGTAACATGCCCTTTAATGTGCCCTGAGTCTAAACCCTGTCTTTTAGTTGATTACTAAATTGAGACAAATAACTCGACCATATTACTTTATGTAAACATTGAATCCACAGGAAAAGCAAACGTTGACAGTGTTCCAGTGAACTATGATCTAAAAAATATATTTTGTATTCCTACATTTGGTTAGCATTAAACATATCAGATAGGTTAACAAATGAAATGCAAGGCCACCTCTTATTACTTCAATGTGGCAACTACAACACTAAAAAATATTGTTTTATGTATGGAGATAAATTGTAGGAAGAAAAAGTGCAAAAGGGCATTATTGAATCAGTTTGGTTTCTTTGTTGTTATACAAAATAGATGTTGTTATCTTTCACTTTAATAAAACAAGGGAAGATTGCATGCATCCAAACCAAATTGTCAATTGTGAACTCTAGATATCCTCTAGCTACTGAAAACTCTACAAGCTTTCTACAAGCAGCAAGGGGGCCTTATACAGGCAAACTAGAATTCTCTACTAATAACTCTTATGTTTCCAGATGCTCAAGGTTCCAAACTTGGCTTCACCCCAATACAAAAAGGCCTGGCAAGGTCTACTGCCTCTTGATTGGTGACCCGAAAGAATACAAAAATGTATTGTGAGCTAATTGTTGTTATGACAGTGAAATTTTTAAGGTCTCTACCAAAACCCCTAGGAAAATCTGTTATTTAAGTGTTGGAAAGAATTACCTTATCCCATAGGCCATCTAATGCCGTAATTAAAAACTCACAATCAAATTATATTTTAATCTTTTCGGTGTCTAGTTCAGCTGAAATATAATATTTCATGTGTAAATCGCCTATTCCCTTGGATATAGCTAATACTCCTTGGTGGCAATCAACATATCCTCCTTGCAATAGGAATTAATGCTAGTGAAGATTGGTCCTAGCAATGATTCAAACACACACATAAAATGATATTTTGAAAAAAAAAGCACAATGCTCATTTGCTTACCAGATTCTCTATCCGTTTTCACTCATCCTCCCTTGCAGCTCGATGATCACATGTGAGAGCATGGCACCTTAGTGTGCAATGGGTACACCAAACATTTTGTGGATGGTGAATTCGAGAGAGATTTAAAACTGGAATGTTGGCCATTACATTTTGTTGAAAGTATGTTTGCACATAATAGATTTGGCTAAAAATATCTTCGTAATTGAAAGGTTTGTTTTGAATTATGCTTCGGGTGTTGTAAGTGAATGCGTAATTGCTAAATGATCTAGAATTAGATATCAATGTATTACAAAAAACAATTTTTTTTCAAAAGCAACCCATAATTCGAAGACATTTAAAACTTTGAAAGAAATAAAAGATTTTCATTTTAAGCTGATATTTCGATTTTTAGGCATGGAAATTTCACTTTAGTCTTTTGATGAACTGCATTCAATTTCTCATTTATTTGTCTTACAACTGCAAAAAATGCTTTGAAACATGTGAATAGCCACCTTCTCTTATTTTGCAAGAAATACAACTCTAAACTCAATGCAGTTCAAGAGAGAAACCACATTTAAATCCTAGTACACGTCATAGAATTTTTTAAGTTGATATGGTGACCCATCTCATACAATAAAACATGAAATATAAAATAGATGACACATGGAACTGTGCTAAATGCTTTGGACAAAATCTCTTGATGATCTAATGCATATGTGTTACTGCACTAATGATTCTATTATGTTGGTTTGAGTGCTAAAATTGATGACTGTATCTACAAATATAACAAATACAAACAAAAAGCCAACTTTTTTGGTTGATGCAAGATTTATGTAAAATCCCCTATTGGATAGAGCGATATTTTTTTGATGTTATGAATTTGACACATGTTTCATTTTTGTCAAACATTTGCTTTTCCCTTGTATTTGTAAGTTCCCAGGTCTACTCATAGACAATATACAGAATGTGATATGTATTCTCAACAGAAGAAAGTGGTATTCACTTTAATACAATATGGGACCAATAAATCATATGCAGCTGTCATATTTCATACATAGAAAATATAGTGCACAGTATTGAATATATCATATGCATCTGTCATATTTCATACACAGAAAATAAAGTGCACAGTATGCATTTACAATCTGAAACATGCATATCCTCAACTCATTCACAGGAATAATGGAGTATGATAAGTATTTACAATCTCATAAGTTCATATTTTATTAACATATTTCCAATAATTCTCACATTGAGATGACAAGTTTGGTTAATATATATGTACATAACCACCATTTTCTATTCCAATTGACATGTATAATACTTCTTGTTGTCAATGCATAAGCAAAGACTGATGAAAGCAACAACTCAATATTTCACAGAGGATTTTGTAGCAGCCCTTTGAGGAGGATACTTTGAGAATGATACAAAATCTTGGAGATAGTACATTTGCATTGCCTTGGATGGAACTCGCAAGCAGAATGCTTTTAATTGATATCTAATCAATGTATTTGTTATTTTTTGTACAACAAGCAAACTTGAAAGAAAATGAAAATTGATAGATGTAAAGCAAATAACTTTCAAGTGACAGATGTAATTCATATTTACTAGTGAAGTATTTTTTTTTTGGAACTTTCAAGAAAATGCAAATTGACATATGTAAAGCGAGGTTGCACTACCTTGTCAATAGCCTCCTTGCCTAGTGGACACGTATACAAAATGTGGAAGAAAGGACAAGGAACGTGTACTGCCTTTATCACCACATACTTGGACTTGCCTTTATCTCCATGGTTTTCTGCAAGTTCTTAATTGGGGGTTTTCCCAAGTTGGTTTTTATCTGTGCTGGTTTAATAAAAAATTAAATTTGACTCCTTCAGCGTACCCATTTCATAAATGTAATGTGCAGTGGGTAAAGCAACAAAAAAAGAGTAAGGAAAAAAGGCAATGTGCATCGGGGAAGCAAAAAAAAGCGCTAAGAACAGTCGAAAAAATGGCAAAAAATGATGAGCGGCTGAAATTCGTTTAGTTTCCGCTCCTCCAAGTTTTTCTTCACTGGTATTGATCTATAGTCCTCCAATTTGGCGAGCTTCGACCTAAAAATAAGGTATGGACGAGGGTTTTAGAGTATATTTATTAAAATTAAAATTACGCCCACAAAGTTTAAGAGTATGCTTAGTAAAATGGAATTTATAGGGAGCATAAGCCGTGAGAGTTTTTAAGAATTTTATTAAAATGGAAATAATGGGCAAGATCCTCATAATCAGCACATTTAGGTTTAAACATTATGAAATCCAAAACTATGCAAAATTTGAAGTTATGGATATTGTAATACATTTATGAAATTCCTAATGAATTTATTATAGTCCTAATGAATTTATGATTGTCCTAATGAACATTGGACAATTCTAATGAAGTTATAACAATCCTAATAAACCTATAACCATCACAATATCAATTGTAACTTCAAACAGCTCAGCAGTTCCCACCATTGGAGACTACCATGTTCCCATCTTTGATAAGAGCAGTAACACATGATGTACCACTGCTAACACATTGGAAATTGATTATTTTTAAAGAGTGTAAGCTTGAGAAGTTGTTTGATTAAAAAAACATTCATAACCCTAACCAAATTTTGGAAAAAAAACTTTGAAACAACAAAACAAAAGTAGAAATTACTTCAAAATGAATCTCTAGACTCATAGCATTAATGCTCAAACACTAACACTAATACTAACATCTCTAGCAAGGACACACTATAAAAAACTTAAGAGAAAGCTACTTCTGCAACCCTTGCAATTTTCTATTTAATGGGCCTATCAAATTTATATGTATATAATTTAATCATAGTTGAGCTAAAAGCACCCACAATTGAGAATGTGTAAACATAATTTGAAATTTCTACAATGCAAGAATGAATTTGAGACTTGCAACAATGTTATGCATAATGTTCAATGTATGATACAGGTTCTAGAACTCAAGGAGAAACCTAAGCTACATACCAGAAAAAAATCAATATATAAGCAAATATTTTTAGTTGATAAGCAAAACACGATAACACCAGCACTTGTTTATATGGGGACCCAGGTCCCACATAACCAAGATCAAGGGTTGTTTACAACCAGTAGATAGACAAATCTACATTGGAGGGAGTTGTGAGGCTTACAATTACTACCCTCTGGTTTTCAAATTGAAAGTTTGGCTGAAGCTGATTGACCATTTTCAGATCTGAATTTATTTGGACCTGAAGTAGTTGAGCATAATTCTTAAATCTTAATAGAAGATAGAAATACCAAAGGAGCATAACTAAATGTTGGCTAGAATATACTTCCTGGCTCTTAAAAAAAATTGCCCAACATTGTACGAGAAAATTGTTGTTCGCAAAATTTAGTTTTTAAATGAATTGTTCAAGCAACACGTATAAATAGCCTCTAAAATTATAATTAACCAAAAAGGTATGAGCCTCTTTAGAAGCAACATGAAGCATTGAAAAGTGTTTTCATAGAAATTTTGATTTGAAATAAATTTCCCTTTTCCGCTAGTTATAGAGAAGGAAGCATAATATTTCCAGTGACATTAATATTAATTTTTTTAATAAATTGAAATACAAAGAAGCAATCCTTTAATTGCACCTTGTCTTGGGAGCATCCCAATTGGGTAAAAGTTCATAGATTAATCCCTCACATACCACCATATCTAGATCTGATATCTAGTTTTGTATGATTTAGGTACAACCACGATGCATAATGTGTTTGACTTTGACATCAAGTAAACCTAGTATGGTTATTACCTCTGGCACGAGTGGACATATTGTAGGGTGCAGATTCAAAGACCAATATTTTCAGCAGCAAAATCAGTAGCTTTTCGACCACCATGACAAATCGAATACACTAAAAAATGCCTGGAAAATGATGCAAAAGTCATAGGAATTAACTATGCCAAACCATCTACAAACTGTCGTAAGAAAAAAAACCCAAAACGGAGCTTCAAAACTACTATCCAGCTTATCCATAGCTATGTAGTCTTATATACCCAATCATTAAAATGAACACCAAGAACAAAAACATGTAGTGGGTGGGAAGATCATACTGCGTTATTTTTTACTTAACAGAGTAATGGATTAATTTCTTAAATTTATCAATTTGAAAAATCTTAATAGTTAAATTATCCTTGAACAAGATAAAATGTTAAATAACTGACCAATTTGTTCTCAGCTGCCAGAAGATTTCTACGTTTATTTCTTAGCCGCTGCTAGAAGATTTTGCAGGTTTTGAGCCCCCATTTGCAGCCTCTGCCACTTCTTCATAGCTTCAAACCCTAATGCACAATACTATATGAATCTAGGGTTTGCAAATTGAAAACCAAGTGAATGCTCTCTCTCATTCTTCCATTCTATAATACGTTGGTGGCATAAAAGAGGACAACACCTGCAAAAAAGAAATCCCACACCCAACTATGGCCCGCAAGGTAAGAGTTTTTGCCACACTTTTTTGTATCGTTGTTGCCAAAAAGTTCAATTCTCGAGCGCAAAAAACACCATGAAAATAGCAGTGGGGAAACAAAAAAAATAGCCGAAAAACGGTGAAAAATGATGGACGACTGAGATTCATTTGACTGTCAACCAAGCCCTATCCTTTGTTTTCCACAGTAGATAGACAAAATGAGCTTTGAAAGCTCATATAGGACACGCCTTCGGCGTAATTAATAAATAAATCAAGTATTTGTCAACAAAATTAAATTATATATATATTTGTAGATCAACAAGATCTTTAATTAGGGATTACCTCGGCAATGCAACAGTAGTTGCAAGGCAGTTGCTTCACTGTTGCAGCATTTGAATCCCCGAGTTGTGGTGGAATGGACGATCTTTGGTCGAGTAGGTGTGGATGAAGGTGGTAGACACTGGTGGTGGTTGAAGACTAGTACAGAGTCGAAGATAGTTTCAGTGGTTGCAAAGATGGTGTACTTGGTGGAGGATGCATAAGGTGATGATGGCGAAGGCTTGTGTTCATTTTTGGGTCAAAGACAAGTAAGAGGAAGGTCGATGGCTGGATGTCGGTGGTAACAAAAGGTATGGAGGAATAAGGATGGGTGATGTCGAAAAGTTGAAGAAAGAAGGAAGGAAGAAGAATGACGAAAGAAATAGGAAAAAGGAGCAACGGGTGGAGGAAGAAGGATGGAGGGAGTAGAGAAAGTGTAAGAGGCATGAAAGTATTGGAAGAGGTAGATGAGACAGAGTAGAAGAGAAAGGATGAGGAGGTAAGAAGCAGGAGGATTGGAGACGAGGTGCAGGGGTGTATTGGAGTAGTGACGACAAAGAGAGAGAGAGAGAGGAAGGAGATGAGGGTGGATGAGTAAGGAGGAGGAGAGGAGGTGAGAAGGAGAGAGGCGAAGAAGCAATGAGAAGGAGAGGAGGAAGAGGTGAAGAAGAGGAAGAGGAGGAGGAAAAAAGGAGGAGAAGGAGGGAGATAGGAGAGGATGGAGACAGATTGACGGGGATGAGGTCCCCCGAATGTAGCCTCACCAGTTCATAGCTCCAAGCAAAAGCATTCACTTACCAAAAAATAAACAAGATCTTTAACTAACAATGAGATTTTTAACTAGTTCTATTTATAATATGTCAATTTCAAAATGTTTAGAACTAGTAATCGCACCATGGTGTGCAATGGGTACGTCGAAGAGGTGTGGAAGGTCAATAGGGAAAAAGTTGGTTTTTTTTTTGCATACATTTGTGTAGTACATGAGGTCAGTTGATAAGTCATTTAGAAAATGATTTTGTTTACATATTATTATTATTGTTAATGCTACTATTATATTATTAATTTTATTTTATTATTATTATATATTTAGTTTTATGTATTAACTATTATATTCACCATACTAATCTCAGCCCTAAGTAATTTACTAAGTTTAGTTATAAACATCTCTATAGATTTCTCTTCAACTATTTATGTGTTTGGATTATGTTGGTGTTTCAATTAGCACCTCTAGAGTGCTTATTAGAAACTGATAGCTATGCACAGTGTGTAATAACTGCTCTTTAAATTAGGAGGGGAAGATCCCTCTTTTTGCTAATGTTTGCATAAAAAGTAAAGTAAACTAAGTTCCTATCATTTTACTTAGCAACAGAGCACAAGGGTGATGAAACACAATGCATTATAGCTATGGTTTTCTCTGGTTTCTACAAATCTTAACTACAACTAGGCTAACTTTTAATATATCTTATTTCCTCAAGAAAAATAAAGCAAGAGGATATAAGAGCGGGAATGGGGGTTTGATCACTTGGACGAACTGTCTCTCATAATGCATTTGAAGGCTCTGAACTTCTAGATTTAAGCCAAAATAGAACTCATGCAAGTAATCATCATATAGTAGGCTAGATCTCAGGATTCCCAAGGAGTCGCAGTGCTCTTTCCAAGGTGTAGGCTGAAAGGTAAACTACTAGAAACAACATAGAATGATAATCCTACTCTCTAAATTCCCAAGGAGGCACAATTCTCTTTTCAAGGTGTAGATTGAAAGAAAGATTATTAAGAACATACAATGATAGATCTTGAGACTTTTGGATCAAAGGCAAGCTAGATCTTCTAATTTATTATCTCAACTTCAATCAAAGATTACACTTTGGGACAACCACTTGTGTCAAAGAGATAATCACACAAGAAGCGATCAACCAATAAAACATGAACATAGATTGAACACACCTATATGAATAGAAAGAACGCAAGTTGTACTTAGCGTTTGACTATCATGAATATGATTCAAGAACATATTCTAAGCGAACAAAGTCAAAGGCTTGTGAGCTCGACATTTTTATACCGTGAAGTAAAGTTACAAAATAATGAGCAAAGACTCTTATTTATAGAAGCTCAAAGGAGTAGGCAACCCTAAAGTCTCCTTGAGTTAAAAATGAGTTTTTGCCAATCTGCAAGATTTATTTCTATGTCTAAAAGTAGGTAACCTAGCAGTTAACTGGAAAGTCTACTTCAGTTAATTGGTTTTAAACTAAAACATAACTCCAATATACAAAGGTGTCTCCAAAATAGACATGCACGATCAGTGGGACAATGAGGTAACTTGGAAAGAGGCATCAATTTAACTCGTGTAATAAATTATATTCTGGAGGGGTAGGACTTCCTAACTGAGAGTCTACACCTCATCAACTCTATTTATCAACTCCTCTAACCAGTCGTTGACTTCCTTTGCCTTTGGAAAATTAATGTTAAACGTATGATGATGATGTGTCAACGCAACATCTCCTCGCCACTCACAATCTGCTCCTAGTATTCAATATTTTATGCAGTTGCGTCATCCAGCCTTGTTGACATGACTGCGATCTTACTCAACTTGCAGCTAGCAGGGTCACCACAAAAACTATTATAAATGAGATCTTGAAACTGTGTTTGTACCTTAGCTAGCTTGACGTATGCACCTCCTTCGTGTTAGTATAGACAAGGGATAGATGTTACCAACGTTATCATGAACTTGATAACACTTTCCATGATTTATCTGTACTCAATCAATTCTACGGAGTTTGTGTCATGAGCTCTCACTTTGTATGCAAGTTGATCTTTCCAAGTGTAAAGATGTCATTTGTTCCCCTTTGTAGTAACTGATTCATACGCCATCTGCAAGTCTAAGATAGTGATCTCATCTCTAGGCCTCTTCTCTAATATGTCTTGCTCATATTCTTGGATCTCTGTGTGGAGGTCATGTGCTCTGCACCTTAGCTAGTACAGCTCTGCAAGTATACACGGACCCCTAATGACAAACTCTTCCACTTGATCTCTCAAGTGCTTTCCATATAGGATCAACTAACTTAGTTGATCCTGTTTTACGGGGAGATCCAACATCTACAGAAGCAAGGCAGAGACGTTTGATGTACCATGCATCAAGTTGGATATATATAGTTGCAACTGTTGGTTTTCAGCCTTTAAGGCTACTTTGTATTTTTTGTCCTTCGCCATTCTTTCTTTGACGCTTACTGACGTAACTTCAAAGAGATCTGCTTCAACTGTTAGAGTAAAGGTCTTAACTTAATTATGTTGATTAACTTACCTTTATTCCCTTCTTAAGATTTCACGTTAGTTTGCATAAAGTGACATTTAATAATTATATTAATTATTAAATGTTATCCTATTAGGGCTTCTATTAGGGTTTTTCCTATTAGGGTTTTATTAGGGTTTGCATGATCTCCTTTTTATAAGGATTGATCCCATTGTATTTCATATCAATTCATTCTCTCATTCTCTTTGATATATATATTTTCAATTTTCAGAGAACCCTTGCTTGTTTGTCTCCATCTCTTCTTTTGTGATAGGTTATTTGCATGCAGGTGATCTTCGAGGTTTGTGAAGTTGTATTTTCTCAACTCCTACATGGTATTAGAGCATTAATTCTACATGGTATAAGAGCTCCACACCTGCTACTTCCTGTTCTTGTTTTGAAGATTTTTGGAGCTTCAAGGGTTTGGGGTTTGTTTTCTTGATTCAGGGTATACCTGCAATTTTGAAGCATTTTCAGCTCAAACGGACTTCGCCATTGCGTTCGCAGCAATCCAAAACCCCTAAATTGATTGTTCATTCATCCATTTTGGACAAAATCAAAATTTGAGGTAAAAATTTCTGCAGTACGACTGTCGCCTGCCTGGTAAAAAAAGAATTCGGAAATTTTATTTTTCGTCAAAAAAATATATATTTTTCTGCGATTTTTTTAATTGTAAAAGATTTTTGTTTTCTATTAAAAAAAAAAATTTAAAAAATATTTTTTATTCGCAGTTTTAGGGCTTGTCAACCCGGTACAGAGCACCTGCAGGTACCTACGGGCCCTCTTACCTACCGGTCGGTGTACTGCCGACCGCCGCCGGCCTTAGTGCCGACTGGCGATACGTTGGCAGCCGGCAGCAGCGGCCCCCGCCTCAAAAAAAAAAAATTATATAAAAAAATTAAGGTTTTTTTTATGATTTTTTTTTTAAAAAAATCAAATGTTTTTTTTATATAAAAAACATTTTTAAAAAAAATAAGCCCAGTTGTGCATTTACGGTGACAGTCGTTTGGCCATCAAATTTAACCCAGTGTTTTTGTTGCGACGGCCGTATGACCGTCAAATTTAACCCAGCACTGGTTTTTTCCCTCTTTGGAGCTAATTTATTCCAAAGGCCGTAACTTGGGCATACGATATCATTTTTTGGCAAACGAGATATCATCGAAAAGCTGGTTTTCTCATCTTCCTAGTGGTGTGGGTCTCATCACTTTTTCTTTTCTGTTTTCTGTTGGTGCATTCTACAACTAGTTGAAGAAAAAAGGGGCTTTTTTAGTCTCAAGCTCATAACTTTTGATCAGTTTCTCCGTTTTTCGCAATCTCAGTAGTGTTGGAACCATATTTCAAAGCTCTTCAATTTCATCCATGCCATTTTTCCAGATTTCACTCTAGGTATATTTTATTCAGTTATTTGTGTTTTCACACTTTGGTGGATTACCTGGACATATTTACTCTTGGGAACTTTTTGTTTGCATGGGATGCTTTATTTTTGGCTGTTCTTCATGTATTTCCAGCATTTTGTCCTTTGAGGGCATTTTGAGCATCATTTGTAAGCAATATCTTTTATGTAAACGCATTGAGATAAAGTGCCACACTATTGTACATGCATCTTTTGAGGATTTTGCACATAAGGTTGTGCCATATTTTGTACTCGCACTGATATTATAAAGTGCCATGAGGGGTTGTGTAGTTTGCCTTTGTTTTTCCATCACATCTTTGTCCAGTGAGTGCCCCTCCACGACGACAGTGAATCCATATGATTCCAGCCTCATGCATGTGTGTTTTGTTTTGCACACCACTTTTTCAGTTGTAGGTGCTTTCTTGTGCACTTTTAGATGTTGTTTCTTCTCCTTCATGCACTACAAGGTGTTTCACATCATTTTAGTGGATCTGTCAAGCTCTCTCAGTTCAGCATTATGCGGGGGTTATTATACTGTTTGTGCTAATTCTTCCTTGGTTTCGCCTTGGAAGGAATCTTCAATTCTTAGTTGATCAGTGTTTCAGACTATTGGTTTTTGTGCCATTGTATCTTCGTTCCAGGTGTTTGCCTTTGTTTGCCATTTGATTCGAGTAGTGTCGTATGGGCACTTATGCAGATTATTGTCTTCTTGTTCCTGATCATCCTATCTTCAGCGGAGGTTCTTCAACACCATAGCAGTCATCTTTCGACAGTTGTTTGCAGCTTCTTCTGCTTCAGTGATGTTCTTTTTCTTGGCTTTCTGCATCTTTTTTTGGAGTAGAGCTTTTTCCCATGAGGTTTTCTCTATTTCTCCATTTTACAAAGATTTGGTTGTATTTGGGTACCTGATCTGGCCTAGTTGTCAGGACCCATGTTTGCCTTCTTGCATTGTAGTTACCTTTGCTTTCTTGCATTTGTTTGTAGCTGCACTGTTGCTCATCTTAAGGGGGGGTGTTAGAGTAAAGGTTTTAACTTAATTATGTTGATTAAGTTACCTTTATTCCCTTCTTAAGATTTCACGTTAGTTTGCATAAAGTGACATTTAATAATTATATTAATTATTAAATGTTATCCTATTAGGGCTTCTATTAGGGTTTTATTAGGGTTTGCATGATCTCCTTTTTATAATCATTGATCCCATTGTATTTCATATCAATTCATTCTCTCATTCTCTCTGATATATACATTTTCAGTTTTCAAAGAACCCTTGTTTGTTTGTCTCCATCTCTTCTTTTGTGACAGGTTATTTGCATGCAGGTGATCTTCGGGGTTTGTGAAGTTATATTTTCTCAACTCCTACATCAACCTAACGCATGGTCTTGCCAAGGTTGACCTTCAACAAGGTGAAGTCA
The DNA here is from genome assembly GCA_007115665.2 of Sequoiadendron giganteum. Classification (NCBI taxonomy): domain Eukaryota; kingdom Viridiplantae; phylum Streptophyta; class Pinopsida; order Cupressales; family Cupressaceae; genus Sequoiadendron; species Sequoiadendron giganteum. The sequence continues at coordinate 262,099,810 of CM021107.1, forward strand.
TGAACCTCTACCTCATTTGCATTTTTTGTCTTTAGGTGGTGCAGCAGTCTCGATGATAATCTCATTGTCAACATTCTTTCCCATATGGACTTGCTTCTTGAGCTTCTTCTTTGGAATGTCCTAATGGACATGATCAAATTTTGTGAAGTCCAGTTGATAGGACGACCTCTCTCTCTTCCTCCCTCGGAGATTCTCAAGCCAAGATGAATATTTACTAACCTCTTTGGAAGGATGGATGTTAGACCCATGAACCTATGACAAGTGGGATTGAGTTGTGATGTCACATGGTGGTGAATCCAAGTCAATATGAATCAGTGACTACTGTGGTGGTGTCAAAATGGGAGGCTTTGCTTCCATCTCTGGTACTGTATCTATTATAACTATTTCCACCATTGGCTTTGTCTTGGGTGATCCCACAATATTGGTTTACAATTTTTGGGCAAACTGGACATTGAACTGATTTTTTTAAACTAAATCTTCACTTTCGGGCTCCTATAGCGGCTAAACCATGAGGAATTTGAAGATGATGCAAACTAGTGATTTGTGACGTTTTGTCTATAGATTCTAAATAAGTTTTTTCAAAAAAATTGGAATCAGATTGCACTTCTTTTTCCATCTCCTTAGAAAACTAGCTTTTTAAAAAAATAACATTTTTAAGGAGTGACGCTCACCGCATACAACATAATTTTATTTTTTTTGGATAAGTGCTACCATATGGGGTAGCTCCCAAAATTATTACTGAAATAGTTTACATTGGCCACACTACAATAGTGAAAGAGTTAACCGGTACCAACAGCGTTATCAACTAATCAGACCGCAAAAATGCAACTCCAACAGCCCAGGATTGTCCACGACAGGTTTCACTAGCTCACTTCGAATGTTGACTATCTTCACTTTATGACTTCCTTGAGACCAAATCATTAGGATTTGACAAAACACTGCATCGTAGCCAACACAGGATCATTCCGTTCGATGAGCAATTATGAGATTTGTGTTCTCGTATGAGCTTTAGTACAACATTTCTTGTCTTTGTTGATCAAATCATGTAAGTCCTTCTGCAAAGAGTTTGCATCGAATTTTTTTGAATCCCCGGGCTATGCCAATGCAACACCTAAATTTGCCAAATAATCTGCCACCGAGTTTGCTTCTCTGTATGTGTGTCTCACTGAATATGCCTCAAGTTTTTTAAAACTATTTTTAATCCACTCCAAAAGGCCTTTTAGTTTCCAATTTTGAATCTGCATCTTTCCAACCGCATTAATACACAACAAAGAATCCCCTTCCACCACAACTGATTTTAATACCTTGTCCAAACACAAATCTACCCCCCTAGCCAATGCTTCCAGCTCGGCTTCATTATTTGTTGCGACACAAATATTCCTTGCCAATGCGCCAATGCATGTGCCATGACTATCCTGAATGATGCAACCTATCCCAGACACCCTCGGGTTCCCTTTCGAGGCCCCGTCAATATTGAGTTTGTATTCATTCCGATCAGGAGGAACCCACCTAGCGTCCGCCTGCTGTGCCTTGGGCATCACTGGATCAAGATTGGGAGGTTTTAAATCAGACCATGACTTTTGCAAAAAGTTGTCCCAACTGGTGTAGCATGTTCCTTATGGCCTATAGAATTTTGCATTTAGAAGTTCACAGATCCCTTCTTCGATTTTCTATATTACTTGCTCCACCGACAGAGCTGAGTCACAAAATGTCCTCCTATTCCGTTCTTTCCACAGTTTCTGTGTGAAGGATAAAATTCTAATTTTTTCGAATTTAGATTTGTAACTACGATATCTAACCAGTTCATTTGGTTTCATAGTGTTTTATTAAATATTTTTTCCTTAATCAAGTTTCAAAGTCAAACCAATTATAATTCAGACATAGGAAAACTGTATACAACATAGCTTTTTTTGTATGTATCAAAATTAAAAAAAGTAAAATTAATGGATCAAGGACATCAGTACCCAGCCTGAACATATTTTTCAATTTTTTTTTTATAATCTGCTATTTTTCTACATGTGCAAAACAAAGAGCTTGATTTTCGGTGAAAAGACTATGTTTAATACAACCAAAAAAACAAATACATAATAAAACCAAAACATATTGAAATTATATTTGTTGGATAGCTCATTCTAAGGACTACCATCTTCCAGTTGGGTCTATGAAATTTCCTCCATTTTCATCCTCAACCTGAGCTTCAAAGGGCAAAAATCTGGAGTTTTTTTGTGTCAAAGGGTGGGAAGGTGGGAAAAGGGGGGTTCGAGCGAACCCCCAGGGGTTTGAGAAAACTCCCTTTCCATAATGGGAAAATGCAGGTTCCCACCTTTAAGGGGTTCGCTCAAACCCCCCAAAACGATTTTTTTTTTTTAATGAGGTCATTTTTTGGAAGTTTTCCTTCCTCACTCCAATTGTAAATCACTTTTGTGGGTTCACCCTCTTAGCTATAATTCTCTCTATCACTGGCTCAGTTGTGTTTGTGGTTGTCTCCATATGTTTCTCTTGCTGATTTGTATCAACAACTAGCATTTTTCCCCTTGTGTGCCTTGACATTCTGGCTCCTTTAGGAGGGTTACTCCATGTCTTCTGTTTGGGATTAGCTCTCGACATGGAAGGTAGTGAAGTATGAACCGGTGGCATCTCTGTGTCAAGAATTACTACCTTCCTTGTCCTTTTACTATCCAAGTAGAGTTAGTTGTTTCTGACAACTCTGCTTGTTCTTTCCTTAATAGACATACTTTCCTTGCCATACCAAACCACTCATTGAAGAGGTTGTGATCCAACTTGATCTATGAAGAATGAGGTAAGAATGAATTCCCCATCATCATTGGATAAGCCTTCCAAGTCCTCTAACAAGAAGTTAGCAATTTGTGGAAGTTTGAACCGGTTGTAGTTACATATTCTCACTTCGAACTCCTCTTCGTAGTTGAACCAATAGTCCTCCATGGAAGACGTGTGAATATTATTGACCAAGGCATGCTACATAGTGACCCCAAGGATCATATGACCATCTGTCAATGAGATACTTAAGGTTAAGTCTCACCATCTTCTGGCCCATAGTCGTTGTCCTGCACTTGTAAAGTCGCATTTGAAAAAGAAGGTTTGTAGTTGTCTTGAATTTGACATGCAGATGAGAATGTACTTCATGTAAATGTCGTAAGAACTCCTTGAAAACCACCCTATCTAAAGAATAGCGGGGTAACATGGCAAGATGACCTAAGTACCCATACATGCGAATGTAGGTGAAGGTGGGGAACTGGATGAACTAATCTGCCCAATCTACCATTACCTCCTTGGTTGCTAATGATATGTGTGTATGCAACTCATGATCAAGGTCTCTCATAGTGTACATCAGGAAGAGATCATTTACTCGCTTGAAGTGTCTTTCTGCTCGTGTGAACTCAAGCTGTAAGAAATACTCATGAACCTTTTGCACACCCAAAGTTCCCACATTGTTCAACACTCTAAACTGGCCTTGGAAGGCTATTAGATATTCGAGATATGAACACATGTGAAATTTATGAGCCTCTAAGAAATCAATCATCTATTTGTGGAGCATATCACTGATTAGGGTGGGACAGTCATAATGTTCTCTATCGCTCACAATTTTAGCGACCACATAGTACATCCATGATTGGAATTTGTTTCCTCTTCTTGACCGATAATACGGTTGAGTAGAGTAATCATTATCACATATTCATCTATGAACCCTCCACATCCTACATTCTTCGACAAATTGGATCTTTTCTCTTTAAGACATTTTCTACCATCCTCTTCTAACATTTGTCTCTTGATGCATTGAATGCCTTTTCACACTCACATAGACACGACCATTTTTTTTGCACATGATGGAATGGCAAAGCACCTTTCGATATCCCTAGGCTTGAGGTTGCATATCACTCGTCCAGCCACTGATCTAATTTCTCGTGTTTTAGGATTGTAATGCTTTACACAAGCTATTACAAATTCCATGTTTTGTACTGAGATGGGAAGTGATGCTGCCTCAAGCAATCTAGATTGCTCAATGTTTTGAAGTATGCATTGGTCTATGCCTTCCATCTTTTCTAAGTTGACCTTTGGGTGTACCCGATGCAAATCAGTGTCAACCATTGTCAGGAAGTCATGGAGTAAGACCATTTTGGTTTTGTATTCAACTTGAGAGAACCCCATTCTGAAAACCTTAAAGATTGATTGTGCACATGATACTATTTGGACAACTTTTCTGAAATTGCTAAAAATAGCCTTGTCGGGGTAACTTTTTACGAAAAATTATGAGACGTGGGTTTTGTTGAGAATAATTTTCTAAACATCAGAAATTCAAAAAAATGAGTTTTTCTATGACATGCAAGATCCCTTTGGTGGCAAAGGCAACGAGGCACTAGAAAAAAAAATTTCCCCAAAAAATCTAATGCATGGGCTTTGTCGGCGCTTCAAAGCTAAACAAACCCAATTTGTCTATTTTTCAAAATTATGACTTTTTTTGAAAACCTTAAAAAAGGGGGTAGTGAGGCAACTTTTTTTGGAAGAATCTGACACGTGGGTTTTGTTGAAACTCTTGTGTTGTTCATATCCAAAAGGTCAGATTTGTGAATAACTATTGTTTACTTAGACATGCAAGAAGATCTAAGACAAGAATAGAAGAAATATGAGGGGGAGAAGTTAGAAGTTATCAACTCCCTCTCTGAATCTCCAAGAAAATCATGCCTAGAGATGTAACCTCTGATAAATTTTCCTTTTGTGCAAATTTGTTCTTGAAAACATGAATAACATTGAAAACCCTATGTCAGATCTTCAAAAAGTGTTGGGGAGCAAAAATATCTATTCTTGAGCTTCAACCTACAAAGAAAGATAATGAATAATGATGCCTAGATTTGATAAATAGCGTTTGATGTGGAAGCAATCAAGTCTAGGTGCCAACTCTTGATTGAGGAATCAATCTGCCTGATCTGGAGTTCACTGGAGCAAATTCCACCAATTTGGGGATGTTTTAGGCATGAAGAGGCTTCTAAAATATCTCAACTTCAATCAATTGGGCCTATTTTGACCTTAGGCGTCCAATTTGAGGAGTTGAAGATTTTCATCATTTTTCTATGGCAAAATGCCTATGTTCGATCCTCGATCATGGTTGCTCAAATGATCTTGAAGACTTGCTGACAAATCCATTGCAGAGTTTGATCAACTCTGAAGAAGTATGTTCGGGAGCTACAAGGCTTAAAACTTGAGTTTGATGTCTCAAATTCTTGGGTGCCTTTTCCCAAGAGGGTGCATTTTTCCCCAGACTTAGTTTTTTGGATGTCTTTCAATTTCTCCAATTTTGACATTTAGTGCTTTGATCTGAGATTCCCAATGACTGATGATTCTGGTGAATGTGTCGAGATATGAAATGGATAACCAGTTCAGTACCAAAGAGAATGACTGGCCTTACAGGTCATGAAGGTCACTTTAGAGGTCTCAAAAGCTTGGTCACACCTGCCATGTAGGGGCACCTTTGACCTTTTGCACTTTAAATTTCACCTTGCAACCTTTCATGAACATACCTAGTTTGACCTTTGTCATCAGATGCTTAATTTATCTATTGAATCTATTGACAGTGTCATCGCTGAGATTGATGAAGATGGAGAAGGACTTCTTGGAGGTCACGAAGCTTGAAGACTGCATCTAACTGCCCAAAAATTCGGGTGCCTATTTCTAGAAAGGTGCAATTTCATTAACACTTAGTCAATTATTTACGCTCTTCATCTCGTCTTTGCATTTGGTGCTTTTTGCTTGGCCTTCATATATGAATGCTTGACAAGTCTTGTGAGCTTGCAACTGGATTGGTTGTGGAGTTGAAAGGATGTTGAGCAGATACCTTGAAGAAAGTAGTTGCTAAAAAGTTCAATAGGTGACTCAAAATGATGGTTGCCCCTAGCCAATAGGGGTGCTTTTGCCTTGGTGTGCATTGATTTACCCTTTGTTTCATGTGCTTGAACGACCAATAATTGTCGTCATTTGATGTGTCTCATAGACTATCAAACAGGTTCATTGCAAATTCGAGCTGACGTCGGGGAGATCACCTGAAGGTAAGATTACTCAAAAATTGACATTTGGATCATCTCATTCTTGGAAACCCTTGAGCTACATGGGCACTTTTTCCCATGTTTGAGTGCCATGTTTTTATGATACTTGCTTTCAGCATCTCCTATCTTCGCCTACGTTAGCCGATGACCGATGAAACAGGTGAACCCGCTCGATGATTTGTTGGAAAGCCAGCATAATCATGAAGGAGATGACTTTCTAGACAAAACTTGATGACTGCCTTTGGTTCTTTGAATCCATGGGCGCCCCTGGACAACAAGGGTGCTTTTGGGTACAACTTCATCATTTCCTTTAAGGTCTTCACCTCTTCGCACTTCACGTTTACCATTGTAGCTCAACTAACTTGATCATTGTTGTTGACGATGCAAACTCGTTCACCGTAGCAATTGCTTTCACCATGCTATGTGTACAGGTGCTTGAAAAATTCACCAAGGCATTGATTGTGTAGCAACTTTTTGTAGCAAGGCGTCCTTCCAGACTTAGAATATTTTCAGTATTTTTCAACTTTGAAAATCCCCTCCATCACAGAGCATCTTTTCAAGCATCTTTCACCATGGATTCTTCTTAAAGCTTTGGAGGCTTAGATTTTGACACCTAGTACTGGTTATTTTGCCATTAACGGCTGTGGAGGTCCTAATTTTTTTCTTGAAAATTGAAATTAGACCCACCAAAGTAAAACAAACTTTTTGGTGATTTTGACTTGACTAGTATGATTGTGAAATCAAATTATCCCATTAAAATCATTTTCGATTATTTTTTAAAAAGGTCCTATTTTTTAGGGTTTTCCTAAAAATAGGGGTTTGAAACCCTAATTTTTTATTTTTTAGAAATTTGCAAGTATCTTCCTTGATACAAACCCACAAAAAGCCTATGTTTTGTTTGACCTAAAACAAAATTTTGACAACAATTTTACATGATTTAGATCATTTTAATCAAAATGCCTTATTGAAGCAAAACTTTATTCTCGGTACAACATATGAGATGCCTTCAAAATCTAGATTTGTCTAAATTTATTTCATTCCATTATTTAGCACTTATTATTAATTGTTTGATCTAGTCACCTACAACTAGAATTTGCAAACACATACTCTCTAACATATTAACATACGTATAGTTTTATATCGGCATAATTCTTGAACCTCCTTTAGGTGCAAGTATTAGTATATATACCTCTCTCTATATAATTGTCTCCTCTATCTCTCTTTCTTTTTCCTAATCTCTCCAAAGATCAATTAAACTATCCAATTTTTTATATTTTAATTTAATTTGATCTATATAAAAAATATATTAATTATTAATTATAATTAATTATACTAATTTCATATTTATATTTAAAATTTTTTATTGAAGAATATGATATATAATAATAATATAACCTATATATACTATTATATATAATATTAAATATAACTATATTATATATAATTTAATTGTATTATATAAAATTTAATAATTATTAATTATATAAATTTTGTCTATATATTTTATAGTTTTGTTAGAGAATATAATATATAATAATAGTTAATGGTATAATTATATATCCATAATTAATTTTTTATTATATAAAATATACATTATATATTAACTATGCTGATATATACTTAACTACTTAGGGTAAAGGATGTCATAATGTTAAAATCTAGATGTGCTCATTATTAGGAGCTTGGCCGTAATTTTCATTTTAATAAGCATACTCTAAAACCCTTGTTGAAACCTTATTTTTAGGCTGCAACTCACCAAATTGGGGGAGTGAAAGGTCAATACCGATGAGGAAGATTTTGGAAGAGTGGAAGCCAATAGCGGCGAAAAAGCAATAAAAAATGGCAAAAAAAGCATAAAAAGTGGTGAAAAATGATGAACGACTGAGATTCGTTTAACTGTCTTGCATAGCTTATTTGAAAATAATCGTCGCCTATAAACAAAAGAAGTTCATGAACTTCAAATAAGGAAATGCCTTCAGTGTAATTATAGATACACACAAAAACATTCATAAAGTTTGTTGTGTGATATCCATGACACTGTTGGTAAACAAATTGTGGGAATCTCATGTGAAGATAGGAATAGTATTATTATCTATCTCCTTTGTTTGTTTGTGTTATACTAATGAGTAAAAAACAATGTATTAGTTTCAATTTGTAAATATTCCCTAAACTTGTTTCTAAATAGTAGTAGTTTTTTTATCATATTTAGAGTTCATATAAAAAAAGAATGATTTTAGGCAACAATTTTTTTCTTAATTTTAAACTAGAAGAATCAAAAGAATGGCCATATAGGTATAAAGTCAAAGTTTATTGTTTACACAATTTTGAGAAAAAATAGAGTACTTTTAAAGTATGATGCAATTACATATCTTGTTTATAATAAAGAGTCTTATTCAATACATTTATTAGGATTCAATTTTTTGGGGTTCTTCATCTCCAAATTTTACCTTAATTTATATATCGTAACATGTAAGTTTGACTCTATTATGGTTAAGAACTTGTTGGACTCTGGTTGACCTTATAAATGGTCTTTGTAGTATTAACTGCTTTAGTAGTAGTATTCAGTTTTTGATTAAGTATAGTGGTTCTATGGTTACTGTTTTGTTAATGGGCTTGTGTACCACCCTAGACTTATTGTTTCTTGTTGTTGGCAAGTGTTGTTCCCCCCAACTTATTTTCTTTTTTGAGTTTTTTTGCCTTGTAACCATGAGATCAGAGCCCTTCCTTTGCTTATCTAATAAAAAACATGTAAGTTTGAACACACAAATGTAGGTTTGATGTAGAATAATATATAGAAAATATGTAAACTAAATTTAAACTAGCACTTACACCAGGGGGTGCAAGGGTTACGCCGATGCAAAAATATATGATTCTACTTCAACCCATAGTGGAGTGACTCTATTGCAAAATTTCAAAGTTAATTCTCCTTGTTGGGTACATTTTTCTCATCTTTTGTATAGATGGTATTGTTTTATTTTTCATGTTTACATCCACTTGAACCCATTATGAAGGAACTTTAAATATAAATATGAAGGTGATTTTTAGGTCACAAATTAGCTAGCATGCTTCTCGTGCACATGACGCCCACCTTGTGGATGCAAGGAGAGAAAACCAAACCTTAGAAAGAAAAATAGAAACGAACACTCACATTGCTCAACCTTGTGGCTTCTATCATTTTTTAAACATAAAATTAATTACCAACATAACTATTTCATTATTTGGTCAAACTATATTTTGTATGTAGTTCTCTTTCACTACAGATTGTATGACAACACAACCACTAAAATAAATGCAATGGACTGCTTTGGTTTGCCACAAAAAATCAAAGGTGTAAAGGAATGCCTTTTTCAATGGAAGAGAGTACAGTTTGCGAGAAGCAATAGAATGTATGAGCTTTGGGGAAGATAATTTGTGGCTTTGTAGGAGGAAAAAATCTGCACAACATGAATACATGTACATATATTAGCAAAATATACAAAAGATGGGAAGTAATCATATCATTTGGATGTGATAGAGAGCCTATGTTGCTACGTGAATCGTCTGCAACATGGTAGCTACCCCCACTGTTGAAATCTCGCTTGGAGGTCTCCTTGAAGGGCTCGCAGTTGTAGATTTGGAACCCTCTCATCTCTCGTAAAAATGTATTAAGAAGAACTAGTGGGATAAGACCATGAGAAGCAAAAACCCCTGATACATCCACATTTTTGGAGAGCTTTGTAGTTAAACATGTGAGGGTAGTACTCCATATCCCATTCTTCAACAATATCTTTGTACTTGTTTCACTTCGACGACACAAGTGATGTTGCCACCACCACCAACAGGAGGATGAAGCACATTGTGGTATTACTAGCTATCAATCTAGAATTTGAAGGTGGAGGAATGAAATGACAACATGCTTTAGACAAGGTACATGGTGGAGGAAATGAATAGAAAAACTCTCTATATAGAATTATGTCTATTTCTTTTCTTAATCTCTCCAAAGATCAATTAAACTTTCATATTTTATATATATTAATTTGATTTGTTCTATATAAAAATATATTAATTATTTATTATAGTAATTTCATGTTTATATTTAATAATTTTTTATTATAAAATATAGTATATAATAATAATATAACCTATACATACTATTATATATAAAAATAAATATAATTATATTATATACCATGTAATCTATTATATAAAATATATATAATACATTAATTATATTTTATATTATATAAAAAATATAATATTTAATAATTATAATAATTTTATATATGTGTTTAATAGTTTTGTTAAAGAATATAATATATAATAAAAATAAGTAATATAATTATATTATTTATAATTTATTTTTTATTATATAAAATATAAATGATATATTAATTGTGCTAATATATACTTTAAGGAAAGGATGTCGTAATGTTAAAACATAAATGTGCTCATTATTAGGATCTTGGCCGTAATTTTCATTTTAATAAACATTCTCTAAAACCCTCATCGAAACCTTATTTTCAGGTTGTAGCTCACAAAATTGGAGAAGTGAAAGGTCAATACCAGCAAATGGGGAAGGCAGCAAAAGAATATGAAAAATAGTCAAAAAATGACAAAAAATAGCCAAAAAAATAGTGAAAAATTATGAACGGTTGCTTTTATAGGTCACCTATTAAATGCCTAGATGTCGTATGTCGTTGGTTCAATTCTTCCTGTGTTCCGGTGAAAGAAGACTGTATATCGACGAAAGAAACTTTTTTACAGACGGACATGAGCTATATTCTAGTGATAAAAGACTATATACTGACATGAGACAGGTTTGACTGGAAGTTCACTCTATATATAGTCTATCGGCCAAATTAAATTCTTTATATAATATTTTCACTAATCTACACAAAACTATTATGCATAATATAATGAGTTGTTCATTTCACATCAACATATAATATTGTTAGCTAATAGTAAATTAGCTACATAATACTATGTTGAAATTCATTATGATTCATTTCTAAGTATTGTATTTTAGGTTGTAAAAATTTATTCTCTAGATAATAATTTTATATAATTCATAGAAATGAAGTACAAGGTTCTAGATGCATGAAACAATCCATGATTCTAACCAAAGGAATCATAATGAATTGCAAAATAGTATTATGTAGCTAATTGACTATTAGCTAACAATATGATATGTTGGTATGCAATGAGCAGTTCATTATATTTATGCTTAATATTTTTGTGTAAATTAGTGCAAATATTATACAAAAAAAAATCAAACTTACATACAACGATATATAAAATACAAATTTAGATGTAAAATATAAAATCTATTATAAAATTTAAAATCTAAAGCTCAATGTTAAGTCTTAAATCTAAACTATATAGTTCAATAAAAATAAGAAATATAGAATTTAAAACTATACTTCCATAATGTGATTAAAAATATATATATTTCACATAAAAATACACTTGTGTAATATAATTTAAAAAATAATATTTTAGTTAATGTTGTTTGCTCAATATATTTAAACCCAAAGTTTGACAAAACTAGACTTTCATATTATAGTTCAAAATTATTCTTTCATAAAACTAATTTAATTTGTTTAGTCTAGTTTTTTTTTTTGATATATATCATAAATAGTTAAAAAAAAATTCTTTTAATAAAGTTAACTTATCTCTCACTCTTATTTCTAACTCTAATCTTAGTTATAACCTTTATTCTAACCCTAATTCTAAATGTAATTCTTACCCTAAGTCTAATTCTAACCCTAAGCATAGATATAATGATTTTAGAATTATAATAATTAATAATGATTAGGACTAGAATTATAATTTATTATTATAAAATTAAGATTCTAATTAATTATTTCAATTACAATAACCGAAATTAATAGTTATCTAATTAAAATATTTAAAATAGTTGTTAATTAAGATTAGAGTTGTAATATAATTGATTAAAATATTTATAGTTTTTTATAATTAGTTTAAATTTTAAAATAATAATTAATAATTTAAAATTATATTTTATAATGTTCTAGTCCTAAAATTAAATAATTATATAATTAAAATAATATATATAATTCTAATTCTAAAAAATAAATATTAGTTAAATTAATTAATTATAAACCCAATTCTAATTTAATTTTAACCCCAATTCTAATTTAATTTTTAAATCTATATAATTATAATTATAACCTAATTACATTTTTGGTGGGATTATCATAGCCAATGAAACTTTGCACTCCATTAAGAAGATGAACCAAAAGTGTATGATAATCAAACTTGATTTTACCAAGTTAATGATCAAGTTAGTTGGAGATTTCTATTAAAACCCATGGAGAAAATGGGGTTTGATAAAAAAAAGGCTCAAATAGATTTACTAATGCATACTGACATCCAACTTCTCAATAATGATCAGCTATTCACCTTGTGGTTTCTTTGAGGTTGAGCATGTGGCATTTGATAGGGGGAACCTCTATCCCCTTTTCTATTTGTGATTATGAAAAAAGTTCTGGGTAGAAGCATCTCTATTAAATCAACATCTAGAGGATGGAAGGGCATTGTGGTTGCTACAAATATCCCTCCTATCACACACCAACTCTTTGTTGATGACACACTTTTCTATGATATGGTTGCTCTGAGTGAAGCTATAATAATCAAATTAAATTTAGACAATTACATAAACTACTCAAGCTAATTGATTCATAAAGAAGGATCAAAGATTTTATTTTTTAATACAAAATATTCTACCCAAATAAGGATTGCAACTTTTCTTGGTTTTAATATTTATCATCTCTCATGCAAATACTTGGGTATACCTTTATTTCAAGGTATGATTCATGTTGGATTATGGGAAAACTCAGTTGAAATATGTAAATAGAAATATGAATCCTAGAAGGAGTAATGGTTAACTCTTGCAATGAGAATCACAATGATCAAAGTTGTGTTGGCAACAATCCCCATTTTTATGCTTTCATGCCTCAAACCAACCAATAAATCCACAAAGGAATTATGTGGAATTCATCATAAATTTATTTGGGAAGGATCTAATGAGATCAGATATATTCCACTCATTACTTGGGACAAAGTCAAAAATGGGATGGAATGTGGTGGAACTGAGTTAAGAGATAGCTAGACCTATAATTTGGCTTAGTGGGAAAAACTATTGTGGAGAATGTATGAGAATCCTATCGTCTTGTGGTGCAAGATTCTCCAAAATAAATACATATATGGGTCAAATCTAAAGTGAATTCTCACCATTGCCAACCCTCCAAGAGGCCCCTATCTTTGGAATTTCATGATGAAATGTCAACTTGTGATTGCTTATCAGGAAGATAAATAATGATAAATTATCTTTATTTTGGTCTAACTTGTGGAAAAGGAAAATTGTAATGATTAAGGTAATTGAGCTTGAGGATTAGAAAGATATTATGGAGGATTTTTTTGGTGGTAAAGTAGTAGACTACTTATCGAACTTCCTTTAATTTGTGTCATGTGTAGCTTAAATTATTGCCACGTTTAAATGCATACAAAATATAGGGGCTATCTTTAAAGGAATTTCAAGCATGCAGTGTGGTAGTCCATCTACTTGATTAGGTATTACAACCCTCGATCCCTCAAACCACCATATAGGCACAAGGTGATCATTGAAATAGGTGTGCAATAAGTATGATATATGTTAGGGTAGGTGTTTAGTTGTTTTAGTGATGTTTATTTTATCACCTTAGGGAAGCCCCCTTGGTTTAGAAGTTTCAAAATTGAAGGATATTTTACCCACCTCAATAATTGGTTAAAATTTGCCTTCTCCAATCATAAGGTTGAAGGTTTTACCTTGAGTTTGACACCCTTAATAAGGAAGAGGCTTACCTTTAAGGATTTGAAATTGATAATTTTGATGACCAACAAAAACCAATACACCTATTGAAACATGAATGGGTAAAAGTAGATTAAAAAGCATATGGCACTATTCATGTATGTTTGTTTGATTTTTTTATTGAATGTTTCAGCGAGACTACTACATATAATCTATGGAATAAAATATGGCATATATATCATGTTGCAAGGTGTGCGCCCTTTGTCTCCTTATGTTGTGCAGTGTAGTGCTCGGGTTTGTGATATGGCTTAACCGCCTCTTGTGGATTCATTAACTTTGGTGGTTGTATCAAGCATTAACAAATTGATCTTTTAGTGCAACGACAAATGTTTGTGCAGCAATTAGTATCAAAGCCCAAGTCATGAGTTCGAACCCCTCACTTGCATTAGGGGGATTGTTGTAAGGCGTGCACCCTTGGTCTCCTTGTGCTATGAAGCGTAGCACTCAAGTTCATGACATGGCTTAACCACTTCCTATGGATTCATTAACTCTGGTGTTTGTACCAGGTATTACCAAGTCGATTTGTTGGTGCAACGACAACCGTCTGTGCAACATATCAAACTAATAGCCTTGTAACTTTTTTTCTAAAAGGAAATTATATTCATATAAGATGAAGGATGAGGATTTACATATATTGCATTTGAATGGTTTTAATCTAATCTCAATTCAATTACAATTAGTTGACGTGAAAATAGAAGAAGAGGATAAGTGCATTTTATTGTGCATTGTTTCAATCTTGGGATAGTATGATTCTCGAACTTAGTGGTTCTTTGGCATATCCTAGTTTGGATGCCCTCCTTACCATCTTTATTGGAAAGGAAATGAAGAAAAGGACTTTAGGAGAGTCTATGGAAGCATTTCATTTGCAATGAATATTTAAAGAGAGAGGTAAGTACAATGAGAAGGGAGATAAGGATAAGTATAAGGATTATTCTAAGTCCAATAGAAGGTCTAAAACACATGGTAAAAGTAGATTGAGGTGTTGGAACTTTGGTAAACATGAGCATCTAAAAAGGAATGTAAGAATAAGAAAAAGACTAATGATGATTCCTCTATGAATAAATCTTCCATTGATAAAGCTACTAATGCTTTTATTATTTTTTCTAACATGAATTTTGATGACTCTTGCTTAATAGATTCAAGTGTATTTTACCAAAAATTCTTCACAAGGAGTAGATTTTAGAATATTCAACATATCATGGTGGGAAAGCTTTCCTTGCAAATAACACAAAAGATTATGGGCCAAGGGGAGATAAAATCGGTTCTCAATTATGGAAGGGTAAAAACCATCAAACATGTATTGCATATCCAATGGTTTAGTTATAAATTTAATTCATGTGCCAAAAATGAATAATTTGAGGGTGCATGTTACTTTTGGGAAGAGTGGTTGTAGATTGAGTAGAGGGAATTTGATGTTGGCCAAGGGCAATTGGTGTGGCATCCTATTTAGGCTTCAAGCATCTATATTTTTTCTCTATTAATGTGACTGGTAACTCTATATATTTTAAATTTTGACACCACAATATGGGTCACATAGGTGAGAAGGGTCTCAAAACTGTCATAAATAAGAAGATAGTTGATGGTTTGTCTAGTTACTTTGTTGATTTTGATTTATGTAAATATTGTGTGTATAACTATCAACATATATATTTTTTAAAATGGTAGTATGAAGGATAAACAAATTTTGGAGGTTATTCATGGTGATGTATTTTGTCGTGTGGATGTACCTTCAATTGGAAAATCTTACTACTATGCTTAATTTATTGATAATTATTCTAAATATTCATGGGTTTAATTTATGAAGGATAAATCAACTATATTTTCCAAATTTAAAGAGTTTAAAACACTTTGAGAAAAAATACATAGGAAAGTCAAGGTTTTAAATAAGGATAATAATGGTTTTTTTTGTTGGAGCAGCCAAGATTTGCTTGTAAACTCAAAATTTTCCATAAATGAACATATACATAATGAGAAAATACCATAAGCATGTGATGTATTTAAAATGTACAAAAAATCCTTGCTTATAAAGGCAAGGATGAAGAGGTGAGAAGGTAGGAGTCAAACTTTGACTACCCCGAGTATGAAGCAAATGTAGGACTCTATGAACAAGTGTTGAAACATTTTGTGAATCTACATGGGGAAACAAAAATTTGGATAACCTCTAAGTGAGCTTAAGTATTAATGTGAATAGGACTCTACTAAGTATGCTAAAAGATAACTAGTTTGATAATACCTCTTTTCACACTAACGCCCATCTTAAGGGAGTAAGCCTAACATTGAAAAGATGAGTCCCAACAACAAGGCCTGATAAGGTACTCATGTACAATAATGATATCTCACAAACAAACAAAAAAGAGAAAACATAAAGGCAACAAAAATCCTCTCCAAAAGAGAGAAGAGCAGGATAATACCTCTTGAAAATATGTCCCATGAAGATAGGAACATGATGATTAAGAACTCCTAAAGCACGTTGAAGTTGTAAAATCTATCGAATATGAACTAGCGTTTGTTGGAATCAATGAACCTCCAAGAAATGTAGATCAAGATAAGAGATATAAAACACTACATGAGTGAACATATAGAAAACTACTCAACCATGAATACACATATTACACAAAGGCAATCAAACTCAATGAAGTTAAAAATGCAGAGTACTATGATTCTAGAGTATGATCGATAAATGCATGAGTGACATGGAGTACACTACTAAAATTTGCATCACAGTACTCTACATAAGTACTAGAATCTCACAAAATATGATCAATTGAAATAATCCCACCATAAGAGAGATAAATATACAAGGTCTATGACCCCACAAAAATTAGAAGGTTCCTCCACTACTCCATTGAAACCAAGGAAGCATTAGCATAACACTGTGATCATTCCCCCTTTGATGCTAATGAGGAAGAGGTATAGGTAGACCAACTGAAATTAAGCACAAAATTGTGCATAGGAATTTAGACCCACTATTAGGTCCAAAAATATGTACAAGAAATTGAAAAAGGGTGTGCATCAAGACACACATGCATGAGACAAGATTCACAAGGATCCATTATTGTGATGACAAATAAAGACACTACAAAACCCCCTATTACACTATATAATTTAGTATAAGTACAAAATTCCTCCCTAAGGAACACACATTCACTTGTTGTGACACTTTACATGAGTACATTTACAAAATTATTTGTTGTTTTGAGTTTTTACAAGTTTATGTCATGAGATGGACAATGAAAACATATATCAAGTATGCCTTTCAAACCTCAAGAAAATGACAAAAATAGAAAATGAAAACCCCCCATTATTCAAAGCATGACCCCCCTGAAATGATACAATGATATGACACTTTATTTTAGTGCATTACAAATTCCACATTGGATTTGATGTACAAAACCTCAAAAGAGACATACTCAAAATTTTAATTTCTAGAATACAGTCATGAAAAAATAACATCACCACTGCATAGAGCTCAAAAAAACACGTAGGTTAAAAAAAAGACCCAAAAAGGAGTTTGAATAAGCTCAAATGAGCCCTCTAAAGTTCCAAAAACAAGAACTGCGTAGGGTGTCCTCTAAGAATTTGAACTTTAAAAAAAATTGTATATCATATTACAACAAAATCACACCATTGGATAGAGGACAAAAAAATAGTCAGAATGAAAAAATAAATCACTCAAAAAGATGTTCGTATGCCTGAGAACAAGGCTCTTGAAGTTAAGCCAAAAATCAAAACAAGCCAATGGTGAAGGGGCATACTTGGGGATGAAAAATGATGATGTCATGTTGACATTAGCAATGGAATATTCCAAAATTCCACCAAAATATTCCTCATGGCCAAAATATTCCAAAACCACTTTTTCATTTTCTCCAAATCGCCTGAGAAGTCCAAGACTGCCCTTCAAATGTCATAAAACCACTAATCTTGAGGGCATGTGGTTTTGGTTGCATAGTGCTAGCAACATCAAGGTACTACACAAATTGACTATTGATGTCATAATTGTTTAGTATTGCACCTTGCAAAAATATATTAAAAAATTTGTTGCACAAAGATCAAAATTTGGAGATGAATGCACATAAATTGAGGCATGGAGGTTGAGGTAACTTGTTGATGTAGTACAATACTGTAATTATACAGTTGTATGGATCAATAAGTATTTTCATACAACCATCCATGGATGGGCCTTCAATACCTCCAAACTATCACCAAAAATATAAGTGTTATACATGAGAATCATCTCTTGGCCCTTTTGAGTTCAACTATGATGTTTGTTTTCCTTCAGGAGGCACCTTTTAAGAGTTGATATCCACGAACCTCACAAATTCAAGGAAGAAAGGGACTAGGGTTGCAAGCATGCTCTGGTACCATGTTGGAGTAGTCAAGATTTGCTTGCAAACTCAAAACAATCCATAAATAAACATATATGCATAATGATAAAATATCATAAACATGTGATGTGTTTAGAATGTACAAAATATCATTGCTTATAAAGGCAAGGACGAAGAGGTGAGAATGTAGGACTCAAACTTTGACCACCCCTCCAAGTATGAAACAAGTGTAGGACTCTATGGACATGTCTTGAGACACTTGGTGAAACTACATGAGATGAGACAAAAGTCTAGGGATAACCTCCAAGTGAGCTTAAGTATAGTGTGAATAAGACTCTACTAAGTATGCTAAAAGCTTACTAGTTTGATAATACCTCTTTTCACACTAACTTTTTTCTCTAGGAAATTTGATTATTATTGGAGTTACAACTTGATTGTTAGATAGAAAATAACTCCATGTACTACAAAAAAAATGGAGTGGAACAAAGGATGAATATGAATTTAATGGATATAGATAGAAGCACGTCAAATAGTGTTAATCTTGGAAAAGCATTCTAAGTTAAAGCAGTTCGCACTACGTATTGCTTGGTTAAAAGGTCTCCCACTTATTCTCTTGTTAATAAAACACCCTATGAGGTATGGATTGGGAAACAACCATCAATTTATCATTTTGAATTTTTTGGCAATAAGGCATGTGTTCCTATTCTTAAGGAAAAGTGGTTTAAACTTGATTGCAAGGCTAGCAAGTGTATTTTCATGGGTTGTGACAAGGAAATTAAGGGTTATAAGCTTTGGGATCATGTAGCAATTAAATATTTATATTATAAGTATGATATTTTTAGGGAGCTTGGGTAATTTAAAAATGATGAGCAACCTCATGAGAAGCCTAACAATATAATGCATTTTGACATTAAGATTGATAAACAAGAAGACTTGTGAATATAACAACAATAAGATGTACAAATAGAGGAAGGAGAAGATTCATATTCAAGTTATTATGAGGAACAATAGGATCCTCTTGTTACACCTCTTAGAAGGTCCACAAGGCAATGCAATTTTATTAAAAGGTATAGCTCTTCTTATAGTTATGTATTTGCTTGTCATTTATTGACATCGATCTTGTTAGTGCCCAAAATTATATAGGCCAACATGGTAACACAATGATGATTAGATGGTTCAACCCTCTGATGTATAAATTTATAATCTCAATGGAAGTGTCCATTCATTCTTTAGGAATCTCTCATCCTTTCCTCTTCCTCTCTGGCATCCTTTTCCATATTTTTGCCTACCATACCTCTAGGAGTCATATTTTGCTTCTTCAAGCCCTAAAATCACCCAAATTGTCTAGATGCTTACAAAAAATCCAAGGTTGTTTAGGTGAGCCACCTTGGTAAAAGGGGTGACTCTAAGGTCACTTGGTAACCATAGAACTTGAAATAGGTGACCTTGTCATATTGATTAGCATGGAAATGTTTCATTTTCACCCATGTTTCTACCATTTTTTTATCTCAATGGGTAGTCCATATGTGTTAGAGTCCACCTACCACATGTAAACCATTGAGTTTCTTCCAAATAATGCTCTTGATTTCCTAGTTAGCCTCCCCCAATTGCGATCTTTGTTAATTTCCTTAAGCCTATATAAAGGAGCTCCTAACTCATTCCAAAGAGGTAGAATCATAATTTGAGTCTAGTATTTTGGTTTCTTTGATAAAATTTGTATGTCATTACCTAATTTGCAAGTCTAACTTTAGAATCCCCAAAGCCAAGGTTCCCCTAATTTCATTTTTATTATAGCCTCTAAGATATCTCAACATTTCTTATTCCCGTAGCTTCTTAAGATTTTAACGCATCCACTATAGTGGATTCTTCTATTCCCCTTTAAGACTTATTTTCCATCCTAGCTCCTTTCTTTCGTCAAGCAAAGAAGCCCAAGTGAGAGAGGAGGAAGGATACCACGAGCTATGCCACTAAGGGGAGATTCAACATAATAATTCTTGCAAAAGTTCCATAATTTTGTTTAGAATAGCTTCATTTGAAAGTAAATTAGATTACTTATTTCAATAGTTAATTAATCTCAGTTTTGCTTGGATTAGTAACATTTTGTCAGTATATCACAGATTTAGATTAGTAGAGCTTATTTTTTATTATTAGAATATATTTATATATTCAAGTACTTGGATTAAATTAGATTTTCATCTCGTATATATCTTCGAAAGCCCTCAATCCCAATGTGAGGCACACAACATTTAAATCATCACATTCAAAAACCAAAGAAACCAATATATTTACTCCAATTGCATTTAGATCATCATAAGGTTGTTTGATTGCAAGTATTTAATTAAAACACACTTCATTTTTTTAAAGTACAAAAAGAGGGTAGAATTGAATAGTTTTTACATGTATTAGATTAATTCATTTAGGTAAATCATTTTAGCTCTCAAAAACATAAAAAAGTGTGCAAAATCTCCCAATCAAAATACAAGGCATCCAAAATTTTGACATTTCAACGTCTAATGAAGGCCACCTTGAACTCAACACATAAACACAATAGTTTTCCACTAGGTGCTCTTCATCGGAGAAGCAAGTGAACCTACAAGTATGTGTAGAGCTTCCCCTATTGTCTAGTTAACTGATGTGGATGATCATACATACGACTTAATGGACGTACAAATCCCTAGATTAAGTAGTTCATCATTTAAG
Organism: Sequoiadendron giganteum; assembly: GCA_007115665.2. NCBI lineage: Eukaryota > Viridiplantae > Streptophyta > Pinopsida > Cupressales > Cupressaceae > Sequoiadendron > Sequoiadendron giganteum. Next base: position 262,120,740 of record CM021107.1, read on the forward strand.
AGAGAGCTTAATTAAATTATCAACTAGGGAGTCATAGACTTTAGATGATGCTGACACCATATATGCATTCAAGAATCCTAGACATCCTATATTAATTGACTATAGGCGATTGAACAAGGATAAATTCATCAAAAGATTTTAAATGGAAATAACTCCTACCTAAAGAACAAAGTAAGCAAATACTACTAATTGTTAATTGCTAAGGGTACTTATTGCTTATGACTATAAATAATAACTATTTATGTTGCAACATGCCCTAAATCAACTAACTTTCAGGAGTATTAAACATAATATAAACTAATACTTTCAAATTTAGACACTACAATACAACATTCATTATAATATAAACTGGAAACTACAATTTAGAACTTATAACACATAACCTAATTAATTATCTAAACTAACATGGCTTCACAGTATCTCAAGTGGCCATTGCTTGATTTGTTGCATCTACAAGATCTCCTTAATTACTTAACTCAAGGAAACATATTGAAATATATTCTCTATTATATTTTAATCATACACAAAGTTCTTTGCAGAATGTAACAAAATCTGCAATTCAATATAATACATGAAAAGATCTAGTTGTTGGAATTCTCAACAAAATACCTTGATATATAAGGTCTGTGAGAGTCCATTTATTCATAAATTGTAAACAAACTAAAACTAGATATCAACTCTCCCATGAAAATAGGAAGAGGACTAGGTCCTTTAACAAAAAAAATAACTAGTAAGAACAAGAGTGTAGAAGTCGAATAAAGAATTTGCACTATTTAAGATAATCATTATAAATTGGAAACATGCCCTAACAAAGCAACCCTAATTATAACTGCTATTCCTTATTAGAACAAACTCCTTTCTCCTCCATAATTTATTAAAAAGATGGAGTGATACTTGGCCATCCATGATCTTGTCCTCAAATCATTGCCTTCATCTCATCCTAGAAATATGCTCATGTTGAAGCATATTAACTCCTCTAGATGTGTTGAATTTTCATCCTTCTACTACGTGTTGGAAGATTCTTCATTGCAAGGGTTAGTCCTTATTTCTTAAAGGTATTTTCCTTGTTAGAAACTATGAATAACACATGGAATTATACTAAACTCACAAACATTCAAGTTCACACACACATTCATTAATATATCATACATCACCTTCAAATGCTTTGAAATGCTTAAAGCATATAAAAGGGTTTGGTAATGTCTTTGGAGCTTAGTAGAAATAAGATAAAAAAACATGCAACTACAACAAGGAAATTGGACATTCTTATGGCTCATCAGTATGACCCCATCAATAATAACAATCTTATTTCCATTCATATTGTTCTTCTTTCATGTGAAGAGAATAACCTCTTGATCCAACCCTCACTCAAATGTATTTTTCCATGATAATAAGAGTGACTTAGGGGATGCCTCTTAAAAAGGATCTAGTGCACACATTTTCCAAATTCTGACTCATTTACATTATGCTTAAGTTGGTTCTAAGCACCATATAACCTAGATCTATGAAGGAACCAACCTTTATCTTCAAACACACATGAGTCTTGGTTATAGGAAATGAATGATTAAATAAATGCCTTAGAAAAATATGGCATGTGGGATCTAGTTGAGTTACACGTGGGGAGGAAATCCAGTGGATGAAAATGGGTATTTAAAAATAAATTAATGGTAGATGGTAATATGGAGTGGTATAAGGCCCAATTAGTGGCAAAAGGTTATTCCTAAGTTGGGGGAGTGGATTTTGGTGAGATTTTTTCTCCCATGGTTAAACTAACCTCTATTATATTCCTTTTATTTATTGCCGTTGCTTTTGATTTGAAGGTAAAGAAAATGCATGTTAAAAATAATTTTCTTACAAGGGGATATTGATGACGAAATATTCATAAATGAAACAACATAAGGTAACAATTTTGTGAATGAATGGATAAGAACACTTGGTTTGTAGGCTAAAGAGATCCTTGCATGGTTTGAAGTAATCATCAAGGATGTGGTATAAAAAAATTGATGCTTTTGCATTAGATCGTGACTTTATTAAGAGTAAAGTCGATCACCATGTTTATTTGAAATTAGTTGATGATTAGTTACCAATAATTGTCTTATATGTTGATTGTATGTTATTTATTTAAAATGATAAGGGTGTGGTTAAGGAAATTAAGGGTCAATTATTTGGTAGATTTGATGTGAAAGATTTAGGGCTGCATAGTATATATTGTGTATGAAAATCAACAAGGATCAAGTTGATAAAAAATAATGGTTAAATCAAAAGAAGTATGTTGACACTATTTTGCAATATTTTTCCATGCATGATTATCAACTAGTTGGTATTCCCTTTCCAATTGGAACTAGACTATCTTTAAATCAATGTCCTAAAATTGATGATAAACTTGAAGATATGTATAAATCTCCATATTTTAGTGTTGTAGGAAGCATTATGTATGTCATGGTTTGTACAAGACCCGATATTACCCAAATAATGGGAGTTTTTCATGTAATAACATCAAAATTCTATGAAAAGGTTTTCAAATATCTATGTGAGACTTCTAATACTTATATTTGTTATTATGGATCTAATGATGTGAGAAAGATAGTTCATTTGCATGACTTTATTTATTTAGAATGAACTAAAGATCTTGATTATAAAAGGCCCATCAATGGCTATATCTTTACTTTATTTGGAGGAGCAAACAATAAGCTACATCACATTTCTTATTACAAAATTAAATATATGAATGTGATATATACTTATAAAAAGGCAATATGGTTAGGAAGATTATGTTAAAGTTTTTGATTTTAGTGTAAATCATTGAGGGTTGGTGATAAAAAACAAGTTAGGGTGTCCCAATTAATTTTTTTATCCTCACTAAAGTGTAATGACCTTTCAGTTTTAAGTTATCCATTCGACTTCTAATGAGGACATGGATGGTGAATTTTTAGCTTCTATGAAAATGTATAAAAAGGCTCAAATCAAAGTCAATAGACATAGTGGTAGGCATACATATCTTTGAATGATTTTGTCAAGTTGTGGCACACATCTCATCTGATGAGTTTGTCAAATTATAACAACTCTTTGAAATAGTGTCCAATGGGCATACATCTCTCCTACGAGATTCCCTAAATCGTATGGATTTGAGGCATACATCTCTCCTACGAGATTTCCCAAATCGTATGGATTTGAGGCATACATCTATCCTACGAGATTACCCAACTTATATGGACTCAGGGCATACAACTCTCCTATGTCATTTCCCAATTTGTATGGATCCAAGACATACATCTCATTCACGAACTTGCCCAAAATTTGTAATATCTTTCATATTCAAATAAAACAATATTTTCCATGTTTTTCACTTTGTCTATTATGATTTACAATACTACCAACACCTTGTTGAGTATTGCCCTCTAAATTCACAAGAATAATTTGGATCAGTGGTATCAGAGCCATTGGCATCCTTGGACTGGTAATCTTCCTCTTGGCCATAAACACCTTCTCTCCCTCCATTTCTCTATACTTGTACAAGTAAATCTTCAAGGGTTATACATACTCTTCAAACCCCAGGGTGCTCATGACCCACAACAAATCATCGTCATTGATTGTCTTCCTCTTTTCGCATTGGCATGCCTCCCCAGTGATAAAGCTAATGAATTCATAAATGCATTCTTGCATAGTTTCCTTGGCATCTTTAGAAACTTTGTCATTTGTAGAAAAAATTTTGTTTCATTTTACTCCGATGTTATATGTAGTGTTGGGGCGCATTGAATGGAAGAAAATACCAAGTAGTTGCGTCTGATCAAAAGGATACTTTTGTAGGGGCTATATTCAAGGATGCTCTTTAGTAAACATTTATGCCTAAAGACCAATACAAAGCCCTCCAAGAAGAAGACAAGGCATGGGTTCGCTTCTAGTGCCCACTTATCATGGCCCTCCTCACGGTGTTACACCTTCTCTTGTTGTTACTGAGTTACTTTTACCTTCACGGGTAAATAGGATGATAAATACAACCATGATTTTGATATGTTTGATAAAGGAATGGATTACTGAAATAGGTATTAAGTTATTATTGCTTTGAAAGAGTAATTATGTTTATATTGATGATGAGCAACGAAAGAATATGTATTATGAACATTCTAATGTTTTATGATGAAAGTGGATTTCATGTGAATGTCTAAATACCATTGCAAATGTGCCAAGTTGGATGCAGGTACAGGTTCACACCTTTGGAAGGGAGGGGAAGTATTGCTCAGGAGAAGTGTTTGGTCAGGTAACCTTTAATATGACCTTACTAAGCTTACACACACTCACACCCTAGTTGGCCTAGTTGAGTCGAGTCGGTTGGAACCAAGTAACCTTTGAGTATAGGTTGAAATGCTTGAGTAATGTCTTTGATTTCTTTGATTGTGTGATCAAGTTATCGTGATCGAATCTTTGAGTCTTTGGGCTTTGTGAATAGTTGTCTTTACGTTGATTTGTATGTATGTTAATTATACATATATATATGGGTATATATAGGGATCTGTGCATGAGAGCATAATCATATGCATATGTATGCAAGTAGAAATACTTACAAGTATACTTGCATGGAGAATTGATTATATATATGTGTATATGTGTATACACTTAGTGTATATGCATGTCGATGAGGATATGAAAATGTGTGTTAAATTATGGGTATCGAAATAATGACGTGTATATACATACATACATACATACATACATATACATATATATATGTATGTATGTATATACCTTAATGTAATGTATATAATTACGTTAAAGGAAACATGTATACATATGCATTAATGTACGTATATGTGTGTTTGATTGTCAAAGTGATGGTCTATATTTGATATATGCGTAAATAATAAATGCACACATATATATATACACACCATTGTGTTATTATTACTGTGCGTAAATATATATATATATATATGAGTATGTAAATACACATGCGTATTGTTTGACGAAAATGATAACATGGTCATAATCATGCGAATATCAAATAGATTATTTAAATGAACTTGTCTTCTAATGAATATACGTATATGGTATACATATATATGGCTATATGTGTTTCATATCAAAGAATGTTTCATGAGTATATATATATATATATAATATGGAATGCTAAATGCATGGCGCTACATAACGCGCGCATAACCTTGCACACAAGGATAGCTATAAGCCTAAGGAGAGCGCTCAAGCCAGCGCAACCATGTAAAGAAATAAAAGAGAAGGCTCATATACCATCGATGTGAAAGAAGTGTAAGCGTTGCCTTTAAGTAGATGATTAGTTTGAAAATCACACACAACTGATAAGATAATATGAATGCATATTAAATGCATTTGCAAAGAAATCATAAAGCGCATAAAATGAGTGTTTTAACCAAGACAAAGTCAAAACATGTTTGCATATGAAAGATACGCAGGAAATCATAAATAAAGGTTGCATGTAAATGTGAAAGGCTACGCACTTTGAAAAGTAAGCCAATGTTTAATGCAACGAGTAGAATAAAGTTTAGGTTGACATAAAGCGCATAAAGAGAGGAGTCTCTATGTAAACAATAAACAATAGCACATGGAGAGCAGGTTTGCAAGAACATAAGGCGTATGAGTATTTACATTGACCATTTTGGAATATAAACCAAAGTTTGAACAACATTGAATATATATCAGCCAACACATAAAATAACTTTGACTTATTCCAGTGTGTAAACAACAAGCTTAAGAATAGGGAATGAGGTGAATTGTTAGCGTCATACTATGTATGAACTTGTTGGTTCAATAGAATTCTTTTTAGCCTGCAAGACGATTCTCATTATAGAACATGTGCTTTAGGAACCAGTCAAACTATTGTTGGAAAGCATTGAGTCAGACAATAGTGAGTATTAAGATAGTAATTCATCATCTTTTTGTTATCAAGTTGAGTCGATGGATTTAGGTCAAAAAGTGTCATTTCATAAGCCTTGTTTGTACCTTGTAAATGTTGGTTTTTAGGTATAAATAGAGGCACTCTCACCTCATTTTGATATACACTTTGCTACAATTCTTCTTTGCATCTTTATGCTACTCCATTTTGTTGCATTTCCATTGAGGGAATTCTTATTTTGCTAAGAGTTATTGTGAGGAAATTTAGTGAAAGGGATTTGTTACTAAGTTGATTTTAAGAAGGGGCTAATTTTTAGATCCAATGAGTTAATTAGAATAAGCGATTAACAGGCATGGGATTATATTCTCTTCATGTTTTATCTTTTATCTGAAAGATTGTTTGCCTTGTATGTTTAAATTGAAAATACATTAGATTGCTTGAAATAGAATAATGATTCATTTGTTTGTTTGGAAAGGAAAAGAAACATGAATGTTATGATTCCCTTATGATTATTTTACTTACTCCATAGTAAGGAGTGATTGTTTATCATTAGTATTATATATACTATATTTGATGAAATTTTGAATAGCTTAAGGGAGTGATTTAATACTCTTATATACCCTATATGGGAACTTAGATGATGTTTATGTTTTGTAATAACTGATTCACCCCCCTCTCAGTTATCCAAACTATTCAACAATTGGTATCAAAGCTTTGGTTCATTGAATAAGAGTTTAACCGCTTGGGGTAGATCCGATGGCGCATAAACTAACAATCCCTTTTTTTGATGGATCTGACTACAATTTATCGAAGGTGCAGATGAGAGGTTACCTAATTTCTCTAGGCTACAAGACTTGGAAAGTTGTTGAGACAAAATATGTTGAACTGACAAATGGTCCTTCTAGTGCGGATGAGATTTCAGCCTATGAAGAGAATGAAAAGACAATGTATGAAATCTTTAGTGCCTTGTCTAAGATTAAGTTAACAAAAGTTATTTCATTGAGCACCGCTTATGAAGTTTGGAAAAAGTTGAAGGAAATGATAGAGTTAAATTATCAAAGAAGTTGACAACTAAGTGCATATATGAAAACTTGAGGGTGGAAGAAGGAGAAGATATAGCAAGCTACTTTCAGAGATTTGATAGTGCAGTAAATGAAGTCAAAAATAAAGGAGACACTCTAACAAATGAAGATGTTATGGAGAAGATTTTGATGACCCTACCAAAGAGCTACAATGATAAGATCTTGGCTATTGAGGAAGTTTATGATATGAAGAAATTCACCAGGGAGCAACTATTTGGCACCTTGATCACGTTTGAGATGAGAAAATTTGGAAAAGAAAAGGAGAAATCTTAAACAACCTTCAAAGCCAGAAAGACAGAAGAAGATCTAGATATTGAAAGTTCGGATGAGTTGGAATCAAACTTCACAAGGAAACTAAAGAAAGGTACCAACAAGTACAAAGGTATGTTAGCTCTTAAATGTTTTAGATGTGAAAAGATTGGTCATTTAGCAACTAAGTGTTCGGAGAAAGGAACAAGGTAAAAGTTTAAAAAGATCAATAAGAAGGCCTATTATGTTAATGAGAATGCTAGTATTTTAGATGATGAATTAGATCACGAGGATTGTTTGTTTTTGGTGGAAAAGGATGAACCTAGATTTGATATCTCTAATATTTGTCCATAATCTAATGATAACACTGAAGCTGCATTATTTGTTAAAATAAATAGAGATGAATGGTTGATTGACAGTGGATGTTTGAATCATATGACCGGTGATAAAAGTAAGTTTGTGAAGTTTGAGAAATATGATGGAGGTTATGTTAGATTTGGAGATGTTAAAACAACACAAATTATTGGAATTGATTCTATTACCTCCGATAGAAAACATAACACTGATAATGTTTACTATTTGAAGGGTTTATATCATAATCTTTTGAGTGTCAGGTAGATGTGCGAGAATGGATATAATGTTGTATTTTAGGATGATGGTTGTGAGATTTAGAAGAGTTTCAGAACTGTTATTGCAGCAAGAAAAAGAACAAGTGGGAATATGTATTAACTAGAAGGAGCTACAAAGAGATGCCTATTATCTCAGAGCAATGACAGTTGGATTTGGCACCGGAGGATGTGTCACATCAACTTCGACAATTTGGTAAGGATAAGTTCTACAAGAGCAATCAAAGACTTGCCAAGACTGATCAAACTAGACAACATTGTTTGTAAAGGATGTCAAGAAGGAAAATAGACCAAGGGAACATTATGAGGAAAATAAGTATCATCTACTAGAATGTTGGACCTAGTACACACTGACCTATGTGGTCCAACTAGAACAAGAAGCTTACAAGGTGAGAAATATTTCATGCTCTTAATAGATGATTATTCCAAACTAGCTTGGGTTACATTTTTAAGAGAAAACTCAGAGGCTCTAGAAAAATTCAAGATTTTCAAGGCATGAGTTGAGAATGAAGTTGACAAGAGAATCAAGTGTTTAAGATCTAATAGAGGAGGAGAGTTTACTTATGATGAATTCAACAAGTTTTATGAGAAACATGACATTAAAAGATAGATATCTACCCATAGAACACCACAGTAGAATGGTGTAGTTGAATTAAAGAATGAACTAGACAGTTCAAGAAGTAGCCAGAACAATGATCATGGAAGCAGCTTTACCACAGGTCTACTAGAGAGAAGTGATACACACAACAGTATACGCTCTTAACAAAGTATTGTTTCAAAGGAAATATGGAGACATCATATGCACTATGGCATGGAAGAGCTCCCACAACAAAGTACTTCAAAAAAATTAGAAGCAAATGCTACATTCAGAGAGATGAGGATAATCTTGGAAAGTTCAATAGTAGAGTTGATGAAGCCATATTTTTGGGTTACTCTACAAGAAGTAAAGTGTACCAGTGTTACAATGAGAGACTGAACATGATAGTTGAAAGTGCGAATATGAAAGTGGATGAAGATGTTCAAATAAATCCAGACAAAATTATTGAATATGAATCAGATGACTCAAATGACGAAGGAAAGAAGGATAAGAAAGAAGAAGAGACAAAGGAGGCTCTAACATCTACAACTAAGACCCCAAGGTATGTACAAAGAAACCACTCAAAAAATCAGATTATTAGAGATAAGAATAAAGGAATTGTCACAAGAAGCAAAGCAACTCAAGAACAAGTATTGCTCTATTTAGAAATTCCAATAGTTTCTATACACATGGATAGTTTAGACTACATGTATAATGTGAAATGTATCAATGCAATGAAGTGACTTGACACTATTAGCTTATTATGCTAAGAAACCTTGGAAATGATAAGGTTTAGCTATATACCCATAGTGATGGTATGACAGGCATGATAGGATGTGACATCATGCAAACCACATCAATAATCTATACTTGAATGATCACTTGATCGTTACCTTATTCTCAAATGAAACCCTAGGTTTAGAATAACCTATTTGGATCGAGAAGTTTATTTGATTAATGAATGAAACCTTAGGTTAAGATTTACCTACTGGGTTGGGAATTGTACTTGACTACTCATTGGAACCTATAGGTTGGGAATAACCTACTTGGATTGGGTTGTTTATTTGGTCTTTGTTTGGAACACATAGGTTTAGATTAACCTACATGATCAAACTAGTCATTGGTTGTTGTCTTTATCCTAGGATTAGGATATACAAAGGTTGAAACTCACCTATGTGATTAAGTTGATCACTTGAGTTTATGAATGACTATTTGATTGGAGCCATATGTGGGATTACCTATTGAGTTATAGTTGTTACCTAATTGGTTGTTTTATACTCTTGATATGAAGTCATATTGTTGACAAGATTCTACTCGTTGAATAAACCTTTTTACTAAGGAGATTACACTCTCAAATGAAATCATTTATTGATATGATTATTCTTCAATTGAGATCATTCATTTATAAGACTATACTCTTGATGAGAATCAATTACTGACGTGATATATTCCTGAATTAAGTCATTTATTGGTGATTATTTATTCTATGGTAAGATGATTCTTATGTAGCTATACCTTAGAATATAAAGTTATTTATGAAGCTCTTGTAAAGTCAGAGTCATGAAGGAATCATAGATTATTCCTGGGATTAGATTGTCCAATGAAGGGGATAACTTATGCATGTGAATACTAGGAAGAGATACCATTGTGTTTTGGGAAAATGGGAATAGACTATTTTTGAGTTGAATGATTACCTATGGAAGGGAATTACCTAAGCATAGTATATGAATGGTCATAATCCAAACTGAGCTACGGTAGTGTATGTGAATAAGATGACTGTCACTCGAAGTATTGGGTGAGAATACGTTGGCCAAAGTAGTGTAATTTTCCACTGATTGCATTGTCAATTCACTGTGTTCCTTTTATGCATGCTAGATCAAGATTGTGATGGGTGAAAGTTCTAGTTATGTAGGGCACAACACTAAGCTTAGATAGGCTATTGTTATGAGGTTACCATACCGAAATATTCGTTGAAAGGAAGGGCCATCTTTGTTGGGAATAGGATACCATTTAATTGCAATCCCAAACATATTTCATGTATTTCCTAAGCCTTTAGAAAGTGTTCCCCAACACTAAGATTAGAAAGAGATTAAATTTGAATGAAATGAACATGTAAATTGACATTTGTGATTATTCCTAAATAATAGGAACATGTGGGGATGTTCAAGAAGAGCTCCTACAAGATAGGAGCACATGAGGCGCCCACATGGAAGGTGGAACCCACCTTGCTTCAGTTAACTGTTTGGATGACTGATAACACTTTAATAATGCATGTTTAGATCCTACAAAATAGGGATTGATATTTACATGAGTGGAGTGGCACTATCAGTTCAGTTCAGTTATGGTTCAATTATCTTCAGTTGTATGCTACTTGCGTGTAGATATCTTTAGTTGCATGTTAGTTGCATGTCGTTATCTTGAGTTGCATGCTAGTTGCATATAGTTGAATTGAGTTGCATGACTAATGACTTCAGTTGCATGACAAATATCAGGTGGATACTTTCAGTTAAGTGGGGATGATCAATCATGCATATTGTTTGCATGAATTGGTGGAGAGATATGTTTCAGTTAACTAAGATTGACTTGGGTCCACTTTGGGCGCCCAAGCTGGCATCTTTTAGTTAACACCTTTTGCATGAGAAGATATTTACAAGGCTCAACTAAGTGGGCCCATTCTTGGGCGCCAACTTTAAGGTGATGTTTCCAAGATATCTTCTTGACAAGTGTTTAGTTTGGGGCATCTAAATTGAGGAAGAATTTGATTTGACTTTAGATTAGACTGTGGAACTCTACTTGCCCAATCTAGACACGAATTTTTGTGAGGAGCTTTATGCTCTTATATTGTACAACTCTTATGAGTTTTTGTAAAGAGAGAAACTCTTTAATTCCAAACAATCTTATAATTCCTTTAATAAGTTCATTTCCATTCCATAAAATATTGTAACTCCATTCAATTAAATAAGTTTAATCCAAAATATCGACTTAAAGTCTACAATAAGATTCATAATACATCCAATTACATTCATAAACGTGTCATCTTACATGACATCAATAATACAAAAATATCGTAAAAGAAATTTACAATTCAGGACTTAGGCATTATGTCACCTTAAGTTCTACAATAATCATACAATAATGAAATATAATAGATATATGAAGAAATCTTCGTTTGATCTTCAATCCAATTGATTATCTTCAAACATGAAGACGAGAAAAAGGTTCAGGCACTTTTTTCGCCCAACCTCGAAGCTTACGCTTCCCTAGAATTCCTTAATCATTCAAAGAATACCCGACCCTGCACAAATCACTTAGCAAAAAGAAGTCGACAAGCAAGATGGAATCTGATGCGTGCCTAGTATAACTAGTAAATCCACAAGAATTTTCATTTTTCTAATTCATTTAAGAAACGAGCAAGTTTGATACTAGGATATGGTAGAGATTTATTCATATTCCATCTATCTCGATGGTCCTTAAGTTACTTGGCCAAGTAAAATATCATGCACAACAAATAATAGTAGTTTTGGAAAAGCAAAACTACGCTCTCTATAAACCCATATTCGGCACCCGTCCCGGAAGGTAACTTTCTAAACACATGTCATGCACATTCAATTATCAAGCATGCATGGTTCCATTCAAAAATTAAGATTATCTTTCCCAAACACATGAACTGCACTTTTATTTTCAAGCAAACATGATTTTAATATAATAATCTCGCAGATTTAAATCGTAAATAACATTATGTTCATATTCAAAAAAAATTAAAATAAAATAAAAGAAGGTGTATCTCAAGTATGTAACTAAGTACATATAAAACAAGAATAAATGAGCACACATTCTTTCAGTTCATTTACTCATGAAATTTAACTACAATTCAATATAATCCTCTTCTAATTCATTTTGTTTCAAAGTAATTATATTTTTAATTTTACTTTATTTCTTTTTTGTTTTTTATATTTCCCTAATATATTATCTTTTTAGAAACGCCTCACATTTACTTCTGTTTCGTAGCAATTTAATCTCATTCCTAAAGAATTATCAAATTTCACTTAACTTTTCAAGCATATTTAAATACCCAAAAATATTTTTATCTTATCATTTTAAAATCTATTTAAACCAAAAACATTCAACTATGTAATTTTGTAATAATATCACTATCTTTTTTGTTTCTTTTGTTTTGGAAATTTTATCTCTCTGATAGTTTTGATTTTTCAAAAGAATTTCTAAATCTAAATAAAATATAAGTTTTTTTGTAAGAATCTTATATTTTATTGGAATAGATCTGAAACATACTATTTTTTGTGTGCATCTTTTCAATATACTAAATCAGAATTTCCTAAATAAAGAAATCTATTGTCACTTAATAGTTTTTTGTTCAAGTTGTTCAATAATTTTCTATTTAAGTTGTTCTTTATCTCCATAAAAATATAGTCTAGTATATGAACTTTCTTCTAAATTTGATAAAAACAGTAATAGGTTTTCAGTTGTTAAATTATATGAGCAACATAAAATAGTAACTAAAACTTATTAAGATTGAGAGTTTGGTAATTGTAATTTCCAACGAATCTACTTGTCAATCTCCTACAATTGCAAATCTCCTCAAATTTGCATGTATATCCTTTTATTTCGGTTACTTTTTGTGTGTGTATTTCCTATAGGTTGCTCTCTGTGCTCTGACTGTCTTTTATCTGTATTCTTTTCTCTTCTTGTACTTGCGCACCTTCCAAACTCTCTTCTATTACTTTTCTATTCTGGTTGTGCACCTTCCAATACTCTTTTTTCTTCCTTTGCTCCACCCCTCTTCTATTCTCTCCACTCCCTCTCTTCTTGCGTGCGCCCCCAAGTTCTCTTTTTTTATTTTGTTTTGTTTTCTCCCTTCTAATCTAGTTGCATCCTCTCTCTTCTACTTGCACATGGGAGACAAGCAACATAAAATAAAATAATAACAAAATTGTTCTCTCCTCTTCCTTCTCTTGGTCGCGCCTCCTTCTCCTCCACACGCACTTGGGTGATAGCAGAATAAAGATAAAATCGAAAACAACTCTCCCTCTTCCTGCCGCGCATGGGAGATAAAAGAAATTCAAAACTAACTTTTTCCCTCTGCTTCGATCTTCCTTTCGTCTACAAAACGGATTTCTTGCCTTTCAATTCATGCGAATGCTCTGTCATAAAGAAAATTCAATCCACAATCTCTACTTGATCTCCAAAAAAAATGGTGGACATAACTCAAAGTTCACTCTTGTTTTCTTCCTTTATTTCATGTGAAATTAATTGAGAGGTAATTGTTTTCTAACTATTTACTACTGTTCTCATTTCAATTTCAATTTAAAACATATTATTGTTTTCTTATTTTCATTAAATACTAAATTTAATATCTATTTCTTCAAACATATATTTCAATATATGGATTTTCTTTAATGTAAATATATATAATAACAAGATCACTATATATATTTTCACCATTAAAAGTTTATTCCAATAATTTAGAATAAAAAACATTATTATTTTCAACTAAAAATAAAAGATTTACATAAAGAAGTAATTCTTTGAGAAAAATCAATTTTCTCACAACAATAATCAAATTGTCATTACAGAAAAGCAAATTCCTTTTTTTTTTAACAATTACGTTCAAACAAATGCATAGCCATAATAACAGTTAAAATTTAAACCATTTAAATCATGTAAATTACGTTCTAATTAACTAAGTGGTGTGTAAGATTCCATCATCCTTATTAATGTCTAATGACTAAAACGACTCTACCTGATCAATGTTCTCGTCTTCATTCTCATTCACCTGTTCCTGTGTTCACTTGCACTCAAATTCTCATCAGTAATGACAATCCCCGAATTTCATAATAATGAATTTCAAATCATTTCATTTGCATTTGCATTTAAATTTAAATTTTTATAATCATCTAACATAAACATGCAAATCTCATGATTAATAATTACAATTAAATAATTGATAAAATCAGTCACTGATAGTTTTACATGCTCATTATTGTCTATAAATTGCAGCAAGTGTATGAGAGTTTGTTGTAGGTTATCAGGTTGAGCTTGTGCATGTGTGAGGGTTTGAAGCAAGGCATGGGATGTGTGGATTCATGCTTGATCACATGGAATGCATGGATAACTTGTGTTTCAGAAGTGTATGAGAGTTTCATGTGAGTTTATTGAAGGTTGTGAAGAAGGATTGTTGAAGGCAAAGAAGCATATCAATCAAGGATTGATATAGTATTATTGTAATCTTGTTTTAAGGTTAAATAATACAAACACTATTGATTATGGTGGATTTTTTTCTCGAAAGAGTTTCTCCACATATATGTTGTGTCACTTCTATCTTCTTGTCTCATTCTTCTACAATCTTTTGTCTCTTTCTACAATTGGTAAAATTGATCTAAACAAATTAATCATACACAAAGAATTGTGACAAAGAACACTTAATTAGATCTTCAGCCTCATAGTTTTAAAAGTTTTAAGCTACAATATTACCTTTGTTTCCAACAATATTTCCATATGTGGTAGGTGTGTGGGGGATCGTAGTTAGTCTGTGGTTGGTAGAAAAGTGCTTGAGTGATGCTTCTCCTCATCAGTTGGCGGTCAAAGATTGCAGATGTTTGCACCAGTATTGGGGACAACTAGAGTGTATGCACCAAGGAGTGGGAACATCTAGAATGCATGCACTAATGCGATGATACCAGGACCAGTTGTATATCTATTGTCAAATGAAGCTCAAAAGAGCTATGTATGTTTTTTATACCCATTTATATGGAAGGATGTATTCTTGAATGATAAAATTGAGTTTATTTAATATGAAATCTTTGTTATGAAAAGATTCAAGAAATTACAATGAAATATAATGGAAGTTGGAGCAATGTTATATTTGAAATATGCATGTAATTTAAATTAGGGATTTTTTTATTGCTATGTTGTAGCATCGTGGATAATTCACCCGAGGTGAAAACTTTGAAATTTTGCTGAGTAGAAATCGGGGTTGTTACACATGGTCATATGGGTTGTTGTTGTTATTTTAATGGTGCTCACATTGCACATTGTTTTTCCCCGAAAGGGAGAACACCCCTTCTAGTAGAGGACTCGTATTCAATCACTACATATGAATGGAAGGGCTTATAATTTTACCGATGGGGAGGTTGCATAGTTTTTTTTTATGGTGGTGTTTTTGCCCACTGCGATGTTATTTGGGGTTTCACTGTTTTATCTCTTAGAAGGTATTGTTGTTGTGTATTATGCTCCAAAGAGACATGGGTGATTATAGATTATGGAAAATAAGTATTGTGCATCTAAGTGGGGTGGTGTGTGCTACCTTGCAACACTTAATATTTCTTTTGCAATAGTGTTCGTTCTTCTTGCACACTATTTCTAGGTTCAACTATCCTTACTCTTGAAAGTGATTGCTTTATTACATTATTTCAGTGTTATGAAGTTGTATGTTGGGGCCTTCTAATTATATTTGGAGGGACTGCATTTTTATTAAGACATAAGGCAACTATTATTCCCATATGAGAGGGATGAAGATGTTGGTGAATGATTTTCATGGGTATGCAGAATCTCAGAGCCACTACGAAGAGTATGAATATGTTCCTGAGGAGGATGAGAAGGTATACTAGTTGCATTCATGTTAGAAAATGTTGGTCCTCACCATACTTTAGCTGATCTTATCATGGAGAAAATATGAGAAAAAGATGGTGCGGTTTCATCAGAAGAACGACCAATTCCACCTCTGGATAATAAAATCATTGATACATCTAGAAAGGAGTGGGTAAATTGTTGATCCGCCACACTAATTGATTGATGAAGAAAGGGAAGCATTGGACAATAGTAGATGAGAGGTAATTGTTGGCATGATAAAGAATTACTCATAAATATTGAGAAAATATTTAGTAGATAAGGAAAATATATCATCTTTGGTGGAAATCACAATGCATTTGAAGTTGGAGCTTTATTCCCTAAAGCGTCAAGAGCATAGGAAATGGGGCCCATTGCCTCTTAAGGGGGAGGAATGATTAGAAAGAAGTTGGGGTGTCTCAATTAAATGTTTTATCCTCACTAAAGTGTAATGACCTTTCAATTTTAAGTTATCCATTTGACTTCTAACGAGGACATGGATGGTGAATTTTCAACTTCTATGAAAATATATAAAAAGGCTCAAATCAAAGACAATAGACATAGTGGTAGGCATACATCTCTTCAGATGAGTTTGTCAAGTTGTGGCATACATCTCATCTGATGAGTATGTCAAATAATAACAACTCTCCAAAATAGTGTCCAATGGGCACACATCTCTCCTACGAGATTGCCCAAATCATATGGATTTGAGTCATACATCTCTCTTATGAGATTTCCCAACTTGTATGGACTCAAGTCATACAAATCTCCTACAATATTTCCCAATTTGTATAGATCCAGGGCATACATCTCATTCACGAGCTTGCCAAAAATTTGTAACATCTTTCATATTCTAAATAAAACAATATTTTTTTCATGTTTTTTATTTTGTCTATTATGATTTTAAATACTACCAACACCTTACTGAGTACTATCCTCTGAAATCACAAGAATAATTTAGATCAGTTGGAATGCCATCTACTTGGCTAAACCTAATGTTTAATGCTCATATGAACCATGCCGATATTTAGTATCACTTTGTTCAAGAAATAGTTGAGGGTGTTAGAGTCATGTTATAGAAAGTGAACACCTTAGAGAATGTTATATATTTTTTCACTAAGTCAATGATCATGGATAAGTTCAATTGGTGCAGGGAGACCATGGTAATTATATCTTTTATAGCTTGTTTTTTTTTTGTTATAAGATTTTGGTGTTGTTCCCTTATGCTCTTGCAAGGTGTTCGACAAGTGGGAGAATGTTGAGATATGGAATCTCAACCTTACAATTATAATGTTCACATCTTCATATTTGTATGTATTTCTATTGTGTTTTGTACCTTTTGTCTCTATTTGGGAAAGCTGATATCCCATTTTGGAGTGACATGAATTTTATCTTGTAATAGATTTCATCCTCGCACGAGGATGTAGGTGTCCCACTTGAGTTTTATCTTATTTGGATATGTGTTGGCATATTGGAAGTTGTATAAGAAAATCTTGATTAGTCTTCACAACGGTTACATCAACACTTTCTTATGGCATGTAAGAGAGAGGCCACATTGAGTATCCTTATGATAGTGTTGGTTAATTTTCACGAAGCATCTCCTACATGGAAGAATAAGGACAAATTTGGATGCCCATATTTGGGTAGTCAAATATTATATGTTATGAGACTATAAAAACATTAAAGGAATATGCTATTAAAAACTAAGTGCATCTTAGACCAAGGGAGGTGTTGGGTTTTAAGTTCAACCAATTTGGACACCATACCTCTCTCTGGCTTGTAATTATTTTCTAAAATCATCCCATGGTTTCATCATGTAATTATTCTATAAATTGAAGTTTAGTTCATGAGGTTGGACAAGTTTTAGTAGAAACAAAGTATTGTAGTAATTCAAAGAGAAATTGTATTAGCATAACTTATTTAAATGATTAATACAAGCTCTTTGGGTGTGGAGTTTTTCCCACATAGTTTCTCTACATATATCCTATGTCATGGTTTGCATCTCTTTTATGGTTATTTCCATTTATATCCATAACTTATCATAGTCTATGTACTTGGATGCTTTAAGTTCGCAACACATTTTCACTTTTTAATTAGATCATATTTCCACACAATCTTCTATCAAAGCATAATGGAAGGGTTTTTTGTTGACTACCAACCACAACATTGATAGAAGGATAAACCCATAAGAAATAAACATGCAAAAATTAACTAAATATTTTATATGAATAAACACAGTTGAAAAAATATAATAATTGTAGTAGTTTTGAAATCTAAAATGTTTCATATAATCATTTGAAACAAAAAAAAAAACTAAACTATTGGATTTGACAAAATCGCTTTATCCTTTAGGCTTTGATGGATTACCACACCCTTTTCCAAAGGCTCTCATTTTAGCATAAATAATAAGGATATTTACAAAGGGTATAGACTCTAGCTTTACACTTTCTTAATGCATTTAATTTGAAGGGTTTTAATAACTACAAAATAGGAGAAAAATGAATAAATAAAATTTCTTTAGATTTTAAAAATCAATCTAAGAGGGTGCAACCCCTACAAGGGGTATTCATCCCCATACTTCTTCTACTACCACAAGATAATCTTTTTCATAGTGGTTATGCAAACCTTGTCTCTAACACAAATTTGCACCTTACATTGTTGTTGATCCCCACCTTTGTCATATTACCCTTTCCATCTACAATCAAAATATGATAACCCATTAAGACATGACATTTCTATCTAATGATATGAAGCATGTCCAAATAACTTTCAAAACAAACATCACAATGACCTTTAAAGATTTGTATTCATTTCTAAGCACAACAATTTCGAGTGTCTTTCTAGTCATTTTAGGGGTCAATCAACTCATTTAAAGATATAATTGAAAATTTAAAAATATAACCTTGCAATTTAGCATTGTAAATGTAAATCTACTTCAAATGTTGATGAAAAACAAGGATGATCTTTGTTTCAAATAACAAAGTAAAATAATAAATTTCTCTATAAAAATTTGCTCCTATTGAAATACTATCCATCTCCATTAACACACAAATCCCTTTGAAACTTAAACAAAATCAAACACAAAATTCATCTACTACCAATATCAAAACATTGCATAAACAACTCATGCAATTAGACAAGCAAGTGTAGTCTAGTTATCATAGACAATTGCCCTTGCAATGGTTAGTTATTAAATATGTGTTGACCTCTTTCATATAAACACATTAGACTCTTTCTTTTATGCACAATTTGTAGAGCACAAACCAAGAGAAAAACAATACATCAATGATATATGCAAATAATTAGAAACATAACTATTTGTTATATTTTAATTTGTGTATTTTTCACATATGATTTCTAATTGTTATAAAAGAATAAGAAAAAAAAATGATTTTAATTTTCATTTCACATGATTTTTAATCTTGTTTCATGAACCTCATTAAAATTCCTTAATTAATTAATTAATTCATAGTAACCTCCCTTTAACAAGAACTAATAAGTTGACCATTATTATGTGACAAGTTTCTTTATTCAAAAGAGTTGAGGGTGGGAAAGCATAAAATTTGAAATTTGGGTATCCCTGAATACACTCATTGCTTATCTTGAAATGATTACTCTTAGAAAGGAGTAACTAATTGTGATTAAAACAACTCTCGAACGGATTTATTTCTGTACACGTGGATTGGCTCCTCTTCAAAAAACAAAATAAGAATTGACAGCTTCGCTAGATCCGTGTGCATAAGCGAGTATCCAATCAAAATCGAGCACAAGGATTCTGTGCTTTCTTAAAAGTAATTTCAACCGTTGATGGCTGACGCGGAGGAAGGGGCGCCGTCGATGAGAATTTTTGACTGGGAATGAACAACAGCCGTTGGATGGAGAGGCGGCGTTAGCGCGGTACCGTCGAATTAGAAGAAGAAGAAACACAAACGTGGTACGGGGAACAATGAGTTAGGTCTGCTGAAGAGGAGTTACCGGTCTCTATATATGTAACACATGACTCATTCGTTCAAAACTTCTATTATTGAATTCCGCGGGAGTGCTGCTATTGTGTTAGCGAATTTGGCATCTCTGATTTATTGAGCAACCTGCGATTACACCCTTCAGTGAAAGGTATGGCAGTATATTCCTCTGTGTGGCTTTTCGAAATTTCTTAACTTTTTATTTAAAGGACTGAATAGGCCACGGAAAGTTTCAGGGTTTCACACCTGATACATGATTTCTACTGAAGCTAATTTTTAAATTGTTTTCATATTTCTTGATTTGACCGTGTTTAGGGTTTCTTATTGTAAACTGGGTTCTGGGTTATGCTGGTTGAGGGGTCCCTGGATCCAGTTTTGTTATTAGACATTGTGCATATTCTTCATTATTAGGGAATGTGTTTAGATTTGGGGGTTTGACGGCTAGTTTTAGTTGTATAACGCTTTGCGTGAGTTAGGTGTTCGTTTTATTGATTTCTCTTTGCGAGTTGAAGAAAAAAGCAAAGAATAAACTCTGTTCTTCCTTTCCTTATTCCCACTCCTGACTGCTTCTGAGTACATGGTTTTTCTGTGCTTCTCATGATTGTACATGCATAGCCATATGGTGTTTGTTATGTTCCCGCCTGTTAATTAGGATAGGATGGGCGTGCGGATTTATGCACTTAAACTCTGGTTTTTCTCCGAATATTTTGCATCATTTAGTCTTATACTCAAGTCTGTGTACTTTCGGTTACCCTCGTTCTTTCTGGTGCTTTGCAGAGGTTTTTGATTTTGTGCAACTGATTTTAGCTCGGCTGAGAAATGGCTCGTACTAAGCAAACCGCGCGGAAGTCTACAGGAGGAAAGGCTCCAAGGAAACAACTCGCAACCAAGGTATGTTTATGTTTGTGTTTTTAATACTTATCTTCTCTTTGGTGGCTTTGAAAACTAGATGTTCAATTGTATTTCTCCGTTTATGTCGAGTTACGTATCCTTACTAACGAATTTATTTTACTTTCACTTCTCAGGCTGCTCGTAAATCAGCCCCTACGACTGGAGGCGTGAAGAAGCCTCACAGATACCGTCCCGGAACTGTTGCTCTACGGTATAGTCCCTAACATTTCACCTCCTTGAATTTACCGAAAACGGTTCTTATTTTGTGATGATTTATATTTGTGTCGTCTTTATATACAGTGAGATCCGAAAGTACCAGAAGAGTACCGAGCTCCTAATCCGAAAGTTGCCATTCCAAAGGCTTGTGAGAGAAATAGCTCAGGACTTCAAGGTAATTGTTAGGGTTTTAATGTTCTTTTGAGGGTTGGAATTAATGTCATTTAATTTTGTAGAAGGATTAGATATCAAAGCACGTATGCAAGTCTTGTTGACGGTCAGTATAGAGACCCTAGTCTCATATTGTTGCAATATCAATGATAATGTGTCGTTGATGTTTTTAAGGGCATTTCTTTAAATGCCAGATACCCAATAAAATATTACGCACCTCTTTCCATTTACTTGTAGGCATGTTTTTAAAGAATCTACATAAACTCGATAGGACTTCTAGTTGAATGTTCATGGGGTTGGTGTCAATCTAAATGTTAGTGATTGTGGCAATGTGGTCGGTAATAAATCTTTATTGTATTTTGTTGCAGACGGACTTGCGTTTCCAGAGTCATGCCGTCCTTGCACTCCAAGAAGCTGCAGAGGCTTATCTCGTAGGCTTATTTGAAGATACTAATCTGTGCGCAATTCATGCCAAGAGGGTCACAATAATGCCAAAGGATATCCAGCTTGCTAGGCGAATTCGCGGTGAAAGGGCTTAGGCCTGAACTTTCTAGAGATTGAATCTGTAAAATCTGCATTTTGTGCTGGGGGATTGTAACTTGTATATGCAATTTGCTTTTAAAATCCTTTTGTTCTAGGAAGAATACTTTTGACTGACGGTTAGTGACTGCGCTGTAAAGACTTAAATGGCTAGGGGGGGATGATGATTAATTTTATTGAAAGATTATGTACTTTAAACAACTGCTCAAATTTAGTGTTTGGACATGCATCTCATTTCGATTTGTATAATTTTTCAAATGCTCATATACGTTTTTGAGATGCGACTGAATATCAGCTGGATTTGTATTTTCTATGGAAAGAACCCAATTATTTCATATTTTATGGTCTTGTTCTAAATTGTGATACCTGTTCAACTGGATTTGTATTTTGAATGGGTATGAACCCAAGTATTTCATATATTTAGGGTATTTCTAAATTATGATATGTCTAATTTTGCAGCTGTTATTTATTGTAACGAATATTACTTCCAAGTGATTGTAAGAAATTGAATGTATTTAGCTCTACACTTGCAAAAGAAATTGTTGTTCGTTAATATATAAAATTTTATTGTTCCACTTTTATAGAATGAATGAGATATATAATGATTAAATTGTGTGAAGTTTTCTAGAGTTATTTCTGTTCACATGATTGGATTGTTTCGACTTTCTCGCTCAAATGCTTTTTGAGTTCTACATTAATGTTTGAGCATTCATTCATATTAAATGTTATTTTGTACCAGCATCCATGTCGGTGCTGTTGTGCTACTGGCCCAAACATTGAATACATGCAGCATTTATAAGCTCTGAAACAATTTGACCTTTTTGACTTAATTATGATCATAACAACATATGTTTTGCCTATTCCAAATTCACATATATGGGTTAATGGAATCGGTGGGCGGTGGTTGTATTATTGCTTCAACTGTACTCTTCATAACTTTTCAAAACATAGATTTTGCCTTGAGCGGTGGTTGTATTATTGCTTCAACTGTACTCTCCATATTGCTTCAACTGTACTCTCCATAACTTTTCAAAACATAGGTTTTGCCTTGTTTACCATTCCAAATACACATATATTGCTTACTGGAATTGGAAACTTGAGGCGACAGCAGTATAATTGTTTAAACAATTCTCTTCATTACTATATCAAAATAGAAGCTCAAAGGGTTGAACGTATTCTTTGCCAATTTGTTTCTATGATTTTCTTAGCCGACGCAAGTAAATAGTGAGTTTAATATCGGCAATATCGGTAAAATTTGGTAGTGACTATTATGATAGTATATCAAAAATCATCTGTATTGCCTAATAATGAACTCTTGGATTTTAATGGCTATTAGTGAGAGATGTTTCAAGTTTGTATCTCTGTTTCATAGTTTATCTGTCTCTGGCTTGCTTTGTATTGTCTAAAAATGTACAAAGTCTGAAAAGGTGATTCGATAATTTTTTTATTGCTTTCTATGTAGAGATATTGGTAAAATTTGGTGAGTTGACTATTATGACAGTATTATCAAAAATCATCTGTATTGCCTAATAATGAACTCTTGGATTTTAATGGCTATTAGTGAGAGATGTTTCAAGCTGTATCTCTGTTTCGTCTAAAAATGTACAAAGTCTGAAGGTGATTCGATAATATTTTTATTGCATTCTATGTAGAGATATCGGTAAAATTTGGTGAGTGACTATTATGATAGTATTATCAAAAATCATCTGTATTGCCTAAATATGAACTCTTGGATTTTAATGGCTATTAGTGAGAGATGTTTCAAGTTGTATCTCTGTTTCGTCTAAAAATGTACAAAGTCTGAAGGTGATTCGATAATTTTTTTATT
The DNA here is from genome assembly GCA_007115665.2 of Sequoiadendron giganteum. Classification (NCBI taxonomy): domain Eukaryota; kingdom Viridiplantae; phylum Streptophyta; class Pinopsida; order Cupressales; family Cupressaceae; genus Sequoiadendron; species Sequoiadendron giganteum. Next base: position 262,144,371 of record CM021107.1, read on the forward strand.
GCTGTCTATGTAGAGACATTGGTAAAATTTGGTGAGTTGACTATTATGACAGTATTATCAAAAATCATCTGTATTGCCTAATAATGAACTCTTGGATTTTAATAGCTATTAGTGTATCTCTGTTTCATAGTTTATCCGTCTCTGGCTTTGTGGTGTGTAAATTATTTTTCATCAATGAGAACAGATTTCCACAATTCATGAAAGTTTGTTGTCAATTGTGTTTTTAGATTAGATTGTCTTTTTTTATCAATGTTTCAGATCATAAAGTGTGATACATCATGATGATGAGCAAGAGAGCATAAGGAGTAAAAATGCTCTTTTGCTCTCTCTGATTTTTACTTCTTATGCTTTCTTGATCATCTTGATGATGTATCACATTATCACTGAATGTGATACGAAATGTTGATGCAAAAAACACTGACAATCTAATCCAAAAACACAATTGATAAATTTTTTTTTTGTTTTAGTGGTCTTAATAATTAGTAAGAATTTCATTGATAATAATATTATTTTTTACCATGATCATTGTTCTTGTATTTTACATGCATTTAAAAGTGTGGACTGTTGAAATTGATGAATGGCTATGAATGTTCAGAGTTTATCTGTCTCTGGCTTGCTTTGAATTGTCTAAAATGTACAAAGTCTGAAGGTGATTCGATAATTTTTTTATTGCTTCCTATGTAGAGATATTACTTATAGAAGTTTTGGAAAAACGAAGAAAATGGCGTGGGGTAGTTTACTCTGATGGCTTCCTCTCCGGAAGATTTAGTTACAATTTTTCTATTTATATTTTATCGTCGAGGTATGTAAATTTTTCATTGTTTTAGTGTTCTTGATAATTTAGTAAGAATTTCATTTATAATAATATTGTTTTTTACCTTGATCATTTTCCTGTGTATTTCATGCATTTAAAAGTGTGGCTGAGATCAGTGCGACTGTTGAAATTGATGAATGGTTCTGATCGAGTTCATGGATGAAGTCTAGGATGAATTTGAGTCTTTTTAATTCATCCAAAAAGATTTCAGTCTAAGATTCAAATAACTAAAAAATTTAGTAGAAGGTAAAATACTTCTAAAAAAACACTTACTGAAATCTCAGTTTTAATCCAGTCTTTTAACTCATCCAAAAAGATTTCAGTCAAGATTCATATCACTAAAAATTTTAGTAAAAGATAAAATACTTCCAAAAACACTTTCTGAAATCTCAGTTTTATTCATTTTTATGTGGCCTATGTTTAAGTCTTTTGTATATGTAAAGACAAGCTTAGCTTAGCATCCTCTTTTACCTAGCTATATAAGTCGAGAAGATTGTCGACAGCTTTTAAGATGGATTATTAAAAATGTAATAGATTTTGATTTATGTTTTACTGCTTGATAATTGTGGTCTGGTTTCAAAGTGTTATATATTGTCTTTTGCATGCGCGAAGATTAGTTTGACAGCCTCTTTGTGAGCAGTTATGGAATTAACATAAAATTTAACAGTTTTTAAGATAGTTTAAAAAAAATTTTGTAATAGGTTTCTATTTATATATTTTTTAGCACCTAATAGGTTAATAATTGTTTCTTTTTTCTTCAGTTCATTGTTTACCAAAATATGTGGTTGATTTCTCATCAAAGTGTCTGGTAGATGTAAAAAGTTTCTTAATTTTTTTAAAAATAAATTTTGTTTTTGTTATTATGGAAGATTAGTGAGTTTTTTTTATAATTTAGTTATATTATAATATATTATGTTTGTAGGGGTTATAATTACTGTTTTTTTCACGTTCTTTGGAAGTGCGGGGTCTTAGCTAGTGATAGACTCAATAATTTAATTATTATTTTAAATTTATTGTTTTGTATACTAATAGTTTGTTTTTTTTTAAATTCTAAGAGGTAAATTTTATTGTGGTGAGAATCTAGCTTAGCTTGTACTAGGTGAGATCACAAAGGAGGAATCTCATTCACACATATTCATAACATACTCTTGGCACAAGGGGAACAATACAAAAGACAAAATGATATTTCACTTTAGCTTAGCTTGCACTAGGTGAGATCACAAAGGAGGAATCTCATTCCTACATATTCATAACATACTCTTGCCACAAGGGGGAGCGATACAAAAGACAAAATGATATTTCACATAGGAGACAATCCAATTAAATAGTTGTGTTTTCAAAGAACCCTTTTTCAGAAACATTTTCTCCTTTTGAAGCTGATTTGAGCAACATATCGTGCTTGCTCAAGGAAGATTTCCTCCTCTTAACCTTTGTCCATTCCTTTGCACATTAAGAAGAGGCCAAAGTATTTTGGTCTATTTTGTTAGGGAGTCCTCTGCCACCACTCCGGAATTTGTTTGGTTGGTTTGAATTGCATCCATGGAGTTAACTCCAACAAGCTTTGGTGAGCCTAAAGATAATGTAGAGTGATCTAAAATTGTAAATGTTTCACTTCCCATGGAGCATTGCTTGTTATTAGTAGAAGTTGCATCCATTGAGATCTCTGAGTGGATATCAGGAGAAATTGGAGGACTAGTCCCAAGAGGAGAGGGAGTCGTGTTATCCTTTGGGGAAGCATGAGAATGTTTTGAACATAGTGTTGAGATTCAACACCAACCCACCAAGTCGGTTTACTCAAACCCAAAATTTCCAAAAACACATTGCTTATTACATAAGGAAGTGAAATGTTCAGTTGAGAAACATCTCCTACACATGAAAGCAATTTTTTCATAATCAATGGGTTATCTCTTGCATCCATTACCCACCTTTAGCAATATCTCAACAAGAAGGCCATTAGATAAATCCATTTCAACACAAATTCGAGTGCACATGAAGTTATGATAGTTGATAGTCTCCTTGGTAGAGCAACAATACATTCCTAGGCCATTGCCAATGGCCCTTAGGCAATCAAGTTCCCAAAATTGGATGGGAAGGTATGACAGCCTTACCCACAAAAATGTAGTGAAGTTTTTTGTGTGCGGGTCAAAATGTAACAACCCCAGTGTTCTACTCAATAAATTTTTGATGTTTTCACCTAAAGTGAATAAACCATGATGCCATAACATGGCAATAAAAATAAATTCTTTTTCATAATTTAAATTACATACATAAACACTATTCCAAATTTCCGTTGCATTTTATGGTAATTTCACAATTCTTTCCATAACATAGATTTCATATTAAATAAACTCAAGTCTATCATTCATGATTACAACCTTCCATATAAATGGGTACAAGATTCATATGTAGCTCTTTTGAGCTTCATTTGACAATAGATATACAAATTGGTCCTAATGTCGCTACATTGGTGCATACATTCTAAATGTCCCCGTTTCCTGGTGCATACATTCTAGTTGCCCCCAATACTGGCATAAACATCTTCAAACCTTGGCTACCAACTGATGAGGAGAAGCATCACTTGAGCACTTTTCCACCGACCAGGGACTAATTGCGATCCCTGTTATCCCTCGCACATCTCCCACATATGGTATGATGGCCCTACCCTTTGATGAAGAGTTTGGTATGGTAACCTCATAAAAATAACCTATTTGAGCTTAGTGTTGTGCCCTACATAACGAGAGCTTGTAGACACTACAATCTTGAACTAGCATGCATAAAAGGATCACAGTGAATTGATAGTGCAAACAGTGGAAAATTACACTACTTTGGCCAAAGTATTCTCACCTAGTACTTCGAGTGACAATCATCCTATTCACATACACCACCATAGCTCGGTTTGGATTATGACCATTCATATACTATGCATAGGTAATTTCCTTCCATAGGTAATCTTTAACCTCAGAAACAACCTATTTCCTTTTCAAATCACAAAGACACTTCTCTTAAGTATTCACATATACAAGCTATTCCCTTCACTGGACAGTCTAATCCTAGGAATACCTATTCCCTTCACTAGATAGTTTAATCCTAAGAATAACCTATTCCCTTCATTGGACAGTCTCATCCCAGGTATAACTTTATATTCTAAAATGTAACTACATAAGCTTCATCTTATTATAGAATAAATACTCAAATAATTAACTCCATTCAAGAATATATCACGACAATAAGTGATTCTCATCAAGAGTATAATCTCATTAGTAAATGACCTCAATCGAAGAGCCATCATATCAATAAATGATTCTATTTGAGAGTGTAATCTCCTTAGCAAAAAAGGTTATTCAAAGAGTAGAATCTTGTCAACAATATGACTTCACATCAAGAGTATAAAGCAACCAAGTAGGTAACAACTCAAACTCAATAGGTAATCCCACCTATGGCTCCAATCAAGTAGTAATTCATAAACTCAAGTGATCAACTTAATCACATAGGTGAGTCTCAAATTTGGTATATCCTAATCCTAGGATAAAGTCAACAATCATCAATTAGTTTGATCATGTAGGTTAATCTAAACCTATGTGTTCTAAACAAAGATCAGATAAACAACCCAACCGAGTAAGTTTTTCTCAACCTATTGGTTCCAATGGGTAATCAAGTAAATATTCCAACCTAGTAGGTAATTCTTAACCTAGGGTTTCAATCATTAATCAAATATACTTCTCGATCTAGATAGGTTACTCTCAACCTAGGGTTTCATTTTGTAGTAAAGTAATGATCAAGTGATTATTCAAGTATAGATTAGCAATATGACGTCTCATCCTATCATATCTTTCATACCATCACTGTTGGTGTATTGCAAAATCTTATCATTCCTAAGGTTTCCTAACATTATAAGCTAACGGTGTCAAGTCACTTCATGACATTGATACATTTCACATTATACATGAAGTGTAAACTATCTATATATAGAAACATCATCTAAATTCCCATATAGGGTATATAGGAGTATTAAATAACTTCCTTAAGCTATTCACGCTTTCATCAATCCTAATATATAATACTATTGATAATATCCACTCCTTAATAAGTAATAAGTACAAACACATAAGGAAATTATATCAACAAGACTTATTTTCCTTTCCAATAAGCAAATAAATCATTACTCTATTTCAAGCAATCAAATGCAAATCCAAACAAAACATATAAGACATTCAATCTTTTAGAATAATAGATAAACATAAAGAGAATAGAATCTCATGCCTATTAATTGCTTTAATCCAATTGACCCACTGGTCCTTAAGCTTGGCCCCCTCTTAAAATTAGCTTAGCGACAAATCCTCCTCAATTCCTCTCACTAATAGTTTCCTCACAAAAAACCTCTCAGCAAAATAAGAACCTCACAAATAAAATGCAGCAAAATGGAGAAGCATATTAATTGTATCCAAATGAGGTAAGAGTGCCTCATATTTATACCCAAAAACTAGCATCTATAGGCTAGAGTCAAGGCCTACGAAATGATACTTCTCAACTCAATTCAATCAACTTAGCTTGATAATCAAAAGGTGGAAAAACCCTATCTCAATACTCATCAAAACAAAACAACAGGTTGACTCTTTGCTTGTTAACATGCTAAAAATAGAATCATCATTGATGGTGATGGTGGCCTGAACGACCCAAGCGAATGGAAACCCTACCTTGGCAAATGCAGTTGGCGCAAGCTGTGTCGATGGTGGTGGCATCCAGGGCAGTGGTGGCTCCTCAGATAGGCAGACTGTGTCTGCTGCGAATGCATCTGGGGTCTCTTGAGTGATGGGGTCTAGTAGGGGCGTTAAGGGTTGCAGCCCTGTGGCTAAGCCTAAGGCATTGGCTGCAAGATTTTGACATAGGAGGTTGCTGATTGGAGGTTTTATCCCTGTTGCCAATGCCATCTCAGTGAACTTGGGTGCTGAGATGAAAAAGGAAATAAACGAGAATGTTGTTGAGCTCTCCGTTCGTGGGGTGATTTGTCGGTTTAGGGGTTTTTGGCCTAGCCTCCCTCAGCTGCATTCCTGGATCTCCACTGAATGGGAGCCTCTAATCTCTAGTAAAGTTCACATTTTCCCCATGGCTAAGGGGTTTTTTGTTGCCAAGTTTGACAATGCTCAGGATAGAAACATATTTATGTGACAATTTTTTTTAGCTAAGAGGACAAATATTTGTTGATGATTAAGCCTTGGCATTCTGATTTCAACCCTGCTTCTGAGACTTTCAATAAGATCTCGATTTGGGTTCGGCTACCTAATCTTCCCTCCACTTATGGACTGGCCCTCTTATGGAGGAAGTGGGTGATGCCCTTGGTGATTTTTCGCTGGTAGATGTTGAATCCTCTGACCTTTTTCATTCCACCTTTGCCCACATACTGGTTGAAATGGACGTTTCAAAAGGGTTGCCTACTGATATCTTACTTAAATATTCTAAGGGGTCTTGGGTCCAATCTTTGGACTATGAGGGGATTCCCTTCCATTGTAAAAGATGTTTTAAAACAGGTCATGCCGCTTCACAATGCGGATTTGAGAAAAAATCTATGACGGCTACATGGTAGAAAGGTGTCTCTCAACAACATTATATGGTTGAGAAGAAATCTGAACAACTCAGGAGTTTTTTAGAGGTGGTTGCATCAGAATCACAAGGTCTTGCGGTATCCCCTCCGGATGTATCGAATGGTGAGGTTGCTAATGTTGTACAAGATTATCATGTTGAAAACCCTAAAGAGCGAGAGACTGGGTCTCAGGCTGCAATTTCTGGTGATAGCACTCCGACTATCATTTTTGGTGGCTTTTCTGATAAGTCTTTGCCTGCACGAAGGAATAATGATGAAATCTCCAAGATAGTGGCTGCAGGAATTCATCTTCAAGAAAATTGTGAGCTGAGTTGGTATGATAAGGTAGCGCAAGTGGAGGAAGACTGGATTACTGTTAAGGGCAAGAAAGCTAAATTTTCAAGGCCTTCTTTTGACATGACTCTCTATTCCCACAAGAGTCGTTCTAAATGTAAATCTTGACGGGTCTTGTTTGGGGGCTGGCTTTTGGTTGGCTGCAAGTTGATTGCAACTTTGTTTTTGGTTGTAAAGGGTTTTGGGTCCCTTCAAAACCCGCTTCTACTTGAATCAAAAACATGTTGACCAATTCATATATGCACATGTTCTAATTTGGAAATCGACTTACAGGTTGAAGAGACTTCTATTGAATCACTGAGTTTATAATATGGCACCAACAATTCACCATATTCCCTATCATTTAGCTTGCTATTTCACATATGAATAAGTCAATACTTTTATTGGTTGTGTTTTAATTAGCTGACTTGGTTATTGCCAAAGCATTCGACACATAACAAATGAGTCGACTTCCTTTTTAATAGCGTTGCTTTATTTATTAACTTTGCACATTGCTTTTGTATAGTGCACAACACTTCAACATTGTGCTCTATTCATTAAATATAAACTATGTGCAACAAATATAAACTTATGCATTTCTATCGCATTTACCAATGATAATATATGCGGTTTAATCATTTAACATTGCGTTATAATATGCAATGCTATATCTACATTATATTGGTCACATTATATATATATTATATATATTTGTACATATATAGTCATTCTTAATAGCATTAAATGATATATATATTCACACACACACACACACATATATATATATATATTCTCCAAGATATAACATATATTAATACATATACATGTGTATGTAAATACATGCATATATACATTTATATATTAATATATTAACATTATCTAATATTTTATAATATTACACATATGTAATCTTCTTCATTGATGAGTAGATACACAAGGTGTACGTATATACATATATCATAAATGTGCAATCGGCATCCTTATGCATATTATAAATCATATGCATGAGTTACTATTCAAACATATATACATATATACATTCAATATATATATATATATATATATACTTATCGACATAGATACACACATACACACAAAGGTCTTTCACAAACATGATCATTCAAAGACAAGATCATAGCCAAAACCATAACCAATCAAGTCGACCAACCAATTCCAATAAGCCAAGACTATGACCAAGGGTTCACTTACTCAATTCATGGACTAACCTGACTCAAGTAGACCAAATTGGAATGTGAGTGTGAGTGATAGCTTAGTATTGGCTTGTTAAGGGTTACCAAACAAAACACTTCTCCTCCCTTCTAGAGGTGTGAACCTATACCTGCATCCAACTTGGTACATTTACAACAGTAGTTAGATGTTCACATGAAATCCACTAGCTTCATAAAACATTAGCATATTCATATTGAAATACATATTCTTCCATTGTACTTCATCAATATAAACATCATTACTCCTTCAAAGCAATATCATCTTTAATACTTATTTCAGTATTTCATTCATTTAACAAACATATCAAAATCATGATTTGCATTCATCATCCTATTTACCCATGAAGGTAAAAGTAACTTAGTAACAATAAGACGACGTGCAACATACTTCCCCCTTGTGAATCATCGTCCTCGATGATTTAAAGCACTTTAAACATATAGATAAAGTCAAATAAAGGTTTTACTTACCATTTTCAAATAGATATATATATATATATATATATATAATAGTATTCCCTCGTAGCACCACCTCGTGCAATCTCGTCCTTCCTGGACCTTGCATTAAGTGACTCTTGTTAACACAGGGAAAAACTCGTGTGTTTCACACATAAATTCTCTCTCAAAGAGATTATACATTGTAATCATATTACCTCATATGTACATCTCAAGTACAGTAGTAACTGTATACCATATGACATATCACAATGACTGGAAAAATGATCTCATTGGCTAACAAATTTATCCTTAGTGTAACCCAAATAGATAAGGAATGTTGGTTTATTGTACACTACACCGTGGGTCCCATTCTTTATTTTGGTATTTACACCATTGGACAACATAGAAGCCAATATTGCTTATCACTGATTTAACCATTTTCTTTAAGCACAGTATTGCTTCCTAATTCAAGCTTTGTGTTAACAAAGTTTTTCTTTGATCCTGTCACTAACAATTCCAATACCTTATCCTTGTGGTCATGGAATATATGACTTGATTGAAATCACGACTTATGAAAAAGTCAAAAGTTCTTCCAAGTCAAAAATACATTGATGATCTTCGTTGAGTGTGGTACTTTATTTGAGCAAATCCACTCTCTTTTTCCCCCCTTTAGTGTTTCCACAATATTCATTCAACTCAAAGTTGAGCTCTTAGCAAACATTTTCTTTTTTCGAATTGATTTATCATCGGCTTTTAATCTCCTAGAACCAATAGTTGGATTCCTAATAATGAGATTTATTGAATGGTTAGCAAGTTTAGAAGATAAGAGGCATTCTAATATTCCAATTCCTTATAGAAAATCCAAACACAAGTTTACTTTTGTTGATTAGTTGGTGAGTTCAATTTGCACTTCTACCAAACTATGTACTACCCAAACCTTTGTCGAATCAACCCGATTTACTTTTTCAGGTTTCTTTCTTGCAATCACATTTCCAAGTGACTTTGCCCCAATTCTTGGTAACTTTTATTTTTTCATAACCTTAAGCACTCTAAGTTGCTTGGTTTCTTTTTCTCATCTTAATCAGAACTCCAAATTAATCTTGCCAATTTTGGTTGGCGGAACCTTGTTGGTTTTCACCTTCAACTTTTAAGTTGTTTCTTTTTCCTAACCAATTTGGTCTCTACCCTTATTCTAAGGTACTAAGTTTTTAATTATACACAAGATCTTGATTTTGTTCAGAATTAGATTTTGTCAAGGGTTATCCAACCTCTTAGATACCTCCTTTGTTGATTTAAATTTAGATTCATAATATTCTTACTAAATTTAAAAATCCTTGACTCTTTGCAACTATAGATTGCTACCAATAAGGGGGTTATTTCAATTCTTCCTATCCCCTTAGAGTCTTTTAACAATTTCATAGGATGAAGGTACCCATTAGTAAACCTTCATAACCCTCCTACTAAACTTGGTTGCATAATCTTCCGCAATCCAAGGTTGCCTCTTATTGAGTTATTGACTTAGGAGTTTCCAATTCCAACGACGACTCTTTCCTAATCCCAACTTTAATGAGCTTTTAGGAATCATGTCTTCCTTTTTTGTTTCCACTTTGTTCTTTTCGTCTTGCCACCTTGGCATAAGAACTTTTCAACCATTATCTTCCAATAGGGTTTATGTTTTACTTACGTAATGAGCCCATAGGCTCCAAAGCTGAACTTAGTAGCTCTGATACCATGTGTAACAACCCCGATGTTCTACTCAATAAGTTTTTGATGTTTTCACCTAAAGTGAATAAACCATGATGCCATAACATGGCAATAAAAAAAATCTTTTCCATAATGCAAGTTACATGCACAAACACTATTCCAAACTTCCATTGCATTTTTATGGTAATTCCACAATTCTTTCCATGACATAGATTTCATATTGAATAAACTCAGGTTTATCATTCATGATTACAACCTTCCATATAAATGGGTACAAGATTCATACATACCTCTTCTAAGCTTCATTTGGCAATAAATATACAAACTGGTCCTGATGTTGTTGCATTGGTGCATACAAATGTCCCCGTTCCCTAGTGCATACACTCTAATTGTCCCCAATACTGACGGAAACATCCTCAAACCTTAGCCACCAACCACAAACTAACTGCGGCCCCCCGCACATCTCCCACATATGGTATGATGGCCCTACCCTTCAACAAAGAGTTTGGTATGGTAACCTCATAACAATAGCTTATCTAAGCTTGTGTTGTGCCCTACATAACTAGAACTTGTAGACACTACAATCCTGAACTAGCATGCATAAAAAGAATGGGGTGAATTGACAATGCAACCAATGGAAAATTACACTACTTTGGCCAAAGTATTCTCACCCAGTACTTTGAGTGACAACCATCCTATTCACATACACTACCATAGCTTAGTTTGAATTATGACCATTCATTTACTATGCATAGGTAACCTCCTTCCATAGGTGATCTTTAACCTCAGAAACAACCTATTCCCTTTTCAAATCACAAAGATACTTCTGTCAAGTATTCACATATGCAAGCTATTCCCTTCACTAGACAGTCTAATCCCAAGAATAACCTATTCTCTTCATTAGACAATCTAATCTCGGGAGTAACTTTATATTCTAAAATATAACTATATAAGCTTCATCTTATCATAGAATAAATACTCATAAATAACTAACTCCATTCAATAAATAACGAACTGCATTCAATAAGTGATTCTCATCAAGATATAATCTCATTAATAAACGACCTCAATCGAAGAGGCATCATATCAATAAATGATTCTATTCAAGAGTGTAATCTCCTTAGTAAAAAGGGTTATTCAATGAGTAGACTCTTATTTGAATGTGTTTTCTGGATTAGATTGTGTTGTTAATTAGAATCTTGTGAACAATATGACTTCACATCAAGAGTATAAAGCAACCAAACAGGTAACAACTCAAACTCAATAGGCAATTCCACCTATGGCTCCAATCAATTAGTAATTTATAAACTCAAGTGATTAGCTTAATCACATAGGTGAGTCTCAACTTTGGTATATCCTAATCCTTGGATAAAGTCAACAATCATCAATCAATCTGATCATGTTGGTTAATCTAAACCTATGTGTTCCAAACAAAGATCAAATAAACAACCCAACCAAGTAGGTTTTTTTCACCCATAGGTTACTTTCAACTTAGGGTTTCATTCAATAATAAAGTAATGATCAAGTGAACATTCAATTATAGATTGGGTTGCAAAGACACTTTTGAGTTAAAACAATGCTTCTAACACTCTTTTGCATAATTCTATGTTTTTGATTTGACGTGTTTGTCTTTTTGTCTCTATAAGTTATGACACTTTTTCTTCTATACAATGCTTGTGCAACTTGCTGCTTTTGCAAACTTACAACAAAGCATTTGTGACAATAATGCTTTTGTTTCTTTTTGAGTTTCATTTGTTTATGTACTTTCAACTTAATCTTTTTAGACTCATATTTGTATAACTTGTAGCAAACGTTGAAAGAAGACCTAAATTGAGAAACTACTAACGAATTTCTTGCAAACTTTTTTACTTGTTTCAAAATTTTAAAATTAGCCACATTACGATTTAGACATTGAAAAAATTATTTGTTGTGTTTGGTAGACTTGTGGTGTGTATACTCTTGGAAATCAAATACACCATTAGTTTACAATCTGTTTTTTATCGAAAAAATCGTCTACAATAACATGTCACTCCTAATAAATAATGATAAATTGATTTTCAATGATTTTGAAAGATGAATGATTAAGAAAAAATGCAACACAAATTAAAATCTCAACTTGAAAGCAATAGAAAAAAAGAGAAAACAAGTTTTGAAATTTTATAAAGAAGTTAGTTAACTATTTACGATGATCTAATTTCTTTGTATAGAACTTTTTAAATAAAAAAAAAGAAAGTAATTGACATGGAAACCAAGAATCATAAAATGATTTTGTGATGGAAATTTGTGTGGTTTTATTGTTCTCTTATATGGTGAAGAATAAAAAAAATTGAACTTTTATGCTCTTTGCGTGTTTAAAATAGAATCTTAATATTTACAATTTTGTGAGGAATAAATTATGAAAATTCAAACTATAAAGAAACCCAACACATGTTTTGAAAATGCAAACCAATTTTTTAAATTGAAAACTGTGTTCAGAATATAAGTTAAATAAAAAAAATCTGAACTTTATAATATGATAATTAGTCAGCCTTTTGATATGTTGGTGACTCAAATAATTAATATTTATATTCTTTAAAGATCACTTCCTAAACAAATTTGATAAAAAATAATTAAATGTCAATTACACCCTGAAATGGCTAAAGATCACAACAAATAAAACATTACTAAGACAGACTAGGAGAGTTTCTTTTGCATTCTACTAGTAAAACCGAAAACCCCAATAGACACATTCATTGCAAAAAAGAACTAATGACTAAAACCCTTAAAAGAAAATCCAGTCCAGTCCGGTAAGCCGTAGCGAGGATTTAACCATGGCGATCGACTGTGTTGGGCAAATGTTTGTTTTGGTTGTTATGCATTCAACATTGCATCTTATGACAGATAAAAAGATGATACTAATAAATAAAAGATTTAAAGCTGGACAAAATATTTTAAATTTTACATAAATCTCACAGTGCAATCTTAAACAATTTTTTTTACCCAGACCTGCGTATGAACCAGCGATTTACTCTTCTGCTACTCAAATGCTCAAAAACAGATTGCATTGAAACTAAATGTCCATTACAATGTGATGCATGCAACAGAGCGAAATGTTAACTTCAAAACACGTTTAAATTAGAACTATTTATAAATAGAGCAGTTACTAGAGCAACAATCTGATTCTGTTCCAAAACAAATTCCATCTTACAAAACGATGGAGATCTTATAAACCAGGCATAACTTGGAACACTCCAAAAGGTGCAGCAATAGAAACATAAAAACCCCAAAACTGTTTTCCATTCCCCGCAATTTAATTTTTACTTTCTTCAGCGCCATGCTTGACACCAGATCCCTCGATACCCTGCAATGCCTCTTCTTCGTTCACCAAGTCCGCCATGTCGTCATCCTCGTCATCGTCCTCATCGTCCTCATCCTCTTCCTCGTCATCCTCAGGATCATAGTTTTCCTCGTCGCTGGAATCCCAATACGAGCAGGGCATCAAGGGTTCGCTGAGATATTCTTCCGACTCCAACTCCTTCAACTCGTGAAAGGCGAGAGACTTCTTCACCACAAACTCCACGCGCTCCCCGGAGACTTCAGAGTTTTGACAACTCTGCACGCTTTTCAGTCGGTCTTTGAGGGAAAGGGTTTTCGTCTTGCCAATCTCACGAACTTTCGGCAGCATGGAACGGTCCGCCTGCTCGAGGCCGTAAATGAAGTCTGCAATAGCGGCACTGTAGGCCTGCTCTTCCGTCGGATGGACACCGCGAACAGAAACCCTTGAGCCACCGGCCTCTGCGCCGCCCTTACTCTCCGTCTGTTTGATGACTACAAACACGGCCTTTGGATCTTCCGAAGGAACAATGGGCTTCCTCGCCCGAGGCCGGTTGCTCACACGAAATGCCATTTTCACAACCTGCTATTAACAGAAACCCTTAAAACTACGAAAGCCGATAAAAGAGCATTTAAAGCCACAAAACCACAATGTTTTCAAGCATTCATGTTTACCTGGTTCGGCCTCTGCAAGAATTGTGGCGCGAGAGTCGACAGACCTCAACAGAGTGGATGTTGCGAAGCCTAGAAGGAAGGAAAATACAGACAGAGAATGGGGAATGGGCAACGCTAGTTATAACTTGAATGTTCCGCTCAACCAACAAGTTTCCCGCGCAAGTAATCGCCACGCCTCGTTCCGTCCTTTAAATATAGGTGTGGCGGGTGATTAGGGATTACGGGTGCCCTCTGCTTGGTAGGTATTTCATTCACCCTAACGGCCCCAAGGAAGGGGTGGTGGCGGTTTTCTCGTTTGTAAATGTATATGTGATTTTATTGATTAGCAATTGCATCTTGGTGTGCAATGGATATGTCGAAGAGGTGTGGATGGTCAGTTATGAGAAAAATTGGTCTATTTTTTTTGCATACATTTGTGCATGTTTATTTGGCACTCAACAAGCAGTCTAACTATTTCGAGCTATAAAGGAAATTAGGAATGCAAGAATATCAAACAAAATGTATTTGTAGTTGGGGAAACGTTACATTTGAAATATCTAAAATTTAATGGGGATGCTCTTACAAGGCCAATTGGAGGTAAAACTAATGAAAACTATTTAAGCATTTCAAGCCAAATAGGAGAATATTAGTCAGGTGAGTTAAATTGAAAATCCATTTCCTTGTTTGACTGTTGAAAAAGCTCTTAAGTGGTGTTGGAAAGGATGAGTGATGAATTTTTCAACCTCTTTTGCTTTGTTGGCCCCTATATCTACTCTTAGATCCCCTAGATGCTTACAACTGCCCAAAATTTTCAAAGTACTCCCTAGATGCTCGAAACTATTGTTTCTCATCCTAACTACCCCTTATTAGCTTGATAGGCTTCCTTGGAGGGCATAGGAGAACTTTGAGGTACTGAAACTGTCACATGTTTTATTCATTTAAGGCCTCTTTCACTCTTATCCTCCTAATTATCATCACTAGCCTGTAGCATACCATGCCTCTATTCATTGTTGGGCTCATGATTGTTGCTTAGAATATTTATCTTGTCATTTCCCTTGTCCTATGTTAACTTCACGTATCATGATGCTTGTGTTATTGCACTCATGTTATGGTTGTAGACTATCATTTATACCTTTGAAGTGATTGATAACTTCTTGGTCATGAATGGTGCATAAGATCTTGTCATCTACCATGACTAATATCACAACAACCTTACAATTAACACTATCACATGACCTTGTGAGAAGTTTTTAATGTAGGTTTGCTATCTGTTCACCCTTGTTTTTTGTAGGTCATTGTTAACACTTTGCTTCTTAACATAATAGAGGATTGTTCTCTTGCTTTCTTGATTGTTTACTATACTTCTATACCCACCCTTTGAATATTGTTGTTTTTCCAACACACTATTGTCATGACCTTGTAGCCTGCCCTATCATGCCTTTTAATGGCTTAATTCTTCTCTCCCGTCCCTTTTAAAAGGTCACTAAATTGTGCAATGTACATGTTTTGATTTATGTTCCCTATTCTTTGATAGTTATTGTCACGATTTTAGTGTATCTTCTCACTTTAATTATTATTTATTCATTATTTTGTGGTAGATGTGTGTAAGACTATGATTATAGTTCATGTTTAGGATAATCATAATAGAGTCTTGATTTCACAAAGATGTCATATCGTCATTTGACCCTTTATGATTGCGATTGAGATTTAGATATTGTCATTTGATTTTTTTATTTTTACTATCTTCTCATTGTCATTACAATTACTATTATCACAAAATATTGTCATTGTTTAGTTTTCATGATGAATTGTAGGCATTGTAAATGGTAATCAACAACAATGTTGTCCCCGTTTTCTACTATAGCAAACCTTATGGGCTGCCCATTCACACCTTATGGGCTATCCTTACACTATCTTCTACAAACCTTCCCTTTATGGAATTATTGTCCTTGTAATTATCATTACATTATCCTCTTCAAAGATGTCAATAACTTTATCTTCTTTAAAGACCACATTAACTCTATCCTCTTTGATGATCACTCACTCCATTGTCAAGATTACTTTGTCCACTATGATCATTACTCTCTTTGTCCTTTGTCTTTTGATACTCACTCCTTTGTGATTAATGGTTCCTTGTGATCATTACTTTATCTATGTAAAGATTACATTGTCCTTTATGGAGATTACAGTATCCTCTGTGTTGATTACAGTGTCCTTTGTGTTTTGATGGCTCCTTGTCAAACCTTGTGATATAGAAGTCTTTGTGAATTGTCAACTTATCAACGTTGTCTTGATGTATGGGTTGAAGTGCTATTTTCATGAACCTTATAAACCCTTGACTGTCATTTTTATGTGAAGAGTTTTCCACACATCACTACCTTTACGATGCTAACCTCTTACCTAATTGATATTACTGCCAATATCTCAATCTATACATAGTAAAAAATATATATCACTCCACCTCTTGAAGATCACATACTTTGTCTCGTTCATTTAGTCTTCATAAGGTTGTAATTATCTATATATCATAAATAAATGTCTAGGATGTTATGTCCTTACTTTGTCAAGATCACTCTATCGTATGTTTACATCGCATACTCCACCTTTTGATCATACTATCTAAATCACATGCTTATCTGATGACAAGGTACTAACTATCCCTTGATATTCTTTGTCACCTACTTCATGGAACTTGAGGATTGTCATATCTCATAGTATTTCCTCTATACCTTCCTTACTGCCATGAACGCTAGTGACTGACTCTACCCATTTTTATGCTTCTACAAGTCCATCAAACTCATCAAACATATTTAGATTATCACCTTTCAAAACCTATGAATGCCATTCATTATTCTTCTCACAAACAATCCTTTATTCATGTTTTGTCTTCTATTAGGATCACTCACTCTACTTCTTAAAGATCACTCACTTTGTCCTTTTTTAAAGATCACATACTACATCTTCTTCATTTAGTCTTCTTAAGGTAAAAATTACACACTTTGTCCTTCCTATCAAGAGGATACTTTTTCCATTGTCAAGAGGATAAGATACTTTGTTTACTCTGTCAAGAGGGAACTTTGTTCACAATTTGATGATAGGGTTATGGATTTTGGCTGTCCTCTTGGTCTACTGAAGAAACATACACATTGCAATTTGGTTTGACATGACACTATCATAACATACTGCAAACTTTCTTTTCATGAAGCATTATCCACCTTTGAATTGAATTCCTATTTTCATAATGACTGTCATTTGGAACTTATTGACCATTTCTTCAAAATTTCTTGTCATATTCTATTCATCTATACCTCAAAGTACCTTCAATAGAAATGCTTTATAAGTCAAGGTATTGTTCACTCATTATTTTGTAACCACTGTAGTAGGCTAGAATCTCGTTTACCTTGGAAAGGATTTGGGTGCATGCAAAAACCCAAATACAAAACCAAAGAGGGTCTTGACAAAGGTCTCTTGAAAATATTTATCATAAGGGTTTTATGACCAGTGGGATCTCTCAATAGATGCCACTGTGGTTATTTTGACCTTAAAAGGATTTTGAAAACTTTCATATTGAATGTTATATGAAGGCACCTTGGTGAAACCCCTAAGATGACTTATATTATACCCTACCAATCATTGTCTTACCTAAGTCCAACTATATTATTTCCTTTATAGAATTCTTGGATAAGTTTTTGAGGGTTTTAAACTATTATGCCTTTCTAATCAAAACCACTATACCAAAAAACTTCCGCATAGAGTAATGGTGACCTCAAATAGCTCTAGGTGTTGAAACTTGATAGTTTGTTGGTATATATTAGCAAGGGTTTATGGATTCTTTTGAAAATAATTTATTCAACAATCTTAGTAGGCAAAAGATCATGAGGTCTAGTCTCCCCACTGCCCCTGTGGTATCGGAGGGCGTGTCGCGCTAATGCCACCGGTCACGTGAAAAAGTTTACTAGGCGCATTGCAGTTTATAGGGGGATGGATACCCAACCGAGTCCTGTAGTCTAAAAAATAATAATAGTAAAACATATTCGCAATATAAATTTTATATAAAGTACATATATAATCAAATAGTAAATATATAAAAATGTTAAAATAAAATTGATATTAAAAATATTAAAACATAATTGATTTTAAAAATATTTATTATTTGGTTATGTATGTACTTTATAGAAAAATTATATTATTATTATTATATTTACTATTATATTTTATAGTTAGATTCAAACCTCTCCTCGCTCCTCAATGCCGCTTCAGCAAGCTCAGCGGCTAAAGGGCTTCAGTGGCACTGCTTGCCAACTATATCCACAACTATAACAGAATGCAGGGTGGTTGGGAACTATAGAACCAGAATTCCCACCCAAATGAGAATTTCGTAGTTGCCAATATGGTTGGTGCCGAAGGCACGCCTATGAACCCCACTGACCCAAGGCCCCTTAGAATAGTAGGGTGGGGTCGGTCCCGAAACAAACCCCACCGACCCCCCTACGGCGCCAACCTTCTAGTCCCAAGAATAAAGAAATGAATTTCGCTTGGTGGTAGGCCCAACTCCCAAGCGGAGTTGGATGTCAAATGGTGGGGGTGGGGGCTTTACCCTAATCTGCTATTTCACCTCACTACAATGTGTTTCTTTGTTTTATTTATTTTAATTGTTTTGTTTTAATAAGTTTTATTAGATGTAAAAAATAATGGCTATTATTAGTTAATTATTGTTATTTTTTATTTTTTGTTGTTCATTTCAAAAATTACATTGGACCGACTTAGGATCATAACAACCCAAAAAATGTACCTATAATCCTAGAGAGTTGTGGCCGCCCCATCAAATTCCACTAAAAATGGCATGGGCCTTGACAATTCACAAGTCACAAGGAATTACACTACAAAGAGCAACAATCGATATTGGAAACACTAATCGACAAGGGTTGACATCCACAACTATTTCCAAAGTTCATGAATTGTCATGCATTCGCATACAGCCTTCCTTCACATTCCAGAGATATGCACACATGCAACATAGCCCATTTGTGACTCAGTGAAAAAGGGAAGATGAACATTTGAATGCAACATCACAACATGTATGCCCCTTTATTTATCTCATATCTATATTATCAACTAAGCTTGATAAGAAACAAATCAACACAAAGTTAAAATTATTTTCCCATGTAAATTATATCTCATATTTGCTTTATTATAGGTTCCACTCATGACTCACTTACACTATATTTCTCATTTTTGAACATCTACAAATCAACTCTACCAAAGGTGAGAACGAGTTTAATGTAATTTACAACTTCAACATATTGATTTTAACTTGTTTTTCAAATAATAAACAAGTCTATTGTTTGATACAGATACAATAGAGTTTGAAGTGATTATTTGACAATGCTACAAAAAAAAGTAATTTATATCTATAGTATTATGTTTAAACAATAAATTATATTTACAACATTGTATATATCCACTATCATTTATTTAATCATATGCTCTTCATTAATACCATGAGCTTTTTTCCAAAATCAAGCATCTAACTATAATCTAACCTATGACACATTGCTCAATTTTAACCAATTTGCCTACACAATAATTGATTTGTATTCTATGAAGTTATACATCTTTTACAAATTTAACCTTCCACACATAAACTAACTTATGGAAAAGCCTTAATTATAACAATGTGAATTTTTTTCTACTTATGACACATTTTCAAATTTCTACAAAACAATCTACTCAACCTTAAAATTCTCATAAAATTATTTGGTGTACCCATTGCACACAAAATGTGCAATTGCTAGTTATAAAACTATTTAATTTAAGAGGGAAAGTGAATGATTTAATAATAAAAGAAATTATTTAATTATAGAAGAAGAGGGGAAAAACTATTTTTTAAAAATAATTGGAAACAATTACCTCATTAGAAAGTGGAGGAAAAAGAAAAGTTACTAAATAATTAAAATAAGTATTTAATAGTGGATGGAAAAACCAACTTTTAAAATAAAATAATTGGAAACAATTATCTCATTAAAAAGTGGGGGAAAAAGACAAGTGAGGGAAAAGCGTAATTTAATTATGGAAGAAAAGGCTAATGAATAATTAAACAATTAATAATAATTATTTAATTATAGTAGAAAAGTGAAAATGAATAATTAATTAAATAAGAATTTATTTATATAGAGAAAAAGGAATATTAATGATGTAATTAAATAAATATAATTTATTTAATTAATCAAAAGGAAGAATAAAAGGGAAAAGTGAATTAAGGGATTAGATAATTCCAAGAAGATGGCTTCGCCTCTACACTCAGTCCCATTGGCGGCTAGGGTTTCCTGTGGCGGGGCAGGAAGGAGGATTTTTGTGTTTGTAGGTTCGAATGGTCTGTGGCAGGGTCCATTTATAGAGGTTGTGTGTGGTGAACGCCCATTTTTTGGGCAAGAGCAGGGGGTGGAAGTGTTAGATCAGTATGGATACTCAAGGAAACTGTAGCTGCTTTTTATGGCGACTCCTCCAAATCATGTTTCAATGGCAGTTGAAGGTGGAAATATGGTCGAAAGGCTTTCAAAAAGGAAAGAGCGTGGGAGGCATAAGGGTGTTCTAGGTGTTGGTTCAAAATGCTCAAACTTAGGGAAGGATTTATTGCCCATGCGTTGCTATGGAAAAACCCCATCTATCTCTTTTGAGGAAAATATTGTAAACGAAGTAGTTGAAAAGGCTCAATATTTTGAGCTAGGATTAATAGGCAGATTTAGGGGTTTTTGGCTGGGTCTTGCAGAGTTACATCGTTGGATGTTGGAGACCTAGCAACCAATATTGGAAGGGGATGTGCAAATCTATCTAAGTGCAAAAGGGTTTTTTGTGGTTGTTTTTGACAATGAGAAGGATAGGAAGGCGGTGCTATGCGATTATCAATGGAGCTGCGAGGATAGATTTTTGATAATGTTAAAACATTGGCATCCAAATTTCAACCCAAATACTGAATCCTTTGGGATGGTTCCTCTATGGGTAAGGATTTTGAATCTCCCATTACATTTCTGGTTTGAATCTTGCTTTGAAGCCATTGGTAACATGCTGGGAAATTTTTTGGATGTTGATGAGGGATCTCTTAATTTTTTGCACTTTACTTATGCACACATATTAGTTGAAATGGACATTACAAAATACCTTCTTGCAACTGCTCTCTTAAAATATTTAGGTCGGGAATGGAAACAATTGCTTGGTTATGAAGGCGTGCCATTCTATTTTTGGAGTTGCTTCAACACAGGTCACTTAGTTGAGCATTGTTCCCAGCATAAGAGGGTCAATCAAGAACCTTGGTGGAAAGAGGTTTACCCCCATCACTACTCTATGGAGAAAGATGAGTTGGTTGGCAATGGATTGAAGAAGGCACCAAATGTCATAGCTTCTAATGAACCACCACAACAGGACCATGGGATGGTGGTGAGTTCCATTGATGGGAAGGAGCAGGGCAACACTCCAAATGGTGGGTTGGTTGGAATGGTTGTGTGCTTGAAAGTGGCCTCATCTGAAGGAAAATTCCCCTCAAAGGAGGATATGGGAGAGCATACATGGGAAGGTGATCTAGAGGAGATTTGGCATAAGGTACAAAGGAAAAAAAGAAGGATGTAGATTTTAACATGATTATTTGCTCCCACGACAAAGGGAAAAAAGTAAATAGATTATTGGTGTCAGGATGGATTGGTTGGGGATATAAGTTGGGTAGATTTGTTGTTAGGATTGGAGTTGCTTGAAAGGTTGTTGAGGTTGCTAAAGTTTTTTTGTTCTTAGTTGCAAACTTCTTTGGATAATTTTGATAGTTGTAATACTCTTCTATTAATGAAATAAAATCTTGTAGGCTAGCCCTACCTTTATCGATAAAAACAAAGGGAAAAGTGAATTAATTAAATAATTAAAATTCTTTAATTAATAGAAGAAATATGGCTTTAAACCATAATTAAATAATTAAAATTATTTAATTCTGCAAGGGAAGAAGCAGAATTAATGGTGAAAAATAAGGTTCATAGGCTTAGGACATTTTTTAGTGTCTACATTTTCTCCCTTTTTGATACAATATGAAGTTGTTTGAATGTTGTATCAAAGAATAAATAGGAAAATTCAACTCAGAATATGCCCCGGTGAAGATGGGATAGACCTATTCCCCTCAATTTTTTTTGCAAAATTTGAAAATATTCCAATAAGAAAATCTAATAGTGCATAATGCAAGAATTAACAAAAAGAAATGTTAGAGAGAGTAAAATGTTAGCATGAAGTTAGATGATTGAAGAGGGATTGATATTATTGCTTAATAGATGTCAACTTGCATGTTTATCATCATTGAGCGACAAAATGATAGCAAATGGACAATAAACACCATGGTATGACATATACCTGTTATGCCTTGCATAACCACCCCCTTTTTCTTTCTTTTGTCCTTGGTGTTCTTGTTCGGGTCTTAGGAGTTGTTTCTTCTTCTCTTAAGTCATGTTTTCCTTTATTTTTTGGGTTTGGGTTTCAGACCAACACTGACACTTGTTACCTTGCACCCTTTAGGGTGTAAGTTCTTGTTTTCTGCCCGATCCCAACTTTTCACATCTTTGCCTTGTGTGTTTTTGCTTGTGTCAAATTTAGACATCGAAATGGAATGAAAACCAAGAACTTTTCAAAGTTCTTTGTTCTTGTTTCCTTCCTGATCCCAACTTTTGATTCTCCTTGTGTTTTTTTCAAAATTAGACTTCTGAATGAAACTAAAACTAAAACTTTGTCAAAGTTCTTGTTTCATCTCTTGCCTCGATCTTGATTCCCACTTTGTCTTGTTTGTTTGTTGGGTTTCAGACCTTGAACCTTCGCTTGAACTTTGTACTTTTTGGAAGTTCAGTGTCATCTCGTGTCTTGATCCTGACTCCCATTTACATTCATTCTTGCAACTACGCATTAATGACTTCTGCCCCAAGCCCGAGGCTCGACCAACCCGCATTAATGACCAACCATTCACATGCGTGAACAAGTTTTTATTGCGCTGCTCCTTGATTTTTGTCCATTATGGCTTGCACAGTTTGACGAAGCAAACTGGGTGACGCTGAGAGTTAGGGTTGGAGGAGGCACATCGATTTATCATCGTGTTGATAGATTCTTGGTTGCGTTTGGAGGTAGGGGTTTTTTCCCTGCATTTTTTCGTTGTTCTTGTCTTTGCTTGTGTTTGTTTTACTCGTTGTTTTGTTCTTTTGTGTTTCTTGTTTTTTGTTTTTGCCTTTGTTATTTCTTGTTTGTTATTTTTGGTTGCCTTTGTTTCATTTTGTGTTTTTGTGCATTTGGGTTTTCCCTCACGCTTTTATTTTCATTTTCTGCTCATGGGATTTTTCGTCTCATTATGCCCTAGTTTTCTAGGGTTTTGTCGTACCGTCAAGTCGAGCATGCATTTGAATTGATGAATTTTAAATTTTTTCCATTTTCAAATCAAGAATCTTGATCCCAACCATAATCTGATCCTGAGGGCATAATTTAATGATATTGTTACATGCATTTTTGCCTTTGTTTATTGCTTTTGTATCGTTCTTGATTCCTGCATATATTTCAAAATTGGGAAGCAAAACTGTACTTAGGGTTTTACCACCATCTGAGTCTTGATCTTTCACTTGCACCAATCTCAATTTTTTATGTTCTATCGGGGATTGGGTATCGGATGATCACCCCAAAATGGTCAAAGGTTTTTGACAAAATATTACTCCATGTCCCATTTCTGATACTCGATTCATCATTAGGATCAAAAATCGAGTTGACACTGAAACTTTGACATATGGTTGAGTTCCATGACTTGGTGTCATTCTGATTTTGACATCTAACACTATATCAGGATCAAAACTCAGAATTGACATCTATTCATTGCACAACTTAAGGCTAGGTTCATAACGAAGTCCCGACCCTTACTCAAAATGTCCTATTAGGATTATAACTCGAGACGCTACCAAAACATGTTTGCCTTAAACAGGCTCAGTCTCATATCACTACCCGATTCTGACATCTGACACTACATTAGGATTGGAACTCGGGAAGTTTCTTACACTCGCTTATCACTATGAGTCCGGTTCCAAATCACAACCCGACTCTAACTTCTGATTCATCATCAGGATCAAAACTTGGAGAGAAACTTTATTGACTTTGTTTGTTAAGTAACACTACCTGGTGAGGGCCCAATCTCAATTCCTGAACACATTGCGGGATAAAGGCATTGAAGATATCTACTTGCTGGAGGCTTCATTTCTTGATTGGTTGTGAGCGCTCTTTTCCTCTTCTTCTACTTTACCATCAATTAATCTATTACTTGGTTTATCTTAATTTATTTCAGTTCTATTATACTTTGTTATTCTCTAGCATTCTGAAGAGTTCTTAGAATCTTATTGTTAGTAGTCACTAAGCTGTTTTTGGGTATATTCTCACTTTTTGGTTCGTACAAGATGCCAGCGCGCCTTTGGAACTTCGACGCACCGCGCTGCCGTCTTTGTTCCACGCTATCATCCTTTGGTCGAAATCCCATCAGTCTGTCCAAAAAATCTCTATGACCCATTGGTTCCATCTTGAACTCGAAACTTGAAGATGCTCAATTAACTTGTTGAATGAGAATTTATCTTGAATGAATGGTGATATAATATGAATGCTTGTGTTAAATTGCTCTTCATATGTCTTTTCCTTGCTTGATAATTATTAGTATTGCAAGATAATTAGCAAATGTCAGATTCAGAGGAGGAAGTGCCCACTGAAGGAACGCCAAAGGGAACAAAGGCCAAGAGGTTAAAACCAGAACAAGTTCCTGTGACAATGAAGTATAAGTTCCAAAGGACCCCAATACCATCTAAGTGCAGGTCTGAGGTGGTGAATATCACTGATACATTGGTGGGGCACATTGATTTGGATCAGTTTAACAAAGATACCTTTTCAGAGGAGGCTACCCCAAGAGCCAAGAGGATTGCAGAGTCAAGATTAGCTCATGTGGCCAACTTTCCTATTGTTATGCAATGTCTTGAGTTCATATTAACATTTGTACAAACACACAATCCTATTCAAAGGAAATGCATTGATTCACAAGGAAATGTAATAATTGACTTAACCCCAGCCATGATCAGACTAGTTTTTAATCCTACTCCTTATCCCATTCTCAAAATTATGACTGAAGTAGATGCACTTAAACTCTAGGCAAAGGATGTAGGGGGAAATAAAAAGGTAACTAAAAAAATATGGCTGAAGACAAAGAAGAAGTCAATAAATAAGCTGCCACCTAACCCTAAGAGATCTGACTTCTCTGAAGACATTGGGGATATGATCACATTGTTGGCAAGGGTGTTTGGCAAGGAAAAATCTCGTGTCTTTGAACACTGGATGTTCCCGTTCATCCAACTGATTCTAGAGGAAAGCGATATTTAGATTGGGGTTAGATTATCTCAGATAACATTCATAACCAACTATTGAAAGTAGTAGAAACTAAGACCTTCTATATGTCTTCCTATGTTATATATTGTGTTGCAAGCATGGGACAGTTTCCCAGATTGAATATCGAGGGGTCAATGGATAATGGCTTAGATCAGAAGAAGGTTTGGGAGTATTATAGCCAACTAGAGCTTAAGGAGGCAGAGAAACAATTTAAAAGAGTCCAGGATGCATTTTTGTATGCTATTATTAATCAACTCATAGGTGACATTGGTTTCAAATTGTCATGAGATGCTATGGAGTCAATCCAAGAGTGGGGATATTGGTTTATCCAATACCCCAAGTCCACATATCTCAAATAGTTTGGTTATTATGACCATCCTTTCAAATTACCAAGGTGTTGTGAGGATAGATGTGTCTTAATGGAGTTTTCTCGACAAGCCACTGAGGTAAATGCCAAATTTTTAGCATAACATAAGACTGTTTGTCATTATTTCCCAATGTAATTGGGGTTTTATTCTTGTTCCTCTTCAATAATGGCTAAAACAAAAAAATAAGAATTTCAATCCATGAACTTCCAACAACATACTTCTAGGAATTTTTTTGATCCAAAGAGGAAAATATATGGGTTATATGCTTCATAGTTTCCTCGTAATCGACCACTTCTCGATTTCTTTTGGGCCAACCTTCAAGATCAATTTGAAGTGAGAAAAAGGGGGTATGAAAGATTAACAATTCCCTAGATGAAAGATTTTTGAAGTTAAAATGGATATACTAGAGGGCACTACTGATGATGGGATCACAATCGATCCTCGATATGAAATGGATAAAGTGGCCACTAAGGATTTAGAGCCCGTCAATTGGGTGGAAAAATATTGAAGAAGGGTGTTGTAGCAATGAAAGCAGACACAAAAGAGCCTGCTCCACTAGAAGAAGAAATTTCATTAAAACAAGTCAATGAAGCTTTGAAAAGAGCTAAAGTTACTTATAAGGTAGCAACTATTGGGGTTATTTCAGGTCTTGGCATTGTACCCTTGATTACTGTGTATCCTGGAGAACAAGATTATGAAGAGGGACCTTTTGCTATCCCTATATAAACTAAGGATACTACTAGTACGATACCATCAAAATCAGGAACAATAGGTGTGGAGGAGGAGAAACCCCCCGTGATCAATGTAATAGATTCACCTATCTCCTCAAACTCCGAGAAAACTTTGTCTCAAGAAGGAGAAAGACTAGAATGGGAAGAATATCTGAAGAAGGTTGAGGAAGAACCAAGAGAAGAAGAAATTGGATTTGAGCTTGTGGGGTGAGGCTAAAATGAATGATGTTTTGATTGAGGATGAGCAGAAAGAGATAATAGAAAGTGCTCAAATACTAGCTGCTAAACAGTTAGGTCAAGAAGAAGAAGAGAAAAGAAAGAAAATTGAAGAGCTGGCTTAAAAAGAGAGTTGTTGAGGCACAAAGGAGGGCCAAAGTAGAATCCATTGCATGAGAGTTAGAACAAAAAGAGAAATTTGAACAAGATAAAGCTACAGAAGAAGAACTCCATGCCAAGGAGTTGGAATAGAGGTTGAAAGATGAAGAGGAGGTTGCACGAAAGGAGGAAGAAATAAAAAAGATGGTAGAGATTAGAGCCCAAAACAAGAAAATAGAGTAAGGATGGTTGCCTAAGGAACAAGAGGAGCAACAAAAGACTTCCTCTGAGTAGAATTTGGAGGTAATTTCTTCTACACCTTCGTATCAACACCTCTCGATACTCAACATGTAACCATTCAACTAGATGCTCCCACTTGGCTCAAGCTAAATCTAGAAAAGAGACATGTGCAAGCTCAGCCAATGGCATGGTATGAAATGGTCATGAAAATAGACAAGGTGAAACCAAGGAAGAGGCCTTGTGCTGTGAATTCCACAAAGTTGACTGATAAGGGAGATTTGATAGCAAAAATTGCTACACCTATTGTTGACAAGGATGATAGAGAATTGTAGGCTGAAGATGATCAGATAAGTACTGTCAATTTGCGAAAACATACAAGAAATAAATAGATAACTTGATTGATATTGTTGCTACCACCACCAAATCAAGGTTAATCAAGGATAATCAACCTAAAGATGAAAGAATTTCTGAGAGAGTTGATTACATTCACTCCAGAGCAGCCAACATCATTAGAGATCCCTATTTTAATGAGTCGAAAGGAGGTGGATGGGTTGATTGAGATAAAAAAGAAGGCCACTTGGTTTGACAATTGGTATAGTGTTTTCAGGTTTGATATGGATAAACATATGGAAGAAGGTTTTAAACACTATTGTGCAGGCCTTGCCTTGGTCAAAGCAATAGAAGAAGTTATACATAAATGGTGGGATGAGGAAGAAAAGCTCAGACAATACTTGGGGAAGTTGAAGGTGATAGACAAAAGTTCTAGTGAGGAGTTGATTCAATCATAGATTTTAGGTGATGAGGGTCTTGAGTATATTTAAAAGGCTATTAATGTGTCGATTTTCAAAACCCAAAATCCCATTGAACAAATAATAACTATGCTCAAAGGCATTCATGAGATATGGGAACATGCTGGCATATTTGAGGATATTGTTGTAAAACTCATCGATAAGGCTTTACCTTTGGATGAAAGACTAAAATCATTGGGAGAAATAAAATATGCTTGGGAGGTGCGACTTGATAAGATAACAAAAGAGGGAGACATTGTTGTGTCAACACTTATAGATAGGCTACTAGACATTAGGTGTGACATGAGATGGGCAATCACAGAGATTGGCCAACTAAGGGAAATTGTTGCTGTAGTAAAAAAAGGGTTTGAAGAGTCAAAGTTTAAACTAACTGGGTCAATGGACTTGATGATGATGCCTTGAAACAAATCTTCTTAAATTATGATGAGTATCATGGGATTCCTCATGAAGATGATAAGTAAAGGAAACTATTTTAGGCACCTTTTTGGACAACATGACTTCCATGTCAGCTTTTGAGTAGATGAATAACTCTAAGTCAGTTTTGATGAGCCAGGGATTGAGTGCAATGATTAGTAGTAGACAAAGATTGAACCTCCAACTAGATTTTGGATTGAATTGGCACAGGGCGTACCTTTTTCAGCTCCCACAGTTCATCAGAAAGAAGATTTAGACTCAATTGAGTGTCCCTATAATTGTGGATCTGGGCCCAAATTTGTGGATCTTGATTTTTGACAGGAGAGATTGATGTGAATGTTGTCTATAATTTAAAATTATCTCCTCATTGTAAATGTCAGCTAATTGAAGTCAGATTGGCTACCTAGAGACTAGAGATAGTTTTCAGTTTTACAACTTTTATGCAAGATACTTGGATAATTTTTATAGTTTTAATGCAAGCAATTTATTTCAAAAGTTTGCTAGTTTAATGATGATGTTGATAAATAATGGTTTTTCGTATGCTAGTGTATTTTTCTGCACATAAATGTTTCTTATTTGATGAAAATAAATAAAATACTCTGAATTTAAAACCATTTTATTGCATTATCTATGGATGATGTTTCTTGATGTTTGTTGAATTGTTAATTTTGGTAATGTGCTTATGGGATTTTGTTATTGAAAAGTTCTAAAAAACGTGATGAATGAATGGTTGTATGCTTTAAATATGCATTGTGAATGGGTGAAATGGTATGGATTGTTTCATAAATTGTATTGTTATATAGTTTTAGTGAATTAGGAAAAGTGCTCATTATAAGAATTGCATGTCTGAATTAAAAGAAATTTGTGTTCATGCTTTGTTGTCCTAAGCCTTGATCTATCTTTTTGTTGTTTATTTAAACCCCAAAATGTTAAATTACTTTGCACTTCCCAGTTTGTACTTATTTACTAGTAGGTCCATTGAATATTATGGTTACATGGACCACTGAATGATAACAACACAGTTGATAACCAACTACAAAAACCTTGGAAGATAGGTGGTTTTAGATCATTTTCCTTTTTCAGGAGAAATAGAGTAGAAATATTATGTTTAACATTATTGTGTTACTTTTGAATATCAATAGAGTTGGTGCTAGAGGGAGGGCCCAGAGGAACAAACTGGAGCGAATTAGGTCCTTTTCACCAGATAGGTTTGACAGAGTTCTCAGATCTGCTACTAATTCAAAACCATTTGTTGAACTCCAAACCCTTATGAGGCCTAGGGCCTGTCGTGTTTTGATCCCTCCATCGTTAATACCACCACATACTCCACCTAGATTTCCACCCATACCACCTGGATTCCCATCAATACCATGGTTGGCACAACCAAATCCACCACCACCCATGGTGTTATTTGTGAATAATCTTTCACCACTGGGAACTATTTCTGGTGGTATACATGAAATTCCTAAAAAATATAGAGAAATTTTTCCCTAGGTACACCCATGGAGAGTAAAAAAGTGCTAAAGAGCACATACATGCATTCAAAGACTCCTGTAATGCTCAAATAGCTCATCATGACATCACATGCAAACTATTCCCCTATTCACTGGGAGATATGGCCTACAATTGGTACTTGAACTTGCCTACTAGATCCATCTTGAGTTGGACGAATTTAGAAGATGGTTTATTAATCAATTTTGGGTTATGTTAACCATGCAATCCTATACCATCAATTTTCCACAATTAGGAAGGAACCACATGAACCATTGTCTTTATTTAACACATGATTCCAAAGGATGTATAGGCGGTTACAAGAACCGTATTTGGTGGCTGAGAATATCACCATCCAGGTGTACCTAAAGGCTATAAACCCACTAATCAACTTATTTCTTCAAAGAAATTACCTTGCACCATACATTGTTTCCCTGTCTAAGGTATATCATGTAGCTATCAAACTACAACAAAAAATAAGCTCACAATCAGGTGGTTTAGGAGGGGTTTTCCCTTAGGATATTGTCTGATAAATAATTCAACCCCTCTATTCAATACAGTCCCAGGGATGTCCCACTCTTCTTATGGACTTTTGGCTGAGTTAAAACCTCCACCCTAGTCACTGTGGATCAATGGTGGGACTTTAGATCCCTCCCAAAAAACTCATAATGCTCATAATCCTACTAGAGGGTCTAACCCTATGACTCACCCATCAGCTACAACTACTACAAAAAGTGAGTGTACTACTCATTTGATGACAGAGTTACAAAATATGAAGAAGACTTTATCTCAAGTGACCAACGAGATTTCTCAACTCAAACTTAACCTCCCTCATAACCAAAATTAGAATCAGGGAAGGTATTCTACTCAAAATAAATACTCCAATGAAAATCAAGGAATTTTTAGAATCAAAACTTCCCTAACCAAAACTATCAGAACCAAAATGGGGGATAAGAAACCCAATAACAATAAGCAGTGAAATACTAGACCAAACTATGTGGGAGTTCCCCACAACTATGAAGCCAATGAAGATAAACCACACACTGCAAATGTTGCAAATTTGAACTTCATGACTAACTGGTGCAAGTCGCATGACACTACTGTGCATTCTGAAGTTAATTACCCAGAGATGGAAAAAGTGGTTAATATTGCAAAAGTTGATTCCCAACAACTACAGGGTACTCCCAAAAAAGGTGGTGGATCTATGGATATAGCCATTGCTTTTCATACCTATGATGAGGGATCTCCCTTCCCTAGGAAAGAGGAAAACGATCCAGAAATGGATACATAGGATTCTCAGGCTTTCCAAACCAAGGGAAGCCATTTTATGAGAAATCAGAAAAGGGGCCAATTACTACATCTACTCCTCCCAACACCATGGTTCCCCCTAACTAGAATTCTAACAACAATCTACCTCTACCAAAGGGCCCACTTGAGTTTTTAAACAAAGATAATTCTACATTCGTTCCTAAATATCAGATGAATGATAACAAATTTCGATTTCATTTCAGAAATACATAAACAAAAGACCTCTCTATCATTCTTTGACATTCTGAAGTGGTGCCCCACCCAACAAAACATCGTGTTGAAGTCCTTGGAAGAGGCAGATTGGTTGAAAGGAAAGACTAAGGCGACTCCAACTATTGACATGAACGCGGTCCTATACTGAGGTAAGATGGGGACACACCCATTCCCTTTGAGTCTGAGAATCTTCGGGAAGAATCTACATAATTTCCTTTTGGATTCTGGAGCTTCAGGTAACATTATGCCTTTCTCTATTTGCAAGAAGTTGGGTTTAATCCTAGTTCAAACTCATAAGAAAGTAATATAGTTAGACAAAACTAAGGTTAATTTTGTAGGAGAACTAAAAAATATACATGTGCAGATTGGATCAAACCCACAGATCTATAACTATATGGATATTCTGGTTGCTAATATCCTTGAAACATATGACATGCTGCTAAGCCGAGATTTGATGAAGATGAAGATTATTGGAGGTTATCTCTCCCTAGATTTCTCACACATGTGGCTGCCATGGAAAGGGGTAGCAACTCAGATTAGGATTGAAAATGAACATCGTCTAAAACATATGATCATGGAGTATGACAACCCTAATGAAGTAGCCTATTTTGAAACTGAGATAGGTGTGTATAGGAGGGAATAAATTATGACCTTTTCAATGTTTAACCCTGATTGCTCACCATATTTAGAGCATAGTGAACCTATGACCACCATCAACCAACAAGTTTTAATCCAGAAATTGCAACAAGATAAGCTATTTTGGGGGAGGATGTTGATTTGTGGAGTTTGTTACTCCTGAACTAGTGTGGGGCCCATTACCAGAATCATTCTGAGTTGATGTGTCAACCCTGTTTAGATATTTTGAACCATGTTTTTCAGTTAGGAGAGACCTCTAGACATAGTCCCAAAACATCTCCTAACCAATTTCCATTTGAAGCTAAGGACGCACAATACCAAAGAAGAAGTCTTTCCCCTAGCTGGTCACACTCATATCCTACATTTTGATTTACAAAATCAGATTGAAGAACCTCAGAAGTTGTCAACACACTCGCCCTTGCTAACCTTCCAATTCCCAAGGAGTTGCTCAAAAGGAAGATCAACTGCAAAATTGTTGATCAAGATGAGGTGCAGGAAATAGTTTCCGTACATGTTTTAAATCTTAGTGAAATATTTGATGACAATCATTTGTAGAATTCTCTATATCTTGATATCTTGAACCAGTCTGAGCTACCACCTATTCCTGATAAACAATCACCCATAGCTGACCTGAAGAAACAAATCCCAATCCAAGATCAACTATGGATCCTCAAATTTGATGGTTCCAAGTCTAAAAGAAGGAGTGGAGATGGAATATAACTAAAAAACCCGAAAGGGAAAACCTACTTTGCTTCTTATAGGTTACAGTTTGGCTGCACTAACAACATCGTAGAGTATGAATCACTTTCTAGAGGACTGATGTTTGCACATCAGAAGAAAGCTACAACTCTAATAGTCATGGGAGATTATGAGGTAATTGTTAATCAAGTTCGCAACCAATACAAATGCCATAACAAGAGGTTAGCTACATAGAGGAACAAGGTGTGGAATTTGATAAAGGATTTTGATACTTTTGGAATCAAACTAATTCCTAGAGAAGACAACCAGATTGCAGATGCACTTGTTGTTGTTGCTATTACCTTGGAACCCATGTAGGGTTCCAAGTTGAAAAGATTCTCTGTAGAATTAGTCTTGATCCTAGCCATCTCAAACAACATTAATAATTTGCAAGATTTTGATGATGATCAACATATACTTACCTTTTTTGCAAGTTCAGATGTCTTTGAGGGAAAATGATCAATGAATATAATAGAGATCAGGAAGATCGGGATCGAGAAAATTGTGAGATAGAGGGATTAATTAATCTGAAACCAACAACATTCCCAAGGGAATGGTAGCATTAGAAAGGATCTTCGATTCTAATCCTCGAGCTTGTGAAAGATTGCCTATAGATAGTGATGGAGGGAAGTACGAATCATACAATTTGGTAGATTCGAGCCCAGAAAAAATATTCATTGGAAAAACTTGCTTGAAGGTTATTCAAGATAAAATATTCAAATTATTGAAAGCAAATATTGCAGCAATCGCTTGCGGGTATGAAGATATCAATTTTTTTGATACTTTGGTAATAATGCATACTATCCCTTTGAAACTTGAAGCGAAGCCCTTCTGTCAAAAGCAATGCCTAGTGAATTCCTTGATTGAACCTCTAATTCTTAAAGAGGTACAAAAGCTACTATCAGTGAGAATAATTTTTCTAATAAGGCATTCAACGTGGGTTGCAAATTTAGTTCCTGTTCATAAAAAGAATGGGGAAATCAGATTGTGTGTCGACTTCAAAAACCTCAATAAAGCTTCAAAAAAGGATAACTACCCATTTCCTTCTCTTGATGAGGTGTTGTAGATAGTTAAAAACTCACAGATGATGTCATTCCTGGATGGCTTTTTAGGACACAATCAAGTGTTGGTTAACTATGAGGATAGAATGAAGTTTGCCTTCACTACCAAGTGGGGGTCATTTGCCTACCGAAGGATGCCATTTGGTCTTATTAACATTGGAGCCACCTTTCAATGGCAATGGATGTTGCATTTAAGGACCTAATAGGTAAATTCATTATCATTTATATGGATGATCTAATTTTATTTTCTAAGACCAGGGAAGACCATGTTGTAGATTTGTCAAAAGTCCTTGGAAAATGTATAAGTTATGGTGTATCCCTTAACTTGAAGAAATGTGTGTTTGGGGTATTCAAAGGGAAATTATTGGGTCACATAATATCAAAAAGAGGAATCTTAATTGACCTCGAAGAGTGGAGTCCTTTTTGAAATTGACCATGCCTGGCAGCAAAAAGGAGATGAGATCTTTCGTTGAAAAGATAAATTTTATAAGAAAGTTCATAATCGGGTTTGTGGAGATCGTCAAATCCTTTAATGAGATGATGAAGAAGGATGCAAATATTGAATGGTGTAGCAAGGCTAAGGATGCCTTGCCACAAATCAAACAATCCATTTCAGAGGCACCAGTTCTAACCAATCCTGATTATTTGATGCCTTTCTATGTTTATTCCTTCGTGTTGATGGTCAATATAGAATATTGCTACTCTATTCCTTATGAAAAATATAATATTGCTACTCTATTTCTTATGAAAAATATAAATAACCTATAGCCACCTATCTTCCAAGGTCTCTATAGTTGGTTCTCAACTATGTTGATGTTGTTTAGTGGCTTTTGTAACTATAATATTCAAGGGGCCTACTGGTAAAGGGTACAAACTACATTATATGAACTAACTTAACATTTGGGGGTGTAAATAAACATAAAAAGGATAGAACAAAGCTCGGGATAGAAAACATAAATTTCAATTCCTTTTATTCAGACATATGAACTTCATAATGAGCATTTCTTTCAAATAACTAAAACCATAAAATGATACAATCCATAGAATACTCTATACCATTGCATTCATTCATAGTGCTGATTCAAGACATACAATCATTCATCATCATTAAACTTTGAAATAAAACTAGAACACATCACCAACTCATTACTAAAATTTATAGATCAACAAACACAAATAAATTCCATTCACAAATAACTCAATGAAATAGTGTCAGATTCAAAATCTTCCATTGATTTTCATCAAATAAGAGATATTTGTGCACAACATTCACTAGCATACGAATGAATATTTTTCATTAACATTACCATTTAAATTCATTATGGAAACAACATAAATTATTTTGAAAACTTGTAAAAATGTCTAAGTGTCTTTGCATAAAAACTGTAAAAGCTTCTGAAAAACTATAAAAAGCTATCCTAGATCTCTCTTTAGGGGGGTAATCCTTGCTTCAATGAGCCAACCCTTACAATATGGAGAGAAATTCTATGTATAGGAAACTTTGCACTAATTCCTCTCATCAAATATTTAGATCCACAAATCATGGAGCAACTGGGGCAATGGAGGATGACTGTCCATCATGATCTTCAGTTACTGATTAAGGATGTCTTATCAAAATCCACGCTGAAGAGGGGAGAGATAAAACTGCTAGGATCTTCAGTTGGACTCATGTCATGATCCTACAAAATAGGAAAGGGAGTTGTCCATCTAGTCGTGCCTTTTTGATGCTCATTTGGCAAAGGGAACATGTCACTACCACTTCATTCCTGCATTTTATGCTCAAGTATGTACTCATCATAATTAGTGAACACTTGTTGGAGCACATCCATCTCTAGCCCATCCACACAACTATCTTCAAACTTTATTCTTTTTAGTTCAGTAGAGGCAAAATCTTGCATATCTCCAAGTTTAATAAGCCCCCTTCTAGCAACCTTTATCTCCTCCTTGATGTCCATGAGTCTATCCATCAAGAGGTGATCTCCATCATCCCCTTTTTGCATTACCTCCTCAAATCTACCACTCCATTTCTCTTTAAGTTTATCGAGAAGGAGGCCATCAGTCACAGGGATGTCTTCATTAACAAGTATAGCAATACTTGCTCCCAACTCCTCAACTTGCTCATGCAAATCCTTTCCAGCTTGCTACACCTCATTCCTATGTCCATAAATGAAGGAGGATCAAAATCTAATAATGTTGATGGTATTTTCAATGAAGTCTATATTATCCTCCTCAAGGATGGACTATTCCAACAAAATTTGTATTGGCAGTTTATTGATGTCCTTCAACTTTCTTGCATACTCTGTATATTCCTCTTCTTGCTTCCCAAGAGTCTCAACATGTTAAACCATATCATTAAGTAATTCTAATGCACCTTCATGAACTTTACAACTTTCAACAAGCAAATCTTCTACTTCTTGATTCAACCTAGCAATCCATCTATCCATCATTCTCGCCTTATTTCTCATTTCAACAAGATTATCAACTTCTTTCTTACTTAAAAAAAAATGTTGTCTCGGGAGCAACAGATTGTGAAGAAATAGGAGAGGACAAATCCTTCAAAAACTTATCCAATTGATCTACCTGAGATTTGAGCTCATCCTTCCTTTGCTTGTCTTTTACCATTCTTGATTTAGTGGAAGAGGCTACAATATCAATGAGATCCATTTGTTGGTTCCTTGCAGGTCTTCCCAAATTTACAGTGCCTAATTGATAGTCACTCAATTGTATCTCTTATTTATCTTTGTCCACCATAGGAATGGCATATTCAGCTATAATCTCCCGATTTGTCAACTTGGTAGAATGGAAGACTCTAGGCCTTTTCTTGGGCCTCTCCTTCTTAATATCTTTCATCACATCATCCCAGTTAAGGGGCTGGGGCTATACTATTTGATTTCTTTCTAAATTAAGATTTAACCATGTTGGGGAAGCAGGAGGAGTTACCACTTGTGTAGAAGAAGATGTGGTAGGAGAGAGGGGTTGCCAAAGTGCTACCTTAGGTTGAGAATCAACCTCCTATTGCTTTTCATTTTCTGCCTTTTCTCTAGCCAGCCTGTTAGCTTTAGCTCTCTTTTTCTTCCTCTCTTCTCCTTTCTTCTAACATATCATCTCTTTGTTTCTCTAACTCCTCAACCTTTTCCCACATTTTGGTAGCTTCTTGTTCTTGTTTTGCTTGTTCTTCTTCTTCTATTATTCTCATCTCGAGCTCTTCTTCTTCTTTTTTTCTCAGAGCCTCTTCTATGGCTTTGGTCTTAGCCTCGAGATCTTCCTTTTCCATCTTTTTCCAAGTCTTTTCCTCCTCTAGATCATGAATCTTCTATAGTAGAGCCAATTTATCCTTTTCTACATTAGCTTTCCATTCTTTCTCTTTCTGCTACAGGAGGTCCTCCTTCTCTTTATGTTGCCTTGCCAACTCTTTTGCCTTTGCTATGGCTTCCAATTCCTACTATTTGGCAAGTGCCTTAGCTTTAGCTTTAACATCTACTTCTCTCTTTGCATCCTCAAAGAGCTTCCATTGGTCCTCTGGAGTCAGGACATGCTCGATCTCAATAACTTCAATATCTTCAGTGGAAGCAGTCACAAAAGGCTCATTATTTGACTGTGTGGCCTCTAAATCGGTATTTATGTCATGGATTTCAATCTCCTTCTCTTTTCCCATCAGAGTTTCAACTTGCTCATTTAGGGTCCTTGCAATACTTCTTCAGAAGAGTTTTTGGGGAGAGGAGGATGAGATGGAAATCCTTCTCCAGCTGTGGTAGTTTCCAAACCGAATGATTCATGGGTTTCTTGAATGGGTACTTCTAGAAGAACATCCCCTCCAGAGGTAGGAGGATAATACTCTAATTTCTCCTTAGGGTATGCCCTCCTCTTGGTTCTCTTGTATCCTTGGGTACCTCCTACCTTTCTCTTCTTTGAAGCTTGAGCCTATGGCTCCTTTAACCTCATAACTACCCATTGGATACTTCTATCCATTACTGCCTTAGATTTTTTTTTGATATCAATGAATTCCTCCTCAAACCAGTTTATTGGATCCAAGTTCTTGGTGCCTATCTTTCCTGCTTCATATTTGGGGTCCAAAATTACACCATCATCTGATAGTTATCAAGAATGTCTTCGTTCACCCAATACTCAATCATTTGTGGGATGGTTAGCCTTTCATAGCTCCTCCTTCTAACATCATAGTCATCCTGTAAATCAATCCAAAAATCTTCCAACAAATTACAATGTTTATAAAAAATGATGGGATTTAGACCATTCATCTTATGCTCTGGATCAAAGTGTTTTCAAGATGTATATAATCCTAGCTTCAAATAACTCAATTCTTCACATACTGCCTTTGCAACCAAATTGTGAAGGAAACAATATTCTCCCAACTTCATGGGAAACTTGTGGCATCCAGGCTTATGTTTGTTAGAAAAAAATTCATTGACTCCCATAGCTTGATATATGAATTCCATGAGGACAATCCTATCACTGCAACATCTTGGGAGTAGGTGAGGATGTCCATCAAATCCTACCAACCTGAAGTAAGAGAACTTGGGATATTGGATATACCAATGTCCCCACTCAGCAATGACATCCATGGCATCTCTACTTAACCTAAATCTAGCATCCCCGGTCAATCGGTTGATGATGACATAAATGAATGCATCATTAACCCTTCTATAGTGCAACTCTGATGTTTGCAAGGTCAATTGATCATAATTATTCCATACCTTTTTCTGTCTAGGAGCTTCTCCCAATATTCCTACTGCATTCAACCCAGGAAAAATACCCATCCTTGCAACAACATATATAACATAGGAGGTCATAAAGAAGCTCTTTGTTTTCCTTACCTTCAACATTTGATTGTGCAAATTATCAGATAAGACCATGCCCCAATCAAATTGCTACCTGCCATAAAAAATAGCTTTAATGAATGGGAACATCCACTCCTTAAAGCATGCAAATTCATTCTTCCCAAACACCCTGGAAAGCATCATAATCAAGTCATCAAATTATTTCTTGAAGTCTCCCCTCTTGGGTTGTTTAGGAACCTTGATTAAGGACTTCTTCTCAGTCCTCAACCACTTCTTGTTCATGTGAGATCTATTGACTTCTTTATTCTTATTTACTATTTGCAGTGCTTCTGCTTCAGTCACCTACTTGGGGTTCTTTGCGGTAGGTGAATTGAACATAAACCTCATCATCTGCGGGAATAGATCAATTATCACATTCCCTTGTTGGTCCATACATTGCCTTGATACAAGATTGTAAGCTCCTACTACAGTCAGGATGAGCTCCGGGCACTGAATTGAGAGAGGTAAGAGTGTAAGATGTGCTAGCCCAGATTGGACTATTCTTTCTCTCCTCCCAGTCACCTCTTCTAAAAAGATCTCCACAGTTAGCTCCTCACAGTTGAATGGTCCCAAATTAGTGTTTGTAACATCGACCCATTCTGAATCTAACTTGCTAGCTGTAAGGGTTACATCTTTGTTCTTTTATCTCAAGGTGTAAGGTAACTGCTCCACCTTTATCTTCTTTGGCTTTGCTCCCTTTGAGATTTCAGAAACTTTCCCTTCCTTCTATGAAAAGTCTCCGAAAAATTCCTGACATTGTCTGTTCTTGCAAGACAAGCCTGGATTAGATCAATAGAAAGCATGAAAATCGACATTAGAAGATGTACCTTTCATATTACCCTGCCCTTCCCTAGGTAGCCTTTTATACTTAGTGAAACTTGAAACTCATCGGAGGCAGAACCAAGAAAGGGATTAGAATTGGAAAGCTTCTAGCATTGGCGGGATCGGGGTCAGGATCAACATTGGAACTGGGTCCAAGATCATAACAAAAATCAGACCCAAAACATTTACATAATTCCTAGTCTTGATT
This sequence comes from Sequoiadendron giganteum, assembly GCA_007115665.2. Lineage (NCBI taxonomy): Eukaryota > Viridiplantae > Streptophyta > Pinopsida > Cupressales > Cupressaceae > Sequoiadendron > Sequoiadendron giganteum. The sequence goes on from CM021107.1 coordinate 262,184,034, forward strand.
CCATTCTGCTTCCGCTTCCGCTTCTGCCAAAAGAAAAGGATGCGAAACGGGGTCAAAATCTCATTGGGAGTGGGCTCGGAATCAGACATGAACTCATACTCACCTACTTATTAATTGAGTTCGTTCCTAGCTCTGCTTTCACCACTTTATCATTAAACATGAAACAAACTTAAACAAGAACCCATAGCAACCTAAAATGAGGTCACATGAGGGGGTGAGGAGACTTAAAATAAAGGTGCAACTCCATTATTGACATGACCAAGGTAGGACCAAGCCGACTAGGGCACAATATTGTAAAGAAATAGAGCACAAACCCTAGTTTGCGTAACCCATCAACTCAAGAAATTAGGGCATCACAAACCCTCCACAAAAATAATTGAACAAACATAGGAGTAAGATTAGATAGGTTCTTAAATAGATTTTAAACCCCTTTTAAAATGCTCAAGACCCCTCCCAAAAAAATGAAACCCTAAACGAAACTAGGGCACGATAGTATGAATACCACCAAAATGGGGAAATGACAACAGACTGACAAAACAAATAGAAAACAAACGAAAAGAAAATGAAAGTGGTGGAAAAAGATAAACAAAAGAAGGCAAAACAAAAATGAAACATCGAAACAAAGAGAAGATTCACGAGGAAGCTCTCGCAAATGTGTGAAGAACACAACAAACACAAAATGGGAAACAACACACGGAATGGAACAGGAGAAAACCACCTACCTCAAAATGCTACCAAATAGGATAAAACTCGATTGAAATCTGCTTGCAAGTGCTTGCCTTCGACTAAATTATGCTTCTCTTCAAATTAATTTAGCTCTAGCTTTTTAATAATACTTGAATAGTTGTAGTGAGCCAAATAACCTTGATTAAGGTTTTGAATTTGATTTCGCACGTGTGAAGAGCCTGTAATTAATGCAATTAATGCAATCGGATGCAGAATCAATGTAGGAATGAGCACATAACTATCGTGCACATCAGAAGTAAAGTGGGTGCAAAATCTGTTGGAATTGTGTGCCTCAATCCCACTAGCCTAAACCTCTGAGAGAGAAATTTCAGTGTGACCGTTGAGATGTCTGGCTGATTTGCATAGTGATCCTAAACTGTCTAGAGACTGATGTGACTCAGCCCGATCTGATTTCTCCTTGTGAAGTTCCTTCCTGAACATATTGGCGAGACCTTTTGTGTGTCTTGGCGATGAAGGTTGTTTGTGTGACCTAAAATTTTGGTGCTAGTTTTCTAACTCTCGTCGATGATAGAAGTCCAGTTGAAAAGTTATATCGGTGTAAGTCAGGCTGATGATACTTTTTCGGGATAACATGGAGGTTTGGAAAGAGTCTTAACAATATAGCGTATCTGGCTGAGATTGGTGTAATGCATGGAAACTCTTGCCAATGAATAGATTTTCAGGGTAACATTGGTCTTCGATTAGACCTGAAAATGTTGAACCGATAGTAGGAATTTCGATTGATGGTAGTACCATCAGGGTGAATCTGGCCGATGATCTGTATCAGGGTGACTTTGGTCTTCAGTGGGACTTGTGGTTGTTGAACCAACAGTGTTGGTCTAGCCAACGAGATATGTTCGGTGTGACTCTTACCGACAAGCAGCTTGGTTCTAAAGGTTCAAAATGATCATGTCAGTGTGACTAATGGTCGGTCTTGCCAACAGGATCCATCGGTATGACCTAAACAATCAGCGTAAGTTCTCTATCTTTCAGTGAAGGTAGGAGTCTCACCAATAGGTGATGATCAGTGAGATTCTTGCCGATGGTACTCCGTCGGGGTAGCTTTGGTCTTTGGTTAGACCTGGGAAGATCGAACCGACTGTAGAAGTCCAATCGATGGGGTATGTTCAGCGTGAGTCTTGCCGATGGTTCTTCATTGGTGTGAAATATGACTTCGGCCCAGCCTTAAGATCTCTGTTTGATGGTTGAAGTCCAGTCGATGGTTTGGGATCAAAGTGAGTCTTGTCGATGCGATGAACAAGTAGGAACTTCATTGCTAAAACATGAACTATCAGAGGAGCTTTGGAGAATCACTTTGAGGCAAGTTCTCAGCTTGGTGGTGTTTGGTTGGAGAGACTTCACCAATTTTGAGCCATGGACCGTTTGAAGACTATGTAGTGTGTGATTGTCAAATGGGCATGTTTGGCATCGGTGAGACACGATCTGGTGTCTCACCGATATGTGATGTAATTGAAGGAAGCTGAACTAAACTGTTGGTTGAGAGAACGAATCAAGCATGTCTATGGGATAGAAATTTGATTGTACAAAATCGTTCAAGGGTTGGAGAATGAGAATGTTATTCTAAAGGAGGTGACTCCTCTCTCTCTCTGTAGTTTGATTGTGAAACCTCTCTCTATGTGAATTTTCTCTATATACTATGTGAGAGTATTGTAACAGTGTGAATTTTGTAATGGACTGAGAGGTTGATCAGAGAAATGTAAAAAAGGAGAGAGGGAAATAGAACAGGGTTGCTATCAGTTTGTCTCCAGAGTGAAACAAGATGTAATCTTTGTAAAGGTTCAATGCTTGAGTTGTATTTGTAACTGTTTTGTTGCATGAATAATATAATGGGGATTTGGGCTTTTGGAGTGTGGGGTTTTTTACTTGAAAGGGTTTTCCCCACGCAAATCTGTGTGTTCATTGTTCTGTTTCATCTTTCATGTTTCTTGGTTAGAATCTGTTTATGCAAATTGTTGAAACTAGATTTATATGAACTTCTCTAAGAAGGATTAATGTGGGAAATGAACTATGTCTGATTCTGCTTTGTAACATAGTTGTATGTGTTTTTTAGGCAATCTAGTTGAAATTAAAGTTACCGAAGGCACTACTGATCTTGGATGATTTTATGAGATAAATAAAATTTCCCTACAAAATCAAAGTTGGGATAGAACAAGAAGCTTTACCAAAGTCTCTCATTCTACTCCAGCTCAGGTTTCAGGTCCGTGGAAAGGAAGAAAACAACAAAAGAATGGGGGTGAGATCAAAATGAAAACTAGACATAGAGCCTTTTATAAAGTTCCCAATTCGGTTCTGATTCCGATTTTTCTCCCGCCAAAGATGAATAAATACACAAAGAACAACGAAGGTGAGACAAGAAAACAAGGTGGGAGTGGAACCAAGGAACCAAAACCAAAACAAAACAAAATAAAAAAACACAAAGGTGGATGCAGAGGTGGAATAGGAACCGAACCAAGAACTTTGCAAAAGTTCTAAGTTCAAGATTTGATTCGGATCTGATTCCACCAAGAAGAAAACAACATAGACATAAGGAAACAACAAAAGAAAAAGGAGGTGGGACAAGGGCAAAGCCTATCCCAAATGAAACACTAAGAAATGAAAAAAGCACAAAGAAAACAAATGGGAGTGGAATCGGATCCAAATCTAGACAAGGAACCTTTGCAAGTTCCAAGTTCAGATTCTGTTCCGGTTTTGGTTTCGCCAGAGCAGAAGAAAAAAAAGACATAGGAGAAAAATAATAACTCCTAAGTCCCAAAAAAACATCAAGGACAAACAAAACAAAAGAAAGGGGGACCCATTTTGACCAAAATTAAAATGGGGTGGTTATGCAAGGCATAACACTTCACATCCGATCATTCGTGTGCTACTATTTTGACACAACAAAAAGGCAAAAGAGATGAAAGATTGATAGCTTTTATGAGTTTTCCATTCAAGAAAGATGAGATTAGATATCCACCCTTGGATAAGCAGGCCTTCACGTTGGTATAAGTAGTCAATAAATTCCAACACTACATTCTACGTAGTCAGATCACGACCATAGTTCTCAAACCTATAGTGAAGTCTCTTTTAATGCAGAGTGAGCTGGGAGAAAGAAGGGGGAAATGGATAGTAAGTCTACAAGAGTTCAACCTTGAAATTCACCCAATGAATTTGGTTTGAGGACAATGATTATCTAAGGCTATGGCTGATGTTGGCACCAAGATTACTTGCCAACATTATATTGTGCAATCATTCACAGGTGATCCTTGGTATGCATCTCTGATTTTATTGCTGTTGAAAAACAAATGTCTTGATCGAATGAATACCACTCAGAGAAGAGAATTGAGATTAAAGAGTTCCCATTATATGCTCAAAGGAGGAGCCTTGTATAGGAAGAACTTTAAGGGTGTCTATTTGCATTACATAGATCAGTTGCAGGCAAAGCACGTTATTACTGAGTTTCATGGAAGACATGGTACTGGGCATGGTTCAACCGATGCCATGGCACATCAAAATATGATATCAAATTAATATTGGCCCCATGTGTTTCGAGATGCTCACCAACATGCTATGACATGCCATACATGTCAAACTTCAACATCCAAAGAACGCAATCTAGCGATGCCCTTACAACTTGTATACGAGGTAAGGTCGTTTGCCCACTAGGCATTAGATTTTGTTGGGGTAATTAATCTCAATTATTTTTTAGGTCACAGGTTTATCTTGATAGTGACAAAATATTACACACACTGGACTAAAGTTTAACCTTGTAAGAAAAATACCATGAAAGTTTCTATCAAGTTCCTTAATGAATATTTTATTACCAGGTTTGGAGTATCGATTGCTCTGGTATGTGACAATGACATTGAATTTTCCTTTGCTCAATTTATTCAGTGGGCATATGAACATACAATTGTTTTGAAGTATTCTTCTAATTACTATCCACAGGGAAATGGGGTAGCAAAGTCTACTAATAAAAATCTATTGGAGGTAGTTAAGAAGTTACTAGAAAGTAATCCTAGGGACTGACACACACAATTCAGATTTTCCTTATGGGCAGATAGGACTAGAATCAAGGCCGCCTTAGGAGACTCATCGTTTAAGTTAGTCTATGGCCAAGACCCAATCTTCCCTATTCATCTACAAATACTCGTTCTCTGATTCATGCAAGAGTTTTACTCTAATGATGATAGGATAGAGGTTCGATTAACTAGTTTACTCAATCTGGAAGAACAAAGAGATGTTGCTTTACAACAATTTTCTAAGAATTATGATGTTGTCAAATGCTAGTTTGACAAAAGAGCTAAAACTAAAGCCTTCATAATATCAAACATCGTGTTGCTATGGGACAAATCCAGAGAGAGGAAAGGATATCACAAAAAAATTGACAGACTTTGGTTGGGTCTAATCAGATCACTGAATTCCTTGGTGAGAATGCCTTTCAGTTAAGCACCTTAATAGGAGAACCTGCCCCATTTCCTATCAATGGACAATTTATCAAACATTATTTTGGCCCATGAAGGTCTGATCATCTGTCTGATTGCATATATGTAATTAGTTGTTTTCTCATTTGCTTGTTTGTTTGTTTGTGTTTTTTTATTCTTCTTTTTTGTTTTTGTTGTGGTTGTTCGTTTTTATTTTCCCTTTTTTCTTTTATTTTTGTGGACCTTCATTTTCTCCATTTCAGAGTGAAGGGGTAGTTATTCAAAGTATACTAAGGGTACTGTGACAGAGAAATTGATTTAGGTATTTTTAGGGATGCCTATTGAACGCTTTCATTTTAGGACTTATGTTTTATTTCCATTTTAATAACAGTTTGAAAGGTTAGAAACATACAGGTATATTGTAGGTGATCTCATAAACCACGGTTGAATCTATCACATAATAGATAGAACCATATATTTTCATAAGGAACTATTTATCTTAGGGTGAATGTATTCATGATTCAGGTGAAAAACCTGACTCCTCAACACTATCATGAGGTCCATCGTAGTTCTCAACCTGAATTTTAGGTTATTACATCTAAGTATTGAGAAAAGATAAGAAAAAAATTTCTCTAAGTAAAGCCCATTCAAAAGAAAAGTGAAGCATAAATGATGGAAAACTCAATATAATAAGGGTAATTCAAGTATCTCTATTGGGGCTATGGATGCCTAGCTAGTAGTAGAGCAATGCTTTGAGAGAACTAGAGGTATCTTTTTTGAGCTATAGACATCTGGCTAATAGTGGAGCAATGCCTAGGATATCATTGCACGATAGTTAAAATGGCTCAACTGACGTAGCTTGAATCTTAATACAGTTGTTCAAGGATAGGTAGGGTATTTAGGGAAAGAGATGAAAATTACATGCACACACTAAGATTCAAAGTTGTTATTGCTGATTTACATTTGAGATTCTAACTCAACCTTGTTTATTGTAACTAATTATACTTGAGTTAAAACGTTCATTAACCAAAGGTTATGGATGACTGAATTCTTCAGTATCTTGAAAATTTGTAATTATTTTCCTTGCCTAGTCACCAATTATTATGCCTTGCATAACCACCCCATTTTATTTGGGTCAAAATGGGTCCCCCTTTTCTTTCTTTTGTCCTTGGTGTTATTTTTTAGGTCTCAAGAGTTGTTTCTTTTTCTCCTAAGTCATGTTTTCCTTTATTTTTTGGGTTTGGGTTTTAGACCGACATTGACACTTGTTACTTTTCAAAGTACAAGTTTTTTGTGTGTTCCTATCCCGATCCTCGTGCTTTACCTTGTGTTTTCTTTTTGTGTCAGAGTCAAGTTTCAAATCAGAACCATTACCTTACACCCTTCAGGGGGTAAGTTCTTGTTTTTTTGTCCGATCCTAAATTTTCGCATCTCTTCCTTGTGTGTTTTTGCTTGTGTTAGAGTTGGACATCAGAATGGGACCAAAACCAAGAAATTTTCAAAGTTCTTTGTTCCTGTTTCCATCCCGATCCTGACTTCTGATTCTCCTTATGATTTTTTTGGAATCAAACTTTTGAACAAAACTAAAACTAAGAACTTTTTCAAAGTTCTTGTTTCATCTCTTGCCTTGATCACGATTCCCACTTTGTCTTGTTTGTTTGTCAGGTTTCAGACCTTAGACCTTCACTTGAACTTTTCACTTTTAGGAAGTTCGATGCCATCTCATGTCCTAATCCCAACTCACATTTAACTTCATTCTTGCAACTGCACATTAATGACTTCTAACCCGATCTTGAGGCCTGGCCAACTCGCATTAATGACCAACCATTTGCATGCACAAATGAGTTTTTATTGTGTTGCTCCTCAATTTCCATCCATTCTGGCTTGTATAGTTTGATAAAGCAAACTAGAGCGACACCAAGAGTTAGGGTTGGAGAAGGTTCTTTGATTTCTCATCGTGATAACAAATTCTTGGTTGAGTTTGGAGGTAGGGTTTTTGCCCTACATTTTTTGTTGTTCTTGTCTTGGCTAGTGTTTTTTTTGCTCGTTGTTTCATTCTTTTGCGTTTCTTATTTTTTGTTTTCACCTTTGTTCTTCCTTGTTTGTTATTTTTGGTTGCCCCTACTTCATTTTGGATTTTTGTGTGTTTGGTTTTTTCCTCATGCTTTTGTTTTGGTATTCTGCTTGCGATATTTTTCATCTCATTGTGCCATAGTTTTCTAGGGTTTTTTTGTACCGTCGGGTCAAGCGTGCATTTGAATTGATGAATTTTCAATTTCAACCATTTTCTAATCAAGAATCTTGATCCCAACCACAATTTGATCCCGATGACATAATTTAACAATATTATAACATGTATTTTTGCCTTCATTTATTGCTTATGTGTCATTCTCGATTCTCACATGTATTTTAGAATCAGGAAGCAAAATTGTACTTAGGGATTTACCACCATATGAGTCTTGATCTTTCACTTGCCTCGATCCTGATTTTTGATGTTTTATCAGGGATCGGGTATTAGATTGTCACCACAAAATGGTCAAAGGTTTTCAACAAAGTATTACTCCATGTCCCATTTTTGATACTCGATTCATTGTTAGGATCGAAAATTGAGTCAACATCAAACCTTTGACATATGGTTGAGTTCCATGACTTGGTGTCATTCTGATCCCGCATCCGACACTACATTAGGATCATAACATAAAATTTACATCTATTCAGTGCAAAAACTTAGGGCTAGGTTCATAATGAAGTCCCAAACGCAACTCCTGATGTCTTATCATGATCAAAAGTCAAGAAAATACCAAAACATGTTCACCTTAAATAGGCTTAGTTTCATATCACTTCCTTATTCCAACATCCGACACTATATTGGGATTGGAACTCGAGAATTTTCTTGCGCTCACTTCTTGCTATGAGTTCGGTTCTGAATCACAACCCGACTTTGACTTCTGATTCATCATCAAGATCAGAACATGGAGAGAAAATTTATTGACTCCATTTGTTAAGTAACACTACCTAGTGAGGGACCGATCATGATTCCTGAACATACTACAGGATTGGACCATGGAATTATAGTACACTTGTTCAACACTATAGGTATAGGTGTTGAGTTAAGACCTGATCCTGACTTATGACAGAGTTTAGTTTTATGCTTAGAATGGTTAGGTTCTTGGTTCCACCCCAAACCTGAAACCCAAAGATGCTCAATTAACTTGTTGAATGAGAATTTATCTTGAATGAATGGTGATATAATATGAATTCTTTTGTTAAATTTCTCTTCACATGTATTTTCCTTGCTTGATAATTGTCATTATTATAGGATATTAAAAAAATGTCAGATTCGGAGGAGGAAGTTCCCATTAAAGGAAAGTCAAAGGGAACAAAGGCCAAGAGGTTAAAACCAAGGACAAGTTCTTGTGACAATGAAGTATAAGTTCCAAGGGACCCCAGTACCATCTAATTTTGGGTTTGAGGTGATGAATATCACTGATACACTGGTGGGGAACATTGATTTGGACTAGTTTCACAAAGATACCTTTTCAGAGGAGGTTACCCCAAGAGCCAAGAGGATTGCAGATTCAGGATGAGCTCATGTGGCCAACTTTCCTATTTTTGTGCAATGTGCTAAGTTCATATTAACTATCGCACAAACATACAATCCTATTCAAAGGAAATGCATTGATTCACAAGGCAATGCAATAATTGATTTAACCCTGACCATGATTAGACTAGTTTTTGATCCTCCTCCTTATCCCATTCTCAAAACTATGACTGAAGCAAATGCACTTAAACTTTGGGAAAAGGATGTAGGGGGAAATAAAAAGGTAATTAAAAAAAGATGGTTGAAGAAAGAGAAGAAGTCAGTAAAGAAGCTACCACCTAACCCTAAGAGGAATGACTTCTCTAAAGAGATTGGGGATATGATCACATTGTTGGCAAGGGTGTTTGGAATGGAAAAATATTGTGTCTTTGAACGCTGGATGTTCCTGTTCATCCAAATGATTCTAGAAGGAAAGAAATATTTGGATTGGGTTCAAATTATCTCAGATAGAATTCATAACTAATTGTTGAAAGTAGAAAAAACTAAGACCTATATGTGTTCTTATGTTATATATTGTGTTGCAAGGATAGGCCGATTTCTCAGATTAACTATCGAGGGGTCAATGGATGATGGCCTAGATCAAAAAAAGGTTTGGGAGTACTATAGACAGCTGGAGCTTAAGGAGGCAGAGAAACACTTCAAAAGAGTCATTGATGCATTTTTGTATGCTATTATCAATCAACTCACAAGTGACATTGGTTTCAGATTGTCACAGGATGCTATGGAATTCATCCAAGAGTGGGAATATCGGTTTATCCAATACCCCAAGTCCACATATCTAAGACTATTTGGTTATGATGGTCATCCTTTTAAATTGATAATGTGTTGTGGGGATAGATGGGTCTTAATGGAGTTTTCTCCACAACCTGCCAAGGTAAATGCCAATTTTTCCACACAACATAAGACTATTTGTCATTCTTTCCCAATACAATTGGGGTTTTTTCCTTGTTCTTCTTCAATAATGGCTAAAACAACAACAAAATAATTTCAATCCATAAACTTCCAACAGCATACTTCCAAGATTTTTTGATCCAAACCAGAAAATGTATGGGTTGTATGCTTCATAGTTTCCTCGTCATCGACCACTTCTCAAGGACTGTTGGGCCAACCTTCAAGATCAATTTGAAGTGAGAAAAAGGGGATATAAAAGATTAAAATTTCCCTAGATGAAAGATTTTGAAGTTAAAATGGATATACTGGAGGGTACTACTGATGATGGGATCACACTTGATCCCTGATATGAAATGGATAAAGTGGCCACTAAGGATTTGGAGCCCATCAATTGGGTGGAAAAGGAGGAAACCAATATCCGTAAAGTGTCATAGGTAGTGGTAGATAGAAGTGTGAGATGGATTGAGCTTCAGTTAAAGAAACCAAGGGTTAAGGACTCAAGGAAGAGGGATTCTAGTAGGGAACCTACTTAGCTGAGACAAGGAAATATAAAAGATTGAAGAAGGGTGTTGCAACAACGAAAATAGACACGAAAGAGCCTACTCCAACAAAAGAAGAAATCTCATTAAAATAGGTCAATGAAGCTTTGAAAAGAGCTAAAGTTACTTATAGGCAGTAGCTATTGGGGTTGTTTTAGATCTTGGTGCCATACCCTTGAATACTGTGTATCCTGGAGAACAAGCTTATGAAGAGGGACCTTTTGTTGTCCCTATACAAACTAAGGATACTACTACTTTCGGTGCCATCAACATTAGGAAAAATAAATGTTGAGGAGGAGAAACCCCATTTGATGAATATAACGGATTCACCTATCTCCTCAAACTCCGAGAAAACTCTATCTTAGGAAGGAGAAAGACTAGAATGGGAAGAATATCTGCAGAAGGTTGAGGAAGAACCATGAGAAGAAGAAATTGGATTTGAGCCTAGAAGCTTGTGGGGTGAGGCTGAAATGAATGATGTTTTGATTGAGGATGAGAAAAAAGAGATAATAGAAAGTTCTCAAAGGCTAACTGTTGAACAGTTAGCTCAAGAAGAAGAAGAGAAAATAAAGAAACTAAAGAGGTGGCCCAAGAAAATAAAGTTGGTGAGGTACAAAGGAGGGCTGAAGAAGAAGTCACTGGATGGGAGTTAGAAAAAAATAAAGAAAGTTGAACAAGATAAAGCTGAAAAATAAGAAATTTATACAAAGGAGTTGGAATAAAGGCTAAAAGATGAAGAGGAGGCTACACGAAAGGTTGAAGAAATGAAAAATTTAGAAGAGATTAGAGCCCAAAATGAGAAAATAGAGAAAGGAAGGTTACCAAAGGAACAAGAGGAGCAAAAAAAGACTTCCTCTGAGCAGACAGTGGAGGTAATTTCTTCTACACCTCCATCATCAACACCTCCTACTACTCAACATGAAAGAATTCAACTAGTAGCTCCCACTTGGCTCAAGCTAAATCTAGAAAAGAGACAAGTGCAATCTCAACCAGTGGCATGGGATGAAATGGTTACAAAAATAGAAGAGGTGAAACCAAGGAAGAAGCCTCATGATGTGCATTTCACAAAGTTGACCAATGAGGGAGATTTGATAGAAAAAATTGCTATATTTATTGCTGACAAGGATGACAGAGAATTGTAGGCTGAAGATTATCAGATAAGCAAGTTGTCAATCTTGGAAAACATACATTAAATCAACAGATAAACTTGATAGATATTGTTTCTACCACCACCAAATCAAGGTTAATCAAGGATAGGCAAGCTAAAAATGAGCTTAAGGCTCAAGTTGGAAAGATGAAAGAATTTTTGAGAGAGTTGATTACATCCACTCCAGAGCAACCAACATCATTAGAGATCCCTATTTTAATGAGTCGAAAGGAGGTGGACGGGTTGACTGAGATTAAAAAGAAGGCCACTTGGTTTGACAATTGGTTTAGAATTTTGAGGTCTAATATGGATAAACATCTAGAAGGTTTAAAAAACTATCGCGCAGGCCTTGCCTTGGTCAAAACAATAGAAGAAGTTATACAAAAATGGTGGGATGAGGAAAACAATCTTAGACAATACTTGGGGAAGTTGAAGGTGATAAACAAAAGTTCTAGTGAGGAGTTGATTCAATCACATATTTTAGGTGATAAAGGTCCTAGGTTTATTTCAAAGGCTTTTAATGTGTCAGTTTTCAAAACCCAAAATCTCATTGAACAAAGAATAACTATGCTCAAAGGTATTCATGAGATATGGGAAAATGTTGGCATATTTGAGGATATTATTGCAAAACTCATGGATAAGGCTTTACCTCTGGATCAAAGACTGGAATCATTGGGAGAGATAAAAGATGTTTGGGAGGTGTGACTTGATAAGATAACAAAAGAGGGAGACACTGTTGAGTCAACACTCATAGATAGGCTACTGGAAATTAGGTGTGACATGAGATGGGCAATCAAAGACATTGGCCAGCTAAGAGAAATTGTTGTTGCAGTAAGAAAGAGGTTTGAAGAGTCAAATTTTAAGGATAACTGGGTCGATAGACCTAATGATGATGTCCTGAAACAAATCTTCTAAAATTATAATGAGTATCAGAAGATTCCTCATGAAGATGATAAGTAAAGGAAACTGTTTCAGGTGCCTTTTTAAACATCAACACTTCCATGCCATATTTTGAGTAGATGAACAACTCAAGACTAGTTTAGATGAGCCAAGGATTGGGTACGATGATAAGTAGTAGACAAAGCTTGAACCCCCAGTCAGATTTTTGATTGAATTGGCACAAGGTGTACCTTTTTTTAGCTCTTGCAGTTTCATCAAAGAGAAGACTTAGACTCAATTGGGTGTCCCTATAATTGTGGATCTGGGCCCAATTTTGTAGATCTTGTTTTTTGACAGGAGATATTGATGTGATTGTTGTCTATAATTTAGAATTATCTCCTCATTGTAAAGGTTGGCTAATTGAAGTTAGATTGGATACCTAGAGACTAGAGATATTTTTTCAGTTTTATAGCTTTTATGCAAGATACTTGGATAATTTTTACACTTTAATGCAAGAAGATTATTTTAAAATTTTGTTAGTTTAACGATGATGTTGATAAACAATGGTTATTCGTATGCCAGTGTATTTTTTTGTGCATAAATGTTTCTTATTTGATGAAAATAAATAGAATACTCTAAATTTAAAAGCATTTTATTACATTATATATGGATGATGTTTCTTGATTTTACTTGATCTGTTAATTTTGGTAATGAGCTTATGGGATCTGTTATTGAAAAGTTCTAAAAAAAGTGACGATGAATGGTTGTTTGCTTTAAATCTACACTATGAATGGATGTAATGATATGGATTGTTTCATAAATTGCATTGTTCTAAATTTTAGTGAACTAGGAAAAACACTCATTATAAGAATTGCATGTCTGAATTGAAAGAAACATATGTTCATGCTTTGTTGTCCTAAGCCTTGATCTATCTTTTTGTTGTTTATTTAAACCACCAAATGTTAAATTACTTTTCACTACCTAGTTTTTACTCGTTTACCAGTAGGCCCCTTGAATATTATGGTTGTATGGACCACTGAATGATAACAACACAATTGAGAACCAACTACAAAGACCTTGGAAGATAGGTGGTTTAAAATCATTTGTATTTTTCAGGAGAAATAAAGTAGAAGTATTTTGTTTAACGTTGTTGTGTTGATTTTGACCATCAACAAGACCAAGGTGTGCAATTTTATCCCTTTGCGAAAAATTGACACTCAACAGACAAGGAATGTCTTGACTCATATTGAGGACAAAGTTGCCCCAATATTTTTATCAAGACAAACCACAAGCAACTATAACAAAAAGAGGTATGATCCATCATAGCTCATCTAAATCCTCTATGGGACATCCTCGAGGTGGATAGTAACATAATGAAAGACAAATAAAAAAGATAAGACCAACTAGACCAACAAATTCAACAACCATTTAGATTAGTTTCTAGAATTTATTTTTTGATAGGATTGATGAAGTTGATTGACTAATTGATTGAAAAGTTTAATTGATTGATTGAACAACGAGGTTGATTGATTGATAATGTTGGTTGATTGATTGATTATTTGACTAGATCGATTGATTGAAAAGAAAAATTGTTTGACCAAATTGATTGACCAGATTGATGATTGAAAGGATTGACCAATTGATAAGATTGATTGATTAATTGACCAAATTGACTGATTGATAGGTTTGAACAATTGACAAGATTGATTGACCATGCCTGGTTTCAAGAAAGAAATATCCTATATAAGGAAAATGATAAGGTTGAAAAATGAACAAATTCGGGAAGGATACCTCCCGAATAAGACAAAATTGTAAGACTATTGAGTTGACCAAGATTGATGATTAGGCAATTTGTTGACGTAGATGTTACTCGCACACCAACAGACAAATAAATTCTCACAGAGGTACCGTGAGAACCTACCTTTCTTGATAGATTGCACCAAGAAACCTAAATCTGAGGCAAACTCAGCTCGATCCCAAGGCTTGTTTATGTTAGGTCTTGACACACTAGGTTCGCTCAGGGTTCGTTGTGATATTGTTGTTAAACATGAGGGGTAAATGGTTATTGGAAATTGGTTCATATCTAAGAGATAGAAATGTCATCTCGGTACAGTCATTTCATAATGAATTTGCAACAATATTTCATGAAATTCAAATAACTTGCATGAAAGGCACATACTTGCTAATAATACAAGAAATCAAGAGAAATATGAACACTTCCAGGAAGAAGAAAATAGATGAGGAATTAAAATTCCCCATTTCTCAGCTCATATCAGTCGGTGGGATAGTTACAGACAATCACCCACGAGGGTTTAGTGATAATGAATTTGCTACCTGGATTCGACAAGAGTGTGCCTCCCAGTGCGCTAAGAATATTTTTGCAAGTGGAGTGCACTTGACATGAGGGTTTTTGCTAGCAATGGATGCTCCTGAACTAGTACTAGAATGTATGAACTGGTATGACCCAAATAAGAGTGTCGTTGAGAAATAAGGGAAACTATATGAAAACCTCTCTACAAAAGGAATTGTATACACATTTGGCCTCACCACATTCAAACAAATTTCTCCATTGAATATGGTCCTAACCACAATCTACATCAATGTATAGGAACAAAACATGAAACTTATGAATACAACATGGTGTCGGGAGAAGATTACAAAGAAAACAAAGCAAATTCAGAGGTCATCATTTATTCAGGATGTTTAAGACATAATAACCCTATTAAGAAGGATAGCTGGACTCAAGAATGCCAACGAATTTGAACACTAGATGTTTGGGCTTACAGCAAAAATAATGGAAGGTCTTGTGCAAATTCATTAGGGGGATTTTATCAGTGACAAGCTGCATGAGTAGATAATGACATTCCTAGACACCGAATGGTTTTCCATGTCATCATATGTTGTTTATTCCTATGCCTTGAGGGTGAATATACAAGGATTTAACATAGTTGGTACCCTAGGCAGAGAACCAGGGAAAATTTTGATTTATGCTCACACTCTTTTTGTGCAAGCACACAAGAAATCTTTTTCAAATTCCCCATCAAAATCAGGAATTACAAATGTGTTGTTGTCAAAGGTGTTGATATGTATGAGGATGAGTTGAATCTCTATAGCTTGGAGTTCTTTTCAGTCCGTCGAAAAAACGTTGATCCAAAGAAAAATCTTGCTATGCTAATAAGCAAGAAGTATGCTCATGTTTATGATCTAGAGGATTTTTGGCTTAATTTTGATGATGAGCATGATGTGAGGAAATGGTCATACGAGAGGTTGAAATTAAAAGAAGAAAATTTTCTCAGAATTCATGGTATTCTAGAACAATTGGAGACAGATAATGGAGAGGTATTGAATATAGTTTATGATACAAAAAAAGGTTTTTGATGAACCTATTCCAAACCCAGATTATACAAAGAAGTAGATAGTAGCCATCAAGGAGATTACAAAGCAGGTACTGACATATACTCAGTATTAGATTGATGGTTATGTTGAGGCATTGAAAGAACCTAGGATAGAACCCTCATACATTCCTAGTGTCATGAGAAAGAAACAAGTGGTAGATGAGTCGGGGTATGGATGGACTACTAAAAATAAAAGAAATATTATAGAAACAAAGGAAGTTGAGCAAAGTGAGGAAATTCCTGATACTTCAAACCAAAGGATTCTAATGATGCCAGCTAGCCAATGCAAAGAGACGGTGGCCAAGTCAGCCAATGTAATGGAGATTCCAAAGGTGGCATTTTATTCCACAAAAAAGTTGGGATCTCGACCTATGACTGGCAAAGGGATGAGGATGAAAACATAGACACGTGCTAAGACAAGGTTTGCATCATAAAAGGTAGGAGATATATTTACTTCTCTACCCTTATTCAATATGGCAACAATGAGATAGGCCCTAAGAGGGACTCCTATAGTTCAAGAGGAAGGTCCTGGACCAACTGAAGAAGTTAGAGAATAGTTAGAGAAACTGGATGACAAGATGAAATAGTTTAAAGAAAGGCGATCTAAAGGAGGTCCCATGATGCAACTAGTAGTGAAAGAAATTCTAGATGCAAGGTCATATCCTTGAAATAGAGAAGAAGAAGATTTTATAAGAGGATCACTCACTCTAGAAGTGGGAAACCTTGAAGAAATAGATGAAAGAAGAACCTAGGATACTGTAGGGAAGAATCCCATTAATATTATTGTTACAAAAGATATAGTTGATGATTAGCTTTTGCAAGGAAGAAATGAAGAGAATGTTGAGCAACCACAGACTTCTAAGAAATCAGGAGAAATCTGGGATAAGAATGAAGGTATAGAGTCCTCACAGACCTTGGGTAGTGAACCAAGAAATGTTGAGAATATTGATGTTTTGTGGCAGCAGGAAAATAATGTTCCAAGGGCTTATGCTGAGAACATGGAAGGATAGGAAAATGTAAGTCTCAAAAAGGAAGAGGCAGTGATAAATCAAGGTAATCTAGAATCCATGCCAATGAGGAAAAAAGGCATTCAAGTTTTAGGGGTTATGATGGGTAATGTTGAAAGTTCAAGAGAGGAAGTTCTTGAACATGATGATCATTAGGAAAAAAATAAAATGAAGATGTAGAACAAAATGAAAAAGCACATGACTAGCTAGTCAAGAAAATGGTTCTGCCATTGGAGGTGGAACTAGTGCCTCTAGATCTCAAAAGTTTAATACAAGAAATGGAAACCCCTAAGCCTAGAGTTAGAGAAAAGAAAAGACATGTTGTGAAAAGGAATTCAAATGGAGGGAGAACTCTCTAAATAGATACTCCGATAAGAGATAAGAGAAAGCATGAAATAACACCTAGGGATTATAGGGTGACAATAATTGATGTAGGTCATTCATCATGGGGACAAGAATTAGAAGAGATGAAGGTAAATTTAGAAACAACTGTCACCAAAGTGTTGAAGAATAAGTAGAAGAAAAGAGAGTTGAAGGAACAAATTACTTGCTTGGAAAATCTCATTAGGTCAGTAGCCTAATCTGGTCAAACACAGACTTTATTTCCACAAAATCTAGTACTAATGTCTAAGGAGCAAGTAGACGCTATTACAATGCTTCACCATAAGGTAAGCATATTTGAAGAGTGGATGGAGTACCTCATAAGGCAAGGAGAAGATTTAATAAAGGACACAATTGGGAAGCATAAGGAAGAATACCATTGGCATGATAATTCTAGAAGGCTTGAAGGTGAATGCCAATTTTTCCAAGAACAGACTGATGTAGAGAGGCGAAAGCTAAAAGTTCTTCTTTAGACAGATGTTCGAGAGCTGGTGAATGAGAAGATTTACATGAAACAAGAAGTTTTGGTATTTGAGAAATGGACAAAATAATATAATTGGGAAAGTGACACTTTGCTGCAATGCATAGATGGATTTGAAAAGGTTAGTAAGAGATGTAAGAAATTGATTGATAAAGATGAGAGCTTTATTGAAATGCTAGCTCAAAAAAGCTATGATCCATGAAATTTAGGATAGGATGATAGGGAAGTAAAATATTTTAAGGAATGGATTGAAAAGGTGAATAAAGATCCTATTCAGTCATTAAGTCGGGAGGTTATAGATGATATCATAAAGTGTAAGAATGTTATGACCAAATATGAGACAAAAGTAATGCAGCGAAATGAAAACATCATTCAAGTATTAGAAGAGTATGCTAGGCATAAATACAACTAGAAAGTGATCCAAGGCATTCCAAAATAACGTATGCATCAAGTGTTGATTGTTTTATGGGAATATCAGTAGAGGAGAGGCGAAGATGAGTCTTCATACCCGAAGTTCAATGAAGAAGAATAGGTAGCCGAATAGCGAAAGCCAATTTTTTCATGTATGGATATAGTCTTGAAGTGAATTTTGTAGGTTTGTTCCCAATCTTGATGAATGCAGTTAGTCCCAGAGGTTTTAAAAATGTTGGCAGTTTTATTCTCCGTGCAAAGTACTCATGACCCAAAAACGAAAGTTTAAATATTGTTGCTTATGAAAATTCAAAATATCTTTGACTTTTCTAGAAAGTTTTGATGATAACTATCACCTGCCACATGCTACATTTTAATTTATTTCTATGACTCTCTTTGATGGGATTAAGTTTAAACTCTTTGAGGCCTTGTTCTTATAGAAGTTTGTTTGCTGCTTTATTTTATTTTTGAAGTTCAGAGTTTGTGGATGTCGGAGAACCAATTTTTTTTAAAGTTTTGTTCTTTTTCCTATTTTTTGCTCCATTCCATTCTAAAAAAATATATGTTTCATTAGAAGTTAACTAATATCAGAGCCAATTTCAAAGCTATTTCCTGATATGAAATCTCATGTAGCTGATTGTTTGTTGCTATTAGACAAGACTGTGTACTATACCGCTTAAGGGTGCATATTGACACTATCTAGTGGCAAATAATCTCCCTTTTCTTTAAACTATTGCATCATTTTGTGCCTAGCTATGAAGCAATCTGGTAACGTGTGAAATGGTTTGCTCTGGTTTGGTTATTTCTTGAGGCATGCATGGATAATAATCAGGAAAAAAATTAATTTTCAATAATTTTTTATGCTTTATTTTACAATCTAGATGTTTTATATTCTAGAAAATGTTCCAAAAAAAAAGAATGTATGGAGTTTTATTACAAATATTTTGATTCCATGAAATTGTTGAATTCTTAATGCGAAATCTACTTGAATGTGTGCAAGTTATTTGAATTTCATGAAATATTGTTGCAGATTATTTGATTTCATGAAGGTATTGAATGATCGGACTGAGATTGCATTTCTATCTCTTAGATACCAACCAATTTCCAATAACCATTTACCCCTCGTGTTTAACAATAATATCAAAATGAACCATGAGTGAACCTAGTGCATCAAGACTTTTCATAAATGAGCCTTGGGATCAAGCTGAGTTTTCCTTAGATTTAGGTTTCCATGTGGAGTCATTCAAGAAAGGTAGGTTCCCGCGGTACCTCTATGAGACTTTATCTATCTGTTAGTGTGTGATTAACATCCATGTCAACAAGAGTGGCACTAGAAGGAGGACATCCCTTTTATTTTTCCAAGAAGGAATTTGGAGTCTCGGAGAGTCACTAGGTTGTGGTAAAGCGATCCTCATGTGACATTAGTCGAACTTAGTGGTTGTGTGTCATCTAGGCCCCAAGGGTCAAGAATTGCAAATGTAGTATCACAAAATTTGACAGTTGTTATACCACCCCTACTTGCAACAATGGATTTATTTAACGTAGAGTCGCCTATTCAATTCATTATGTATAGAGATCTTCCAAATAATCTAAACAAATTATGTTTGAAGTACTATCTTCACAATTATTTGAAAGAACATATCAATATCTTCAAGGATACATGTTTTAGAGAAAGGATACAACATGAAGATGTTTTATGTAGGTTGTTTCCTCACACACTAAGTGATGAATTTTACCAATGGTACATCAAACTGCCATGTAATTCTCTCAGGATGTAGTTGAGATTCCCCAAACTCCAAAAATGGAAGAGCTGCATGGTGTACCTGAGACCAACGAGAGCTCAAGCAGCTCTAGAAGTTCTGATGATGAAGAACCACAACCTCAACCTGTAAAGAGATCTACACAAGAAAAATGGCAACCTGAGAGGTATGGTTTCTCACTGTTAAATTCAAACTATGCCTATGCCTTAATTACTAGCACTGATGAGCCTAGGACTATAAAAGAAGCAATCAACATGTCTGATTCAAATTCTTGGCTGGAAGCCATGGATGAAGAGATGGATTCATTGAAGAAGAATGAAACCTAGGATTTGGTACCATTGCCAAAAGGACGAATGCCTATTGGATGTAAGTGGATATTTAAAAAGAAGACAAGCCATGATGGTAGTGTTGAGAAGTATAAGGCGTGACTAGCTACAAAGGGATTTTCCTAGATTGAGGGAATTGATTATAGAGAGATTTTTTCCCCTGTAGAAAAGCTGATATCTATCAGATTTCTATTATCATTGGTAGCTATGTATGATTTTGAAATTGAACAGATGGATGTGAAGACAACGTTTCTGCATGGTGAGCTGGAAGAAGAAATCTATATGTCCCAGCCTGAACATTTCATTGTGAAAGGTAAACAAAATCTGGTCTGTAAGTTAAATAAGTCTCTGTATGATTTGAAGCAGTCTCCTAGAATGTGGTACCAAAAATTTGACACATTTGTGTTGTCTATGGGATTTGTAAGATCAAAATATGATCATTGTGTTTATCATAAATCTGAGAATGATCGTGTGCTTGTTATTACACTGTACGTGGATGATATGTTATTCATAGGAAATAGCAAGACTATGATTTCTGATCTTAAATCTCAGTTGTCTGTAAAGTTCAAAATGAAAAATCTTGGTGCAGCTAGGTATATTCTAGGAATGGAGATAACCAGGGACAGGTCAAGCAGAAAGCTTTGGGTAAGTTAGAGTAAGTATGTCAATACTATTCTGGAGAGATTTGGGATGAATGATTGCAAGCAACTAGTTGTTCCAGTCATGCAGAGAACAAAGCTATATGTTGAAGATTGTCCAAAATCTACTACTGAGATGGAGGACATGACCAGTGTGCCCTATGCAAGTGCTCTTGGCAGTATGATGTATGCTATGGTCTGTACAAGACCAGACATTGCCCAAGCAGTGGGAGTTCTAAGCCGTTTCATGGAAAATCCAGGAAGATCACATTGGGATGCTGTGAAGAGGGTATTCAGGTATTTGAAGGGGACTTCAGATTATGCTTTGTGTTACCATGGAAGTTCGGTTGCATCACAGAGGACTCTTAGCATTCAGGGATATGTTGATTATAATTGGGTAGGGGACATTGACAACAAAAGATCCACCAATGGATACACATTCATGCTAAATGGTAGAGCAATCAGTTGGATGAGCAAGCGATAGGTTGTAGTTGCTTTATCCATGATAGAGGCAGAGTACATTATTGCAACACACACCTGCAAGGAAGCAATTTGGCTGAGGTGTTTGTGTTCAAACATTGGTTTTAATGTAGGGTAGATTACAATTTGTTGTGATAGTTAGAGTGCCATTTTTTTGGAAAAGAACCTAACCTTCCATGTCAGGACGAAGCACATTGATGTGCAGTTTCACTTTGTGAGGGACATGGTGGAAGACGAAAGAGTCTGTTTTGAAAAGGTCGACACATTGAAAAAAATTGCAGATGCTTTGACAAAGCTTGTGAGCACATACAAGTTTAGATGGTGCGCAAAATCTATGGGCTTTGGGGCCTATGACCGTTAGTAATTTTTTTAGAGTCAGGAGGAAGCTGGAAGTCTTCGCCAAGTGGGAGCTTGTTGAGAATTTGTGTCTCAACTTCTAGTTTGAAGCCTCAAAATTCAAGACTTGGTGAAAAATTGATGTTCTCAGCCTTTACCGCCATACCGCGCCTATCTTATTTATGCCCTTATTGCTTTACCGCGGTGGCCTGGTCTGCCCTTGGTGGTATCGCAATGACAGGCTTGGAGGTTATCGCCTTACCGCGCGTGATGAGTTTACTCACCCTGGTGGTCATGGTAGGCAGATTGCTGCCTGCCTCATCGGTCACCGCCTTACTGCGGTCAACAAAGACCTTCACTGCGGTGGCTGCCAGTGGTGGACTTGGCAGTTACTGCCATACCGCGGGTGGTGGGTCCTCTCACCGCGGTGAGACCGCCTGTGATCAACCTGGCAATTACCGCCATATCGCGGGCGGTGGGTCCTCTCACCGTGGTAGCCATGGTGAGACCACCCACAGTAGCTGCAGTGAGACCGCTTGCGGTCTGATTGGCGGTTACCACCCTACCACGGGGTGGCTTGGTAGCCCCCGTGGTAGCATGGTGTGACCGCTAATGGTTTTCCCGGTGGATTGCAACCACACCACGGGTCGACTCAGACCTAGCAATGGTAGCATGGGCAAGGCAAGGCAGAGCTCAGAGGTGCATACCGCCATACCACGATGGGTGAAGACAAGCTCGGCGGTAGCGCGAGGAAGCATGGATGAGTTCAGCAGAGTTGACCACTTTACGTTAGATGGGCAAAGTCAGCTCAGCGGTGGAGTGGTAGAGTCTTAGAGAGTGCAGATGAGCTCAGACCAGGGTTTGACCGAGTTGGACTCAGAGTCAAAGAGCGATAGCGAATGCAGGAAGGACACATGGCTCAGTGTGAGATGTTGATTAGCTAAAGGCCAAAATAGTAAGAGTAGTAATTGTAGGCCAATTTTAACTGATGACAGGAACCCGATTTGGGTGGTGAAGTTATTGCCGGGTGGCTCGATGCAATCTGAGCAGATTGATTGCTTGCTTGAATGATCAATGCATGAACATGGAAGTCATGGGATTGGTTGGAATTGTAAATGTGATGAAGTCTTGTACAATCAATGTGAGGTTGCATATAGGTACATGTAAGTTGCAAGTCGATGTAAGAGTGAGGAATTCATTGTATACTTGGTAAGGAAGTATTGTAATAGTGAGTAATAACAGAGTGTTGTTGTGAGCTGATCAGAGAGTGAAGATTGAATAATTTTGTATGTAATTTTTCATTGCTGTAATACAAAATTGTCTTTGCTTGGTGTGGTGGGTTTTTTACTTGAAAAGGTTTTTCCACGTAAATACTGTGTCAACTCTGTGAATGCTTATATTCTGTTATCTTTTTTATACTGCATGTATTCATCTTAGTAGTTTTAAAAATCTATTAGAACTAGTTTTTGCTCTTCTCCTCTGTTGTATTAGTGTTAAGGGAATTTATTTCGCACTATTGGGTCATTAGATCCACCCTCATTTTCCCTTCAAGTGGTATTAGAGCCTGGCCCATCGTGTTATCCTTGAGAGAGAGCTCAGTTTTTTGTGCTAATACTATTTCAATGGGAGTCTTTCATTGTTAAAACTTGTTTCTATTTGAGGTGGCGAGTACATCAGGTAGAGTAGATATTGAAAATTTTAATGGCAACAAATTTGAGTTATGGAAACTAATAATGGAAGACTTGTTGGTGGATAGAGACCTCTGGTTAGTAGTGTCTAGAGCTAAGCCACAAAGTATGACGCAAAAAACTTGGGATCTTGTTGATAGAAAAGCAAGAGGTCTGATAAGACCTAGTCTAGCCAATTCTATACTTCTAAACGTCCATGAGGAGCAGTCTACAACTTATTTGTGGAAGAAGCTTGGTGATATTTATCAGGGAAAGTCTCTGATAAATAAGTTATTCCTGAAGAAGTTGTACTCCTTGAAAATGGAAGAAGGTGCATCTGTTGCAGACCATCTGAACTCATTTAATATGAGTGTTACTTAGCTGGCGTTTGTAGCTGTAAAGACTAAGGAGGAGGATTGTTGCATGATCCTGTTGCGTTCATTACCTGACAATTGGGATCATCTGGTGATGGCTATTGGAAACACAACCACTGCATTCAAGATGGATGATGTGATTGCTTCGCTTCTGTCTAAAGAAATGCGAAGGAAGTCTTCTGAGATGGCCAAAGAGGCTCTTGATGTTCAAGGTAGACCAAAGGAGAAAGGCAAGAAGAAGGACAAGAAGTTGAAATCCAAATCTGCAGGGAGATCAAAGTCTCCTAGTAAAAAGTTCAAGGTGAGATGCTGGAACTGTGGGCAACCTAGTCAAATCCAGAAGGACTGCAAGGAGGAGGAGAAGAAGAATGCTTCTGACAATGAATCTTCTCAAAGTGATGTAGATGCCTTCATTGCAGTAGCCTTGACAACTCAGGCATCAAATGATGTTTGGCTGGTTGACTCAGGTGCATCCTTTCACATGATATCCAATAGAGAATGGTTCTCTAAGTATGAGAAGTATGATGGTGGAAAGGTGTACCTGGAAAGTGATTCAACACTGGAGATAGTTGGCAGAGGAAGAGTCAAAATTCAATTTCTTGATGGGAGAGTCAAAGGTATTGGTGGCATATTGCATATACTAGGTCTAGCTCAAAATATTCTTTCTGTTAGTAAGTTAAATGATGCTGGTGTAGAAGTTTCTTTCTCTAGTAAAGGATGTAAAATGGCTAGAGGTGCAATGGTGCTAGCTAAGGGTGTTTGTACTGACACTCTATACAAGCTGGATGCACATCTTGTTCAATGTAACAGTGCCTCTGTAAAGTCAAGAAAAGTTGCTCCTATAGAGGAAGATGAAGACACTTCCCTGTCTACAAATGCTTTGGAAGTAAAAATCCTAGCTAAGAAGACTATGCTGTGGCATCATAGACTAGGTCACATAGGTGAGAAAGGTTTAAAAACCTTGAGGAATAAAAATCTTGTAGAAGGGCTTGATGATTGTAACCTTGAGTTTGATTTTTGTGAATATTGTATCTATGGAAAACAACATTGTGTTTCATTTTACTCTAGTCCTCATAAATCTTCTGGCATATTGGATTATGTTCATTTTGATGTGTTTGGTCCAGTTAATGTTCCTTCATTATCAAAGTCTAGATATTATGTTTCTTTTATTGACGATTGTTCCAGAAGGGCATTTGTATATTTTCTTAAAAGTAAATCAAAAGTGTTCGGTTGGTTTAAAGAATTTAAATTTTTGGTAGTGAATCAGACTGGAAGGAAAATTAAATGCTTGAGGACAGACAATGGCGATGAGATTTGTTCTGCAAAGTTTGAAAGGTATTGCACTAATCATGGAATTAAAAGGCATAAAACCACACCTTACACTCCACATCAGAATGGAGTTGTAGAAAGGTTGAACAGGACGCTGATGGAAAAGACAAGGAGTATGCTAAGTAGTGCTGATATGGAGTAGAAGTTGTGGGCTGAGGCTATGGCTACAGTATGTTATCTAATAAACCAATCTCCTTGCTCTGCTCTTGTTGATAAGATACCTTTGGAAGCATGGTCTGGTAAGAAGCCCTCTCTGAGGCATGTCCATGTCTTTGGCTGTGAGGCATATGTTTATGTGCCAAATGAAAAGAGATCAAAATTGGATAACAAGGTTGTCAAATGTATTCTCATTGGCTATGGAGTTGGTGTGAAGGGATACAAGCTTTGGAACCCTGTTACTAAGAAGGTTCTGTACAATAGAAGCGTGATATTTCATGAGCTAAAACCTTCAGTAAGTGATCAACAACTTTAGACAGATCAGAGTGGCAAGAAGAAGGATACAATTGAGATTCCCCAAACTCCAGAAAGGGAAGAGTTGCATGGTGTACCTGAGACTAAGGAGATCTCAAGCAACTCTAAAAATTTTAATGATGAAGAACCAGAACCTCAACCTATAAGGAGATCTACACAAGAAAAATGGCAACCTGAGAGGTATGGTTTCTCACTGTTAAATTCAAACTGTGCCTATGCCTTAAATTACTAGCACTGATGAGCCTAGGACTGTAAAATAAGCAATCAACATGTCTGATTCAAATTCTTGATTAGAAGCCATGGATGGAGAGATGGATTCATTGAAGAAGAATGAAACTTGGGATTTGGTACCATTACCAAAAGGGCGAAAGCCTATTGGATGTAAGTGGATATTCAAAAAGAAGATAGGCCTTGATGGCAGTGTTGAGAAGTATAAGGCATGACTGACTGCAAAGGGATTTTCCAGGATTGAGGGAATTGATTATGGAGAGAATTTTTACCCTCTAGCAAAGCTGACATCTATCAAATTTCCGTTATCATTGGCAGCTGTGTATGATTTTGAAATTGAACAAAGGGATGTTAAGACAGTGTTTCTCCATGGTGAGCTGGAAGAAGAAATCTATATGTCCCAACCTGAGCATTTCGCTGTGAAAGATAAACAAAATTTGGTCTGTAAGTTAAATAAATCTATGTATGATTTGAAGCAGTCTCCTAGAATGTGGTACCACAAATTTGACACATTTGTGTTGTCTATGGGATTGGTAAGATCAAAATGTGATCTTTGTGTTTATCATAAATCTAAGAATGATCGCGTGCTTGTTATTACACTGTACGTGGATGATATGTTATTCATAGGAAATAAAAAAACTATGATTTCTGATCTTAAATCTCAGTTGTCTGCAAATTTTGAAATAAAAGATCTTGGTGCAGCTAGGTATATTCTGGGAATGGAGATAACCAGGGATAGGCCAAGCAGAAAGCTTTGGGTAAGTTAGAGTAAGTATGTCAATACTGTTCTGGAGAGATTTGGAATGAATGATTGCAAACAACTAGTTGTTTCAGTCATGTAGGGAACAAATCTATCTGTTGAAGATTGTCCAAAATCTTCTACTGAGATGGAGGACATGACTAGTGTGCCCTATGCAAGTGCTGTTGGTAGTTTGATGTATGCTATGGTCTGTACAAGACCAGACATTGCCCAAGCAGTGGGAGTTCTAAACCGTTTCATGAAAAATTCTAGGAAGATCACATTGGGATGCTGTGAAGAGAGTATTCAGGTGTTTGAAGGGGACTTCAAATTATGCTTTGTGTTACCATGGGAGTTTGGTTGCATCATAGAGGACTCTCAAAATTCAGGGATATGTTGATTCTGATTGGGCAGGGGACATTGAAAGCAGAAGATCCACCAGTGGATACACATTCATGATAAATGGTGAATCAATCAGTTGGATGAGCAAGTGACGGGCTATAGTTGCTTTATCCATGACAGAGGCAGAGTACATGGCTACAACTCAAGCCTGCAAGGAAGCAGTTTAGCTGAGGCGTTTGTGTTCAAACATTGGTTTTAATGCAGGGCATATCACTATTTGTTGTGACATTCAGAGTGCCATTTTTTTTTGAAAATAACCCGACCTTCCATGCTAGGACGAAGCACATTGATGTGCAGTTTCACTTCGTGAGGGACATGGTGGAAGATGAAAGAGTCTGTCTTGAAAAGGTTGACACATTGAAGAATGTTGCAGATGCTTTGAAAAATCACGTGAGCATAGAAAAGTTCAGATGGCGCACAAAATCTATGGGCCTTGGGGCCTATGACCGTCAATAATTTTTTCAGAGTCTAGAGGAAGCTGGAAGTCTTCGCCAAGTGGGAGCTTGTTGAGAATTTGTGTCTCAACTTCCAGTTTGAAGCCTCAGAATTCAAGACTTGGAAAAAAATTGATGTTCTTAGCCTTTACTGCCATACCGTGCCTGGCTTATTTCTGCCCCTACTGCTTTACTGCGATGGCCTGGTCTAGCCCTGGCGGTACCGCGGTGACAGGCTTGGCTGTTACCGCCTTACCACGTGTGGTGAGTTTACTCATCACGGTGGTCATGGTAGGTGGCTTGCTGCCTGCCTCGCCAGTCATCGCCTTACTGTGGTTGGCGAAGACCTTCACTACGGTGGCCATGATGATGGCACCAATGTGGTCTTGGCGGTTACTGCCATATTATGGGTGGTGGGTCCTCTCACCATGGTGGCCGTGGTGAGACCGCCTATGGTCGACCTGGTAGTTACCGCCATACCGTGGGTGGTGGGTCCTGTCACCACGGTGGTTGCGGTGAGACCACTTGTGGTCTGACTGGCGGTTACCGCCCTACCGTAGGGTGGCCTGGCGGCCCCTGCAGTAGCACGGTGTGACCGCCAATGGTTTGCTCGGTGGCTTACCACCACACCGCGGGTCAAATCAGACCTGGTAGCGGTAGCACAGCCAAGGCAAGGCAAAGCTCAGAGGTGCATACCGCCATACCGTGATGATTGAAGACAAGCTCAGCGGTAGTGTGGGGAAGCTTGGGTGAGTTCGATAGAGCTCACTGCTTTACCTCAGATGGGTAGAGTTAGCTCAATGGTTGAGCGATAGAGTCTTAGAGAGCTCAGATGAGCTCAGACTAGGTTTCACCAAGTTGGACTCAAAGTCAAAGAGCGACAACAAATTCAGGAAGGACACGTGGCTCATTGTTAGATGTTGAATGGCCAAAGGCCAAAATAGTAAGAGCCGTAATTGTAGGCCGATTTTAGCGGATGACAGGAATCCGATTTGGGTGGTGAAGTTATTGCTGGGTGGCTCGATGCAATTTGAGTAGATTGATGCATGAATATTGAAGCCATGGGATTACACAAGAATAAATAGAAGAGAAAATAATATATAAATATGTGTGTGTATACCTAACTAAAAATAAAAATAAAATTCAAAGAGGCTAACAAAGTAAACATTAAAAGAAAAGAAAATAATAAAATAAGACAAAGGAAAGTGAAATTAAAAAACTTGCAGACAATCGAATCTAGAAGCAGAATTAATACATATAATGGCTCCTAATTCTTTTCTTTCAATGGTCTAGAATGGGACATTTCCTCAAAACAGTTTCTTTCAACCAGGAAATAATCAAGCTTTGGTCCCACACCCTGATCCAACCATCACAAAATTGCACCCTAATGGAAATTATTTCTTCAAACAAACTCAAGAGAGTCAAAGATTCAAGACTCTGAAAGATAAAGAGGAGATTAATGAAATCACAACTCAACTTAATAGATTAACCATAGAGGTTACATAATTAAGAAATTAAAATTTTTAATCTTAGAGTAATAATTAAAATTCGCAAGGTCGAGCATACAATGCTACCAAACCACCTAGACCTTGGAACACACGATCAAAAAATTGAGTTGTATACACACCTTTAGATAATGCTAATCCCTTTGAAGACAGGTCTACATCTAAGGTAAATTTAGCTGAGCTTTCCATGAACAATTGGTGTAGAATCCATAATACAAATGCTCACTTAGAAGTGGATTGTCCTCAATTTAAGACTGCATTAGATATTTTTTTGGCCATCATGCATTATAATAACCAGTGTGACTCTCACCCGCCCTAAGGGAATGAGTTATTTCTAATTGAATATGACTTCACTTTAGTCCTTTATAGTTACAAATGTTTCGAGTCACCTGTCGTTGCGAGGAGTTATACCTATGAGCAAGAAGGTAGTTCAACCATGACTTTGGAAACCTACATGTTTCCTTATTAAGATGAAAATGAACCTCGAGATGAATTTGATGAAATCCATACTTTTCAACAATATCAAAAGGACATATCTACAACCTGAGGAGTAATACCAATGGTGGAAGTAAATTCAAAGGGCCTTTGACCATGCCAATTCTACCTAACAAGTTTAATACTCCACCTAATGAAAAATCAAGTAATACTCTTGGGTTACCGAAGGTGACCTTGCAATACAATAATTCACCAAATACTTCACGAAGTGAAAAAATAAAATCCATTGATCAAAATAATCTGACCAATTATTTGACGAAAGAAATTTAAAAAAGGTAAAAATCAGCCTATCTCTATCAGAATTGCTTAAAATGCCTATAATGAAGAAATATTTCTTGAATAAATTAGAAGAATTTCCCAAAGAAAGCATGCTCAGTAAAGAGACGTAGGTGAAGGACAACTCTATTAAGGCAAAAGAAAAAAACACAATTCCTATGGCAGATGCACATGTAGCTTTTTATAAGGGAAATATAGAATCCCCACTATTTTTGTTAAAATTGAGAATATTTGGTAAAAATATTTATAATTTCCTAAGATTTTAGAGCATCTACCAATGTGATGTGTTTATCCATATGTCAGACTCTAGGCCTAATCTTAACGAATTCCCTAAAGAAAGTTACTCAACTGGATGAAACCAAAGTAAACATAGTCAGGGAGTTAACTAACATCCATATGCAATTAGTGTCAGACCCCAAGATTCAATATTATATTGATATCCAAGTGGTTGAGATACTAGACATTTACTGGATGTTATTGAGCAGAGATTGGTCAAACACTTTGAAAGGATATATGGCCACTGACTTTTCACACATGCGGTTGCCTTGGAAAGGAGTCCCTAATCAAATTAGGATTGAGAGAGAACCACGTATGAAACATATGAGCTTGAATTACAACTAGAAAAATGAAGTTATATACATAGATGTAGAGCCAAGAGTATATGGAATCAGAAGTTCTGAAGTTAAAATAGAAGAATTTTTCATGTGTATGTTTAAAATCATAAACAAACAACTCCCGAGACATACATGTTAGTCGAATTAGATTATGATTCTTCCAAAGGAGAATAAAATAATTTAGAAAAATTCTAGAAGAATATTGCTAAAGAATCTTGAAAGAGAAATAAAAATAAAGATTCTCTAAAAGGCTTGTTGTTGCAAGGTTGGTGCAGGTTACACAACTCTGCACATTCAGAGGATAGTTACATGATGTGCTTAGAGATCATTCACAGAGTTGGAGATCAACACCATCAGGAAAATACAACTCTTAATAGGTCTGGGCTTGAAGCACTTGAAGATAAAACTCAGGAAATGTAGATTGATAATATTAATTCATCAAATCTTAAGAACTCTAAACTCAAAGTTGTTGAGGATCAAACTTGAACCCTTAGGTTTGAGAGGTCAAAATCAAAACAAGGAATTGGAGTTGGGGTTGAGCTCATCAATCCCCAAGGTAAGTCATTTATTACTACCTATAGATTACAATTTCAATGTACTAACAATGTGGCAAAATATGAGTCCCACATCCACGGTTTGATGCTCGCAATCAAGAAGAAAGTTAAAATTCTTAAGGTTTTTGATGACTTAGAATTGGTGGCCAAGCAAGTCCAAAAAAAATATATTTATCATTATAAATTCTTGTCTAGTTATTGACATCGAGTGTGGGACCTGAGAGAATATTTTGACACCTTTAACATCACTCATATCCCACAAATATTCAATCAGAGAGTAGATGCTCTAGCTACTACTGCTAGTGCTCTAGAACCGCTAGATGATTTTGATTTGAGAAGGTTTATTGTCGAGCTGGTGTAGTTTCCCTACTTCTCGATAATGTTACTAACCTATAGGTGTTCGAAGATGACCATCACATTTTGGAATTTATCACTAATACTGGCATTTTTGAGGCACATATAATTGGAGAAATAGATCACCTAGATGGAAAAGTTCAAGATGAAGAATTAGCTCAAGCAAAAGATAATAATATTCCAAAGGGAATAATTGAGCTAGAAATATTAATTGACATGGATAAGATTATTTGATAGAAATACCTGCCTAAAACCGATGGGGGATAATCCAAATTGTATAATCTGAATACTTTAAAGAAGATTCAAAAAATGTGTTTATAGGGAAGGTATGTAGTGAGGAAGAATAAAGAAATATTGCTTAGGAACTCAGGGATTATTGGAAAGTTATAGCATGGACATACAAAGATTTGAAGAAATATAACACTTCCATTATTACTCATACAATTCTATTAAAGCTTCATGCAAAGCCTTTCTATGAAAAATAACAACCTGTAAATGCACCTCTAGAGCCCCTGAATCAAAAGAGAGTACAAAAGCTCCTCTTAGCACATAATTTTTCCCATCAGACGTTCTACTTGGGTAGAAAATTTAGTGCCCATCACAAATAAGAATGGAGACATTCGACTATGTGTGGATTTCCAAAATATTAACAAGGCGTTTAAAAAGGATAACTATCCCATGTCTTCATTGGACAAAGTGCTATAAACTATTTATGGTTCATAGATGATGTCCTTCCTGGATGAATTCTATGGGTATAACCACGTAATGGTTTCAAAGGAGGATAGATGGAGATTGAATTCACCACAAAGTGGGGAAATTTTTCTTACAAAAGGATGCCGTTTGGACTAAGAAATTTCAGAGCTACATTCCAAAGAGCTATGGATTATGCCCTTTGAGACCTAGTCGGAAAGTGCATTATATACATGAATGACCTCACAATAGTTTCTAAGAACAGAGGAGATCATGTTTGTGATCTGAGAGCAATATTACAGGAGTGTGAAACATATGGAGTTTCACTGAATCCTATGAAATGTATTTTCGGTGTGACTGAGGGAAAATTGTTGAGACACATTATTTCTGAAAGAGGTATTTTAATAGACCTAGATCGAGTTAGCACCTTACTCAAGATCTAGTCCTCGGGAAGTAAGAAAGTTAAAATCATACTTCAACAAGATCAATTTCATCTAGAATTTTATCACAGGATTTTCTGAGATAGTGAAACCACTTAATGATATGTTGAAGAAAGATGCAAAATTTGAGTGGATGAATGAGACTAAGCTCACCTTCAAAAATATGAAAGTTGCAATTGAAAAAGCACTAGTGTTAGTAATTCTAGATTATGTCAAAACCATTTTATATTTACTCTTTTGCTTCTGGCCACACATGTGCAGTTGTAGTGACACAAAGGGGTGAGGATAAAGAAGAAAATCCAATTGCTTTCACGAGTTCTCCCTTTAAAGAAGTAGAGATGAAGTATATGGATATTGAGAAATAAGCTTTTTATTTGGTCAAGGCATTAAGAAAATTCTAACACTACATTCTCAGAAGTATAGTAAAGGAAATTGTGCCTAATGCCATAGTAAAGATGTTGAAATAGAGAGAGCTTGGAGAGAAAAGAGCTAAATGGCTTAAGATCTTGTAAGAATTTGATTTAGAAATCATACCCATGAAGTTAGTTTGCAGATAGGCCTTGGTTAAATCCATTGCTGGGATTGATCCAAAAATTTCTAGCCAATAATATACTTTGGATGTAGAATACCAAGATGACTGGTATTCAAATATATTGTACTATTTGATTAGCAACAATTGCTCAGACCTTATACAAAGAAATCAAAGAAGAGCCTTGAAAATTAAGGTCCAAAGCTATATGATTAAAGGAGGGTTTCTATTTAAGAGAAATCATGAAGGAATTTACTTGAGATGTTTAAATAAGAGAGAAGTGAGTGAAGTGCTACAGGAAATACATGATAAATTTGGCACAACTCATGGAGTGCCCTTGGCTATTGCACACCTCATTCTGAGATCCGACTACTACTGGCTGAATATTTTCAAAGACACCTATGAGCACGTAAAGCATTGTTACACATGTCAAACTGTTGTGGATAAAGGAAGATTTAATGCAGAACCGTTGCAGCCCGTGATGGAGATGCACCTTTTTTCACAATGGGGGTTGGAATTCATTGGCACAATTAACCTACCATCATCCATAGGCCACAGGTTCATACTAATAGTTGTTTATTATTGCACCAGGTGGACTGAAGTATGCCATAGTAAGCAATGCACCACAAAGATGGTAATTGAAGTATTGGAGGAAAATGTTATTACTAAGTTTGGAGTACCGTATGCTTTGGTATGTGATAATGGCCCCGTTTTTTCCTCATTAATATTTTTTAATTGGGCATTTGAATACGGTATAACGTTGAAATTTTCATCTAATTATTACCCGCAGGGAAATGGATTAGTAGAATCATTGAATAAGAACCTGCAAGATATAATTAGAAGGCTAATTGAAAAGAATCCCATGGAATGGAATTCCCTATTGAAATTTACCCTTTGGGTAGATCATACCAGGATGAAATCCGTATTAGGGAATTCCCCTTACCACTTAGTTTATGGAATAGATCCTATATTACCTATAAATTTGAAGATTCCTACTTCGTAATTTTCTCAAGAGTATATTGGATTAGATGACCAAACTAAAGCTCGGTTGTTACAACTTATAGATTTATATGAAAAGTCTACTAGAGTAATAGATCATTTTTCTAGGCACCAATTTGTGGTAAAGCATTGGCTCGATAAAAGGGCTAGATTGAAAACCTTCAGAATATCTGATTTAGTCCTATATTAGGACAAATCTCATGAGCGCAAGGGTGAGCATGGTAATTTTGACAAGTTATGGGTTGGTCCTTACCAAGTATTTAAAATATTAGGTGACAACACTTATAGGCTTAAAAATCTAACTAGAGAGGATGTTCTATTGTCTGTCAATGGACAATTACTGAAGCATTATTTTCAAGCCGAGCGTTGGTCACTGGTCCTTATTGTAAGTATGTAATTTTTCTTTTTCTTTTTTGGGTTCCTTTTGCGCATTTTTTCTTTTCGTGGTTTTGTGTTGTTGAGATATATCATAGTTAGTAACCTTTGGAGGTAGTCAAAATAATATAATGTCAATTTTGGAAATGTGATTCATGCCTTGATCATAAACAATTATTTAATTATAGACGTTTGGGGAATTATTCAGATTCATTCATTTTAGTTCACATAAATCATTAAGTTGATGTTGAGCCACAAACACCCATACCTAAATCATTCTACTAAATTTGGGATAGCAATTGCTTGCATTGAGTGAAAAATCAAAAGGTATCCTTTGCTACCGTTGTAATTTCCAACCTAGTAGCGGGCTTCGTTGCTTTCAAGTTGAAGCAAAAGAGCTTACAAAGAATATAAAAAAAAAAATGAATATCAAGGAAATGTCAAAAGAGAAAATTCAACTCTTTAGGCTATCCAAATATCTCTATCGGGGCTATAGACGTCTGACTGACAATAAAGCTATGTTTGGGGGAATTACAAAGATAACCTTGCTAGGGCTATGGATGCTTGATTGGCAACAAGGCTCTATCCAAGGTTCGCTTAACATTAAATTACCAAATTATGTAGGTCAATGCAAACACCTATTATAAGTCAAATTTACTGTAGCAGAATAAATCATTTGCACACATGTGAGCTTAGTAAAATTGAATCTTGTATGCTAGTTAAAGTGAAAAGGGAATGTTGGAATGAGGGTTTGATTGATTATAATTTAAGGACTGTACAAAGTTGAAGTATGGTTATTAAGCTTGCAATTGACTTTATATTGTTTTGTTTGGTTTTGTTGGTTGCTACTTGTTGTATGGTCTCACAAGAAGCCCCATTTTACTCTTTGAAAATATCTGGACCCCATTTTTTCTGCTGCTTCTTTTCCCTTCCTTTTCTTTTTTCTTGCTTTGGTGTGCTACTTTTGGAGGAAATGGTAAAATGGCGAGCTCTTGATCCAACTTTCCCGACCCTTGCTTAAGTTCTTGCTTGGTTAGACTTGAAGTGTTTGTAAAAATATTTTCCCGGCCTTATCGATTATTGGACCCCCGAGTCTCGGGTATTAGTGTCATTTCTCTAGGGATGTTGTATCTTCTGCAAGTTTTTCTTTTTTCCTGGCTATTCATTGTGCCTGGTAAGTTGTCACCCAGATAAAATTGTCCTAATGTGTGTGTTTCCCCCTCTTTCTTGGCTATCCCAATAATGGATTTTCTTTTCTTCAGAACTAGAGACCAGAAGTTTTTTGCAAATTTCATTTCAAACCAATTTGGTCTTGCTTGCACTTGGTCCCAAGTGTTCCTTTACATTTGGTTCTCATGGATCTGGTAAGTAAAATTCCTAACTCTTGTCAGGGACTAGTGCCAGATTATTCATACCTTGATTGATTATTAATTGTTAAGTATCCAATATGGATGTTACCCCTGAGACCTTTTTCCCCATAAGATTTAAAGTGACATGTAAGTGTGCCACATCAGTGGTCTATGTTATTTTCCTCTCAAATGGTGGGCCCCTACACACGAACCAAAGAGTTTTTGATTTGAACCCTAATCCACCATGATTACACCTTTATTGAAGATAATTAATGCATAGAAAAAGAATTTAATGAAGGTGGAAAATAGCACACGTACTTGGCACCACCTTGAGCATGTAGTTTCTTTCATAACACTCTACCTTGTGCTAGATTAATCACCTGTAAGAAAACCAAAGAATTAAAACCAAGATTGTGACATGCAAAGAAAGCTAAGTCTCAAGAAGTTGAAGAACATAGCTACCAAGGGCTTTGAGTTGCGTTCAGACAACCTTATCATCATCAAAAATAAGTAGGCTTCTAGTAATTGAATTTTTGTTAATTCTTTCATGCATTCATGGATCAGGTTATATGGAATTACCACTGGTTAGGTCATTGAAATGTCAATTATTTTTAAGGAATTTAACATAATTGTAGACTATAAATTTCATGAGTAAATAAATTTTATGAACTATTGAAAATGGATGATCAAATTTAACCCTAACTCACACACAAGGCACATATCAATGATAATGAATTCTCTACGTGGATTTGACAAGAGGGTTCCTCTCAGTGTGCTAAGAATATTGTTACAAGTGGACTGCATTTGGTAGGAGGGTTTCCTTTAGTAATGGATGCTTCTGAACTGGTACTAGAATATATGAAATGGTATGACTCAGATAAGAGGCTCATTGAGAAAGAAGGAAGAGTATATGCATACCTCTCTACAAAATTAATTGTATAGACATTTGGCCTCACCACATTCAAATAGATGAATCCATTGAATATGCAGGTCCTGACCATAACATACCTCAATGCAGAGGAACAAAATAGGAAACTTATGAATATGATATGGTGTCGGGAGAAGATTACAAAGAAAATGAAGTAAGTCCTGAGGTCAACATTTATTTAGGATGTTCAGGACATAATAATCCCAATGAGCAAGATACCTAGACTCAAGAATACCAACAAATTTGAACCCTAAATGTTTAGGCTTATAGCAAAAATAATGGAAGGCCCTATGTAAATTCATTGGGGGGATTTTATCAGCGACAAGCTGCATGAAAGGATAATGATGTTCCCAGACACCCAATGATTTTCCATGTCATCATATGTTGTTTATTCCTATTCCCTGAGGGTGAATTCTTATTTTCATAATTCCTATGAGTGCATGCACAAAACCAAATAAAAAACCAAAGAGGGTCTTGACAAAGGTCTCTTGAAAAATATTTATCATAAGGGTTTTACAACCAATGGGATCTCTCAATAGATGCCACTATGTTCTTTTGACCTTAAAAGGATTTTAAAAAACTTTCATATTGAATGTTAAATGAAGGCATCTTGGTGAAACCACTAAGATGACTTATATTCTACCCTACCAATCATTTTAATACCTAAGTCCAACTATATTATTTCCTTTATGGAGTTCTTGGACAATTTTTTGAGGATTTTAAACTATTCTATCTTTCTAATCAAAACCACTATACCAAAAATATTCTGCATAGAGAAATGGCGACCTCAAATAATTTTACAACTCAATGAGCCCCTAAAATAGCTCTAGGTGTTGAAACTTGATAGTCTGTCGGTATATATTAGCAAGGGTTTATGGATTCTTTTGATAATAATTTATTCAACAATATTAGAGCTTATGCAACATATCTTAAATATTATGCAACGTGTAATCCTTCTATCAAGGGCTTCATGGCTTTCAAGTGGTTAAATAACAGATTGAGAGGAAGCTCTTCACACTAGAAAACTCAACATTGTTGATTATGAATGATTCTCTATGACAATGAAAGAAACCGAAATATATCAAATCTACTCATTATTATTGGTCCCCACATGGTGTTTCATTCCTCTAGACATTTTCAACATGCGATCTCCACACCTTGATCTTTGTAATGTGCTCATTCCTCTTCTATAATTTTGCAAAAAAAAACTCTTGCAACATAGAGAAAACTCAAAGAACCAAGTGTTGGTCTTGCACCATGCCAAGAGGTTTATTAAATTAAAAAAAACCCTAGAACTAATTCTATATAGATGGAGACAAAGACAAGAACTAAATTTCTCCCATCTTTGCTATTAATATTGGTAAAACTTTTATTTTTGCACTTCCCTTTTGATACCTAAGACATTTTGCAGGTAGCTTAAGCAATATTAAACATGGCTTAATATTTAAAAGACTTATAATTAAGAATTTTTAACTTAACAAAACTTTTTAAGACTTCCCTAGGTAGTGAAATTTTGACAGAGGTGAGGCAAAATATTAACAGGATTTTTATTCACGTAGCATGAAGGGAGTTAGGGTTTTTCTATTGTGCTTACATTGAATGTGTTTCCATGTCTGGAATAGAAATAACCACATTATTTCCTTGAATTGTATCCATATTAAGGAAGGAGTAATGACATGTTGTATGAAGAGGGATGGATCTCAGGAACTAGCAACAACTTGTTTCCACATGCTCAAATATCCAAAAGGGAGGACCTGTGTAGGTATGTTTATCATTCTATTGGAATATTTACATCATTACCCTCATGAAGGGATGCCATGTATAATGTTGTTTGAGATGATGATATTACCTTCTGATTATTGGATAAGTTCATATCAAGGGTACATGAACTCTACATGCAATGGAAAAATAGTATGAAGTTTATTAGCGAGAGATGTATATATTCAGTGAAATTTTGTTTTGTTAATATAATAATTTGAATATTTTCAAAATAATCTTGTTTCATCTATTTGAGTATCCATTCTAGATATATACACAATCAATATTTTTATGCTTATGTTACCAATAATATTGCTTGAAATCATTTGGGTGCAAAAACCTTATGTCATTTTCAAAATCCTACATGTGATAGTGTTGTTTTGTTGTGTTAAGTGTAAGACCTTCTTTAAACTCTGATTAATATGGCCTTGGGAATATCAATTATGAAGTCCCAAGTACCCCACGAGCTCATTCTAAAGAGGGTCTACATACATTGAAAAAAAGGCATATGTCTACCATGCAAATGATAGTCAAGAGATTACAATACACTCAATGAGTCAAAAAGCATAAATGACAACCTTGTCTTTATATTGTTAACCTTGAAAAATTTGGAAGGGTTTGTACTAATGTATTGAGAGATTAGGGTTGAATGGAGCCAATAATTTTTTTGAAAATCTTGTCAAATCCATGTTAAGGGATATTACTATCACAAGTATTGAAACCGTTGACCAGAAAATGAGATAATAATAAAGCATGAATTAATAATAACAACCACTAACTATAATTCAATGAAATAATCAATCCAATCTAACAATAGAGAAAAATTATAACACAAAAGACAATAAATTGATACAATAATACCTTCTTTTCTACGTTATCCTTGAATGAACTTCATTGCTCTTCTTGAAATTGTTATGCTCTCAGAATTTGTGTGCACTATATTGCTCCAAGCTCAAAATATTGAATATAAATGAAGTATGAAAAATCTTGAAGACTCGTGGTTATCCTTCAAAAAGGAATGAGGCTTTCTTTTATAGAAAATTCTAATTTGGATGGACGATCAGGATTAAGAGGTGGATGATCAGGATCAAGGGTCAAGAATCCTTGAGAGGAATTAATTGTGGAGTTAACTAACTGCAACTAGTTGCAGGATTTCAGTTAACTATTTGCATGAGGAATTGATTGCTTCGTTAACTCACACTGAGTGGAAGTGAACTGATTTGATTGATCAAAGGATTGACATTGATTAGTTATTGAAGTGGAAGAGAGTGTTCATTAAGAATGAGGTGAAAATGCATGAGTTTAATAATTAATTAGACAAATTTATCATTAAAGGAATGTGCTATTTGGAATTGATAAATAAATAAAATGTTTTATTTGTCATGTAATGAATAGATAATGTTGAGAGGAAATATAGGATAATTAAATAATTAAATAAACTATTTAATTTAGAAAGTGGGTGAATGTTAATTAAATGACTAATAATAATTATTTAATTAATTTAGAGGAATAAGATAATTAAAGATGTAATTAAATAAATAGTTGAATAGTAGGGGCCCGAAGACCCCACCACCTGTAGCGGCCCCAACCCCACCATCCAAGGCAGACCCCACCGACCATTTCGCCTTATGGTCAGTGGGGTCCGCAAATATTAGTGGGGTTTTGCTATGCAGTTTTGCACACATGCCCCATTGAAATTGGGGACCCTCTCTTGGCTTTCCCTTATTGGCCCATTTTTGTGGCTTGCGTCGTCTTTTGTGCTTATCTTTGAAAATCTTGGGGTTTTGGTCTTTGGTGCTTGCCTTGGTTGTGAGTGCCTTTGTGTTGAGTTCCTGATGGTTTTGGAGTCTTGCGGATCTCCTCTCTAGGGTGGTCTTCTTTTGCCTTATGTTTTCTCCCTTGGTGTTTTTTGTTTGGGTCTTAAGGGTTGGTTTTCTCCCTTAGGTTTCCCTTGTTTTCCTTGTTTCCTTTTGTTCTGCTGGAGGTAGAATTGGGATGGGGCTTAACTTTGAACTTTGGCTAAGTTCTCGGTTTAGTTCCCATTCCTGTTTTGGCTCCGCGTCCCCCTCTTCTTATTTCTTCTCCATTTTGTTCGTTTTTGTCCGAAGGGTTGCTTTCCTCCCTTAGTTTCTTTGCTTCACCTTCCCTCTTGTTTTGTTGAAGGCGGGACTAGAATGGGATTGAATTGTGAACTTTGGCTAAGTTCACGGTTTGGTTTTCGTTCCCGTTTCGGTTCTGCCTCCTGCGTTCTTGTTTTTCCCGTTGCTTTGTTTGTCTTTGGCCTTCAGGTTGGTTTTCCTCCCTTGGGTGTTTTCTCTACTTCGCTTTGCCTTTCGTTTGTCAGAGGTGGAACCGGGATGTGAATGAATTGTGAACTTTGGTTAAGTTCATGGTCGAGTTTCCATTCCTATTCCAGCTCCGCTTCTCTTGTCTTTGTCATTTCGCTGTGTTCGGCCTTCGGGTTGGCTGATTTCCTCTCCATTCCCATTCCACCTTTACTTCCGCTAGGGTTGGTTCTATTTCCACCTTCGTCTATTTCCCTTCCTTTCCCATTCCTGTTTCGTCT
This sequence comes from Sequoiadendron giganteum, assembly GCA_007115665.2. Taxonomy (NCBI): domain Eukaryota; kingdom Viridiplantae; phylum Streptophyta; class Pinopsida; order Cupressales; family Cupressaceae; genus Sequoiadendron; species Sequoiadendron giganteum. The sequence goes on from CM021107.1 coordinate 262,224,529, forward strand.
CTGCCCCCGCTTGTTTTGTGTCTCTGTTCTCATTTTTCTCACAGCTCTGCTTCCGTCGGGGTTGGTTTTGTTTCTGCTTCCACCTGTTTCCCTTCCTTTGTCGTTCCCGTTCCATCTCCACCTCCGCCTGTCTTTTGTCTCTGTCCCTATTCTGCTCGTGGCTCCACCTCCGCCTGTCTTTGATTCCGCCTCCACCTGGGTTTATGCTTGATTATCTTACCTTAGGAACTCTATGGATCTGCTTGGATTTTGGTGATGTATTGAGCATTAATGGTGGCCCATTTGATTTCATGTTGGATCGAGCTGGGTTTGTTGGGTGTACTTTGAGGATTTGGCATGATTTGCAGGTGTAGTCAAGTACACTTTGCAACTACTATCACAAAACCCGTTCCCACACGCAAGGTCGATTTGGTTGGTGGCCATTAATGGCGAGCATACGTGATATGAGAGGGGTTCAACCTAGTTGTTTTTGAGCTGTTCATTTTCCCAACTTCGATTTGATCAATGGCTTGTGTTCGAGCTGGTGTTTTCGTGCGCGTTGTTGTTCGCGTGGGTGAGGTCTTTTTGGTGGGTGTGGCTTGAGGATCTATTCCCCTGAATTTGTGTGATCCCAAATTGATCTGATGGGGGTCCTTGCTACATTTGAGCAAGAAATCAATAATACTCAGTTATAATGTTGCTTCATACTTTAGGATGCATGGTATATGGGCACAATAGACGGTGAGTTGTTGCTGGTTGTTAAGGCTGATTTAACTGGTGGCCGAGTTTCTTTGTAACCCTAGCTCTGGTTCACGCGGGCATGTTTCTATAAGTATGGCACTCTGTCTTATTTAAAAAGGTTTGATGGAGCTTTGAGATCAGTAGATTGAGATCAATAGGTTAGGTTAGAGTTCTTCCATTGGCTGAATTAGTCAGAAGACTTGTAAGAAGTAGATTTAGCAATAGAGTAGCATGTTAGAAGATTAGAAGTTAGTTTTTTTAACATTTCAAGCAAGTGTTGTAAAAGACTGGAGTTGTTGCTAATATGATGATTTAATACAAAGTGCATACATTGTGCTATGACTGGTGCCTTCTTTGCATTGAATAATATTGCATGATTCTTGTTTTATCTTTAAAATTGCTTGGAAATGTTTGGATATATCTTAGGTTTACTTAGTAATGTTTGTGATTTAATGCTTGGAGTGTTGTAGCAATCCCTGGTTCATACTTTGGGCAACTTCTTGATTGTGGGAATGTTGTGCAAGGTCAACCTGTACCTCATATTCATGTGCTTAGTTCAACTATAGATATTCACTCAGTCTTATTGAATGAATTCCTATAGCCTAAAAATCTTTAACACCTTGGAATATTGCACTATTTTCTGCAAGATTGTAGGTATAGCTTGGGTCGAACATAAATTAGTTTAAGGGATTGGTCCATTCTAGGTATTTCATCATTTGCATGGTTAATCTTAGAAGTAGTGTTAACATAAGGTCTTCTGAAACCCTCATCTTTTGTTGTTTCTTTATTATATGGTTAGAACTAGAAGATAAAGCATCATTATATCTTAAAATTTGATGATTTTAGAGCTTCCAACATTTGTGCGTAAGACCCCTTGTGATTACCAACATTTTCACATTTTATCATTGAGTTTGTTCTACTACATTGTCATGACCTGACACCCGTGAGACCTTGGGGTTATCTCTTTGTTCATAGAGATCAACCTTTCAAGAGAGATAGGATAACTTTTATTCTGTCTGAGTTGTTGCTATGCAGAAACACCAAACAACAGGTCCACCTTGGGTCAATTTATTTAATTAATCAAGATAGAATAAAGATACAAACAATTAAATAAATAGGATTTATTTAATTAATCGAGGAGATTAATGATAAAGTGAATTAATTAAATAACATAAAGTCATTTAATTAATAGTGGAATATGAATTAATGATAATAATTAAATAATTGAACATTATTTATTCATTAGGAAATGACGATAATTAGTGTTAAAATGTTACTCATGGGCTAGGAAAATTTTAGGTATCTACATGTTGCCCTCTTTGATACAATGCATTTTTTTAGCGTTGTGTCAAATAAAATTCAAAAAATTAGGTTTAGGACAATGCCTTAGTGATAGCGGATAACATGGTGCCCCTCTGGAAATTTTGCAAATTTTTAAAAAATTCTAAAATTTTTGGGAAATTATTTTGACAAGTTGATTTGATAGTTTTAGGAGCATAGAAGAAAAAAATAAATGATTATAGGTGAATTTGGGCCTTCATATTAGCGATTTAGTGACATAGGTAGTGCGTCCAATTATAAAGGGGGTCCACTATGCCATTGAAGGTCTATAAATAGGCCTTTGGATGATATTTTTCCTTATTTGTGTATTTTGGTTTTAGAATTTTGAGTGGAGAGGAGTGTGAATTTGTAGCAGAGCAACAAAACTATGGTAGGAATTTTAGAGGCATCTCATTGTGATTGGTGTGTATGGACCTATAGGCGGCCCGAGGGATCGAGTAATGCGGTACATACCCTATTTTTCAATTTGTTTTTTTTTGTTTTTCGATAGATTTTAGGGCTCAAAATTTGAGAAACAGATGTGGTGCACTTTTTAGCACCGCAAATGTCATTGCGAGTGATGCATTCATAGGAATGTATGACACATCTATAAAGTGTGTCACAACTATCATGTGGAATTGCAACTGTTAGCAATTCACAAGTATTTTTAAGATTGCATGTGTTTGGAACTATAATTGTACGTTTTTAGCAACACATTTATTTTAGCAACGCATCTGTAGGAAAATACACTCATTTGTTTAGGGTAGGCCTCAATTGATTTGTGAGCCACATTTTTTGATGTGCACCACACTTTTAGAAAAGTGTGATGCATCTAACTATTGACAAATTAAATGTAATTTTAGGGAGAAAAATTTAAGTTTCAAAAGGTCCAATAGGCTTAGCCAAGTATCTTGATTGGCGGGATGTGTTCATTTGAACATAGGTGAGACTATTACCATTGAATACTTGTGAGACTCAATCATCATCGATGATGCTTTATGACCATTTGGATGAGACAGAGAGGAGTACTCTGCACATACTTGGATTGTATGGTGCATCATATAGATTCCCATTCATGGGGAGAGAGTAGTAAATGATCTTGACTCCAGACTTGCAACCACATAGAGATGTTTCAGCACTGATGAACTTGACTCTAGACTTGCAACCACAAGATCAGATGGGACACCCTCGTAGATAGATACGAGTAATTGATCGTTGTTGTTTATAGCTGCATAGTTGGGGTCTCGGTTCCATATAGATGAGGACATGGTTTTCCTCTTAGATGGGTTTGAATGCTGACCGACATGATGGATGAGGATATTGTTTATGCTTGGGGCCCTTATTTACTTGTTGTGTCATACTTTTAGTTTCACGATGTTGCCTACAAAGGTACCTATTATATTGGATACAGGGTTACGTTTCTCCACATATGGGCGTAAGAGCATATTGTAGTGTCGAAACTGATTACAACTATAGAGATTCCACTTAGATTGCCTTATATATTCATTTATGGAGGGGTAGTCACACAAACTCATGTTAGAGATGTAGGATATTAGCGACATGAGATTGATTTGTTCATTGCATTTACTTGGAGACCATATAGGTAGTGTACCCCATGGGATGATGGAATAGAGCATCTTCCCTATTGTAGGAAGATTGAATATTTGATTGGTCATACTGTACAAAGCCAACACATTATAGAGAGATAGTTATTAGAGCATGTGCTATGATGTTTTGGAGAGTGGCAAGGTGATCTTGTTGGAGTAGGAATTTTTTCCAGATCTACTCGGGAGATAGGACAATGGGGTCCCATGATCAGGCCATAGGTGGCCTTTCAAGAGTTTGATGAGTGTTGTTGATAGATTCTGATTTACCAACTCCTTGAGAGAGATTGGGTCGCAGACCTAGAGGGAGACTGAGAGGGAGGGAGATTATGGTGGGAGAGGTGGTGGGAGGTGGATGACGATGATGGAGGTCATGGGGGTAGGGATGGAGGTAGTGGAGGAGAGGGAGATCTAAAGGTAGAGTGCCACTAGTGATTCTAGGTTAGTTGCCACCCATTGCAAAGGATGTGCACACAAAGGAGGTTGCTTAGTAGGAGCAAGAGATGCATGATATGGGTGTGTAGGAGGATCATGCCCAAGAGGAGGATGTAGCTACAAAGGAGCATGAGATGGAGGTGGATGTAGGGCTTCATGATGTGCCTATTAGAGAGGCCATCAGAGATGTTATGGAGGAGGTTGAGGTGGGAGTAGAAAATCCTTAGATAGACGCACTATAGGCACATGTATGGGTTCTCCAAGTGAAAGTGTAGCGATTATAGGGACAAGTAGCCTAGTTGACTATCAATCATGATATGGTAGTTATTAGAGCATAGAGGGTCAGCCTGTTGGAAATACAAGGATAGACAACTGAGAGGGGGGGTGAATCAGTTGTTACCAAAATAAAACTTATTCAACATTAATCAACCTTTAATCTCAGATTTGATAATTAACAGTGCAAGCATAAATCAATAACACATCAGAGACACATGAACACCAATATTTTATACGTGGAAAACTTGTTAGGGGAAAAACCACGGTGGATGTTAGTCCACAAGATTATACCCTGTTAGAAGTATAATGAAGAATGAAAAAGGGAATGCACTTGCATTCAGGCACACTACCTAGAGAACACTGCTCAGAGGAAGGCTCACTACCTTACATACAATAATCATATTAAGTCCATCTAATGAGTTTGAACTGAAGTAATAACTTCTACAAAATCTTGATTACAGTTCCGATTAGGCACACAAATGTTTTTGCACACTCTTCCACACTCTGCTCAATCTCTATCACACTCAACTCAACTCTTGAATGATCTGACCTTTATTTTCACATGTACATTACTTGAACACATCGAGAATACCTTAAGCATACTTCAAAATGAGTAAAAAATAGTTCTTATATATCCACCACATAGATTTACATCATCTAGTCTGTCGACCACAAATAAATAATGAATTGCAACTGTCAGCCTCAATACATGAATAAATATTAATGCACACCAACACAAGTCGGTCACAAAATAGTGAGGACCCAAAAAAATACCTTAGAACATGCCAAACAATAAAACATTAATCCTTAAAGATCCGCAACATGCTACCACCATCATGTCGGCCAAGAAAATGAAAACTTCAAGCATAAAATGAAAAATATTCAATCATGAACACTTTGTTCAATGCAGACGTACATAAAGGATAGAGAACGATCTAGAATCATCCATGAAAATCACAGGTACATGCGCAACAAATGAAATTACCAAAATTTCACCCTCTACATCCAAGAACACCATCTACAAAAACTGAATAACTGTAGGAACACAAATCTTGATAACTTCCACAAATCTTGATGCAAACCTCTAAAAATTTTGAACACCACACTAGATAGGCTTGAAAAAAAACCATTTGATGCATTCCTTCAGATCTTCAATGTAAAGAACTTTCCAACATTTTGACCTTCTTAGCTCCACTGCCTGCAATATATTTTTTTTTACAAATTTCTCAATATCTTTGACATATACAAGCTTAAGCATCATTAATGTTAATAGTGTTGACATCAATGACAACCACATATTAGAAATACAACCACAAAATCCAAAAATCTCCCCCTTTTAAATTGATGGCAACACATGATGTGAAAATAATGCCATCAACCCAACTAGCTCTTCTCCAACAATCTCCCCCCGAGATTGTGCGCTCTTTTCTTGTTTCCTTCTTTTCCCATATTTTTCACATTGATCTTCTCTCCCCCTTTGACATCAATGGAAAATTTAAACATGCTCTGATCATATATTTGAATCCTCTGACTACTCCCTGAGTAGCAACCACCATAACATCAATCCAGAATAAGATATGGCTTTGAATTCATAGACCGATGCAAAGACCTACATCTCTTAGTTCTGATCAGGAGGGGAAATCACCCCTAACTTGTCTTTGAGATACTCAAAAGTATCCTTAAGAAAAGGCTTAGTAAAGATGTCTACAATTTTATCCTTGGTAGGTATATACTCCAGTCTAACTTATTTTTCACTTACTTTATTTCTCAAGAAGTGATATTTGATGGATATATGCTTTGTCTTTGAATGCAACACTAGATTCTTGGAAATTTTTATGGCACTTGAATTTTCACAAAATATGGCAATGGGTTATTCACACTCAATTTTGACATATCATGCTATTGATGAAATCAGGACAATGAATAATATAACAAGAGACATGCTGATTGGAAAACTTGTTGCCTTTGAGTTAAGTGAATTTGGTGAATCTGCTCCTAAGACCAAATCTGCATTCAAATCTACTGTATCCAGAAAAATCCAGCAGAGATACAATCCGAGAGAGAGTTCTAAAGGAAATTCAAATATGAAGATGAGATGAAAAATATTGAAGATGAAGAAAGAGAATTAGAATAACTGGAAGCATTGATTGTGAAAAGAGAAGCTAGAGGTCATGGTAAGTACAAAGGAAAGTTACCTATCAAATGCTTTTCTTGCAGTAAAATAGGCCATTTTGCATCTAGATATCCTGAAAGAGTTTATAAGTACAAACATGAGAAGACTAGATTTCAAAGGAAATGCTATTATGTCGAAGGTGTAACTAATGAAGAATTTGATAAAGAAACTAGAAATGAAGATGAATGAGTATTCATTTCCATCAAAGAAAATAGTTAGGTGTCCACTAAATCTACTAATAATGTGAATGTTGAGAAAGATCTTACAACAAAAATTGAAGAAAAGGATGAGTGGGTAATTGACAACAAATGCTCACATCATATGACTGGTGACAAAAGCAAGTTTTTAAGCTTGGAAGACTATGATGGTGGTGTTGTAAGATTTGGAGACTACTTCTGGTGTGATTCATGGCATAGGCACTATTTATTTTGGTGGTAAGCACAATACTGATGATGTTCTTTATGTAGAGGGATTAAAGCATAAATTTTTAAGTGTTGGAAAGATGGTAGACAAGGGTTACAATATTCAATTCAAGGATGGTAAGTGCAAAATAAGGGGAAGTTCTGAAAATATGATTTCTTCAAGAACAAAGACAAAAGGAAATATATTTCATTTGAGTGCTGCTAGTGAAAGTTGTTTAATTGCTCAGATTGATGTAAGGTGGTTATGGCACAATAGGTTGCATCATGTGAAATTTGATAACATTTTCAAGATAAGCACTACTCAAGCAGTCAGAGATCTTCCTAAGTTAGTGAAGCCTACTAAAACTATGTGCAAGGAATGTCAGATGGGAAAGAAAACAAGAAATTATTTCCACAACAAACAATATAGCTCTAATGGAGTACTAGATTTGATGCATACTGATCTATGTGGTCCATCCAGAATAAGAAGTATACAAGGTGAAAGGTATTTTATGTTGCTCATTGATGATTACTCTAGAATGATATGGGTTGCTTTTCTAAGGGAAAAAAATGAAGTATTAGAAAAGTTCAAAAACTTCAAAGCTATGGAAAAAAATGAGACAAGTCAAAAGATCAAATGCCTCAGGTCAGGCAGAGGTGGTGAATTCACTTCCCGAGAATTCAATTCTTTCTGTGAAGAGTATATAATCCAAAGACAACTATCTTCTCCCCAAACCCCTCAACAAAATGGAGTTGTTGAAAGAAAGAACAAAACCGTTCTAGACACTACTAGAACCATGATGCTGGAAGAAAATGTTCCTCATTTCTACTGGAGAGAAGTTGTAAGTACTACTGTGTATACCATTAACAAGGTGAATGTCAACAATAATTATGGTAAGACGCCTTTTGAGCTATGGTTTGGTTATAAGCCTACTGTCAAGTATTTCAAATTTTTTGGAAGCAAATGTTACATAAAGAGAGATGATGATATAGGCAAGTTTGATGCTAGAAGTGATGAAGGAATATTTTTGGGTTACTCTACTAAAAGCAAAGCTTACCGGTGCCTTAATAAGAGTTTAAAAAAATGGTTGAAAGTGCAAATGTCAAAGTTGATGAAGATATTGTTAGACCATCTAGATGTAGTGGATATGATTCAGATGATCAACATGATATTACTAACAATGGAAATAATGTTCAAACATAGAATCAACTTCAGATTGTTCTGGTGAACCAAGGGAATCAAGAGGCAGAAACTAGAAGAAGTGAAAAAGAAAGAACACAAGAACAAGAAGTTAGAGAAAATCCTAAAACTCCCAAGTATGTAAGGTGAAATCACTCTAACAGTTACATCATAGGAGACAAGAGCAAAGGTGTACAAACTAGAAGAATAATTTTGGAAGAGTATTGTCTAATTTCCAAAGTTGAGCCTAGCAATATCAATGAAGCATGCAAAGATGAACATTGGATGGAAGTCATGAAAGAAGAACTAATGAAAATAAAGAAGAATGATACATGGGATCTTGTTCCTAGACCTGAGAACAAAAATGTGATTGGAACCAAATGGGTGTTTTAGAATAAGCTTAATGAGCAAGGTGAAGTGGTCAGAAACAAAGCAAGATAGGTTTGTAAAGGGTGCTCACAGATGGAAGGTATTGATTTTGAAGAAACCTTTGCCCCTATTGCTAGCCTTGAAGCTATAAGATTATTTCTTGCTTATGCTACTTTCAAGAATTACAAAGTCTATCAGATGGATGTAAAGTCAACATTTCTAAATGGTGAGCTAGAAGAAGAAGTCTATGTTGAACAACTGAATGGATTTCAATTAACTGATGAAAAGGACATGGTATTTCGATTGAAGAAAGCTCTGTATGGACTTAAGCAAGCTCCTAGAGCTTGGTATGCTAGATTGGATAAATAATTATTGAACCTAGGATTCAGTAAGGGTACTGTTGATAGCAATCTCTATTTCAAGTTGGATTAGAATAAAGAATTGATCATTGAAGTCTTTGTTGATGAAATTATTTTTGAAGGTGATGCTGATTTGTGCATCAAGTTTTCTGATGAAATGAAAAGTGAGTTTAAAATGTCAATGATAGGAGATTTGATATTCTTTTTAGGACTACAAATCACTTAGTTAGATGATGGAATTTTCATATCTTAGTCTAAGTATGTGAAAGAGTTATTAAAAAAGTTTGGCATGGAAGATTCAAAGCCAATTGGTACACCTATGGTAACCAGATGAAAACTTACACAAAAAGATGATTATCCTAAAGAAAATCAAACAAGATAAAAGTCAATGATTGGTGGATTACTATATTTGACTCAGACCAGGCCATATATAATGAATGTTGTATGCATGGTTGCTAGATTTCAAGCTGATCCTAAAGAGTCTCATGTGACTATTGTGAAAAGAATTTTTAGATACCTGAAAGGGACAATTGATCTTGGTCTTTGGTATCCTAGAGATGATGATATTATCCTAAGTGATTTCACTGATGCTGATTGGGCAGGAGATGTGGATGACAAGAAGAGCACCAGTGGTGGTGCATTCTTCTTAGGGAAGAAGTTGGTATCTTGGCTAATCAAAAAGCATAATTCCATCTCATTGTCTATTGTTGAGGCAGAATATATTGCTACTGCAAATAGTTGTACTCAAGTATTGTGGATGAAGCAAATGTTGAGAGATGTCAAAATTGAGTATGAAGAACCCATTTCCATATTCTATGACAATTCAAGGGCCATAAAAATTTCCAAGAATCCAGTGCTACATTCAAAGATAAAGCATATATCCATCAAATATCACTTCTTGAGAGATAAAGTAAGTGACAAAATTTAGACTAGAGTATATACCTATCAAGGAGAAAATTGCAGCCATCTTTACTAAGCCTTTGTCTAAGGATAATTTTGAGTATCTTGGAGACAAGTTAGGGGTGATTTCCCCTCCTGATCAGAACTAAGAGATGCAGGTCTTTGCATCAGTTTGTGAATTCAAAGCCATATGTTATTCCAGATTGATGTTGTGGTGGCTGCTACTCAGGGGGAGTAGTTAGATGATTCAAATATGTGATCAGAGCATGTGTACCTTTTCCATTGATATCAAAGGGGGAGAGAAGAGCAATGTGAAAAACATGGGAAAAGAAGGAAATAAGAAAAGAGTGCACAATCTCAAGGGGAGATTGTTGGAGAAGAGCTAGTTGGGTTGATGACATTATTTTTCACATCATGTGTTGCCGTCAATGCCAAAGGGGGAGATTGTTGGATGTTGTGGTTGCATTACTGATATGTGGTTGTCATTATTTTCAACACTATTAGCATTGATGATGCTTAGGGCTGTATATGTCGAAGATATTGAGAAAATTGTAAAAAATATATATATTGTAGGTAGTGGAGCTGAGAAGGTCAGAATGTTGGAAAGTTTTTTATGTTGAAGATATGAAGGCACACATCAAAGGGTTTGTTGTAAAGCCTATCTAGTGTGGTTTCTAAAAGTTTCAGAGGTTCGCATCAAGATTTGTGGAAGTTACGAAGATCCATGTTCCTAGAGTTATTTAGTTTCTGTAGATGATGTTCTTGGATGTAGAGGATGAAATTCTGGGAATTTCAGTTGTTATGCATGTACCTATGATGTTATGGATGAGTCTAGATTGTGCTCTATCCTTTCTGTATGTCCACATTGAATGGAGTGTTCTTAATTGAAGATTTTTCATTATATGCTTGAAGTTTTCATGTTCTTGACTGACATGATGGTGGTAGTGTGTTGTAGATCTTTATGGATTAATGTTTTATTGTTTGGCATGTTCTAAGGTGTTTTTTTGGGTCCTCACTATGTTGTGACTAACTTGTGTTGGTGCACATTAAGATTTATTCATGTATTAAGGCCGACAGTTGTAATTCATTATTTATTTGTGGCCGACAGAGTAGTTGATGTAAATCTATGTGGTGGATATATAAGAGTGATTGTTTACTAATTTTGAAGTATGCTCAAAGTATGCTCAGTGTGTGCAAGTAATTTACATGTACGAATAAAGGTCAGATCATTCAAGAACAAAGAAAACTATGAAATAGATTGAGTAGAGTGTAGAAGAGTGTGCAGAAGTTTTTGTGTGCCTAACCCAAACTATAATCAAGATTTTGTAGAAGCTATTACTTCAGTTCAAACTCATCAGATGGACTTAATCTGATTATTTTATGTAAGTCAGTGAGCCTTCCTCTGAGAAGTGTTCTCTAGGTAGTGTGCCTGAATGCAAGTGCATTCCCTTTTCATTCTTCATTATACATCTACCAGGGTATAATCTTGTGGACTAACATCCATCGTGGTTTTTCCCCTAATAGGGTTTCCACGTATAAAATCTTGGTGTTCATGTGTCGCTGATATGTTATTGATTTATGCTTATATTGTTAATTTTCAAATATGAGATTAAAGGTTGATTAATGTTGAATAAGTTTGATTTTAATAACAACTGATTCAACCCCCCTCTTAGTTGTCTATCCTTGTATTACCAACACAACCAACAATCATTGAGTTTTATTGAGTTTGTTAATAGGTCCGGTGTCAACTTCGCATGCAAGCTATACCAAGAAAGTCAAGAGACCTGATATTATAGGGAGTTATATGAGGATGTGGTATCGCCACCACAAAGTGCACTGAGTTATACCCAAAGTTGGAGCCAGAGCAGGTCCCATTCAAGGAGATCAACTAGTAGTGGAGGGGTGTTAGGGCCCACGAGGTCGCCTTATCCACCTCCATGATTGCATAGAGATTAACAACTTGGGCCATCAGGGTCCAAACCCAGATGGGACATGCCATCCCCTATAGAGGATATGGGTAGCTTAGGATAGCCCAATGTATTTTGTATTTTTGACAAATGTATATTTTGATCGAGCCTGTGAGCTCCATTTTTTATAGACATATCAATTTTTTACTATGACACATTTTGATATATATGAGATGGATCATTTTTTTGGTGGTGACTACATGATGTGTACTTGTTCTATATGCATGTTAACTATGTGATATTATCTATTTCTATTTGATGGTTCCTATATAATGTGCATTATGGATTTATGATGTATGCTTATATTGATGTATGTATGGATGCACATGATATTGATTTATGCTTATATTTATGATGTGATGTATAGATGAGACCATATGCTTATGACATGTTATGCCATGTTTTATATGATGCTGTGTGAATGATGAATCTATAAAGTTTAATGCAATGCTATCTATTTTTTTTGTATTTTTATGCAGTATACATGACCTATTATGAATGTGATTATGTATATGATGTTCTAACATTATTATGGATGAAGGATGATACAACTAATGCATTTATTGTTGTGTGTCATAGCATGCCATTGAGATAACTGTGTGTATTGACAAATGAAATGTTAGTGAGAAGAAATAGTAAGGAGTGAAGAATGGTTAGATGACTGTCCATCCATATCAAGATTGATGCATGATTGATAGATTTGAGCTTTTAGTAGTGCATTTTTTATCATCATAGAGCATTTTATTATATGAAAAGCACATGTATGTACACCAAAGCATGAATTAAAATTGTGACTTTTGTTTTTGTTTACCTAAAGATATTGATATATGGATAAGTGGATATATTTACTCTAAGTTGAGATAAACCTTATTGGTGTTAGTATATGTTGTCAATATTTAGACACAATAGAAAAGGAGTTCCCAAATTGATACTAGTAACAATAGGACCTTGTTGGAATACGCGAGGAAGTAACCATAGAGCATATTGATCCTCATGGAAGAAAGTGTTAATTGAATTTTAACTTGTATAGGATGTTTTTATTACATGCTAAATGGAACCCCAATTAGACACAAGGAAATTAGCTTCCCCAATCATATTATCAAGACAAACCACAAACAAAAATCAGTAAAAAGAAACATTATGATCCATCATCACTGCTCTAATCACCTATGGATATCCTTGAGTAGCATAGGAACATGACGTAAGATAAATTAAATAAAAATATAAGACTTAAATAGATCAAATGAGTCAACAACCATTTAGATCTTCTTGTCCACTGATAAGTGTTTGTTTGATATGATTCAAAATATTGTGTCTGATTTAAGGAATAAAATATCTCGTATAAGATGCCTAGTCTGGTTTCAATAATGCAACAACTTAGAAGACAAATGATTTTTTTATAAAGATAGGTAATGTTGATAGATATGTAGGTAATTGATCATCCAGGTTGAAGGCTAGTTTGGTAGTTTTTTTTGTTTTTCCATGATTTGTTAAGTTTAGTTTCTGTAAGATGTTCCATTTTTGTCTAACCAACATGTCAGTTCTAACAAGGGATAATTTATTATGGAATATGGATTGTGATAGATGACAGTGATAGTATCTTCTAATACTATGTCAAAGATCCTTATAAAACCCTAGGTCAAGGATCATCCCTAGTTAGGTATAGGACTGATTATTACAAAAGGGATGAATATGGTAAGCGGTTAACACTAAATGCCAATCATTCTTATGCCATGAGAGGGGTGAGAAAGTTTACTATGAAGGAGCTTGTGCTTGGTTTGTTACTAATGGAATATGATAGAATAATGATAGATGGAAGAGAAGTAATCAACTACACATGGCACCTGTTTTCCATGTTTTCACCACAATACTTATCCAAAATGCCACTAAAATTGTTTTCACTATTAGACATATTATTTCTCTTTACTTTTCTCTTTTTTATTTTTTCTCTTTTTATTTTTATAGGATCTCTGAAAGTCATGTGTAGTACTTGTGAAGGTGTATGCTATTGATAGGATTAGGTAGCAGTTCACCTTCAAGAGTAGCTAGTTGATAAGTGTCAGATCTATATGTAGTAATGATGTAGGGACCCAACCAATTAGGTTTAAGCTTTCCTATTTTTTCTCTTTCTAGTTGATTCTTGGGGTTCTCTTTTAAGACTAGATCACCAATGTCGAACATTCTAACTTTGACCCTTTTGTTATAGATACATTGGAGATGATTCTGATCTATGCCTATAGATGGAGTAATGTAATTTTTCTTCTTTCATCTAATAACTCTAAATCATGTAGTTTGGAAATTTGGTAATATTCATCATCAATGACCTGCTCTATAGAAACTCTCAATGATGATAAATCAACCTTGATTAGAAGGATAGCTTCAGAACCAAAGATGAGGGAATAGGGTGCAACACTAGTAGGAGTATGAATACTTGTACAATAAGCCCATAAGGTTGGATTTAGCTGAATTTTCCACTCTCAGCCAACACCATTGACAATATTTTTCAAGATTTTTATGATGGTTTTATTCAACACCTCTGCTTGACCATTATGAATAAAATCTTGAATTAATAACACCAACCACTAACTGTAATTCAAGCTAATACTCAATCTAATCTAACAATAAAGAAAAATTATAACATAGAAGAAAATAAATTGATAAAATAATACCTTCTTTTCTACGTTATCCTTGAATAACCTTCATTTCTCTTCTCAAAATTAGCTTGTTCTCATAATTTATGTGCACTATATTTCTTTAAGCTCAAAATACTGAATATAGATGAAGGATGCAAAATCTCAAAGATTTGTGGTTAGCCTTTAAAGAGGAATGAGGGTTGCTTTTATAGAAAAGTGATTTGGATGGATGATCAGGATTAAGAGGTGAATAATCAAGATCAAGGATCAATAATCATTGAGAGCATTTTATTGGGGAGCTAACTGACTGCAACTGGTTGTAGATTTCAATTAACTATTTTCATGAGGAATTGATTGCTTCATTAACTCACACCAAGTGGGAATGAACTGATTTGATTGATTAGAGGACTGGTATTGATTAGTCAGTGAAGCGGAAGAGAGTGTTTGTTAAAGGTGGAAATGCATGAGTTTAATAATTAATTAAACGAATGATTTCTTAAAGGAATGTATAGGTTGGAATTGATAAATAAATAAAATGTTTTATTTATCATTTAATGAATGGATAATGTTGAGAGGAAATAGGATAATTAAAGTAATTATTTAATTTTAAAAGTGGGTGAATGTTTTGATTAAGCGAGAAAAATAGGTTTTGAAGGGACCCGAAACCCTTTACAATATTAGATACAAAATGCTACTAAAAATATGGGCCAAAGAAATCCAGCAACAGACCAACGTAAGGAAATTGAGGCAAAAAGAGTGTTGAACAAAAGAAACAACAGTGAACCAATAGCAACACTCAACAACGACAAAACAAAAAAACCAAAAAAAACCACCTAAATACTAGCAGACTAAAAATAGCAGAGCGACCACTAATTCATACTGCTTAAGGTGTTGGCCACCTCAAGCTCTCGGCTCCTGTTCAGGTCAATCATTTCTAACAACTCCTTCTTCTCTGCTTCAAAAGATCTTTTCCAATTAGCCGACCCTTTAGTAGCAGGGCCTTTGGTGTCATCTTTCACACCCTTCTTTCCTTTTCCTTTAGTTGTATGCTCCTTCTCCATAAGCTCAAAGAAGTATAATTGATTCTCTCTTAAATCACTAATATTTTTGAACAAGACTTCCAAGGAGTCCGCACTATTTTTTATAGAGATATGGCACGCATGCAAAAAAAAATTGATGTCTGCATTGGTGCCCACAACCTTAACTTCCAACCCAACCAACCATTCATCACACTGGGATTTGAAATCCTGGAATGAACCTTCAAGGTCCACAATCCTGTCAATAAGAATGTTTGAAATAATTTTTTTTGGCACATTCCCGAGGTTCTCCTTCAAACCCCTAATTTTAATACACTTTATTGAACTCCTAAAGAGTCCACTTAGCTAATTTAAAAGTACCTATGGCCCCAGCCCTAGACATGTCCATCAATTGAAACATTGAGGGAGATTCATCATTTAAATAAGAAAAATCCTCAGAGAGGGGGTCTACCTTCAGGGGTTTCAATTTAGCATTCATCCTCTCAGATTCGTCCTCACCTTGATCCTTATTCTCAGCCTACATAGCATCATTAAGTATGTTCTAAGCTGAGGAGTCCTCAATATTCCCCGTGTTATCACCAGTAGACTTCTCCTCATCTAACACCTTGGCATCCTTTGAAGAACATTAGAGACCTAGTTTTTAAGCTTAGCAATGCATTTGGATGATCTCCATGGCTAGTCCTTGGCCTTTGAGCTAGGCATGTTCTCCTGTAAGACTTCCTTACCACCAACATCAATATCACCCCAGCCAACAACCAACTCCAACTTCTTAGGAGAAGAATCCTCCAACCCCACCTCCGTGTCCTCGATATCAAAGAGAATAATGCACTTAGGCATATGACTACTTTTAAGACAACTCTTCTGCCTCTTTTTCAAAGAGGTGGCCTCGAAAGACTGAGGACCCACCTCCTCCTCTTCATCCCAATCATCATCTTTGACATTGTTGGTATTTGAACCAGAGGAATCAGACACATCACTCAGAGTTTTCTACTTACCCATAAAGCAAGGTCAGGGAGGAGAGATTTGACATCCTCCATGATCAAAAGGATGAGACCCTCATGGAGGACCAGGGTCTTCCTATTTTTTAAATGTGCATACACCAAAATATCCATAGATGAAAGCAGGGAAAAAGGAAAAGAAAAAAATAACCTATGTCTGAAGTGATTTAAGAGAGTGAAATGGTGTCCCAAAATTGTAGTAAACCTACCCTCTAACATCACATAACAAATTATTTCCTCAGCTACCTCTACCCAAATATTCTTGAGCAACTTGCACTCATAGCCACAACTCTCCATTTTCACCAACTTCCTCCTCTCATCATCCTTACAAAATTGAGCCATTGTATCCTCATTACTCTTCTTGTCCTTAAAAAATTTGCAGCCTACCATCGACATCCCTATAACAATAGCAACAAATCCTCATTCACCTCCACTTCTAGACCCTTTATCTAGAGCTTCCTATTATGCCAGCAGGAAACAAATTTCATCGACATATTTGAGTCGTGCCTATATAGACATTCCAAGAATGGTGTAAAATTCCCATGGTGCAAAATCTTCCATACTTTTTTCTTCTTCCTCAGACCTGCGCAAGTATGCAGTCCTATTCTACTTCTGTTGCCACCCATTTTAGTAGACACCAAATGGGAAAAAACCTTGTGAAAATCATTGGAATAAAAGCTAGCTATCCGGGAGAGACCCAAAAAATGTGTGAGTCAGAATAAGGTACTAAGGCTTAAATTCATCCATTGCCTAATATTATCCCACTCCATCATTTAGCATTAAAATCCTAGGTCTCTCAGGAATGATCAATCCCTCCTCCCACACTCATAACTCATTTAATCTGACAACTTTGTTGGCAAAAAATCTGCCAAAAAGTTGCCCTCTCAGAAAATATGAGATACATGAGTCTCTTCACATGCACTTAACATCATTATACTATCTTTAATTAGTTAATTAATTTAGATGAATAAGATAATTGAAGACGTAATTAAATAAATAAGATTTATTTAATTAATCAGGATAGAATAAAGATAAAGACATAATTAAATAAATAGGATTTATTTAATCAATTAGGAAGATTAATGATAAAGTAAAATAATTAAATAATATAAAGTCATTTAGTTAATAGTGGAATATGATTTAACGATAATAATTAAATAATTGAACATTATTTAATCATTAGGAAAGGACGATAGTTAGTGTTAAAATGTTAATTAGAGGCTAGGAAAATTTCAGGTATCTACTAAAAGTAGTGATAAGTTATGATATTTTGTATATGCACAGTAAAAATATCTCTCCTAAAAGTTTGAAACCCTTAGTTATTTCCTTCTAGGGTAGATAAGGATCAAGAAGTAGTTCAGTATAAGAAGGGCAGTCGTAAAGTGTAATGGTGAGACAATCAAGCATGTTACTATGATAATAGAATGCAAGATAATAAAGTGAAGACATCATTAAAGGGTGTGCTAAGACCTCTTAGGCATCTTTGCACATTCCAATTTTTTAATACAGTGCATAAATCCTTGTAGTAGTCTATGAAGAGTAAAGGATAGGGTTTTTACAAATAAATGAAGAGAGGATTGTCTTGTTCATCACAATAATAGGTTTAATGGTCACGAGAGTCCAATGATAGACCCAAAGTAAGATTATAAAACACAACTTAAGCCATTGAAAGAATATATTCATAAATGAAAGTAATGAATGACTAAGTATTCTAAGGGTAGGGTTTCATGGATAATGATAGTATTGAAGGAAAGATACTATTAAAGGTATGGGAAAATAATTGCAAAGGTAGACTTGAAGTATCAATTGATACAAGATCTTGAAAAATGCAATCAATGGGGTGTATAGAAATTGCCAATAAGTATGTAGGATAAAGAATAAGGGATAGTCATGACGTAGTATATCATACATAATTTTGATAGTCTTATGAAAAAAATATGCATATTGGAAGGCATCAAAAGGCACGTAGGAGTAGTCATGTCAAATTTTTTCATAAGAATAGTCATACCAAGATTAAAGACAAAGTATATGAAGTCACCAACTTGAAACAAAGTTTGTATGATATTATGGCAAAGAAATAGTTATGAAATAGGGGTTTCATATGAACAACACAATAGTGATAGAAAATTTCATCATAGGATTGAAATTTCACCCAAGGAGATAGGTTTGTTGAAAATGATGCAAGTATAAGAAGGCTCCATGAAGATGACAATTCACAAGCAATAAATGAAATCGACCTAGACAATGATCTAATGTAAGAGTAGTCAATGGGTAGAGATACATGAAAAAAAACAATAAACAAGAAAATGATAGTAAGAAGTGAAGAGTACTAATTATACGAAGAGATGAGCTCCATAACAATGATGAAAAGCTAGAGTTTCATGATAAAATTCAAATGCATCATAATTGAAGTTGTCAAACATTGAGAAAGAAAGATGATGATAGTCAATGTAGAACTATCTGTTGTGCCTTGCACAAATGCCTTATTTGAAATAGGGACCCCCTCTTTTTTTGTCTCGCTTTAGGGTTACTTTTGCCTTCTCTTAAGAGAAAGGTCCTCAAAATTTTGATTTTGTCATCTCCCCGAGTTTACAAAGTGTTCAAATTGGGAGATGGAGTGATGCTTTGCAACAATTGGGTGGATTGATTATTATATTTAAGATGCCTCACTTGAGCAACTTTAAACTAAGTCAGGTTTAACCTCGAGATTTCCAAGCCCTCGTAGATTCAATCCATCTCTGAAATTAATGAAACTACCAAGTTTTCGTAGAATCTACCCTAGGGAGAAATCCTCAAATTTCATGACATACCCAAATATGTGAAGTTCTAGATCTGTGAGGATCTCAAAATCCCAAAAGTCAAAATGACAAGATAAAAATAAGTGAAACTCGGGCATGTATCACCTTTCAGGGAAATCTAGGCATTATGAAGTTTTTCATGACTTCACAAAATCCCCAAACCCATAGAAATCCTGAGGCCAATGACGACTTAGTCATTTTCCTTAGCAATAACTCTTTGAAATTAAAATATTTCTAGCCTTTGCAAAATCCGCTCCATTGTGAAATCCTCGAAGTGCCTAACTTTGCAAATTTTGTCTAAAGGACTAAGATTGATTTTTGCTTAAATAGTAATTTTGTGGATTTTTGATTCGCATAAAGTTCTTCAAAACTATATAAAATCCAAAAAATATTCATTTACCCGAGCTCCTTTTTAATATGAGTTAAATTGATGAAATGCACACTTTTTTCTGAATATCTGGACACTCTGAAATTCTTGAAATAATTTAAGTTGAAATAATTTGCTGAAGGAATGCAAGGTCAATCCTCACTAAAATCATCCCCTCATGGAAATTAGCTCGCCATGAAATTAGTCCTTGTATTCATTCGAAACTCGAATTAGCTTTGAGGAAATAATAAGTTTTTAAAGGGAATAGTGAAATATCCTCAAAGATTTCATTTCTCTCTAAAATGTCTGAAGTTTCTCATTTTCAGTGATTTCACCTCCCATTGAATTCCAAAAAATTATCCAAATATTTTCAGAATGCAAGCAAAATGCAGTCTCTTTCGGTGATTTCCAACTTGCGTGAAATGCCCAAAATCCTTGACACCTCCAAATCCCCAAAATTTTAAATTCTTGACAATTTAAAATCTCTAAAATTTTGTGATAGGGCAAAATTTTGAATTTTTTTTATGGAGTTGAAATATCGAAAAGGTTTATTCAAGCTTAATTTTGATGTTTTAGGGATTTGATTTTCAATGTGTGAACTAATGATGGCATTTTATTTTTTAGGATTAAATAAATCAAAGGGACCTACATATGGAACCGTGCCAAGGGAGCTTTAATTTGGTCATGATTAAAGGAGGGAATAAATAAATAAAATTGCCAAGATGGAGTTGTCTGTGGATATGCACTAAAAATTTATTATCAAGGAGAGAAAAAGTTGGAATTAAATGATACAACCTCATAAGAATCCATGCCAGCTGGAAAGGTATTTTTGAAAGATCAACAAAGGGATTATTTTATTTATCTAAAGGGATATTCATCGAGATTGAGAAGGAAGGGATGTTTTGTTTCTCCTAAATTTAAATAGTGTCTCTTTTTGTGTTGTTTTTTGTTGATGATTCTTTGCTACTGGGTTTCCATTTTTTGGCTATTAGTATGTTGCTGGCTGCTGCTGATGTTGAACAATGTTTTTATCTCTTAGTAGCTTTTCATCTTTTATATTGTAAAGGGTTTTGGTTCCCTTAAAAACCTATTTTTCCCTTATAATCAAAACAAAGGAGGCACATGTTGCTAGAATTCAATGCACCTCAAAATATTAAAATAAATGCAATCTGGGCCTTTGAATTGGATTTAATTCTGGCCCTTGGTTTAAATTGTATTTTTTATAAAAGTCATATGCTTATTCATTTGTAAGAGGGGGAGAGAAGTCTGGAAATTGTTAAGTAAAATGTTCGAGAAATTAATATAGTTAGATCATTGATTTGCTGAATTTATGTGTTAAGTTTGAAGGTTTCATGGTTTCCTGTTTCTTTTTCTCAGATGTCGGTTTTAGTTCATTTGTAATGATGGTGAAATGTTAAAGATATTGGATTTTTTTGCTCATACCATTTGGGGTTTACTGATTGTAAATCATACTGTATGGTTAGTCTAATCCTTTACTTGTAATGGTTCAATTGTGAATGTTTTTCATATCATGCTAGCAATTTGGTGTATGCATGGATGTTCATAGTCTGAAAATATTTCACTTTTCATTGGGAGATTGCACCATTCTTGTAGCATTGTAGGTTTGACCTTGATTAAGTTGAAATATGTTTATTAGGGATTTGTCTATTCACAACATTAGCCATTGTTATGATTGACCTTAGGTGTTAGATTTAGGATCTTTCTTTAAAAACCCTTTAATATTTTGATCTTTTTTTATAAATTTTGGTTAAGTTTAGGAAAAAAATACATCACAAAACTGCCACATTTGATGATTAAAATCATTTTCAAATTACAGATGTGGAAATATAGTTAGGGTTTGAGCCAATTTTTCAAATTTCATTAAAACCCTCAGTCTTATAAGTTTTCAGCCTTTGCTGAATCATAAATTCCTCAAGTGTGAAACCCACAAATTAAATATACCACTAAGTCACTTTTGCATAGTCAAGACCTAACATCCAAAGCCTTGGGGTTATTTTTTGAATTTTTTGAAGAAGGTTTCTTTTTAAGAGAGATATATCACTTTGTGTTTTATCTATGTTGTGTAGTGCAAAAACACTCATCAACACTGTCAATAAGTAAGCATGATAGTCAAGGGCTAAAAGATAGCAAATGATATTAGCAAGTCAAACAAGGATTATAGGTTCGAGGAGAATAGAAAATTATGCACCAGTCTTATAGACACCCTACCATGATGCAAAAAATATTCAAGTCATAATAGGTTCTTTGAAAGGACAAATCCCTTCATGATAAATTTCACAAAATGATAAATTTTAGAGAGGTAAAAGGTTATCAATAACAGTGAGTAGGGATAGAAGAAGCCTTGAACACATACAAGACAATGCTTATGAGGAATCTTGAGATGATACTACACCTAGAGCAATGAGACAAGCATAAGAAACTAAAATCAAGAAGACAATCAAAAAATGCACAAGGAATGAACTTAGAATTTTAGAGTATAAGTACAATCTTGAGAATATACATGAAGGAGGAAAACCTTCTTAACTTGAACTAAGGAAAAGTGGATAAATCCAAGTAAATGACAATCACACTTCAAGGCATGACTTTATGTTTGCATAAGCGACAAGTTTGTTAAAGATGATGCATAGCATAATTCTTCAGGAAAATCATTAATAATGAATTGAGATGTTAATGGAAAAATATGAGGAAGAAAGGAGGTACAAGATATAGTGAAAATAGTGATAGGAGCTAAGAATAAGATAATGATAGTTATTAATGTGGTTATGATAAAAAATTTATAACCTTAAGAAGTCCATGAATAACATATTGTACTTTCTTGAAGAAACTCCTAACAAAGGCATTCATTTAAAGAAGTTTGGAGGATCATAAGTTAAACGACATATAGTGAAAATCTTGTGAAAAGGACAATATACCATGAAGGGTACAAGGATATGATAGAATCCAAACAAAAATATGTTAATCTATAAGGTCCAACCTCCTATGAATTTATTAAAACTCTTTATTCTATTGATGATTCCATTATCTAGCTGGATAGTTGATTTAATCGAATGATTTAGGTGGTTTTATTTGATTTGAGCTTGTTAAGTAAGTTTATAGAGAATATCAAGGGATATGACTTAGGTGAGATATTATAAACCAAAATAAAGAGAGTGGAAGAAAATTAAATAATTAAAAGTGGACGATATGGAGTGCACTATTAAAGTGTGCAATGTTCTGTTGATATTGTTGGTGTGCCAACTTATTGTAAAAGGAGATAGAATGGACATTTGTGTCCTCTCACTCCATGAATTGTATGAAAATTAATAATGTCAAAGTACACGAATGATACTAATAGTTAGTTATTATGTGAAGTGCTTATTATGGTCTATATAGTTATATGTCCTTATAGATGGAAATTGAAGTTTGGACTAATGTTACATTGTTCTTGTCTAATAGTTGATTTGGTTTAAGATGTTATTTGTGTTAACTGAAGTAAGGTTTGAGTTCACCTTGAATTGTAGAGCATGGATGTGATAAATGGTCCTAGAAGTCTAAATAATTGTTATCTCAAATGAATTCCATATCTTCGATTATTGCTCAAAGGTGGATAACATTCTAGTTGGATAATTATTTATGTGGGAATATACCAAGTATTATTATGTATCTAAGTGTGATTAGTGAAAATCGATTAGAATTGGAAGATATTGGTATGTTACTAACGATTATTATGAATGTGAGATAAGTATGATGTTGGCCTAAATAAGTTGGATCAAGCAAAAGGTTAGTACTATTCAAGACATTCTTTAGAGGTAAATGAGTAAATAAAGAAGTTGGGCATAATTTTGGATGCTTAAATGACTTGTGAATTAAATTGTTAGGATATTGAGTTTGATTTGATTTCAAATAATTATGTTTTATTAAGTTCATTTATTTTGAATGCTAACATTGAAATGACAAGATTTAAGTATTTTAACCTCCAAGTATTGGGTTCTAATAATACATATGGAAACCAACAAAGCAGGATCGGGTATTGAAATTCATTTTCTATTAAATTGATTATTATGTAAATTATAAATAATTTGGTCATTCTATTTTATTATTATAAAAAAGACTGACTATTATAATGAGTTTCTAGTCAATGGGAAATGAGAGAATCCAAAAAGGACCTAGCCACCCTACTTCATATGTTGAAGTAATATGCTTGGCTATGTCAATATTGAGCTAAAGTTGTTTATTGTGTGTGTGAAAATAATTTGAATGTTGGAGTCATTCATGTTTTAGCTTTATGTTTTAAGTTGTCCCTTGGTGTCTCAAGGAGGATAAAATAGTGCAACCTGTATACAAGGTTATAAGTCATTTTTGACAGGGGAAAAAGAGAAAATTGAAGTTATTAGACCATTTTTGAAACCCTAAAAGGGATATCAAGGGTTAGGGCAACTAAAGAAAGAAGCATAATGTGATTCATGGAGTTTTGAAGGGAGTTTTTGGGGGGCTATATTTTTAGAGGAAAAAGAACAATGGAAGAGGAGAGCTTGCTCAACCATTCATGGAATCTTGTCCATCTTAGGAGGCAATTCCTTCCCTTGTAGTCTGTGTATGGTTGTTTGAGATTGATTCTTGTGAGTGTGTGGTGTGAAATGGGTCATAAGATGATGTGGGTATTTTTAGCCATGATCAAAACTGTGAGTTCTTGTATATTGTTGTGTTGTGTTGATGGTTTTTTTTCTATTGTATATGATATGCAACTTGGGATTGGAATTATTTGGCTATGAGATCTTGGCCATGTGAGTGTTCAACAATGTGTAAACCCTTGAGTAGGGGCCCTTTTGGATTCTCTTGGCTTGGGGGTATGGTGAGAGCCTTTACGGCTTGACGACCCATTAAGGTTGGGTGGATAACATTTTCCCATTGACTTATGGTTGCAGGTATGCAAGTTCCATTTAGAAGTGTGTCACAAAAAAATGTATTTTTAGACATTTTTATGCTCATTTGGGCCTTTTCTATGGATTTTGGCCTAGTTTTTCTTGGATTTAATATTGTAATGAGGCCAACACATTCACATTAGGCCTTGAACTCTTGTAAATCAATAAAAACTTTATGATGTCTTACAAAGGAGTTGTGAAGTGTTGTAACACACTTTCACACTTTTCTAGGACCTTTCTAATATATTTCACCTAAATAACCTCATTTTATCACTTACCAAGCCTTATTTAAAAGTGTTGTAAGGAGTTGTAACAAACTCTCACACTTTTCTAGGTTTTTCATCAATAATTTGACCCTTTCTTATGTTTAAATGGCCCCTTAATGCACTTACAAGTCATACTTAAAAGTGTTTTTGAGAATAATCTCGTTAAACATCATTAAATGCACTTTTATTCCCGACACCCAGTAAAATTGCCTTGGTGGGACCAACTCACCACTTGGGGAGACTTAGTCCCATTTGGCTTAAACATCAAAATTATCTTATAATTCTGGAGGGATATTATTCTCTAGACCTTGAGGTCGACCTATGATGAGGTATTTTTGGGAATTAGGGAATAATCATGTATAAATAAAGGGTTTTCCCCTCATTTTAAACCCTACCTATCTACCTATCTAGATATCTAGCTATCTATCTATCTAACAAGTTGGCTAATTCATTCACTCAAGCATTCAAGCATTCTAGGCATTTTCAAGCATTCATCCATTAGAGTTGCTACTTGCATATCTTCAAATTTCTACTTCAAGGGTTTGGTGAGTTGTAGCATTGCATATTGTTCATTCATCATTCTCTTTCCATTTAATTTCAGTTTCAAGCGTTTCATTACCAAACAGTGGTTTGACCAAGGTAAATCCCTATTCTCTAACCCTTAACCCTTTTTCCCTCTTTACATGTGTATTTTACAGGTCTTGTATGCAGATTTGTCAAAGAGAAAGGTGTTAAAAGGTGTCAAAAATTAGTCAAAGTCTTTTAAATTCAAAAAATCCCTAAAAGGAGCTTGGAGATCACCCACAGGTCAAAGTCTACAGATTCGGATCTAGATTCTTATCAAAAGTTGAAGCACAGATCGAAAGCTACAGATTGCATCTTCGAGATTCTAGAAAGTTGAAGGTGGACTAAGTCACCATCAGTGGTGAATTAGTCCCACTATTGGGCCTGAAAAATTATTTCTGCAGTTCTGGATACCTAGTTTCTCGAAACCTGTTCCGACACAATCTCCCCTAAACGGGACTAAGTCACCCAACTTGGCGTAAGTGTCCCAATTGGCTTTAACAACAAATTCTGCAGGATTCCAGAGCCTCTCTGCATCAAATTCCAGTTTCTAGGTGCACCTCTCCAGTCACTTTCATTTCTGTAATTGTTTGTTTGCATTCTTTGGCCATTTTGCATATCACATTGTGTTTTCGAATGTCTTGCATTTCATTAGTTTTGCATTAATAATTCATCTTTTATCAGTTTATTGCATTTAGTGCTGCAAGTATGGATTTGTTTGGTGGTGTTGTCATTAATGTTTTCATTGATGTCAACACAATTTAGAGTGATTATAGGTGGTACTTGTATAATTGAGATACTGTAGAAGTTTTTAAAGTACATGGAGCTATATTTATGAAGTTGTGGTTGTGTTTTTTCCAAGTGCTTTTGAGAAAATTAAGAAATAATGAAGACTGTGTAGTGTGTGTGTTCTGAGCATGCTCTATATTTATTTTGTGTTGATCCTATGCTTGTGCAGATTTGTGGTATTGTTCATGAGCTTTAATGGATAATATATCTTGAGTTTTAGCTTTTGGATAGATGGAGAGTGGAAGATATGTTCACCAATGTGTGAATTTATTAATGGATTGGGATAAATGCTTTTTCTCTGTAGTCTTCTAGTGTTTTGTTTCAGATCGTTCAGATCTAGACGATGGTTTACATCGATGTTCTTAGTGTTCTGGAAAATGTGCTTCTGGTTTAGTGCTTTAGAAGACTTGCTCCAGATCTTTTGTATATTGTTGCTTGGTTCGGTTAGACTATTGAAGTATGTTCTGTGCATGAAAATTGTTGCAGTTGCTATAGATGTACCTAAAGGTCTCTTAGAGTTTCTTAAATGTTCGATGAAGTTTGTTGGGTGATCCACGTGTGATCATCTTATTGGAGATGTGCGTACTTCAAAGATCATTGGTGTTTTCATTAGGTTTGGCCGACCTGGTGTCTACACGCTACATAAAGATTTTGCATTGAATTAAGGAAGTGTGTGATTGATCCAAGATGTTGTTTGAGTCCTAATTAAGTGTGTAATTGGTCGTCTCTCATTCTTATCCACTGGGGGAATGTTGAGTAGCTGACCTAATTTGAATGTGTAATTTGAAGGATGTATAGTCAACCTTGGAAAATGCTTCTATGGTTGAAGATGATATAAAATCAAGTCAAGATGTTGCGAATTGTAAGACAAGCAAGTGAAATGTGCGAACAAGTGTGAAAAGAAGAGTGTGTAAGAGTGAATCAAGGCAACAGTACTTTGATGTGTTAGATTCTTGAAAGTAGTGAGTTTATGGTGTCTACAATATTTTGATCAAGCTGGGAATGTGTGGAACCTATTGTTGTGGATCTTTATTTATCTTTTCTTTTCTGTAGGCAGTGAGCCTGCTTTTGGACAATGAGTCTTATTGTAGGCAGTGAGCCTTTGTATCTGGGCAATGAGCCTTTGTATCCAATATTGCATTATTACTATATTTTGAGTTAATCCTCACCGTGGTTTTTCCCTCATTGGGTTTTCCACGTAAATCTGGTGTCTCTCGTGTTTAATTTATGTTATATGTATTTCATGTTTATTCCTAATGACAAATTAAGTTAAGGTGAAATTGATTAAAGATAGAAGTTAAAGTAGTTTGGTACAACTGATTCACCCCCCCTCTAGTTGTCTTGTTCATTTCAAAAATTGGTATTAGAACTTTGGTTCCTCAGTGAAAATCTTAACCACTTGAGGTAGATCAGATGGCGCACAAGTTGCAAATCCCTATTTTTGATGGAGCTGACTACAGTGACTGGAAAGTGCAGATGAGAGGTTATCTAGTCTCTCTTGGTTTCAAGACTTGGAAAGCTGTAGAGAAAAATTATGTTGAACCATCTGTTGGTCCTTCCTCTACAGATGATATCATTGCTTATGAAGAGAATGAAAAGGAAAGGTATGCTATCTTCAGTGCTCTATCTAAAAGTGAAAGGACAAAAGTTATTTCTTTAGGCATTGCTTATGGAGTCTGGGAAAAATTGAGATATTTGTGAAGGAAATGATAGAGTAGAATTTTCAAGGAAGCTAATAGCTAAGCACAAATTTGAGAACTTGAGAATGGAAGAGGTTGAAGATATTGCAAACTATTATCAGAGATTTGAACTTGTAGCAAATGAGATCAAGAATCAAGGTGGTACCATGTCAAATGAAGATGTAATTGAGAAGAAATTGATGACCCTACCAGAGAAATAAAATGACGTCTCTACTATTGAAGAATCATATGATCCAAATACGTTTACTAAGGAGCACCTATTTGGCATCTTGACTGCATTCGAGATGAGAAAATTTTCAAGAGAAAAGGAGAAAGCTGAAACAACATTTAAAGCAATGAAGATAGGAGATGACTCGGATGATGATAGTTCAAAAGAATTGGAAGAAAACTTTACAAGGAAATTGAAGAAAGGTAATGGTAAATACAAAGGTATGTTGCCCTTTAAATGTTTCAGTTGTGGAAATATTGGTCATTATTCCTCAAGATGTCTACATAGAGTTACACATAAGAAGAACAAAGATAATAACAACTACAAAGACAAAAAGGATAGGAAGTTCAAGAAATTGTATTATGTCAAAGAAGATGCAGGAATTTTTGATGATGATTCTGACTTTGAGGAAGATAAAGATGAATGTTTATTCCTAGCCCTAGAAAGTAAAGTTGTATCTTCTAACCATGGAAAATGTGCAAGGGAATCTGGTCTGAAGAGCAAGAAGGATGAGATGGAAGGTACCTTGGTGACTGCTTTTCATGCTACACAGGATGAAGACTATTGGGTAATTGATAGTGGATGTTCAAATCACATGACTGGAGATAAAAGTAAGTTTATAAACTTGAAAAGTATGATGGAGGAATAGTTATGTTTGGAGATGATTCTGGTGCTAAGATTATTGGGAAAGAAACAATTAGTTTTGATGGAAAGCATAGTATTGATGACGTCTATTTTTTTAAGGGTTTGAGGCATAATATTTTGAGTGTTGGTAGCAACAGGAAAAAGAACTCGTGGAAACATCTATCAAATTAGAAAAGGATCTAAAACTATGGTAGCAATAGGAAGAAGAACTCGTGGAAACATCTATCAGCTTAAGAGTGGTGATGGTCAGTACTTTATTTCTCAGATTAATGAAAGTTGGATATGACACCGGAGGATGGGACATGTAAATCTCAACAATCTGATTAGGATCAGTTCAAAACAAGTTGTTAGAGATCTAACTAGAATCACAAAGCCTTCAAATTCAGTCTGCAAAAGTTTTTAGTTAGGAAAACAAACAAGAAGCAGTTAAAGAGGAAAAGAAAAATAATCTGTCGAAATGATGGAATTGATTTGCATAGACCTTTGTGGTCCTACAAGAACATGAAGCCTTAATGGTGACAGGTATTTTATGCTCTTGATTGATGATTACTCTAGGATGACATGGGTTAATTTTCTTAAAGAGAAAGCTCAGGCTCTTGATAGATTCAAAGTGCTCAAAGAAAGAGTAGAGAATGAGGTAAACCTGAGAATCAAATGTTTAAGGTTTGATAGAGGTGGAGAATTCACTTCTAGTGAGTTTAATGTATTTTGTGAAGAGCATGGCATAAAGAGAGATTATTATTCTCCTAGAACTCCTCAATAGAATGGAGTTGTGGAAAGGAAGAACCAAACTATTCAAGAGGCTGTCAGAACTATGATGAAAGAAGCAAATGTTCTTGATGTGTATTGGAGAGAAGCAATCCACATTTATGTTTACATTCTTAACAGAGTTTAGATCAGAGGTAACAACACTAAGACTCCTTATGAGTTATGGAATGACAAGACTCATACTATTAAATACATTAAAGTGTTTGGAAGCATATGTTACATTAAAAGAGATGATGAAAAATCTTGGAAAGTTTGATGCTAGATGTGATGAAGGAATTTTTCTTGGATATTCAAATAAAAAGGCATATAGATGCTTCAATAAAAGATTGAGGAAAATAGTTGAAATTGCTAATGTAAAAGTTGATGAAACTATGTATAGACCAGTAGAAATAAGTGAAGTTGAACTAGATGACCCTATCTACAAAAAAATACAAGAAGAAAAAAGGAAGAAAAATAACAAAGTAATGAAGAGGAGATTCTGGAACATGCACCTAAGACTCCCAAATATGTATAGAGAAATCATCTGGAGGAACAAATAATTGGAGATATAAGTGAAGGTGTAAAGACAAGAAGCAAAGTGGTTGAGGTAAACTTGTGTTTAATTTCTAAGATAGAACCTAAGACTGTGAGTGAAGCATGCAATTATGAGAGTTGGGTTAGAGCAATGAAAGAGGAACTGCAATAGATAGAGAAGAATTGGACATGGGAACTAGTCCCTAGACCAGTAAACAAGAATTTAATTGGCTCAAAATGGGTATTCAGGAATAAGATGAATGAAGATGGTGAAGTGGTAAATAATAAAGCAAGACTTTAATGCAAAGGTTATTCACAAGTTGAAAGAATTTTGAAGAAAAATTTGCACCAGTAGCAAGAATGGAGGATATTCAGATGTTCTTGGCATTTTAAGCTCATAAAGACTTCAAAGTGTACCAGATGGATGTCAAGTCTATATTCCTGAATGGAGAATTGGAAGAAGAAGTATATATGGAGCAACTAGAAGGATTTCAATTGTCAGACAAACCAGACATGGTCTGCAAGTTGAAAAAGACAATGTATGGACTTAAACAAGCTCCCAGAGAATGGTACACAAGGTTGGATAGATACTTGACACAAAAAGGATTCAAAAAAGGATTTTCCAACATCAATATTTACTTCAAAGTTGAGAGAAACAAAATTTTGATCATTGTGGTATATGTTGATGACATTATCTTTGGTGGATATGAAGGTATGTGTAAGAAATTTATAGAGGAGATGCAGAAAGAGTTTGAGATGACTATGATTGGTGAGTTAAATTTCTTCCTTGGACTTCAAGTAAATCAAACTGATAAGGGGATATTATTTTCACAATCTAAGTATGTTAAGGAATTGCTAAAGAAGTTTGGAATGGATGACTCCAAACTAGTCTGTACCCCTATGGTAACCAGATGTAAGCTAAGTAAGGATGATGAATCTTCTAAAGTTGATCAGAGCATGTACAAATCCATGATTGGTGGACTGTTGTATCTTACTACTAGACTGAATATCATGCATTCAGTATGTTTAGTTGCAATATTTCAAGTAGAACCTAAAGAAACACATGTTACAAATGTAAAGAGGATATTCAGATATCTTAAGGGAACTCCAAATTATGGGCTATGGTATCCTAAGGATACTGATTTCACATTAAATTCCTACACCGATGCAGATTGGGTTGGTTGTGTAGATGACTGGAAGAGGACAAGTGGTGGTGCATTCTTCCTTGGAGGAAGATTGGTCTCATGGTTGAGTAAGAAAAAGGATTCAATTTCTTTATCCACTGCATAAGTTGAATATATTGCCGCAACATCCTGTTGTACACAAGTATTTTGGATGAAGAAAACCTTGAAGGAAATAGGTGTGATGTGTGATGAGCCTATCTATATCTTTTGTGACAATACAAGTGCAATAAACATTTCAAATAAACTGGTGATGCATTCTACAACAAAGCACATATCTATCAGGTATCACTTCTTGAGGGAGAAAGTGTTGTAGAATGAAGTTAGATTGGAATATGTGTTTACTAAGGAACAAATTTCTAACATACTCACTAAGGCCCTTTCAAAGGATAATTTTGAGTATCTCAGGGGAAAGTTAGGGGTTACTACCCCCCCTTCCTTGAATTAGGTGCACATAGAGGTGCATCAGTCCAGTGGATTCATAGATTCTTTTCTGGTCTGGACTAATGATTGTAGTCCACTCCTCAGGGGGAGTAGAGAGTTTCATTGTTGTAGTATGTGATGTGGGTGCACTCCTAAGGGGGAGTGATCAGAGCTTTACATCACAAATTTTTCATGCAAAACCTTTCTTTGCCATTGATGTCAAAGGGGGAGAGAGACATGTGAAAAAGTAAAATAGAGACATATGAAAATGTATAAGGGAGAGAGAAATGCTTGTGCAGGTTGTCTAATATGAAGAAACAAGCTATGGTATGTATGTTGTATTTGATGGTTTTTTCACATCATGTGTTGTCATCAATGACAAAGGGGGAGGTTGTTGCAAGTATGGATATGTTTGGTGGTGTTGTCATTGATGTCTACACAATTCAGAGTGATTACAGGTGGTAATTGTATAGTTTAGATATTGTAGAAGTGTTTAGAGTACATGGAGCTATATTTATGAAGTTGTAGTTGTGTTTTTTCCAAGTGATTTTGAGAAAATTAAGAAATAATGAAGGTTGTGTAGTGTGTGTGTTCTGAGTGTGCTCCGATAATGTGCTCTGGATTTCTTTTGTGTTGATCCTATGCTTGTGTCGATCTACGGTATTGTTCATGGGCTTTAATGGATAATATATCCTGAGTTTTAGCTTTTGGATCGATGGAGAGTGGAAGATATGTTCACCAATGTGTGAACTAGTTTGATAGAACTATTTGTTTGTGGACTGGGAGAAATTTTTTTGCTTCGTAGTCTTTTGGTGCTTTCTTTCAGATCATGTGGATCTACAAGATGGTTTACACCAATGTTCTTGGTGTTTTGGAAAATATGCTTGTGGTTTGGTGCTCTGAAAGACTTGCTCCAGTGCTTAAGGTATTGTTGCTTGGTTTGGTTGGACTATTGAAGTATGTTTTGTGCATGAATATTGTTGTAGTTTTTTGTGGATGTACCTGAAGGTCTCTTAGAGTTTCTTAATTGTCTGGTGAAGTGTGTTGGGTGATCCATGTGTGATCATCTTGCTGGAGATGCATTTACTTCAAAGATCATTGGTGTTTTCATTGGGTTTGGCCGACCTAGTGTCTACATGTTCCATAAATATTTTACATCGAATTAAGGAAGCATGTGATTGATCGAAGATGTTTTTTGGGTCCTAATTAAATGTGTAATTGGTCCTCTCTCATTCTTATCCACCATGATAATTTTGAGTAGCCGACCTAATTTGAATGTGTAATTTGAAGGATGTATAGCCAACCTTGGAGAGTGCTTCTAGGGTTGAAAATGATATAAAAGCAAGTCAAGATGATCGAAATGCAAGGCAAGAAAGTGAAGTGTGCAAACAAGTGCAAAAAACTAAGTGTGTAAGAGTGAATCAAGGCAACAATACTTTGATATGTTAGAATCCTGAAAGCAGTGAGTTGATGGTGTCTACAATATTTTGGTCAAGCTACGAATGTGTGGAACCTATTGTTGTGGATCTTTATTTATCTTTTCTTTATATGTAGGTAGTGAGCCTCCTTTTGGACAGTGAGTCCTATTGTAGGCAGTGAGCCTTTGTATCTAGTATTGCATTATTACTATATTGTGAGTTAATTCTCATCGTGGTTTTTCCCTCATTGGGTTTTCCACATAAATCTGGTGTCTTTGGTGTTTACTTTCTTTTATCTGCATTTCATGTTTATTCCTAATGATAGATTAAGTTAAGGTGAAATTGATTAAAGATAGAAGTTAAAGTAATTTAGTACAACTTATTCACCCCCCCTCTCAATTGTCTTGTGTATTTCAATATTTAGAACATTTCATTTAGGGATATTTCAATAATATTGGCATTAGTCTTGAGTGAACCCCCAAGTTTTTGTGGAATACCTTTCTCCTTTTAGGTGAAAAACTCTAGAAGTGTAAGAAAGCATACTTCTACAAAAATTTGCGGTTCAAGAAGCTACCCCTTGAGTATTGCTTTCAGATTGTGAGTATTGTGGTGTTCAATGTCAAATGACGTATATGTTAAGCCCGTTTACTCTAGAAGGAAACAAATATATCTACAACCAAGATAATCCCATAGTATGTTGTCTTATATTGACAAATCTAAAATTATATGTAGATTGTGTGTGTAGTTGTAATAGCTTAGTGATGAGTCATGTTTAGGAAACAAAATTTGATGTTGTTTCTAGAATTTTAAACATATTGGGTTCATGTATGTTTGAAAAACACATGGGATCTTGATAATACACAATATTCTTTTTTATATACCTTGTTTCAATGACATACAAATAAATTAGTCTTGAAAAGAAAAATCAACTGACATACAATGATGAGTAGTGGGGTTAGTTGTATCAATTAATTAAAATGTAAGTGTACTAACAATGAGGAGAATTTACATAGCATAGATTTGATGTTATAACACTAGTAATAAATAGTTATGTCAAAAATGTTAAATTAATATCATCGCAAATATCAATATCATTGAATAATAATATTCATTTGAAGTAGTGGTAAAATAATTTAGAATGACCATAAGGTCTTAGATCATATCCTCAAAGGTTTAATATTACTTTATTAGCAACCACTTCCATCATATGAAACCTTTGACATGAACTAAGGGGTGACACTCAATTGTAATCCTTCATTCATTCATAGTCCTCCCATAAGTTTCTCTCGCATCTTGGATTAATAATTATGCTACTAAGAACTTTTTTTCAACTTGGACAAGTTGTTTATGTTGTAAATTTCATCTTAGTGAGCATATGGGTGTGAAGGGGTTGTAAATTATATCAATGGAAAAATTGAATTAATCAACTTGGGAATAAAGATGTCA
Organism: Sequoiadendron giganteum; assembly: GCA_007115665.2. Classification (NCBI taxonomy): domain Eukaryota; kingdom Viridiplantae; phylum Streptophyta; class Pinopsida; order Cupressales; family Cupressaceae; genus Sequoiadendron; species Sequoiadendron giganteum. Next base: position 262,258,909 of record CM021107.1, read on the forward strand.
TTCTACCCAAAAAATGGGGGGGTTATAATGGTATTTAGCTATTGATGACTAAATTTGTTCAAGATTGAATGTGGTCTAACAAATGATTCTTCCCTTGAGGCTCAAGGAGTCTTCGATCAATGTTAAAGTAAACCTAATATTTTATTAGATTAATTAGAGATTATTGAGGATTGGGATGTCCCTTGGGATAAAACATGTTTAGATTTAGTTGGTTTTAATTAAGGGGTTAAGATCTGTATTAGAGATAGCTCTAAGATAATAAGTTATGAAATCTAATAATATCTTAATCTATCAAGAAATGGGAACAATGGATATTTATCTACAGTTGTTCCACTAAGCAACTAGATCAAGATCTTCTTAAAGGATTATAATCTCCTCCATATACAATGATTAACTAACCTTTATTAAACTTGGTGGAATGTAATGTTTTTTAATTAATGACAGGAAGACTTTGAGTACTAGGCTTTAATTTTGTTAAGATAAATCTCAGTTAAACCATAACTTATGTTAACTCAATGGAACCATATAACAAACACATGTAAAGTTGAATTACACACTTGAGTTCTGAATTGGATACACAAGGTGTAAAAATCATGTCATGTTAGTGTTATGCCTTAAACACATAAGAAAATAATTGACCTAATTAATGTATTAAAAAAAAATAGTTGGGTCTTCTTAGTGAAAATTTTGGGCATGAAATAATCCAATGAAGAGTAGCAAGGTCTCATTAAGAAAAATAATAGTGGATAGAGGGTTATATAGAAAAAACTAAAGGCATCAAAAGCATCTATCAAAAGCATCTCAAAGTGTATAGTTGACCAATCATAAATAGGTCATAAAAATTGAAAAAAGGGACATGAAAAGTACAAGGATTATAAGGGATAAAATGATAGATTGAAGGCTATAGTCAGAGACCTAAAATATGCATGATAGTGCCTATGTATTTACTAAAGATGTGAAGATGAGGGATCCATAATTAATGAAACACATGTCATTCTCTAGCCCTGAAAAATCTCATTTGACCCAGAGCATACAATCATGTTTAAGGCCTTATCATATGGCCTAAAATAATGGAGAATGGGTTTTGGTAGTTGGAGGGAATCTAGGACCGACTGGAGGAGTTGGAAGGAGTTTTGAGAGAATATAGGTTAGTTTGAGATATCTTCAAGTATCTAGGAACATCTTCATCAAAGGAGGTCAAAGTAATAAATATTTTCAATAGCCATTGGTATACAACCATAATTATGGAGCAAATTTTTAGGCACAAGGATAATACAATTTAGTTGGGTTCCCAAGGAGAGGTTTGACCCAGTAACTAAATCAAACACTCGTCATTTTTCCACAAAGCATGTGCCTAAGAAATAGGAAGTTGTTGTAAAGCATAAGGAGCATATCTAAGGTCATTTTTAAGGGAGTTCTTATTATTTTACTAAGGATTGTAACTCACAATATAGTTCTTCCTAGGATATACTAGCATTGTAACTCATGAAAATATATTTTGAGACTAAAAATTAAGGAATATAATTTAATTTTCAAGTAATATTGGTCAATTTTTAGACATTTAATTTGTAAGACACCTTTTATCAATAAAATTTGTGATTTTTCTTTCTTAAATATTGTCTCATTATGTGCAAAAATAATGATTAATGAATATTATTGTATTTTTCATGCAAATCCTTTAATGTATGTCTCATTCCAAGACCTATAAGTAGAGAAAGTATATTTTATGCAAGTTGTAAGTTGTGTAGTGGATGTGAACATAGATTTTAGTTGTGAAAGTCTCTTTTTCCTTCAAAATTGCAACATGTTCAAAATTTTTATAAAATAATGATGCATTGGTGTACAAGAACATTTAAATTGTGTAAAAATTATCTAGTTATTGAACAAATGTGTCAAAATAGTAGTAGAGGTAAAAATAAAATAAAATTGGTGCATCACCACATTAAGAATTAGGATCATTTTTATGTATTTTCTCTCATTTTATTCAACAAAAACAAGAGTGGTATCTAGGTTAGTTTAGGTGAAGTACCAATGGAAATAACCTTATTTGGAGGTTGATCTCAAGCTATCAAAGCTCACACTTTGTGAGATCTTCCCATGTTTTATTGGATTGTTGAGTAGATATCTCAAAAAGGGTGCATATCTAGTTGACAACGGTGAAACCTTAGATATATAGTGATTAATCGATTGATGTATGCTAATTAAAATTGAAATTAACATTTTTTAAAGTAAAATTTGAGGGTTTGGGGATTTATATATCTTGAGATCGATTGAAATTGAATTTTACATAATGGAACACTATGATAAAGGGATTTAGAATCTTAATATTTGAGTGTATGGGATATAATCCCAATAATAATTATTTTTATGGTAGAGTTTGATTTTCAACACTTGTTGAAAGTGTTCATCTATTAATATTTAAGGTGACAAAATTAAGGATGACACTAAATAGCACCATGGGACTTGTTATGCATGATTGGAGTTCACAACTTCCTTAAACGTTATCTAATCCCTAAGATTGAACTAATAGTAAAATAAGAGAAATAAGTAGATGGTATCAAATGCCAAGTTGTTGTGGTAATGAATGTTATTTAGTTGATTATTTATAGGTAATGTGAGATGATAAGTAATTGTGTCCTTAAAGTATCCTTAGATTTGTGCTTTAGCAATTTTAATGTTACTTGATATAGATAAATTGATTACTGTTGATGTATTATAGAGTAGTTGTTGACAACCAATTTACCTATAAAAGGGGAAAAGATTGCATGCTCAAATGATATCTAGTGATGTGCTACTATTCAATGGCATGTGAATAACCTAGCATGACACCTTTAAATACATAACCGTAGACACATAATTTTAAATTTTTGGTGCCCACATTGACAAGTAACAATTAGACCCTAATAATGTTAGCCTTAGAATGTAGGGATTCAACATTTGACAGTAGGGGATAAGATCACGCCAAAGATATTGTATAGGAAAAAATCATATGTGTGGCATTGTCTAGGGTAACTACTATAGACACTTAAAAATGTCCCGAATGATATCATGCACTCGAATCAGATATACTAACACCATTTCATCCTAAAACCCATCATTTTTTTGCTTAATTGATCAAATTAGCCTAGCTATTTAATTAATTGCATCATTTGCATCTATTAATCTATTTGACCTAATTAGATTAATTCACCCCCTTTAATGCTAACATTTCATCCTATTAAATTGAATAAATCAAATTATTTAATTTAATCCCTAAGTCCTCTTATTTAATTAAATAACCCTAAGTTATTTAATTAAATATCATATCACTTTACCCCTTTTCATTAAATAAATCAATTATTTAATGAATATCCTAATTGCCCTAATTTTCATAACTGAAACTTTATTTAATTATCAAATTACTAATTAAATCTAATCCTCCCACTTGCAAGGGAATATTGCTCCTTTGCACATTCGGTGAAAAGGAATATTCTTATGGAATATTCCTTCTCCTTTGCACAATTAAATTTGGTTTTAATTAACTAAATATTTTGTTTTCCTTAGCCATGAGAATATTCTCTTTCTTCACTCATTTGGAAAATGGAATATTCCTTTTTTGCAACAAACTTTCAACAAGACTTCTTGTGCAAGTTTTGAAAATGTGTTTGTTTGGATGAATATAATCCCTTGATTAAATATCATCTTGCATTTTCAACCCTTGATAGGAATCCATGATCCATGCCTCCATATTCCTTCCTTTTTTATGATTGATTAGCTTTTTCAATCTTAGCCCTTCATTTCTCATTTTCTCTCATATAAATAGATCACTATTTGGAGACAAATGGATCCATCGTTTTAAAAGTAAAATTATTCTGTTAAAATAACTCTCATTTTGCAATCATATTTCATGTTTTAGAAATCATTTTAGGTTAATTTATTGCATCATATTAGCTTATATTTCATTAATGGATTCCATGGTAACTTAGGTGCATTCGTTTAGCATATTTGGTAATTAGGGTTTTAATCTTTTGAGCATAAACTCCATTTAGAATATATTTGCATACACCCCTATTGATATTCTTAGCATATATCATGTTAGAATAGCTTTCATCATGGTAAATAGTTTAAAATCATGTTTTCATACACATCTCTCATCGGTTTCATTGATTATCTTTAATAGAATCGATCAAAACAAGCTCATTATCCATGGGATTTGGAAAAGGTCGCCATTCCACATGAATGCGACACCACTCACCCAATAGGATAAGTTTCGATGGATTAGAATAGGTTTTTTTGAAGCTTTCATATTTCAATATGTTACTTTTAATGGATTCTTAGTTTAGTTTACATTGAATGATCTTATTGGGACTGATGCATAGTGTAACACCCCACCACACAACCCTAGAGGAAGTTGCAAACAACTACTTAAATAGGCTAATTTTTTTTTTTTGTTTAAGAACAAATAATAAGAAAGTTCACTACCCATTGCCAACAACCTCTAAGGTTATGAGACAGAGGTTATATAGAACCTCAACAAAAAAATGAACTTAAACCATGTCATTTATATAGATAATAATTAAACACATACATTCCAATTAAGATAATTTACTTCAAGCATAAAGATAACTTTCCATTTCATATATCCATAATTTTAACAATAAGGTTACAACTCTCATTCCCTAAATGAGGCAAATCCAATAAAGAAGGTTACAATTACAACTTCCACCTCGATAACAATTGAGGGGTAATAAATTACAAGAGCCATCTGAAATTCAATAAAGCAAGAACTGATACTGAATCCAATGGGCTCTCCAACTGGAAGTCTCATCCACAAGAACATGAAGAAAGAACCCAACGGATTAAGGTGCATGCCACCCAGCCAAGTGGAACCCAAATTCCCGCCCCCCGTGCTAGGAGATAGTAACAAGGAATCCTAGCCAAGACTATCTACCACTAGACATAGGCTAAAACATAACTGAACCAACTGACACAACCAAACACATGTACAACTCATATACCATGCAAGTACAACACAAGTACAATTCTACATGGTCACATCACTTCTAGATATAAAGCAGATCAAGTATGTTAAGGGAACCATACACATAATAATCAATCACCAACTATGGTCACATCAGATATGTTACGGAAACCATATCCACAAAAACAAGTACCAACGGTTGTCCTAGATAGAGTGCCATCACACAGTTCGTCATGGGTTGTCCTATGGGAATCTTCATAGGCTCTGACCCCCACTATGGGTTATCCTGGTGGCCTCAACCAATTCCCAATCCCCATACTCACTCATGCGGAATCAAATACCTTTCATACAAACAAGATAGATGACTTTGCCATTACAGGCCTTCCCACTCATCCCAAGTCTAAACGAGCCCTTGTGTCTATGAGTGAGGCATAATTATCTTGATTAGTGAGATGTACCACCTAATATTCTAAGTTTTATTTTAGTTATCACTTGATTAAACCACCTCCGAAGGTTTCCCAGTTTACCTCTTTGGGCTCTAGCCCCTATAAAAGCCACTCTTCTACTAGACAACACACATATCATCCAAACTCCAAGGGTAAAAAAGTGCAAAAAAACAAGGTATCAAGACCACTCCTTTCTCAGGAGGCAACATAAGTTCAAACCCTCTCCAAGCACTGAAGGTAACAAGGTAAAAAAGTCACTCCTGACAAGAAGGCACTAATCACATAATCTACTCCTAAACCAAGGAGGCACAAAACATCCCCGTTCGTGGAAATCGGGTAAATAACATATAAATTACCATGCACTACCCAAGGGATTTAAAACAGGTTGACCAACACATTATGACAACCTGCTACCTTGAAAACCCAACTGGAAGAATTGTCAAAGGTTATGACCCACATTACCCAAATGATAACATAACAGTTCATGATCAAGGCGAGCATTAAAACCTACTTTGGATTCACTAAATCCATATACTCCTTAGCATTCAATAATGCATTGCATTTAATAAAATGAATTAAACATGTCATTTAAATAAGGAAGAAACTAATACTAGCCATTTAATTTCCCTTTTAGCATTTAAATACATGATAAATTAACTAGTTTAACAAATGAATAATAATTCATCGTTTTTTAAAATGAATATTGTTCCTTCATTTCAAAATAGCTATTTAAAAACAATTAACTTGTCTTAAGAAGAAAACATATTATTCATAATCAAAACCATTCCCTTACCAAATATAATGTTTTTTTTAAACAACAATAACTTAACCAATATTATTCTATTTCATTTTCTCAATTAAACTTAATTTATTATATATATATTGTATATATACATATATTTAATCATAGAATACATATATATAAATAAATAATATTTTAATATTATATAATATAATATTTAATATTAATATAAATTAATGTTAAAATATTATAAACATAATAATAAAATATGATTATGAATATATATTTTATTGACTTCCGAATACAACCCATTTGCGGTTTTGGGGCCGCGCATCGCGTTTAGGGCAAGCCGTGCGGATTTCACGGAGGGCGACGAATTTTCATTGGCTGCGGTTTTCTTTAGTCGCGACGACGTTTGCACAAAGGGCGGAGGCGGCAAGTTGGGCGGCCAAATTTTAGGTGGGGTGATGACCTTAAGGTGGGCGTCAATTGTTGCCATAGTCGGCCCCCATAGTTAGGGGTCGGCGGTGTTTAAATTGCCGCGCCCAATTGTGGGTGTCGGCTATGTAAGCAGCCGACCCATGGCAGCCCACGCGCCTTCCATGGGGGCGCAGTGGGGAGGTGAGCCCCCAACGCCTTCCCACTAATTTTTTATTGTTATTGTTATTTTATTTTATTTTTATTTTTATTCCTCTTTTCTTTTGACTGGGTTTTTTTAATGGAAAAATTTCCAGAACCCCAAAAAAAATCAGTCCCTTAAAATTTGAACCTGGCAATTTATTTTATTTTATTTATAAATTTTGCCAAAACAATATTTTGCACATGAGATTTCATTTCAATTTGCCAACAATCTTTTCCCAAAGAGAGGTGCTCTCCAAGTTGAAAGCAAGTTTTCAAGTGGTTTTATTTGCACACAACAAAAGATTTCAATTATTTTCCCATCAACACATATGCCATTGAAATTTCAAAAGAAACTAATTACAAGGATATGAACCTGATTTTTTTGAAGTAGGGAGAAGATCCTGAAGGTGCCTTGCATCCCTTTCAAGCTCCATAGATTCTTCAAGCTTTTTCCAAAAACCCACAAAATTCAACAATTTATTCCTTCTCTTTCTAATTTAATCTTTTTCTCAAAATTACATGAACCTCCAAATTGTGAAGCAAAATTCAAACATAAAGAAAAAATCCTAAAAATCCTACAACCACCCTCATCAATTCTCCAAAACAGAAAATGGAAATATCTCATTTTTCAATTTTTGAATTTCAAATTTTCTAATTTGACTTTTAATTATTTTATTTTATTTTTATTTCATCTTTTTAATATTCTCAATTTCACACAAAATTTTAGTAACTCCAAAATGGAAAACTTTATTTATTTCCAATCAATTAATTTGATTATCAATAAACTAAATCTAATCAAAGATTAAATTTATTTATTAATAAATTAAATTAGTTAATAATTTAAATTACATTTCAACATAAACTAGATAAAGTTAAATGGCAATTTAACTACCAAGAATATATTTTAACCTTTTTCCAAACTTCTAATTTAAACTGAAACCAGACAAATTGAACAATATAAAACAACTGGACTATGCTAAAACCAACGACACACTATGACTAGGGTGACAAATTGGCACATAATCCTAGCTACTATCTCCCAATCAAATACCGTTGGGCATTGGACACGCTCAACCCTGTGAAACCAAGTGGAGTCGATGTCCTGTACTTGTCAACCTGCGAACAAAGAGTATATCCACATGCAATATATGTCATCATTAAAACACACCGTGAAGAGGAAATCTTGGAATCGCAGGGCGCTCGCAAGCGAGTGATGTGATACCGTCCCCTTCACCAATACAATGTAACTAACTGAAAAATCTAACATATTAATATAATCCAAAGCATAAACATCATTAATTCGAATATCCATTTATGTTAATTCAAAACATGACATAAAGATAACATCATAACAAAATACCATCACATCAAAAGATAACATTAATGTCGCTTTATAGATAGCGACCAAATAACAGTTGGGTACCATAGTCAAGGTACTAATAGAAAGTACAACATAACACTGTTAAAAAAAAAGGACAAAACGAAGGGGTATTACACATAGTGGCTTGATTATACTTCGAATCCTCATGGATCAAGTGTAGTCAGCCCATACTATGCCCGTTGATCATATTTTGGCACTAGAAGGAGGGCACAAATTAACCAATATGATAAATTGCTTGTTAAATCTTGTTTTGCTTGTGTTTTCAGGTTCAGTGATGCTATTGATAAATCACCAATGCACCTTGGGTGCGTCGCTATATAGTGACATTTGATATTTAAAATAGCGACACATATTTAATTTAGCAATGCATATTAAATTTTGTCACCACACATTTAAATAGCGATGCTAAGCTAATTTTTCATCATGCCTTAACTTTTTATTTAGCGACGCAATTGATATATCAACACATTTGATGTCACTGTTTATTCTAGAGCGACACATCTAGTTTTTCATTACAATGACACTATTGATGAAATCTAGTGATGCAATTGATTTCAACGTTGTGATTTACTAGTAAACAAAAATTTAACCTACAATTTTACATGTGTTTTAATTTTTTACTTTATTTGATTTCTAACATGTCACTAACTTCTCGTTTTGGTTTTCTAGGTAACTGGTTTTGTAGTTTTGGATGATAAAACATGAAGTGAAGGAGCATATTACCATTTGAATATAATTGTAAGAAGTGTTTCAACAATTATGGGGCAATTATAACCTATTTATGATGCTTTATTTCATGTTTTAGGACCAAAATAGATTTCTTTTTGGGCTTTAAAATGAATGTTGAAATTGATTAAAACTGAACCCTCACATCATTTTGCTTGTTGGTTTAAAATTGAACAACACAATCCTCACACTTCAAATTGGTGTTTAAAACAACCTCATTTTACTATGATGGACTAAAATGAACATGTGTCTGAATTGCCTGAGTAGGCTTGTTGTGCATATCCACTCCCCTTGTGTTTTGTGCGATATTGGGTGAAGAGAAACACACAAGTATACCTTTTCTTCTTGGAAGCGCTAATCCTCTACCCTTGCGCCTATTGGCAATCTTGGGTGACGAAACGAATTTTATGCTTCAAACATGTGTTACCTTTAGTGGGCCTTCCTCCCAACTTGTGAGAGGGAATAACCCAAGTAGTGCTTTCATTTTGGTCTGCAATATAAATAGTTGGCATGATGAAATTCATTGACCAGCTAGTGTAGTTACACTACATCGATGATCATCTCCTCTAGTATTCGTGTGATACATCAAAACCTTAAGATATTTCTAAGGGTTGGGAGTCCTCTCAATTGAGTGAAATCATTGCACGTATAGCACTAGTTTATCCAAAATGGTCATTAAAATACTTGTTTGTAGTGGCTAACCAAGTCCAATCACCAAAACATATTTTAAGGTAGTGCATTGGAGAAGCACCGCTCCAAGAAGTTACTTACCATGTCCAATTTTTTATTGAGGTAATAAAGCAAATGGGGAAGGGACTCCTTTGCTTGGTGTGTCAAGAGGTTAGCTTTCCTTGACATAGCATATTTTTCCATTTCACCTTCTTAGATTAATCATCTCTTTTGATACTAAGAAATTTGTACCAACTCTATCTAGGATTGTAAATGCTTAAGAGTTAGTTTAACACTTGCTTGGTTCCAAAATAATTGCAAACAAACATTAACAAATCTTTTTAAAATTTCAAACCCTTTGGTCTATAATGGATACCCTTTGAACAAAACCTTTATGTTAATGCTTGTCCTAAGGATTTATTCTTAGAAACTTCTAAATATTTTGGTTTACATCTCAATCCATACTTCCCAAAGATAACCTAGGAAACTATGGATTGAACTTCATCCTTTTCACAAAATGGATCTTGTGAAATTTATGATGTTTTTGACATAGACATTTAGTTTGAACTTAAGCAAGGAAAAGTTTTTGTGGTAAAATTAAACTCATTAAAGCAAGATAAATTGACCAAATGAACCCCACATGACCATTTGGTGTTTGATTGGTCCGGTTGAACAATCTAACCTTACACCCATTATCATTCAACCAAACTTTGAACTAATTGAGGGAGAACAAATGGATATAATTATAAGTTTGAGAAGCTTCAATTTTAAAAGAAAGGAAACACCAAGTCAATGGAGAAATGCAACAAATATCTTAGACGAACAAGACAATATTGTGGCCAAAAGGCCCATATTACTGCTTCTTGTGTGGTGATAAATATCCTCTTTTCCATAATTTTGGGCTTCTCTAAATGATCTCTTGTAAAATAAAAATCCCCAAGAGAAGGTCTACATGTCATCACTTAAAACTTAGGCATCATGGTCAAAAAGCTATCAAGATACACCTTGTGGATCTCTACCGCAATAGGAACATTTTGATGAGGAATTTTTATAGACATGCTTCAATGAATGATCTAGACATGTATGCTCAATATGAACCCCTAATTTAAGTCAAAAATTGGTCTTTTGGATTGAGATACTTCTAGAGGTCTAGCATCTTTATCACTACCTTGGTCTTGGGAAACAAAGGTTCACTCTAGGTCAAACATTTCATCCACCCCTTCATCAAAACTCATCCTTCACTTCACCGAAATTTAAAAAAAAAATTAATACACCAACACTTTGGACTTAGACATATATCAACCCAAACCCTAACCTACTTTGTATGTGAAATGAATCCTTTTCCATGTACCTAGTTAAGTTAATTATCATTTTTGGACTATTTTATCTTGAAGGTCACGAGTCTACCCTAAAGATTCAAGAGTTCATAAACATCCTTTATCCAAACATCAAACAATCAAACCTTATAAGTCAAAATTTTTATCCCAAAACCTTTAAAAAGATCACTCTCATCATTCACTTTTTCATTACCCATTACCATCATTGCTCCAAAAAGACTTAGAGTGTCCCTTTTACCTAGGTTTGAGTCAACTATAGAATTTAAACATTACAAATCTCAACACAACTCTCCCATAGGTGACCCAAAACTATGACCCAAAATTTATGGTAAAGACAAGATCACAACACAAGAGAATCATGGAAAGTCACATTCACCTCAAGTGATCCCAATCCTCAAGAATTTGATCCAAGAATTCAAGTTTCCTCATCACAACAACCCTCATCTCCATCAAGGCCCTTTGAGGTAGAAGACATTACGAACAACCCCTTTGGATTTACTAAAGAAGAAATCATGGAGTACGAACAAGAACATCAATCCTTAGAAAATATGGGTCTAATTTCCCCATATTTTTTTGTGCAATCATAAACACAAGGCTTGAATTCATCCACCATTCAAACCACTCCATCACTAGGGCTAAATCAAACACCCATTCCTAGTCTTGCAGCTAGTCTTGCTAAAGAATTTGGTCATACTCTTCCATTTTAAATCAACACACTTGTGGGTACCCTCAACACCAATCCATCTCAAAACACCACTTGGACACCAAAATTTGGTGCTCCTACCATTCCTGAACACCCCTTGCATCAAAATAAATCACTTACACTTCATGAATCTATGACAACCTCAACATACCAAGGGTGCCATTCTTCATCCATCCCCACAAGTACCACAAGTATGCCCCACATCACGCAACGTATTACCGATCAAGTGTCTCAAATAGACCAACAAGGGCATGCCAATACCCTTACACAAATTCAACCCTTAACGCAAATTGGTACATCTTTATCCAACCACCCATTGGTTCATTCACACCATTGGTTTCACAGAGAAAATGTATCCCATCCATCATCAAACCAAATCAAAATAACACCTTGGTCACAAATGCCATCGATCAAGGTAATACCTTGGCCACATCCCTATCTCAAGAAAATCCCCTAGACATTGGTCAAGGGAACCTTTTTAATCAATGGACTCAATGTCCTAATATGTCATTACCATCACAATACCTAATGATGCCATCATCATCTTTCCCCTCGGTCCCCCATGTCATGCAAAATCAAATGGGACCTAAAACTTACATTCCTCCATCCCAATCCACCATATTTCAAGGAATGTTAAACCAAGGGAATCCCCAACCTCTCATCAAAAATCTGCAACCCCCAAAAAACTTCAACACCCAAAACCCATCGTAGATGTCCCAAAAATTGACTAATCCTACATTACAAGCACATGCCTTGGCTTTGCAACAAGCATAACAGGCTTATCAACAAGTCATCCAACAACAACAGAAACAACAAGCATCCTTAGCAGCATAACAAGTATCCTTAGCAACACGATAACAACAACAACAACAACAACAAAAATCAGCCTTAGCAACACAACAAAACACAACAAGCAACCCTCGTGGCCCAACAACAACAATAATCTTCCTACTATAACCCTCAAAAAAATATCGTCAACCCAAACACGTTAGGGACATATACGCATCCACCACAATCACCTTCACAATATCCTACACCACCATACACGCCATACAACACACCATCATATTAGAATCTCGCGCTCAACCCATCTACCATCCCATAATATGCAACATATTTTCCTCCACCGAATCCACAAGATGATGTAACATTGCAACTTAAGGCATTAACCCAAGAAATGCAGGACCTCTGGATGGACAAGATGAAGAAACCCCATACACAGAACCTATGTCCATATTCATTCAATCGAAACATCACAATGGTACCATTCCCTCCCAATTTTGAAATCACCAAATTTGATAAATACAAAGGGAGAGGAAGTCTTGTGGATCGTATCAAATATTTTAATGTCATGTGTATGGAGGTCGCCTATAATGAGTCCTATTTGATGCACCTCTTTTCGTGAAGTTTGACAAGCCCAACCATCGATTGGTTTTCTCAGTTGCCTCCAGGTATCAAAACCTTCCAAGAAATCACTGATAAATTCATAGATAAATTCTCCTTTAATCTTGATATGAATGTAATCCTAACAGATTTGTACACTCTCAAACAAAACAAAGGAGAATCTTTCACCAATTTCTTACAACAATGGATGCAAAGGGCTAGTAAGAGCAAGTGGCCAATTCTTGATGAACAACAAGTAGGGATCATCATAGAAAATCTAGACCCAAATCTATCTTTCCACTTAAAAATGAAGTGCATTACATCTTATGATGAGCTTGTCCCTAGATCTCTTAACATCGAGAGAGCTCTAATATCACAAGGAAATACTCAAACCTATAAAGACAATTGCCCATCAACCAGTTCAAATGACAAGCCTCGTGTTTAGGCTAAGAACAAGAACGTAATGAATGATGGTGTGGTTGATACTAAGGTGGTCATAAGTGCTCCTACACCAAAAAACAATCAAATAGATAACGTTCAAACAATTGTGCAACAAACAAGACCATCACAAAACAATCAGATCAACAACATAGAAATACAACAAAGATGAACCCCTAACAAGAACAACTATTCAAAACATAAGTACACTGAGTTATCAAAACCTATTTAGACAATTATGAAGAAATTGGTAGAGTCAAACTTGATAACGCTAACAAATTTCAAAAACTACCAAGAACCATAGGATAAGCCATCTTGGTACAACGAAAACGATCTTTGTGATTTTCAAAAAATCAAAGGACACAAAATATTGAATTGCATGAGGATCAAAACTGTTATCCAAGATCTCATCAAGAATGGACACATATCTATTGAGGTACCAACTGGCAACCAGGATCTTAAGATATATAAGAACCCTATGCTAGATCATAGCAAAGGAAATAACATTGGAAAATCTAAGGATTACAAAAACGTGTAGCATACCTATTCTAATATGGTCGCTTCCTATGATAGTGTCATCACCATCATAACCATCAAAGGGCCTAGTGCAAAGTGTGAATTCACCACGCAATTTGGAAAATTCACCATCCAAGGAGTCCCATCTCAATCTAGGGCACAATCTAATTTTCCCCTATCAAACCCTAGGAAGTACAATATCCTAGATCAGAAGGACTACCTATTAAAACCTCTAGTGCTCATTCCATCGATACCAAACAAACCATGGATCCTGTACATATTAGCAACATTAGCAGTTGTAGGTGCTCTTCTAGCACAACATAATTAAAATGGAAAGGAAAGAGATATCTATTACATCAATAAGACCTTGGCTATGAAATGAACTATTCATCCATTGAGAAAGCATGCTTAGCGGTGGGTTTTGCCTCACAAAATCTCAAAAATTACATTTTGTCACACCAAATAAAGCTTATAGCAAAGATCGACCCATTAAAATACATGTTATCCAAAGCAACTCTCAGTAGGTGATATCATAGGTAGGGACAAAAAATTGTTCGACCAAAAACTCGAATTTAGGCACGTTGCTAGGAATATCTAATAAGGAAACCACAGTTGCCATAGCATCTGTTGCCCTGTTCTAAATGCGTGGTATTTGTTGAAAGGTGATGTCATCAAAGTACTACTTGAAACTGTAGGCCATGCACTTGTAAGGAGAAAGTTTCTCATCTTTAGTTTCATACCCATCATTAACTTTCCGGACTACTAGCTAAGAATCTCCATAAACATGTAAAATCTTGGTTTTCCATTGGGTTGCCATTCTTAGTCCTGTCACTAAGGCTTCATATTCCGCTATGTTGTTGGTGCATGGGAAAACAATCCTGAATGATTTAGGAATAGTATCACCTTGAGGTGTAACAAATAGTATGCCTGCTCCTGAACCACGATTAGTAGGTGACTCGTCAAAGTATAATTTCCATGTGGTTCTAGTGTCACCTTTGAAGATAAACTCATCAAGAAAATTTGCCACTAAAGGATGGTCCGCCTTAATTGGTGCATCTGCTAATTGATCTACAATTACTTACCCTTTTATAAATTTCCTTTCCACATACTGGATGTCATATTCAGTAATTATCATCACCCATTTAGCCAATTGCCTGTTAATGTTGCTTTACTTAGGAGATATTTTAGAGGATCTATTTTTGTGACCAACATAGTTTGGAGGTTTAGCATATAGTGCCTAATTTTTTGAGTAGCAAAGAATACCGCAAGACAGGCACATTCTATGTTACTGTAGTTCAGTTCATATCCAACCAAAGTATGACTGATGTAGTACACTGCCCTTTCATGACCTTGATCATCATTTTGTGTGAGTAGGGCTCCTAGTGCCGACTGATTTGCTGAAATGTAAAGTATCAAAGGTTTGTCATCTGTAGGTGGCATTAACATAGGTGGTGTAAGAAGATAATCCTTGATTTTTTGGAAAGATTCTTAGCATTTGGGTGTCCATACAAACGGTAGCCCCTTCTTGAGCAAATGTTGGAACAAATGCATCTTGTCTGCTAACTGTACTATGAAGCATCTAATAGACTGTAATCTCCCTTGTAGTGTTCTTAGCTGACCGATGCTGACTGGTGGAGGCATGTCCATTATAGCTCTTCATTTTGTAGGGTCCACCTCAATGCCTCTTCTAGAAATGATGTATCCTAGAAGTTTTCCTGATTTGACGCCAAAGACACATTTTTTTGGGATTCAGTCTTACATTGTAATTGTCCAGTCTTTGGAATATATTATCAAGTACTTTCAAATGATCTACTCTTATTAATGATTTGGCTATTATGTCATCAACATAGTCTTCCATGAGAGTATGTACAAGGTCATAGAAAATAGTCGTCATTGCATGTTGATATGTAGCTCCAACATTTTTGAGCCCAAAAGGCACAACATTCCAGTAGTATGCTCCCCATGGACATGTTGTTTTGTGTTGGTCCTTAGTAGAAATTTTGATATGATTATACCCAAAGAAACCATCCATTAGGGATAACATCTCATAGCCCACTGTAAGTTCCACTATCATGTCAATGTTCGACAAAGGGAAGTCATCCTTAGGACATGCCTTATTAATATCTCTGAAGTCTATACAAATGCGGATGCCCCCAGAGGGTTTGGTTACTGGGATCAGATTAGAAATCCAGTCTGCATAGTCTATGGACCTAATGAATCCAACATCCAATATCTTCTTAAGTTCAACTTTGACTAATAAAGCTATTTGTGGATGCATTTTCCTTAACTTTTGTTTGATTGGCTTAACACCTGGCTGTAATGGCAGATGACACAATATAAGGTCTGGATCTAGCCCAGGCATGTCGGCATATGACCATGCAAATTTTATCCATCTCTGTGAAGAAGTCTCGAAACTCTTTTTGCTCTGTCTCTATCAAAGATGTTGCAAAGTATATTACCCACATGTTTTCTTCAATGTTTATGTTGATCTCAATAGACTCTTCTACTAACATGGGTGAATTTTCTTGAGCAACTAGGATAATGTTCAAACCTCCATCCTTGGGCACCTAAGAGAGGTTTTCACCCTCAGATGCGTCCTTTATTTTTACTATTTCTTCATCCAAAGGCGCCTTTCGGTTTTCACCTAGGGACTTGTCATTTTCATTTTTTTCTTTTTCTTTTCAATTTTGCGACTGGAGGTATGAACAGACTCCCCAAAATATGCTTTGTCATCCAAGTCTATGGTAAATTCGGCTTTATGATCACCTCTAGGTATGCCTTCTCGAAGTCCCATGAACTCATCTATCACTTCATTGTTCTCAAATATGTCTAAGATGGGTGTACCTTGTTGATTCCAATCGATAAGATGGGGATATATGAGGGGAATTTCATCATCAGAGCTATCAAATGTGGAGGCTGAAAAGGTGAGGATAGAGTGGTTGACATGGTCACAAAAGTTTTGGACTAACTCCATTTTTTCTTTTTTTCTTGTGGACAGGTAAACTCTGATGTGGGACTACTATAAGGGCTAAGTCGTCAAAAGATGGTTTATTCGGTGCCCAAGTGGTAGGATCAAGGGTTTCCCAATAGTAATGTTTATGCCATTCTTCTTTTGACAAGGACTTTTTAGGATGGGTACTAGATGGGTTTGGTAATGGTTTTATCATTTTGTCAAGTTCCCCAATTAACGTATCTGGGTCCATTATGCTAGTGGAGGAAAGGGAATCACATTCATATTCACTTGAGTCAGGGGATTCATCATAAACTGGGTCTAATGGTTCATGGTATATCTCGATGTCTTAAAAAGCACTTACTTCCTCTTGTAACGATGATGGAGTACCAGGAATACCAATTCTAATCGGTTGAAACCTTAGCCCTAGGCCTTTTGGTCATGGTGAGACAATGATTGGCTCAGTCCTTCCATTTTGATGCAATCCTAACCCACTATTCCCATCATATCCGTTACTTTGCATTATTGTGAAGCCTTTTCCATATTTATCCTTAGATGTTTGAATAGACGGTGGAGGGTATTCATTGTCTTATGTGTACAATTAGGAGGTGATTTCATCTTGGTATGTAGCTTCTTTACTTAACTCTCCCCATTTTTTCAATGTCATTGTAGGAGGGACATGGAACGTGACTATTGATTGTCTCCTATCTGCTGTGGGTAGACCATATGACTTAGGAGGAACCATTTCAATGACACAATAGGATGCTTTCATGTTGTATTCTCCACAACCCTTATCTTGGATCTCAACCTTGGGAGTGGATGATGGCATTTGTGATGTAATGGAATTGGTAAGAGTTGATGGATCAACATACAAGGATAAGGTGGAGGATGAAGCCTCTTGATTGACTGGGACCTATCTTTGTGGAATTTTGCGTAGGCTTGTGCAATATTGGAAAGGATCCGGGTCACCATCAATGGTGACCTCTATACCATTGTACAGGAATTCAAGACACTGATGATATATGGAAGGGATGAATTTCATAGTGTATCCAAGGTCTACCCAAAAAAAGGTTGTAGGGAAGGGTGAGATCCAAGACTTGGAAACTAGTGTCCATAACTGCAGGGCCAATCCTAATAGGGAGTGTGACAACTCCTTTACATGATATTTCCTCATCATCATATGCCTTAATGACTATACTCTTAGTGGTGTCTACGCATGCTTCTAAGAAACCTAATGCCTTAACCAATTTCAAGGTGCAAAGGTTCAACCCTGCTCCTTTGTCTACTAAGACTCTTCTGACTTTGGTTTGATGGACAAGAACTTCAAGATGTAGTGGGTCATTATTATTGGTCTTCTCAGTTGAATAATCTTGCTGAGAGAATGTAGCATGATGGGAATTGGTTAATTATCCTACCATTTATTTGAAACAATTTACATCTAAGTTGGTAGGGATAGTTGTGCTTTGCAAGGCTTTATTGAGAATGGCTCGATGATTGGGTGATAGGGTCGACAGTTCCAAGATGGATATATGTGTTTGGGTCTTCCCCAATTGGTTAAGTAAGTTATACTTAGGCATGGAAGAATATCGTGGTGGCTCTAATGAAGGACTTGGAAGGGTTATCTTGGTTCTACGTGTATTCACAACACCTTCAGGATGCTTATTTATGGTAATGGTATTGATATTTTCATTAGCAACTTAGATATGATTGATGATAGTACCTAGTTTATAATCATACTTAGCACTGTTAAAATTGGCTGAGGTATTATTCTTAGTTCCTGAACTGGAGGCATTTCCTTTCCCATGGTCATGTAGTGGATCTGTGAAGACCTTGTGATCATTATTCTTGGTATGTTTCTAGCCATTGACTTCTATGGTTCCGTCTTCAACAAAATCTTGTATGATGTTTTCCAGTTGTCGACATTGTTGAAGGTTGTGTCCCTTTGTTTGATGGTATTCACAATAGGCGTTATCATCTCACCATGAGGGTTTAAACTATTTAGGATCATACTGTTTTGGTTCTAGAGGTTTTAGGAGATTATGTTTAATCAGTTCTTTGAAAATTATCTCGATTGGTTCCCCCAAAGGGGTAAATTCACATTTAGGAAATCTCCTTTATGGTCATTTTTGTTGTGAATTTTGGACAAATTTGGTTGTTTGATTTGGATTATTAGTTATGTCATAATTGGAATTGTAACCTCTAAGTGTGATGACAAGTCTCGCATGTAGGGTCTTAGCATCAACAATACCGTCATTTGTCACATTTTTGTTCCTAGACCAAAATTTGTTTCTATCGTTGGGAGGGTTTTGGTGTTGAACAATCAAGTTCCTACCTAGTACCTTAATGTCTCCTTTTTCAATAAGGCCTTTTTCAAGTATGATTCCTTTTTGCACCAAGTCAAGGAAAGAAGTGTTGATGGTTAAAATGACACAAACAACATTAAAACAAAATATTTATACTCTATTTCTCCTCAAAAAGAAAGACAACATGTAGTAGCCTAACTCCCAAGGTCCTACTAGTTGGTTCTCAACTCTCTGATGTCACTCAATTGGTTCATGCAACTATAATATTCAAGGGGCCTGTGCTGGTAATAAAGGATTCAAGCTATAACTCTTTTTATCGAAATTGTACCTATAAATCAATGGGTTTTAAATAAAAGAAAAAGATAGAACAAAGGGGTAAACCAGTAAGTATGAACTGAATTTATCTAGTATCTAGACATATACTTTCAATGATGAATGCTTCCTAACAGATCATAAAAACCATAAGATGATACAGTCTGTAGCATAATCTATATCACTGCATACATTTTAGGTGCTTAATTAACTTCGCAATTACTCTTCACAAATATTTCAAAGATTTTTCAAAACAACACACATTCATTCATCATCAAAATTATAGATCAATAGACTTTTTAGTAACTTCAACTCAATGAAAATCTAATAAGATGATCCTTAAATCTGATTCCTTCAAATGAATTTCATCACTCAAGAAAATCTTATGTTTAGCACAATCACTACATACAGATCGATCATAACTTATCAGTCTTATCAAACAAACAATTTAATTTCAAACATCATCTTTCAAGTAAACCTGTAATTCTATTAATTGTAAAAAGATTTAAATACAATGTAGCTCTACAAAAACTCTACAAAATTCTATCTCTTAGAATTAGGCAAGCCAATCCAGTTCTCAATTAGCCAACCCTTACAATGTGATACCCATCTGGTATTTATAGATATACAAAAGAAGTTTGAACTTCACTCTTATTTTAGGCTTTCCACCTTTTTAGGAACAATCAACTTTCTTGGAAACTCAGATCAACTTTCATCTTGAGTCCTTACATTATACATTCAGTTTGATCTAAAAATAGAAGATAGAAATAGAAGAAAAGAAGTCATGCGCCCTCAAGACTGTCGGTGTTGCATGCATGCCACATGCAAAGAAGAAGAACATCATGCATGCAATATTTTTATGCATGTGAAGCCGGATATGCCATGAACTCATCATAACTGGTGAAGACTTGTTGTAGCATATCCATATCTAGCCCATCAATCCAGTCATCTTCAAATTTGATCCAATCCAACTCAACTTCAACAAACTCTTTCATACTTTTAACCTTGATCAATTCTCTCCCTGCATCTTTTATTTCTTCTTTGACTTATACAAGCCGATCTATCACCAAGTCTCCTCCATCATCTTTCTCCTGCAAGCAAACCCCTAATTAGATCTTTATATATCATCATAAAACATGCTTTTAAAACATACCTGTTACACATACATCGGAGTCGGAACCAGAAAGAAGCTCACAACAATCTCTTTTACAAAACTAGTGGACTCGAAGCAAAAACTGATATAGAAACTTCACCTAATAAAAAACAAGCTCAGAGTCAGAGTCGGGGAGGTTATCGGAACCGGGATCGGAACAAAAAACGGATTTGGTTTTCTTCGAATTTTACTTTTTTCCATATTCTATGTCCATTCCGCCTCCGCCTCCAATTAGGTTATCATTACTTTGAAGAAAGACTTTCCATTATATGCGGAGACGGAAATGGGATGAGAATAGAATCGATAACTTTTGCAAACAAAATTCTTAAGTTCAAGATCAGTTCCGATCCCGCATCCGCCAATGTTATCATATATTTCAAGGAAAACCTTTTAGAACTCGGAATTGGAAAAGGAATAAAAATGGAATTGATAACCTCATAAAACAAAACTCTTAGGTCCATAATCCATTCCAATCTCGCCTCCGCCTATGCTAATCATGACGTCATCAAATACTTTATTTATTTTCAACACAATTTCATGATTATGACCTAGGTCGCTATAAAATGGCAAAGGAGCTTAAAAACTCTACCCTCATATGACCATGGGGAACAATTGCATTTTAGGGCCATTTATTTAAATCTTATTAAAGTAATTACAGAGACCAACAAAACCCTAATCTAACAAACCCGATAAAAACCAGGGCACGGGTTTAAACCCCGCCATTCTACTAGACGACGAGACCCTAATTTAAACAATAAATCTAATCTACCCTAACTCACTGTAAAATCTCTAATCTACCTCACTGAAGATTCTAATTTAACAAACACCATTGAAGACCCTTAATCTAATCTAATCTACTACAAACCAAAAATGACACGACGCAATCACGATTAAGATGTGAAAGCAACGGTGCCCTAGAAATAGAAAGAAACGACACGATAAAACAAGAAAACAAAGATTTAAAGTAAAACAAAAAACCTGCTCATTCAATCACATCAATGATCATAGATTTGCTTTAGAACACAATGATTGAACACGCGAGTAGATATAAAGCAAAACACAATGAACACAATTGCAAATAAACAATGAACAACAAAGATAAAAGACCTACCTCAAACGCAAACAAACCCAAGCTAACTTTCTGAATCGATTCACACACAATATCCCTTCTCTATCTCGATCAATTTTCTCAAATGAACTCTGCTATTTCTCCTCGCGCTCTTAGACTTGTAATAATAACAATAATGATTGGCTTTAACCCTTAATAAAGGTAAATATGTGAATTTCTACCTACACCGGCAACCACCATTAATGCATTAAAATGCAGTAAAGGCGGATTTGGAACTGTAAGAGAACGAACACTGGTCTGCAATGCAACTTTAGTCAAAAAGTCAACGACAAAAAAGGCGGGGGCGGAACTAAAATGGAAACAGAATCTCAAATTCATAAAATTCCCAAACTCAATTCCCATTCTGGTTCCGGTTCCACAAACTAAAAACAAAACAAAAGCAAATACAAAAAGTTAAATAAAAGACCAACCTAATAAAACAAAACACAAAAACCGAGACAAAACAAAAATAAAAAAAAGTAGCAAAGGTGGGATCGGAATCAATCATGATTTTGCAAATTTTGATAACAACCATCCCAATTCCCACTCTGGCTCCGCTTCCGCTAAAGACTAAAAACAAAGGCAAAGAAAAGACTGTCGGGATAGAACCAAAAACAAGCCTCAAAAGAACTTTCAGAACCCGATTTAGTTCCGGTTCCGATTCCAACAGAGAAACCAAAGAAAAACAAAGTATTGGCAAAACTAGACTCCAAACTTTGTTTCAAAAACAACTAAGTACAAAAATAACAAAGGGGGACCCATTTTGACCAAGGCAAAAGATGGGGTGGTTATGCAAGGCATAACAAATGGCGACTCGGCTGGAAAAATGGTTTACCTATTTTCAAAATACCCAAAGAAAGTTTTAGTCACCCAAAAACTACTTTGCTTATAAACACCTTACCTTGAATGAGATCAGATATTTGTAGGATAATCTTGAGTTTGAATCTCAGATGTTATGTGCTCATGAGTTATTTCTGAATCTGAGTGTGTGCTTATATTGTGCATCATTCTTTGTAGATACTTTCTCTGCTTGTGAACAACTATACCTAAGTTTCAAGCTACATAAGTTGAGTCCTTTAACTATTGTGTAGTAAAATCCTGGGTATTGCTCCGCTGCCAGACAGGCGTCCATAGCCCCGACGGAGATACCTCTAATCCTCTCAAAGAATTTCTCTACTACCAGATAGGCGTCCATAGCCCCGATAGAGATACTTGGTTACCCACTTGATATTGAGCTTTTCTTTTTTTCTTTCTTTCTTTTTCTTCTTCTTTTTTTTATGGATGGAAATTCTTTTATGCATCTCTCAATACTCAGATTCAATGAATCTAAAATGTGGGTTGAGTACTACAATGGATTTCATGATAGTCTTGGAATCTGATTTTTCACTTGAAACATAGATAGAGTCATTCTAAAACAAATAGGTAATTACTCATGCAGATGTTTTTCTAATTTGGTGACAGATCTTTGATCACAATTCATGAGATATTCACATTTACATCTTCTATCCTTAATAACTTTTCCAACCCAAACTAGAATGATCATAAAACATAATTTTTAGAATGAAATCCTTTTCAATGATTATAATGAGAATACCTAAACTGATTTCTCTCCTAGTACCAATAGTATATTTCGAATAACAACCCCCTAACTTGAGAAGAGAAAAATAAGAATCCCCAATGAAACAAGACAAAACAAAATAAACAAGCAAAACAAAGAAAGAAAACAAAAAACAAATTAAACAAAACAAGCAAAACAAAAACTTAATTACATATGATACAATATAGTACATTCTTTTTCAAAACACCAGACTTTCTATGCACCAAAATAGTGTTTGAGAAACTAACCATTAACTGGTAATGGAACAAGCTCTCCTATTAAGGTACTCAAATGAAAGGCATTCTCCCCTAAGATTTCAGCTATTTGGTAGGGACCTAACCAAAGTCTATCGAATTTCTAATGGTCTCCCTTCCTTTCTCTAGCCTTATCCCATAATAGCACAAGGTCTGATATTCTAAAAGCTTTTACTTTGACTCTTTTTTCAAACCAACGCTTGACAACAACTTGATGTTTAGAGAATTGCTGCAAAGCAACATCTCTTTGTTCTTCCATGTTCCATAAGTTAAGCAGTTTAACCTCAATCCTATCATCTTTATTATAAAACTCCTGCATAAATTTCAGAACAGGTATTTGTAAATGTATGGGGAAGATTGGATCTTGGCCATAAACTAATTTAAAAGGTGAATTCCCTAGGGCTGCTTTGATTCTGGTTCGATCTGCCCACAAGGAAAATCTCAGTTGGGTATGCTAGTCCCTAGGGTTACTTTCTAACAACTTTTTTATTACTTCCAATAAATTCTTATTTGTGGACTCAGCCACTCCATTCCCCTGAGGGTAATAATTGGAAGAATATTTTAACACAATCTTATGCTTATAGGCCCATGAAATAAATTCAGCAGAAGAAAAAGCAGGGTTGTTATCACATACCAGAGCAAATGAAACTCCAAACCTGGTTGTGATATTCTCTGTCAAAAATTTAATGACCACCTCCGTGGTGCTATTCTTGCAAGGCAGGGCCTCCATCCAACGTGTGCAATAATCCATCACAATCAAGATGAATTTATGCCCTGCAAAAGAATTTGGATTAATCACACCTACAAAATCAAGTGCCCATTGGGCAAATGGCCTTACCTCATAAACCGGTTGTAGGGGCATCACAAGATTTCTTTCTCTTGATGCAGAAGTTTGACATACATGACAAGTCCTGCAATGTTGATGCGCATCCCTAAACACATAAGGCCAATAGTAATCTGACCTTAAAATTTGATGAGCCAAAGCATCAGCAGATCCATGTCCTGTTCCATGTCTGCCATGAAATTCACTTATAGCATGTTTAGCTTCTTGCTAATCCAGACAACACAAGTAGATTCCTTGGAAATTATTCCTATAGATTGATCCTCCTTTAAGCATATAATGAGCGCTTTTCATCCTTAGTGCTCTTCTTTGAGTAGCATTCATCCCTTCTGGACACTTGTTATTGAGGAGAAAAAAGACTAAGTTTGTATACCAAGGATCTTTTGTGAATGATTGAACAGTGTACTACTGGCAAGTTAAACTTTTGTCCACTTCAGCCATCACGTTTGACAAACCTTGACCTCTTACAAGCTTCATTGGGTGAATCTCCAAGTCAAATTATTGTAAAATGGCCATCCATTTCCCTCTTCTTTCCCCTAATTCACTTTGCATTAGGAGGGACTTTACAGCTGGATCTGGGACTATAGCCATCGCTTGACTTCGGATTATGTAGTGTCTGAACTTCTTCACTGCTCGCACCAATGCAAAAGCCTATTTTTCTATTGATGAATATCTTACTTCTGCATTCTTAAATGGAGAGCTCATAAAAGCAATAGGCCTCTCCTCATTCTCTTCTCTTCTCTGTGTCAAGACTGCTGCACATGAATGTTCAGAAGCAAAAGAATAAATGTAAAAGGGTTTTAGATGATCCGGGCTTGTTAAAACAGGTGCCTCAAATATAGATTGTTTAATCTGCATGAAATCAGATTTAGCCTCTTCACTCCATTCAATTTTCACATCCTTCTTCATCATTTCGTTAAGTGGTTTGACAATCTCTGCAAACCCTGTTATAAATTTCCTAACAAAATTAATCCTTCCAAAGAAAGATCTCATCTCCTTTTTACTTCCTGGCCTTGTCAACTTCAAAATGGCTTCTACTCAATCAGGATCTATGGAAATTCCCTCCTCTGATATAATATGACCCAAGAGCTTCCCTTCAGAAACTCCAAATACACATTTCTTTGGGTTGAGAGAAACACCATAACTGATACATTTCTTTAGTACTTTCTCCAAATCAGTAGCATGATCTCCTCTACTTTTAGAGAAGATGGTTAGATCATCAACATAGATGATTACACACTTTCCTGTTAAGTCTTTAAAAGCTACATCCATCGCTCTTTAAAAAGTAGCACCAACATTGATTAGACCAAATGGCATCCTCCTGTAGGCAAATGTGCCCCACTTTGTAGTGAAAGCAGTCTTCATCCTATCTTCATGACTTACCAATACTTGATTGTATCCTGAATATCCATCCAAGAAAGACATAATTTGAGATCCATTAAATTTTTGCAGTACTTCATCAAGAGAAGGTAATGGATAGTTGTCCTTCTCAGAGGCTTTGTTTAAATTTTAAAAATCCACACATAGCCTGATTTCCCCATTCTTTTTCCTCACAGGAACTAGATTAGCCACCTAGGTAGAGTGTCTAACTGGAAAAATTATTCTTGCAGCCAAAAGCTTCTGTACTTCTCTCTGGATCAGAGGCTCGATTAATGCATTGAATGGGCGTTGCTTTTGGCAAAACGGCTTGGCTTCTGGCTTAAAAAGAATTGTATGTGTGATGACAGATGTATCAAAAATTTTCAAATCATCATAGCTCCAAGAAATTGCTTCAATATTCTGCTTCAAAACTTTGATTATCTCATCCTTTATTTTCTAAGGACAAGTCTTCCCTATAAGAACATTCTTTTCTACCCCTGAGTGAGCCAAATTAACGGATTCATACTTGCCTCCCTCACTCTTTGTAGGAATTCTCTGATGAGCTCGTGGATCTGAATCAAATATCCTTTCCAATGCTATCATCCCTTTTGGGATGTTATACTCTTTAAATCCATTATCCCTTCTGGATTGTCACTTTTTGTTTTGTCACTTTTTGGATTCCAGTCTCCTTAATTCCTGTCAACATCATCAATTATCTATCCTTGAAATACATCAGAACTCTCTAAAAAGGCCAAAATATGTTGATCATCATTAAACACTTGGAAGTGTCTAACATTGTCAGGAATTGCAGGGAATGAAATCAACTCCACAGAAAACCTTTTTAGATTTGAATCTTGCATCAGCTCTAATGTACTTGCTGCAATAGCAAGAGCATCTGCTATTTGATTTGCTTCCCTTGGAATAAGAGTAATCCCAAAGGCATCAAAATCTTCTATTAAATTCCAGAACCTATTCCTATAAGCAGCCAATCTTTTATTATGGCAAGTGTATTGGCTACGTACCTGTTTCACAATTACCTCAGAGTCTCCAATCACTGTAAGAGAAGTTACCTTCTTCTTATGAGAAAACATAACTCCTCTTGCAAGTGCCTCATATTCAACCACATTATTAGTGCAACCAAATTGCAATCTATAAGAAGCAAAATAAGTTTTCCCTTTCGGGTTAGTTAATTCAATTCCTGCTCTACTTCCTGCTTTAGATTTAGAACCATCAAATTTAAGAGTCCATAACTGGTCTTTAGCTGGGAGCTCTTTCTTTTTAGAAACTACAGGGATTTTTTCAATTGTGACATGTGGCGGCTCGAACTTTTGTTGTTCAGTTAAAGATTTTCCTAGTTCCTTAATTTGTTCAACAACTACCTCCTGAGTGATTTCTTGGGCTGAGTCAGGATCTAACTCATCTTCTATTAACTCCTTTGGCATAGTCAAAGCCTCTGAAATAGGGGTATTAAAATGAAACTGAGATATTTCCACTTCCTTTTTTTGATCCGAAAACCCTAAAACCTGAGTCTATTCTACTAGTAAAAAAAATTATTCTAGAGAAAGACTGATCTATGTAAGAATAGTTACATCCTTAGCTTGGAAAGAGAACTCATTGATGGGAGTCTCAGTCACCTCTTGAAATTCTTGCTTGGGTAGATCTACATGCCTTAGAATATCTATACATGATTGACATGTCAACTCCGAATGGTTATGATAGTGTATTCTACACCAATTAGGAAGCAATAAATTACTCAAATTAGTTTATGTTCCTAAAACCAGCCTATCTTGTTGCAATTTCCTTATTAGAACTTGCTGGTTGATGCGAATGATCGAATCAGTGTAGTCTAAGGATAGTGTATCCTTAGAACTAACTACAGAGAAAGTAAGGACTTCCTCTTGCTTGTAAACACCCATCTCAGTTTCAAAGAATGCTACTTCATTTGGAGTATCATACTCTGTAATCATGTGTTTGAGCCTAGGTTCACTTTCAATTCTTATCTGAGTGGCAACCCCTTTCCATGGTAACCACATGTGCGAGAAGTCCAAGGACAGATACCCTCCTATTCTTTTCATTAGCTCTCGACTTAAGAGCATCCCATATGTTTTTGGGATGTCAGCAAATTGAATATCTATATAGGTCTGGATCCTTGGGTCTGATCCAACCTGCACATGCATGTTCTTCAATTCACCTACAACATTAACTTCAATTTTATCCAATTGAATCACCTTTTTATTGGTTGGAATAGGACTCAATCCTAACTTTTTACAAATCGAAAAAGGCATGACATTCCCTGATGCTCCAGAATCTAATAAGCAATTGTGTAGATTCTTTCCAAAGATTCTCAAACTTAACAAGAAAGGTGGGGTACTGGTCTTACCTTTATACATAGCAGCATTCGTCTCCTTTGCGGGAGTCACTTTACCTTTCCCTTTCGAGTGATTTGTTTCTTCCAAAGCTTTTAATACCATCTCCCTTTGAGTTGGGCACCACTTCATGATATCAAACAAAATATAGTGATGTCTTCTGCCTTTGCAATTCTGCAACAAAATCAAACTCTGAATCATTCCTAAATTGGTACTTAGGAAAAGAAGGTTGATTACCTCTATTCTAAGCATCAGAAGGTCCCTTTGGTGGGGGTGGATTGTTATCTGCATTCTGATTTGGTGGAACCATGTTGTTAGGGGGTGCAAATGTAGTGAATGACTCTTTATTCTGGTTCCTCAGAAAGTGACCACCCTTAGATTGGAAAGCTTGAGCATCATAGACATCTTCCTCTGGCTCATTATCCCCTTGCATAGGGAATTGATACTTTTCCTCAATGGTTTCATAAGTCATGGCAGTGCTGACTGGCCCATTGCCTTGATTAGAATTTCCTGCTTGAGGATGGGCATTAGCCTGTGCAATTTTCACTATCTTCTCCATTTTTGGGCAATTGACCTCAGAATGGGCTGCTGTTTCATGCAACCTACACCAATTTGTCATAAAATTCAAATCAGCAACATTAGCAGTATTTGATCTCTCTTCAACTGCTTGATAATTATGGGGAACTCCTCCATTATTAGGTCCATCGTTCCACTGCCTATTATTGTTGTTGTTATTGAACCTTTGATTGTATCCTCTGTTTTGATTTTGATAATTTTGATTTGAGGAATTATGACTCTAGAAGTTCCTATTGGTGTTCTGATGTTGGTTTTGATAGTTATAACCTCCTTGATTGTTGTAATTCTGGTTTTGATTATTGGGAGGGTTTTGTTTGAGCTGTGCCATGTCATTTGACATCTGAGAAAGAGTCTTTTTGAGAGTCTCTACTTCACTTGTAAGTTGAACAGTTTGCTCATTCTGCACATTTTGAACTATGGCTGCGGAATGGACATGGGTTGGTCCTCCCCCTTGTTGCAATTGATTTTGAGGTTGATGTTGAGGTTGTTGTTGTGGGGGTTGATGTGAGGAATCATGTATGCTATTGCCAAAAAAGGGCACAGTTGGTGGTGCTTGCAACTCGGATACAGGTCCATAATGGGAATAAGACGTCCCTGGGACAGTATTGTATAATGGTGGATTAGGCATCTAATAATTCATTGGAGGAAAAGTTACTCCTAACCCTCCAAATTGCAGATTTATCTGCTGTTGCAATTTGATAGCCAAATGATAAATCTTAGATAGTGAGTCAATCTCATCAGAGTGATAAGTTCTTTGTAAGAACAAACCAATCAAAGGATCAACAACTCTCGGATATGCCTGTATGGCCATGGCTTTCAGCACTAGGTAAGGCTCTTGTAGCCTGCGATACATTCTATGGAACCTAGTGTTGAACAAGGGCAACGGTTCATGATGCTCCTTTCTAATAGTGGAAAATGGTGATATAGTATGGCAGGGTCTACATATACCCTAAACTAATTAATAAAAGCATTCTCTAAATCTATCCAACCCAGAATGGATCCTTGGGGCAGATTTAGATACCAATTATATGCCATATCTCCTAGACAGTAGGGAAATAGTCTACATACCACATCTTGATGAGCAACTTGAGCTCGTGTGCAGGCATCTTTGAATGCTTGTATATGTTCCTCTGCACTTCTTGATTCTCCATGCATGTATTTCGGACATAACTTCTCTGGGTTCTTTGGTAAATCATGGAATCCGCCTGGAATAGTCCCTAACGGGGAGGGATTACCCACAAAATAAGCCATTGGTGGGATTGGTTGGGTAGGTGGTGGTGATAAAGGCCGAATTGGTGGTGACAAAGGCCTATTTGGTGGTGGTAATGTAGGTATTTCTACCCTACGAGCATGAGGTCTTAGTCTAACCGGGGTTTGAAGTTCTTCAAATAGTTCATGATTAGTAGAGGATCTAAGAACCCTCTCGTATCCCTCCGGTGAAAAAGATCTTCCGCAAGCTAGCTTGTCCTTTCAACCCTCCCTTTAGCGCCAATTTTTGCTGATGGTTAAAATGACACAAACAACATTAAAACAAAATATTTCTACTCTATTTCTCCTCAAAAAGAAAGACAACATGTAGTAGCCTAACTCCCAAGGTCCTGCTAGTTGGTTCTCAACTCTCTGATGTCACTCAATTGGTTCATGCAACTATAATATTCAAGGGGCCTGTTCTGGTAATAAAGGATTCAAGCTATAACTCTTTTTATCGAAATAGTACTTGTAAATCAATGGGTTTTAAATAAAAGAAAAAGATAGAACAAAGGGGTAAACCAGTAAGTATGAACGGAATTTATCTAGTATCTAGACATATACTTTCAACGATGAATGCTTCCTAACAGATCATAAAAACCATAAGATGATATAGTCTGTAGCATAATCTATACCACTGCATACATTTTAGGTGCTTAATTAACTTCGCAATTACTCTTCACAAATATTTCAAAGATTTTTCAAAAAAAAAACACATATATTCATCAACAAAATTATAGATCAACAGAATTTTTAATAACTTCAAATCAATGAAAATCTAATAAGATGATCCTTAAATTTGATTCCTTCAAATGACTTTCATCATTCAAGAAACTCTTATGTTCAGCACAATCACTGCATACAGATAGATCATAACTTATCAGCCTTATCAAACAAACAATTTAATTCCAAACATCATCTTTCGAGTAAACCTGTAATTCTATTAACTGTAAAAAGATTTAAATACAATGTATCTCTGCAAAAACTCTACAAAATTCTATCTCTTAGCATTAGGCAAGCCAATCCAGTTCTCAATTAGCTGACCCTTACAATGTGATACCCATCTGGTATTTATAGATATACAAAAGAAGTTCGAACTTCACTTCTATTTTAGGCTTTCCACCTTTTTAGGAACAATCAACTTTCTTGGAAACTCAGATCAACTTTCATCTTAAGTCCTTACATTATACATTCAGTTTGATCTAAAAATAGAAGATAGAAATAGAAGAAAAGAAGTCATGTGCCCTCAAGACTGTCAGTGATGCATGCATGCCACATGCAAAGAAGAAGAACATCATGCATGCAAGATTTGTATGCACGTGAAGCCGGATCCGCCATGAACTCATCATAACTAGTGAAGACTTGTTGTAGCATATCCATATCTAGCCCATCAATCCAGTCATCTTCAAATTTGATCTGATCCAACTCAACTTCAGCAAACTCTTTCATACTTTTAACCTTGATCAATTCTCTCCCTGTAGCTTTTATTTCTTCTTTGACTTCTACAAGCCGATCTATCACCAAGTCTCCTCCATCATCTTTCTCCTGCAAGCAAACCTTTAATCATATCTTTATATATCATCATAAAACATGCTTTTAAAACATACCTGTTACACATACATCGGAGTCGGAACCAGACAAAAGCTCAAAACAATCTCTAATACAAAATTGGTGGACTCGGAGCAAAAATCGATATAGAAACTTCACCTAATAACAAACGGGCTCGGAGTCGGAGTCGGGGAGGTTATCGAAACCGGGATCGGAACAAAAAACGGATTTGGTTTTGTTTGAATTTTACTTTTTTCCATATTCTATGTCCATTCCGCCTCCGCTTCCAATTAGGTTATCATTACTTTGAAGAAAGACTTTCCATTATATGCGGAGCCGGAAACGGGATGAGAATAGAATCAATAACTTTTGCAAACAAAATTCTTAAGTTCAAGATCGGTTCCGATCCCGCCTCCACCAATGTTATCATATATTTCAAGGAAAACCTTTTAGAACTCGGAATCGGAAAAGGAATAAAAATTGAATCGACAACCTCGTAAAACAAAACTCTTAGGTCCATAATCCATTCCAATCCCGCCTCCACCTATGCTAATCATGACGTCATCAAATACTTTATTCATTTTCAACACAATTTCATGATTACGACCTAAGTCGCTATAAAATGGCAAAGGAGCTTAAAAACTCTACCCTCATATGATCATGGGGAACAATTGCATTTTAGGGCCATTTATTTAAATCTTATTAAAGTAATTACAGAGACCAACAAAACCCTAATCTAACAAACCCGATAAAAACTAGGGCACGGGTTTAAACCCCACCATTCTATCAAACGACGAGACCCTAATTTAAATAATAAATCTAATCTACCCTAACTCACTGTAAAATCTCTAATCTACCTCACTGTAGATTCTAATTTAACAAACACCATTGAAGACCCTTAATCTAATCTAATCTACTGCAAACCAAAAATGACACGACGCAATCACGATTAAGACGTGAAAGCGATGGTGCCCTAGAAATAGAAAGAAACGACGCGATAAAACAAGAAAACAAAGATTTAAATTAAAACAAACCAAACAAAACAAAAAACCTGCTCATTCAATCACATCGATGATCATAGATTTGCTTTAGAACACAATGATTGAACATGTGAGCAGATATAAAGCAAAACACAATGAACACAACTACAAATAAACAACAAATAACAAAGATAAAAGACCTGCCTCAAACGCAAACAAACCCAAGCTAACTTTCTGAATCGATTCCCACACAATATCCCTTCTCTATCTCGATCAATTTGCTCAAACGAACTCTGCTATTGCTCCTCGCGCTCTTAGACTTGTAATAATAACAATAATGATTGACTTTAACCCTTAATAAAGGTAAATATGTGAATTTCTACCGACACTGACAACCACCATTAATGCATTAAAACGTAGTAAAGGCAGAGTCAGAACTGTAAAAGAACGAACACTGGTCTGCGGTGCAACTTCAGTTAAAAATTCAATGACAAAAAAGGTAGGGGTGGAACTAAAATGGAAACGAAATCTCAAATTGATAAAATTCCCATTCCGGTTCCGGTTCCGCAAACTAAAAACAAAACAAAAGCAAATACAAAAAGTTAAATAAAAGACCAACCTATTAAAACAAAACATAAAAATCGAGACAAAACAAACAACAAACAAAAAAAAAAAAAAAAAAGTAGCAGAGGCGAGATCGGAATCGATCTTGATTTTGCAAATTTCGATAACAACCATCCCAATTCCTACTCCGGCTCCGCTTCCGCTAAAGACTAAAAACAAAGGAAAAGAAAAGACTGTCGAGATAGAACCAAAAACAAGCCTCAAAAGAACTTTCAGAACCCGATTCAGCTCGGGTTCCAATTCTGACAGAGAAACCAAAGAAAAACAAAATATTGGAAAAACTAGACTCCAAACTTTGTTTCAAAAACAACTAAGTACAAAAAATAACAAAGGGGGACCCATTTTGACCAAGGCAAAAGATGGGGTGGTTATGCAAGGCATAACAAGAAGTACAACAATGTACTCTTAAATCACTTTTTTATTTCAGATGAATATTTTCAAGGAATATTGTGACTTTTTTTTTTTTGGTATCTCAACTGGACATCGACTAGCTAAACTTCTCCATCTTTGAAATAAAGTGGTGAAATTTTTTCCTTCTTCTTGCATAGTGTGACACAAGGTACCTATCATTATTTCAATGTCTATGTTGAAGGCAAAGTGTTCAAAAAAATTCTCAGCTAATTTGCCCCATGATCTTATGCCATATGGTAATTTAGAGAACCATTCCAATGTTATCCCAACAAGGCTTCATGGAAAGAGTCTCATTAAGTATGTGGGGTCATATGACATGTCCATGCATGTTGCAGAAAATTCTCTGATGTGTTCCAAAGGATTCCTCTTCCCATTATACTTAGGAAAATTTGATATAATGTATCTATGTGGGAAAGGTGCCATATATGGCGCTTTGTCAAAAGGACATTGACATAAATCTTGTGCTAAGATAGTTCATTTGCTTGACATAGACATACTGTCCATTTATTGTTGAAGGATTTGCATTTGATTTTATAGAACATCTACCTATGTCAATGATATGTTGTTTGTGTTGTTAGGATTGATGTAAGTGTTCTGGAATGATATGTTCTGTGATGGATTGTGATTTGCCGAGAGTATATATCCTATTTAAATGTTTTGATTTGTTGTAGGGATATATCATGTCAGAATGTTTTGATTTGGTATAGGAATATTTCTTGTCGGAATGTTCTAATTTGGTATAGGAATATTTCCTGTCGGAATGTTTTGTGTAACCCCTATTTGAGGAATGGTGGTATGTGGTATAGCTGTGTTTGTGCCAACTTTGGATCTTTTACTAGTAGTGTTTGTGCCAAAGGGGTTTGATGAAGATGCTCCCGCAATGAATTGTAAACCTTGTGTTATGTTGAATGGGGTTGTGTTTACAATTGATGATATTTGAGTAGGTATGCCAGTTGGTATTGTTGTGGTAATTTGAGGAACAAAGACACTTGACGTCATGGTTTGTATTGGTTGAGTAGATGTTGTTTTCAAACTGTGAACGTCAAATCTTGGTGGTAGTGTGGCATCTTCTACTAGCAACTTTGCTAGATATCGTTGGGGATAATTTTCCAAACACTCATCCATAAAGGATGCAAACTCAGGATCCTGTACAACATCTATGTCTTCAAAAAAAATGTTTTCATGTGTGTCTCTACTGACGTGTTTTTCAAGAAAAGTTTTATGTGGTCTCTCTTTCACTGATGGTTGGTTTTCGAAAGGATTGATGAATTCATTGGGGTCTGAAATTTCTCTTTGTTTCTTCTTAGCCCTTGTTTCAACCATGAAAGTGCTGCTCAAAATGGGTAATGCAAAACTATGTCTAGAAACTGATATGTTCTATTTCTATGTTTTTGGGATTTTCTGAATATAAAGGATGTCACTAAAATTAAGGATTTTTCTAAAATGACGTAACTAGGATGACATACGCTAGGATGGAATATATGCAAAAAAATTGAGTAGACTATGTCGGTAAATGATTCTAAGCGGGTTTAACCTACCACCTATGGAATGACCCAAAGCTATGACTTAAGTTTACCAAGGAACCTGATGTAGGACAAAGACAACTAATAAGGTGAATTTCCCAAACTAGACTAATGAGCTGGAAGGATTCACTAGTAAGACAATAATGACTAGGTTCAATGATAATGACAAATCAAAGCATGAACGTATTCAATGATGCAGAAAGTTGTTTTATTCTATGATATGAAAATTCCTATGGGGTAACTGAGTTTTTGCAACTAAGATGAATATCTCTAAGACTTAAATGACACATAAACAATGCAAGGTTTTTGAGAAATTTTCCAATTTTTGTCCAAGATTGACCATAAGAAATAGAAGTGAAAAATATAGTTTGTTTTTCAAACTGAGTTTTCAGTTTTTGAGATATTTGTTGACAGTCAATTGTGACTCAGGTTTTAGATGCATTGATAGATTTGACATATGCATTTCCAGCTTCAAATGCGACTAATTGATAAAACCTAGTCTCGATTATTGACAGACAAATGTGACCTTTGTAAACAAATGTGGTTTAAGTTATGACAGATGCAACTCACAAATCAGTTGCGACTCATTTAGCAGATGCAACTCAATATCTAAACTTTGTGAAAACTAAATTTGTTGATAGACACATGGGTTTATTTATTTAACAGCTGCGACTCGTAAAGACACATGCAACTTGAAATTTGATAGTTGTGACTCACTTTACTGTTGTGATTTTCTGATGACAAAATTACGACTGACTCAGTTTTATGATCAAGTTTTGATAAATAACACAAAAAACACAATCAAAGAATACAAAGTTTTTTCATTTTTGATGTGAATGAATCTGTTAAAATCATAAGGCAATTGCATCCTAGGCTTTTATAGACAGTATTTACTAAGTTCTTACTTGGGTTTCCCTAGCTACACATATTCAAGGCATATGACTTGTAGCTTGACCCCACTGGCTCCCCTCCATGACACTCACTTATACGGGGCAGACAAGCTATTGTACCCATGAAACTCCCATGGCATACATTTCATCTCTACACATGAACCGTAAGAATGTAAGATAGATTCATAGGACAAACCTGCTTCACCAATAAATAGATTGGGATTTTGGAAAAACTACAAGGTTTTTAGTAAGGGAATTCCATTCATGGGGCACCATCCATGCGGCGAGAGACCATTGTTTCCCTTCTTGTTGGAACAGTGAGTATTATTTTTGGGGTTTCCCCCAAAAATCCAGTTTATATACCAACTGGAAGTCGCTGGCGACAAGTGTGTTACTGGTTTGATTCGTCTTGGGGTGAGTACTTTTTCCCACCAAGACAAGCCCAAGTTCTAGATTTAGTAACTGGTTCTCTTACACCCAAGATCACATGAATGTGCAAGGGGAGAGGATACTTCGATATACCGAATCGTAAGGGTAATTACAAAGTAAGCTTTCACACCATACAAAGAAGACATTGGTTAATTTTAAGCCAGATGATCATTATCGAACTACCAAACACAAAATTTCATTTTAAAATTTTAAAGTCTTCGACAACAGGTCCTACATGCAATTTGTTAGTAGTTTTGTTGGTCTTTGTCATTTGTCCTACAGGAAAAGGGGTTTGGTTTTCAATATCTTCTATGCTTCATCCTGCAAAAACTATGTTATCATCCTAAAATACACGCTGCAAACAAAACATTAGCGAAAATAAAAAACAAAAATTAGAAAATCGTAAAACGAAAATTCAAAAACTTAGATAAAATTACCAACCAAATGCATCGTTTAAAGTTGCAGTTGCATCATGGTTTTATTAGTCAAATGCATTGCGGGAAATATCAGATGCGTCTCAGAATCTGTCAATTGCGGTTCGTGGAATCAGATGCATCGTTTCGTCAGTCAAATGCATTTTTTCGTACAATACCTACAAAAGAAAAATAAAAATAAAAATGGAATGGATTCATGAAGATTGAAGTGTCTTCATGTCGGGTTCACCAAATGTAATGTGGATAAAATGACTCTGCAAGCAAGATGGTTAAATCTAATCTAAACATGCATTAATCTAAATCAAACAACTAAGAATGAAGAAAATAAACTAAACAATGAATAAAGCAATATGAAATAATCTCACCGAATATCAGTCCACTTCTTCGAATTATCTTGATTGTCCTTCTCCATTTTTCCTTCTGTAGTATAATTTCCCTCAGATTTTCATAAGTGTGCAAGTATAGAATTCATGTATGTGATTATAGGAAAATAGTGAAGATTAACAATTTCTTCCAAAATTATATAGATTTCGGGAGAAGGAATAATGACGAAGGTCAGCCAATTTATAGAAAGTTGTTTTTTGAACGATTGGCTCAGATTTGAAAGAGAGATCAACACTCGAGATTGATGAATGCCATGCGATGTGATATTTGTATCAATTAGAACGTGAGTTGGGAAAATTTTGCAGGATAAAGATTAAACTAAATAATAATTTAATCTGGTGTTAAAACTAGAAAATATTTAAGAATAGAAATTAAGATTAAACAAATGATTTAATCTCCAGTTGAAAGTCTCCGAAAATAGAAGAATTAGACTTTGAATGAAAAGGATAAAGTTAGAACTCGACAACGATTTATTCGAATGCACACATGAATTAAATAATTAAATAAAGATATTTAATTAATAAATATGTGCATGCAGGAGAATTAGACTGACTAATCAAGATAGAGAGTCTCTTCACAGAGACGGTCAGATATCGAATCAGGAGACAACTGACAGATTTAAATAGATCTCGAGTTAGATGGTGAGTGAATAATTAGTTAAGTAGGCGATAGAAGAATATGACAGAAATAACTCTTTTTATTAATTAAATATTTATTTAATTCAACATTCAAAATTTAAGGATTTAATTAAATAAATAATGATTTATTTAATTGACTGTTGAAAAGGTTAATTGAATAATTAAATAATTCGAAAAGAATATTTAATTATAGTCAGAATGTGATAAAAGGTAAATTAAATAATAAATTATTTAATTCAAAAAGGGAACTGATTAATTAACAACATAATTAAATAAATAAGGTTTATTTAATTAATCAAGATTGAATAAAGGTCATAATGAATTAATTAAATAATTAAATTTATTTAATTAGTAGAAGAAAGATGTGTTTAGGAAATAATTAAATAATTAACATTATTTAATTGTGAACATGGACATTAGAAAATTATGTTGAAAGTGGTACTCAAAGGCCTAGACCAATTTTTAATGTATACAATATATATATATATATATATATATATGTATATGTTAACAAATATATTTATATTATCATAAAGCAATAAAGTATGTATATATAATTGATATACAACAAAGTATATCAACTTAGTAGTCACATTTTTATATTGACATATCGATTGTGTATATATATGTCGCTATATACATGTATGTGTATGTGTACATGTATCAATATATTTGCATGGGCATATCCATTTGATACCATACGCATATATGGGTACACGTATACATATGGATATATGTACATACATTATATATATGTATATATATAGATAAATACACATTCAAACACTCAACAAACTAGTACACAATTACAATGGTGTTTGATAAGAGACTATGAGTGATATTTCTATACATATACATATGCATGTCGTTGGTTCCATTAGATAATTCTATGCACATAAGCAACTCATGCATGAGTGTGCATAGATACACCTACCTATGTACCCTCATGTACGTGTTCCTTGGTACTATGATCTATCATTGCCATGCATGTGTGTACACATACACAAACCCCATATGCTCCACGTATCAATTCAAGCATGGTAACAATAAAGAAATCATAAGCTCATCAAGTAATCATCACCTAATAATGCACACAATAGTAAACTAGACTTTTACTAAAGCAAACATAACAACTAAGG
This sequence comes from Sequoiadendron giganteum, assembly GCA_007115665.2. Lineage (NCBI taxonomy): Eukaryota > Viridiplantae > Streptophyta > Pinopsida > Cupressales > Cupressaceae > Sequoiadendron > Sequoiadendron giganteum. The sequence goes on from CM021107.1 coordinate 262,297,898, forward strand.
ATGACTTACCAACTTCCCACTTAATAACCTGACTCAATTATTCTATAGTGGTGTGTGTAAGCTCAAATAGGTTACAATACTAGTTACCTGACCAAGAACTTCTCCTGAGTGATACTTCCCCTCCACCTAGAGAAATTGAACATGTACCTGCAAACACTAACATATGTACACGACAATCAACTATTCATAAAATATATAATAAACACATTTCATCTCCAAAGTTAGAATATCAACATAATATTCATCCATTCACATAAATTCATTCCTTCATATAAAATTGCATGAGATGACATTCATTCATAAGCAGTGATAAAAAAGTGCACACATAATTTGTTCATCCACTGAATTCACATTAAATCACATTTTACCCTACATAGTAATAGTAAATAGTAATTACACAATCGGGGTGTAACACTAGGTGATACCTTATACTATTGAAGCATTGAGGGGACATTACTATGATGTCTTAACCAAGAGGAAACCTTGACCTCTTTAACAGAAGTACATGATGGCATATGTGGTTCCCATTCTAGTGGTATGAATTTAGCTAAGAAACTGTTGAGGATGGGGTACTACTAGCCAACCATGGAAAGAGAAGCCCATCAATATGTGTAGAAGCATGTCTAGTGTCAATAGCATGGGGACATTATTCATGCTCCAGCTTAGGAGCTACAACCAATTGTCACACCTTGGCCTTTCTCGCAGTGGGAGATTGATCTCATAGGAAAGATTACTCCAACCTCATCTAATGGCTAGAAGTTCATCATAACAGCCATTGAGTACTTTATCAAATGGGTTGAAGCCATTTTCATGACCTACCTAATGAGAAAGAAAATTGCCAAATTTATCTTGAATTACCTTATCTACCGTTATGGTGTTCCGCAAACCCTTATCTCATATAACATAATACCCTTCAAGAACCAGGACGTGAAAGAGTTATGTCAAAGGTTCAACATCCAACATCGATTCTCTACCCCGTATTACCCCCAAGAAAATGGTCAAGTTGAGGCTACAAACAAGACCATTCTAAAAATCTTAAAGAAAATAGTCAATGAATCTAGTTGTCACTGACATCTATAGTTAAATCCCACCCTCTGGGCTTATCGAACAAGTATTAGCACACCTACAAGTGCAACCCCATTCTCTTTGGTCAATGGATCAAAAGTTATCATGCCTATCGAGGTCAAGCTTCCTTCACTATGAGTGTCATTGCAGAACCTAATTGTTGATGAAGAGTATAGAGTATCTTGGCTAAATGAGCTAGAATTTTTGGATGAGTGTCATCTTCCCACCCTTAATCATTTACAAGTATACCAAAATCGACTAAAATAGAGCTATAACAAGAAGATCAAGAGTTGGTCTTTCCAGGTAGGGGATCTTGTTCTAAAGCAGAATAAAAAAAAATCTTCTAGATTAGGACAGTAAAGGAAATTTTGAGCCTAATAGGTTAGGTCCCTTTGTCGTCACAACAAGCAATGGATCAAGAGCATATCAATTATCAATGCCTGAAGGTGAAACCTTGCAAGAACCAACCAATAGTTTGCATCTCAAAAAACTTTATGGCTAGGCTTGAAAGTTGTAAATCTAACAAATACAAAAAAAATAAACAATGATCCAAATCCAAAAAAACAAGAAAAAGGATTGAAAACAATAAAGAAAAAAATCATCCTCTAGTGAAAACCACTTTGGTGGTGCTTTGGGAAAGTACCTTGGTGAAAACCTGGAAAATAGGCGCCTTGCATAAATAAAGCACCTCCATCCATCTTTGGCTCTTTGGCTTATCATCCATCACACCCATCACACCCATCACATCACATCATTCATCCTATTTATTTTGTCACCCATCTATGCCTACATCATAGCTTGATATTGTGAAGTATTGTATCCCCTTTAGTACTACTTGGCATATTCCTAAGGTTTGTTTGTCTTGCCTATATCGAGATAGTCTATTGAATCAAACTAGGGACAATTCAATATGGATCACATCGGGTTCTTGTATATCTTAAGGTTATTTGAAATCTCATTGAAAATCCCAAAAATATTCATAAAACGTTCATCAAAAAATACAAAAACATCAAAATCCTATACAACTAAAATCCAAAAACATTTGAAAAGTGTGAAGTCAAAAAACCAAAACATCCAAAAAACATCAAAATCCCTATAAAGGTTGAAAATCAAAAATCAAAACCCAAAAATAGTACCTTGTTGAACTCTGAGTCTCTAAGCTTGAATGTAGGTAAGGCCATCATTCATGTGCCCCCGAGACACCCTAGGCCAGTCCTTTACGAGTTTGTCATAATAAACTAGAAATCCATCAACTGTTCATATTTCATTAATAAGTCAAGTCAGTCAAACTACATGGTCTTTGTGTGTATAACATAGGCAAGGCTAATCTTTGATCAACCCCCGAGGCCCCTAGGATAGTATTTTAGGTTAGGTTCTAGGTCAGAAAACTCGGAAATTCCTAAAAATTCACAAAACTCAAAAAAAACATGAAAACATTGAAATTTTGAAAAGCCCAAAACATTTGAAAACTTAGAAAAACACAAAAACATTGGAAATTGAAAAACCCAAAAACATTCAAAAAAATTCAAAAGAACTAAACATCATCAGATATCTTTGGGAAAGCCCTAAATAGCCTCAAATAATCGAAAACATAAACATTCACATAAACACTCAAAAATACCAAAAACAACCTCACAACATTTTCAAAATACCAAAAACATTGACATATTTAGAAAAAAAAACCCAAAACCATCCATCCCATATCACTTTCACCCATGAAAAACCTTCACCCACGATAAATCAATCATCACCTTCAACCTTTGGCAAACCAAATAGAAATCAAGTATTTCAAGTTGTAAAGTGAGAACCTAAGTGTCAAAATCTAAATTCCAAATCATAGACAAACGAGTTAGTGAAGTTTGTATCAATGTCTTATCACACCTCATCCTAATCAAAACATCTGATCAACATGTCCTAGGATGAATCCTTCTTGCAATGGACATCAACATCAGAAATCACCTTAGCTATTTTAAATTGGCAAGAGATATAGATAACACTAATTGTTTGTCTTTGATCTTTTCTTTTGATTTATCTTAATGACCCATTTTGAGGACCCCTTGATGATGTCTCAAAAATTTAGAGAGAAAGGAATGGGGAATCAATCATTATCTTTCATTTTTTGTGCTTGTGGGTATTCTTGCAAAATAATCTTGGCACATACTTGCTTAGTTGTGTGTAGGGAGGTTGTTTGTAGTAGATTGTTGACTATTGTGTATGCTTTGGTTTGATGTATTCTGAAATACTAAACTGCATTCCAACAAGGTTTATGTAAGTCAAGGTGTGAACAAGAACTATCATATATGTTTGCTAAGTCAAATTCCATTACAGTAGATACAATACCATCCTGGTTATTAATACCTTGATGCATCATGTCTATTTGTTATATCAAACATAAGGAATGATGGAAAATACTGATCCTAAGATATGAGCAAATCATCATCTCTCATCACCATATCTAATAAAGTCCCTGTGGATCATGGAATTGTTGGAATTATTGAATCAATCTTCAAAATCAATGGTCACATCATTCTTATTGCTTATATCCTCTTTCCAGACTAACTTGGTATTATGGAAGTCAACAAAAACATCATCATGCATGCATCTTGCATCCAAAAAATCATCAACATGCATACATCTTGCATCATCACAACATATCATAATAAAAGAAAATACAATTCATTACATCATCATTTAAGTTGTTTTGGATAACATAGATTTGTTATTCTAAGCATCTGAATCTTCTAGGCATAATCATACATTGCATTATCATATCATAAGCATGAACATCTACATCATCCATATCTATATGCATCATCATGACATCATAAATCTCATCAAAAAATTACATAAAAAGAAATTAATCCATCCATACATCCTGCATGAGCATCCATATCATCTACATATCATAAACATAAGCATCAATCCATAGCATATCATAGAAAGGTACTGAAAATAAATATAACACATCCATATATAATCATAACACATAAGCATATCACATCACATCATATCATATGCATCCATACATTCATAAAAGCATGAAATAAAGCACATCACATATCGAATTCGAATCATCTCGTATATATATCAAAAAATGACTATCATGATACAATATCTGAATTAGTGTATGAATATCAAATTAAAAGTATAATATCCATGAGGCTATAAAAAATGATCCCATGAATGTATATTTGTATAAATAATCAAGCAATAATGCAAAAGTGTATACAAAATGGCCCTGATGGTTGCTTGACTCACTCCTAACTGATGGCTAATTCTCAACTATAGGTGGTGCTCTACTCTATTGTGAAAAATCAGGTTGCTACATCTCTTTGGGAAATCTTGATGATAATGCATCCAATAATATGCAGCCTCATTAATGGCCTCTCTATACAAACAAATAGACAATATCTACCCTTGTGAAACAGTTATCACTACCTCAAGTTGTTGCCTCCACCCAATCTCGTGGGCTTGTTGTTGTTGCAACTGAACCTCCTTATCTCTTTGCATTGTCATGGCTTGCATTTGTTGTAGCAGTTGATCACGCTCTTCTTGTAACTGATCTCTCTCGATTGTAATGGCTTGTATTTGTGCCTGTAATTGGGCATTTGGTTGTACGGGTAGAGGAGGTGGTGGTACCCCCAAAAATTTTCCATCATGCCCATCCCGATGCCTTGGGTCTTGGTGACCCTAATCTAGCAATTGTTGGTGACAATCACCTAACACCTATGCCCTATCCCACTTTGGTTGCCGGCCTCTACCTTGGCCCCCATCCCTACCTTTGTCCCTACTCAACCCCCATCCCCACCTTTATCCCTACCACCATCTCTCCCTATGCCTTGACCTCTACCTCTGCCTATGCCTCTACCTCTGAGGTATCCCCCTACTAGATTTGTCAGGTGAGTAGGTGGCCTAAACCATGCATCATAAGCTAGGGTCATGCTTGCATATGGAATACCCTGATCATATGCCCAAGGCTAGGCAACAAGTTATCTAAACCCATCGATTGCCACAACGAGGTTAATTTGTGCTCCCCATTGCACCTCCCTCAAGGATATAGAAAACACTACAGTGTAATCATCAACGGGCACATATTGAACCTTGCCAAACTATTAAGCAATGTGGTCTAGCAGGTATCGCTCTATCATAGTGTGTTCCCTCCCTTAGAGGTAGCGAGTTTGTTGAGAAAAATAGAGTTGTTGCTGATCATCATACCATGTTGGGTGTTGCAGCCATAGTCTCCATCAATGACATGACACCAGTAAGCTAGACCTGTAGGGCTTGTATGCTAAAGAGTCATCGACACCTTGTATCTGAAGTTGACAGGCTCATCATCATGAATGTCGACTAAAATGACCAAGGGCCTCAATACTACAATGTGCTTGTATGCCCATATATGAAGCAGAGTCACCCCTGCTCTAATGCTCCTGCCCTCACAATAGAATTCCTTCATGCCTATCATGGTACAACAAAGCAAGGAGAATTGGACCCCAAGCATACATCATGCCCCTCCTAATCATGCCCTCCCATGTCAATCCCCATTTGAGACAAAAATATCTACCCTGCCATTTGGGCAATAACTCCAAAGATCAATGCAACTACAAACAATCTAAATATGGGCACTAATCCTGATATACATCAAGGTCTATTTGAGAGCTCACCAGAATGATCTGGTGTCTATGTAAAAGAGAGAGACATGAGTCTCTCCTAGAATCTGGGTCATATATGACACACTCACCGTGGATCAACAATCACAAAATGTACCACACGTCCTCCAATGTAACATTGGTCTCACCAGTGGGAAAGTGAAATGAAGAGGTCTCATTGTGCCACCTCTCAATCATCTCCATCATAGCAAGGTGGGTCTAGACCTTGAGCAAGAAAGCAATGAAACCTAACCCCAACATCCTAAGTTGCTCTACCTCCAAGTCATCAAAATCTTGTGTTGCCGCAAAAATTTCAGACTGGTGCTCTCATGACATCAATGGGGGAGGATCCTCCTACACACATCACACACACGTCAATTTTCCAAAAAGCCAAAAAATTGATCAAAATTTGAGACTGTGCACCCAAACCAACAAAAGCGTCACTGAAATCAATAGCGTTGCTCTTCCAAGGGTCTGTTGTTGTATACATTTCAGGGGTGTGTTGCCAATTTTGAGATGTGTCACTACACTCAATAGTGAATCAACATTTACATGCGTTGCTTTATTCAAAAATTGGGGTGTGTCACTATTTTTTATGTGCATCGCCCATCACTTTCAAGCGATGCTGAACCTAAATAACCTGTATGTCGCTATGTCAATTTAGCGACTCCCTAATCAAATGCGTCACCCAACCAAAAAATGGTGGTGCACCACCAGACAAAAGGTGCATTGCTATAAAATCAATTGTGGCACTTTCGATGCATCAATAGTGTCGTCATATAATGACGCACCTAAAGACCTAATTTTGACCCCTTATTAATTGCACCTAAATGTGAAAATCAAGGTAAGTTTTAGGTCACATACCCGGGGTCCTACGTCTGCTCACCGCTGGTACTCTCGAACTCACTCTGAAAGGTGAAGAGGAAGCACTCATTGTTCCATTTCGTCAAGAGGTCAGAGCTCAAAAGGCAACAAATCTCTAAGGTGTGAATGTACAAATGAATTTCAAAGGACCCTTCATCACCTATTTAAGCCTAAAAATTAGGGTTTTCTGCCCTAATTTGAGCCAAAAGCTAAGGTTTTTTATTGTTTTATCTATTTCCACCTTATGCAGCCTATTTTGAACCATTTTTTTCATTTCTAAGGCCATTTTTTGCATCTCGGGGCCAATTTTTGTACCTGAACCTATATTTAACCTTTGTCGAGAAATCAACCCAAAAATTAAAATTTTCACCCGATTTCTCAAGGGGGTAGGGAACCACTTATTCCTTCTGCTGGGGCAATAGTGGGGTATCCAAAAAATCAAAATAATTTAAATTTTTTATTTGAGTAACAGATTTAATCTGAAAAGCGTCAATCTTTGAACCAATGTAGTAGGTACTTTACTTCAAAGAGGGGAAAAATGTAGACACTTAAAAATGTATTGAATGATATCATGCACTCGAATCAAATATACTAACATCGTTTCATCCTAAAACCCATCCTTTTTCGGTTAATTGATTAAATTAGCCTAGCTATTTAATTAATTGCATCATTTGCATCTATTAATCTAATTGACCTAAGGTTAATTCACCCCCTTTCATGCGAACATTTTGTCCTATTAAATTGAATAAATCAAATTATTTAATTTAATCCCTAAGTCCTCTTATTTAATTAAATAACCCTAAGTTATTTAATTAGATATCATATCACTTTCCCCCTTTTCATTAAATAAATTAATTATTTAATGAATATCCTAATTCCCCTAATTTACATAATTGAAACTTTATTTAATTACCAAATTACTAATCAAATCTAATCCTCCCACTTGCAAGGGAATATTCCACCTTTGTACATTCCTTCTCCTTTGCACAATTAAATTTGGTTTTAATTAACTAAATATCTATTTTCCTCACCCATGAGAATATTCTCTTTCTTCACTCATTTGGAAAAGGGAATATTCCTTCTTTGTAACAAACTTTCAATAAGACTTCTTGTGCAAGTTTTGAAAGTGTGTTTGTTTGGATGAATGTAAGACCTTGATTAAATATAATCTTTCATTTTCAACCCTTGATGGGAATCCATGATCCATGCCTCCATCTTCCTCCCTTTTTGACCATTGATTAGCTTTTTCAATCTTATCCCTTCATTTCTCATTTTCTCTCCTATAAATAGATCACTATTTGGAGACAAATGGATCCATCTTTTAAGAGAAAACTTATGTTGTTAAAATCACTCTCATCTTGCACTCATATTTCATGTTTTAAAAATAATTTTAGGTTAATTTCTTGCATCATATTAGCTTAGCTTTCATTAATGGCTTCCATGGTAACTTAGGTGCATCCATTTAGCATATTTGGTAATTAGGGTTTTACTATTTTAAGCTTCAACTTCATTTAGAATAGATTTGCATACACCGATATCAATCATATTAGCATATATCATGTTATAATAGCTTTAATCATGGTAAAATAGCTTTAAATCATGTTTTCATACACATCTCTCATCGGTTTCGTCGATTCTCTTCAATAGAATTGATCGAAACAAGCTCATTATCCACGGTAATGGGAAAGGGTTGTCATTCCACATCAATGCAACACCACTCTCCCAATAGGATAAGTTTCAATGGATTAGAATAGGTGTTTTTGAAGCTTTCATATTTTTATAAGTTAGTTTTATTGGATTCTTAGTTTAGTTTACATTGAATGATTTTATTGGGAGTGATGCATACTAGCTTGATTATACTTCGAACCCTCATGGATCAAGTGTAGTCAACCCATACTATGTTTTTCAATCACAACTACATTGTTGGGAGATAGTTTAGAAAGGTTCTAAATAGAGGGATGTGGCATATCTAAGTGCAATATTAGGTATTGGTTTAATGAGTGTGTCAAAATAATTAAATTACATGCTAGAATCATGCATCAAAGATATTGACCAAAACTGGCATAAAATAAGAGTGAAAATTTTTAGGAGAATATATCATTTTTCTCTACATTCCCCTACCTAAATGGTGTGTTTAAAAATTATGTGTGCATGCTTGGAAATGTAGAAATATACATGTACAAATAAGCTATAATTAAAATGATATCAATTTTTGGATTTAAAGAGTCTAAATCACTAAATAAAATGTTTGTCTCCAACCTAGAAAATATATACATAAACTAAAAATAAGATTAGTAGATAATATTTCCCTCATATGTGTACTATAGAGGGAGTGCATATAAATAAGGAGAGAGAGATGTAGAGAAATTATTGCTAAAATAGAATATAAACATATAAATTTGAAGTTGTACCTTATCTAGTTCTCATGATGGTGTAGGAGTGCCTAGGGATATGGATGTCCCTAGATAGTGCCAACAAATCTTTTAAAACTTGGGATTATTCCTAAGTTTTGTTCGATCCTAGCCATTAACTTAAAATAGAAAAATGGCATCTACATAATAGCTAATTTTATGAAGGAAAGGTCAATATACTTGAAAATTAAAAAATTCAAAGAACCAACCTATGTTTAAATTTTAGTTAGACCTTCCTATGGACTCCAAATACACTTATAAACATTCAAAACATCATTTTGATCAAAAGAAAACCCCCATTTAAATTTTTGTAATTAATTAGTCCTTCCTTTCCCAAGAATTCCAATTTCAATTGAATTATAAGCAAATCAAACACATATTTTCTAAAATAAATTCATTACCAACAACCATATAATGTCCTAGATTTCTCCTTTCAATTAAATTTAATAAATTATTCTTTATATGTTCATATTTATATCTCTAGGTTTTTGTAACATTTCTTCTTCAACAAGGAACCTAGGTTTGCATTCACTTTCCACTTTTAGATTTAACTAAGTCATAAATAAAATTAAGCAAATATTCCAAATCAATTTCCTAAGTTCCCAATTTCTCCAATTTGATTCTTGCAATCCATTCCAAGGCTTTAACTATCACAATGTATTTTCTTCCATTACAAGTGATCGTTGTTTCACATAAAATTCATTCATCATAAAGATTTGATTTCTCATATTGGTCCTAAATAAATTTTAAATAATCAATTTGAAGTTTTTTTATAAATCATTTAATGAATAAAATCCAACCTCTTTAAAAGCACATCTTGAATTGACAAAAGATGCTAAAACCCTTGAAAAATATTAAAAATCACTCAACTAATCCTATCTGAGTGTTTGAATGACATAAAAAGTATTTTATTTAAATATATATTTTAACTAATTCCCTAATTTAAGATCAAATCAAAACATTATAGTTCTAATTTGTGCACATCACTAATAAAAATAATTGCAATAATAAATAATATTTTATTTTATTTTACTAATTAAACTCTTATAAATCTAATTAGAGAACAAATTCTTATTCTAATCCACTGAGCTCTATTTGATTCTTTGATTAAAAAATTATATTATAATTTTACACAATTTATACTTAAAATAGAAAACAATTTAGTGAATCCTAATTTTACTATCAACTACTTTTCCAATAAAGACTTTAAAATTTGAATGTAGATTTATTCTACTAAATCAATTAAATTTATATTTATTAAATTGACAAGACCAGTTAATTACCACATCCATTTATCTTAATTATTTGGATTAACTATTCAAACAAGATTTGGTCCATGCTTTGGGTTGAATAGATTTATTAGCTTCATGAACAACACTTAATTCACCTTCCCCAATACTCGTACCTATTGATCACAAATCTATACACATACCATAGTAGCATTATTAAATAATAATAATTAATCTGATAATCAATAAATATCATTATCCAAATAGTGATAATATAAAAATATTTTTTAAAATATAATTCTCATAATAGCCCTATTTTATATATAGGTCAAGAGTTAGAGATGTTACATCCTTCTCTCCTTAAAATTAATGTGGGACCAAACATTACACTATATATCAATAATAAACACACCCATCAAATGCCTCTTTTTAAGAACATTTAAAATATTCCATATTTGAATCCAAAATATAAAATATTCCTTATCAATCATAAGCATAATTAACTTATTGTAGGGAAGAAATCCAAACACATACACATGTAATTAGTTTTTTAGACATTGAGTATTGAATGAATTTAGATTTGCATATATAGTTTTACATTTAATAAAAATGTATTTTGTAGATATGTGGAAGAATATTGTTTGGAGTGTAATTTTGAGGGATTAAGTAAATGTGAAACATATTGTAAATTTACATGTATGTTTGAGAGATGGCTAGTTGTAACAATTGGCCATGTTATCGTGAGAGACTTTGGATCATGATATTAGGAGCTTTGTGTAAAATATAGTTGGTGGCACTTATTCATATTCTTGGTTTAGAGACATTGGTTCTAGTTTTCCTTTTGGGAGCTCTTAGCACTACAGTTGAGTTCTTTGATTATGTTAAGAACATGGTTTTTTTAGATTTTAAGATATTTTTATCATGATGCTATAGGTAGCTCTAGATCACTTTTAGTGAAACTTTTGGCAATGAGACAAATCTATTAGTTTTGTGGTGGATCATCTTCTATAATGGATGATGGTATCATGAGAATCTCTCGGTTTCTATTTTGTATAGGTAGTGAGATATTTTTATAATTCTTTGTTCTAATAGTAGAGGAAGATTATCTTCATGTTCTATAAGGATCAACAATTTTTTTAGTGGTGAATATACACCACTTGGAGAATATAATGAAACTTTCAATGGCCCAAAGTTTCTAGATTTTATTATCTATCCATTAAATGTATGTTAAATCATTGCCAATTGATTTATGAGGAATTTATAAATAATATCTTCACCATAATAAACTATGTATTTTAATGGGAAGTCACTTGGAATTTCAAATACATGTTTTAATTAATTGACACAATTGAAAATACCCTTAAAATTACACCATGTATGGCAACCAATTTTTCCAATACCATTGAAACACCATGTTAATTATGTTGGAACCTTAGGTACCACTCACCTTACAAATCCTTGAAGTTATAGTAGTTTTATTTAACATTGTCAAAAATAATTGTTATGTCTCCAAGTAACATGGAGAGGGTAGACTTGGATGCCCCTCTACATGGTAGGGAAATTATTTATTAATTATTTATAATCACATGTAATTATAGTGGTATTTAAGTTGGGATTTACTTTTTTGGAGATATTGAAAATCGAGATGCATAAAAAGGTGTAAAAGTATCTTCTATTATTGGATATTATGATAGATTTGATCAATCTACCCATGGATAACTTGGGATTGGGATCTTGGTCAATTTGATTATCTTGATAAAATTTATGATGTTTGTGGTGCATGAAGTGAGTTTAAGGTGCATAATAGGAGTTACTTATTGTTTAGGGTATTTGTACCATTTTTGGTAAGGTGTGAGATGTCCTATGTGAGGATTCAAACACCTAGTTTTTGGTGTGTGTTATTGTCCACTAGTTTTGGAATACCATTCATGGTATCTTGTATCAACTCTCCTATATATTGGTGTCTTGAGATGGTAATAGGATCAGGTTGTTTTATAGTTCATTTGAACATCGTTATGTTTCCAGACTTTAGAGGGATAAGTTGATTTATTTTATCTTATTTTATCACTAATATAATATTGGGTCTCCTTGGGAGTAGAATTTTTTCCAAACTGGTTTCTCCATGAAAATATTCATGTTATGATTTGTATCTACTTTATGGTTGATTTTCATTTATATTTATGATCTATCATTTGTTATTGAATTTGGTTGCATTAAGATCAAAATATCTCATTTTATAGTTACACTTTGTTTGTACATTTGATATTAGAGACACAATTAGCTTGATTAGAAAGAGGGATTCCTCTTTTAGAGTTTTTTCTTGAGTTCTTTTATATAGTGGGAGTGTTGTTCTTGTTTTTTTCTTGTAGTTTCAAGTTTTGGGTCATAGAGATCATGGCTAGTTCATCTCAGTTGGGGTTAGAAAATATCAATGGCATAGGCCTTGACCTTTAGAATCTAAATATAGAGGTTCTCTTTGAAAAAAGAGATTAGTGGATTTTCATGAAGAGTGAAACCAAACAAAAAAATATGTTAGATGAAGAATGACTAAAAGATGATAAAAAATCTTGTGATACCATACAACTGTGTTTATCTTATTAAATATTTTATTTAATATTTTTAATGAAGCTACCCCACATAACTCATGCAATATAATAGAAGTGATATGTCAAATAAAGAGTCTCATTTATAAGTTATTTTTAAAAATAAAATTATACTCTTTAAATTAAGGATAGGAACTTAGTTGTATAACACTTGATTTGTTTTAATTTAATCTCGAGTTAGTTACATTTATTGATGTAAAGATAGATGAGGAGAATAAATGCATTTTATTGTTATGTTCATTACCTAAACCTTTGGATAATATAATCCTTAAAATCATTGGTTCTTTTACAAATGATTCAAAGTTGGATTCCCTCGTTGCCACTCTACTCTTAAAGGAAATGAGGCAAAGGAATTCAAATGGGTGTAAGGATGCATTATATGTGTGAGGTAGATCTAAGGAGAGAGGTAAGGACAATAATAACAAGGGTGATAAGAACAAGTCTAAGGATTGTTCCTAGTTTAAGAGAAGATCTAAAACACCTAGTAAGAGTATTTGAGGTGTTGGATATATGATAAATGGGGTAATCTCAAAAATAATGTAAGAATAAGATTAAAAATAATGACGACCCCTCTATTTAAAATCCTTTGATATTGAAGCTCTTAAATTATTTATTATTTTATCTAATATGACTTATAAAGACTATTGGTTGATAGATTCAGGTGTGTCCTACGACATGAATCCTCATAGGGAGTGGGTTACATCATATACAACTTATGATGGTGTGGAATTTTTCCTCACATAAAACATCAAATGGAAGATTATTTTCTAAGGGGAGATTACATTAAATTTTTAATGATGGAATAGTAAAACCCTAGCATATCATTGCATATCCATTGTCTATTTAGGAACTTGATTTCTATATAAATATGACCTTTTCAAGGGTGCATGCTAATTTAGAGAAGAGTAGTTTTTAGTTAACTAGAGGGAATTTAGTGTTGGCCAAGGCCACTCAATGTGTCACCTTATTTAGTATGGAAATATCTAATTTTTTAACTCCATGAATTTAATTCATAACTCTATATCTTATAAATTATGACAACACATGGGGGGCCGCATTGGTGAGAAGAGTCTCAAAATCCTTATTAATAAAAAGATGGTCAATGGTTTATTTGGTTATTCAGTTGATTTTGATTTATGTGAATACTATATGTATGGTAAAAAAAATAGGGTTTCATTTAAATCTAGTAGTATTAGAGCTAAAAAAAATTAGAGTTTATTTACAATGATATATTTGGCTTTGTGGATGTGTCTTCAAATCGAGAAAATATCACTACAATGTTTCATTTATGGATGATTTCTCTAACTATAAATGAGTTTATTTTCTAAAGCATAAGTCTATAATATTTTTATATTTGAAGAATTTATTGTGTTTTTTGAGAAATAGATAGATAGGAAAGTAGAGGTTTAGAGAATAGATAATGGTGGCAATTTTTTCTCTAGAGGTTTTGATAATTATTGCAAGCATGTAAAGATTGTTAGGTAGAAAATAACTCTATATTCTCAACAACAAAACAAATAAGTATAAAGGATGAAAAATCCTTTGATGTACAAAGTTAGAAACATGCTAAGCAATGTAAATCTTGAACAATATTTTTCGGATGAAGATGTACACACTACTTGCTACCTAATTAACAAGTCTTCCACTTCCACTCTAGCTAAGAAAACATTCTACAAAGTGTGGATAGGTGAGAGGCCATTGGTTTTATATTTTTCAAGTTTTTTATAGTTAAGCATTGCTAAGTTAGGTGATATTTACCTTGCTAACCTATGTCATTTTTACATCTCCATGTTTCTTGGAAAATGTTCTAGGGGACATAAGAGAAATGTATTTAATTTTGGAATATATTGTAGCTATATTTTCAAGAGGAAATTTAATGTTGGTGGAGGTTGCACGTCACTAGAGGAAAAAATTGTCCCTCATATGTGTTCACATTGGGAATGTGAATAGTCTTGAGTGGGTCACCAAGTTTGGAGGGAAACAAGTATCTATTGGTTCTCCATTTGGAAGTTGAACAGTCACTAGAACATCCTGAATGTCAGAAGTTGAAGGGGCTATAGGTTAGGCACCCATGTTGAAGCCTTATGTGTATTAATTAATTTCTTATAATTAATCTTAGTTTTCCAAGGAATTCACATGGGTTTTTGCAAGTGGTTTTGGCACCTCTTGTTTTAGTTTACCACTATGGTTTTTCCTCCACAAGTTATATAAATTAGATCCTTAAGATGCTAGTTGCATCTTGTGTTATTTGTAAGTGTATGGAAGCATCCAAGATGTAGGAGATCAACAAGGAAGTTTATTTTGGTGTATCTCACTTTTGAAGATAAATAATATACTTTCCCTCTTTCTCATGTGGAGTTTTTTCCTGAAAGGGTTTCTCCATGTAAATATGGTGTCATATTTATTTGTTGAATTTTCTATTATGGTGAATATGCACATACATATAATCAAATTTTTTTATCTTATTTTTAAATTTGCATTCACATAAATAAGATAATATTGTATCTTAGTTTCACCTTTTTTTCAACATTTGGTATCAAAGCCAGGATAGGAGTTCCAAGCACTAGTAGTGTGGCTTAAGGAGGTAGGTTGGAAATAAGCCACCCCTAGACCAACAATGGGATGGCCAAAGAGGGGCTAATATTTCAGTTTATAGAGCACTTGAACAACAAATGGAAAGCCCTAGGTTAGATTCCTAGCTGGTCCATATGAGATGTAGCTCAACATTTGGTATCAGAGTTAACAATTCTATTTAGAAGGGGGTTCCTTTCTCTTATGTGTTGGAGGTTTTTTGGATACATTGGGAGATTTGTTTTTTGTGGTTTATTCTAGATTTGTGAAGAATATTGTATACCACATGTGACTTCTAACTCTCACCAAGATATTAAAATTTTCAATGGAATGAGCTATGAGATGCAGAAATTAAAGATGGGGGATCTCCTAAAAGAGAGATCAATGGTTTTCAATTTCACAAGAAAGTAAACTAGTTGCAATGAGTGATGAAGATTAGAAAAATTTAGACAAGAAGACACAAGGAACCATTCGGTTGTGTCTTATGGATTATGTCCATTTGGATGTCTCCACCAAAGATACCATTTATAAGTTATGGAAAAGGATGGGTGATATGTATCAAACTAAAATTTTCTCTAACAAGTTATATTTTAAAAAAGATTATATTATTTGAAAATGAAAGATGGTGAATCTCTAACAGACCATTTAAATTATTTTAATCTGAGTATAAGTCAACTTACATTTGTAGATGTTAAAATTGAAGATGAAGATAAATGTATCTTGTTTATTTATTATTTGCCTGAATCTTGGGAAAATTTAATTATTACTATAAGTAGCGGTAATGCATAACCAAATATGGACTCCATGATCTCCATACTTCTTTTAGAGGAAATGAGGATAAATTCCATGAATTTTGGCTCCCAAGATACCTTGCATGTGTGGAGTGGGTCCAAAGAGAAAGGGCCTAAAGGGGATAATAAGAGGGATAATTCTAAAGGATGTTCTAAAACCCATGGAAAGAGTAGAGTAAAGTGTTGGAGTTGTGGTGAAAGAGGGCATGTGAAGAAAGAATGTAAGAATAATAAAAATAGTTTTGATTCCTCCACAGAAAAGTCCTTAGATGATGGTTCTCATGCTTTCTTTATTTCAGCTAACACTATTAGTGACGATGCTTGGCTTATTTATTTAGGTTGCTCGAATCATATGACTCCTCACAAGGAGTGGTTTACTAATTACAAATAATATGATGGATAAAAAAATTTCATTGGTGACAGCAACACAAAGAGGATTATTGGTAAGGGAAAGGTAAATTTGTGTTTAGGTGATGGGAGGAATAAAAGTCTTGATAATGTTTTGCATATTTTAGTACTTGCAAGAAATTTACTTTTAGTGTCCAAGTTAAATGATTCTAGAATTCATGTGACATTTGATAATTTTGGTTGTAGGTTGGTAAGAGGGATTTTGGTGATAGCTAAAGGATCTCAAATAGGGATTTTATTTAGGCTAAACACCTTTGTTTTAAGTAACTCTATTAATGTAAATAACATTGAAAATACATGTATATTGTGGCACCATACATTGGGTCACATAGGTGAAAAAGGACTTGAGAATATCCTAAGAAAAAGGTTGGTTGATGTTATTTCTAATTATTCTATTGGTAAAAATATTTTTTGTGAACATTGTGTGTTTGACAAAAAAAAAATAGATCATTTTCTAGTGGAACTAATAAGGTAAAGAGATTATTAGAGATCATTCATTCAGATGTATATGGTCCAATAGATGTTGACTCTTTGGGTATCTCAGGATTATGTCTCTTTCATTGATGATGTCTCAAGATACACTTGGATTTATTTTATGCATTCTAAATTTGAATTTTTCACTAAGTTTAAGAAATTTAAGGTCTTAGTTGAAAACAAAACATATTATAAGATAAAAAAAATTGAGGTTCGAAAATGGGGGTGAATATTGTTCTGAAGAATTTTATGAGTTTTGTAAGCATGCAAGTATTGTTTGGTAAAAGAAAACTCTTTATACTCCTTAACAATAAAAGGTAGTAGAAAGAATGAATCAAACCATAATGAAAAGAGATAGGAGTATGTTGAGTAGTGCTAAGCCTGATAAATGTTTTTAGGTAGAAGTGTGGTTGGCACTTCTTGTTATTCGATCAATAGATCTCCTTGTTTAGCTCCTGTTGATAAAAATCCTTATGAAGTGTGGATAGGTAGGAATCCTTTTGTTTCAAACTTAAGGGTATTTGGTTGTGAGGCTTTTGTTCATGTGCCTTGAGAGAAATGATCTAAATTGGATCCAAAAATCACAAAAATGCATCTTTGTTGGTTATGGTGAGAATGTAAAAGGTTACAAGCTTTGGAATCCTCTAACCTATAAAATTATCTTGTCTAAAGATGTAATTTTTAGGGATTTCGAGATTACTTAGGATAAGAACAACCAAAGGAGAAAGATAAGAGAAATACAACACACTTTGAGACAAATATTGAGAAGCAAGAAGATGGAAATGTGGAAAAACACTTAGATGGATCGAAGGATGGAGAAGAAGAAGAGGGTTCAAATAGTTCAAAGGATGTGCACGATGAGAATACATAAGAAGGATAAATAGAATCCATTAATCTTACCTTGAGGAGGTCCATAAGGAAACATAATCCAATTGATAGGTATAGCCCATCAATTTACCATTGTGTATTTGCTTTATTGAGTATTGATGATGAACCTAGATCTTTCAGGGAGGCTCTCTCTTTGAAGGAAAGTGAATCTTGGTTGTAGATCATGTAGGAGGAGATGATGGATTTGTATAGTTTGTACACCTGAGATCTTGTTAGTTTTCCCAAAGGAAGGAAGCCCATTGTTCGCATGTGTGTATTTAAAAATAAATTTGGTGTAGATGGTCAGTTAGATCAATACAAGGCCATATTAGTGGCTAAGGCCTACTCCTAAAAAGAGGGGGTTAATTTAGGTGAAATTTTCTCTCTTAATTCTAAATTAACTTCTATTAGATTCCTATTGTATATTTTTATTACTTATGATTAGGATTCATAAGCACTAGTGGTGTGGCTTGAGGGGAGTGTTGGAAATAAGCCACACCTGGACCGATGATGGTTTGGACAAAGAGGGGTTAGTAGATTAGTTGGTAGAGCACTCAAACAATAAATGAAATGTCCTAGGTTTGAGTCCTAGCTGGCCCATATGAGATATAGCTAAACAAGCATATATTCATGTTATTAATGAAAATAATTCTAAGCTTGATTTTAGGGATAACAAGTGTATTCTTGTGAGTTATGGTAGGAACAATATGGTTTATAATATTAGGCATTTTATAGAATTAAAATTGTTACATTATAAGGATGCTATTTTCCAAAAATTTAGGGAATTTAAAAATTATGAACAACCTCTTGAGAAGCCTTATAAAATAGTGTGTTTGAATTTCTTGTGTGCATGGTGGACTCTGTCTTGGGGGTACCCAATGGTCCCCCTCTGCCCCCCCCTGAACCGTGCTCCTCTCTCTTGGGTTCGTGTCTCTTGAGTACCACCCCTATAGGGACAGTACTTTCACCATCAGACTTTTCAAAAATTTTGGTGACTCCAAGCGAATCTTTTGTGTCGGCGGTGGAGATCTCTTTGATTGTCAGTTGGAAGGATGTGCTATCTAATGGCAAAAAAGTCTCCTCCTTGTTTCCTTCTTTACCTAATATTGTCATGACTTTTGGAATGGTGTTTGACATTCCTGATTCGATTAGTGACAGGATCCTCTCCTCCATGGAGAATGCTATGGTGGGTAGATTTCTTTCTTACCGTCCAATAGTGGATATGGTTTGGAAATGGGTTGCGGTGAAATGGCACCTTAAGGGTAGTGTGGATATTTGTGTGATGGCTGGTGGTCTTTTCCTATTTAGATTCACGGTTGTGGAGGACTTGGTGGCAACTTTATCATCAGGTCAATGGGTTTATGGGAAACACAACCTGGCTATGTGTTGTTGGAAACTTGGTTTTGACCTTGCTACAGATCTGAATAAGTCAGATCCAATTTGGGTGCGGTTGTCAGGCTTACCTCCGAAATATTGGGATGAAGCCATCTTCAAAGGTATTAGGGATTCATTGGGTCAATTTTTCACCACATATTCTATCACAAAGTCAAAATCCAGGTTAGTCTTTGCGAGATTCTATGTCAATATTTGTGTTGATAAAGTCCTACCAAACTCTGTCAAGTTGTGTTCTAAGTTTGGTAGTTGGATACAACCTGTATGTTATGAAAATGTTGTGGTATACTGTCAAAAGTATGTCAAAGCTGGGCATCTGATTTTGGATTGTAAATCCACAGTCAGTCGAGAGTTTAAGGATAACTGTATTGCGAAAAATCCCACTACTCCATCTGGAAATGTTCTGCGGCCGCCAAATGACTCTGGGATTGTTCCCCCAGGTGTTGCTCAGTGAAATGAGGATCCTCTACATCCACCCTCTCTTGTCGGTCCACCTTCTGAATTATCAGACCCTAGTGCTTTATTGGAGTCTTTTGTGAAACCCCTAACTATCCTTTTGACTCAGGACCCTGGCTCTTCGGTTGTTGATCCCCTACTTGAGGGGGTCTCTGGAGGGGCTCTGGTTGCTGGCTCTTCGGCTATTGATCCTTTTTTTAAGGTTTTCTCTATGGGGACCTGTGAGGCCTTGATTGAGAATGGTGAAATCTAGGAGGAAGAGTACTCTGGTATGATTGATGAATCTACTAAAAGTATGGGGAGTTTGAAGCTTGAGAAACCTGGGGAAGAAGGGATATTGACAATGCCAAAGAAAAAAGGAAGGAAGAAGAAGGCAGATGTTGGAGGTGACTCTAAGCCAGGGAGACCTTCTCAGAGGCACACTGGGATGAGAGAAATGACAAATGAGATTGCCCTGGGAAAGCAGAGGACATTGGATGTGTCCTCAAGAAAAGGTCAGAAATGAGAATTATGTTATGGAATGTTCATGGGCTTAATAGCTCCCACAAACAACGTGCTATGAAGGACTATATAGTGGAAAATAAGATTGATATTTTCTTACTTCAAGAAACCAAAATGGTGATGGTTAATTTTGATAAAATTGCTATAAAAAATTGGCCTAATGCTTCTTATGCCTATAGTGATGTTGAGGGTGCTTCGGGGGGTTTGGTTGTTCTCTGCAACCCATCTTGTTTTTGGGGCTCTAAAATATTCCACTATAAAGTAGTTTGGGGGTTTCGTTCACTTACCTTGGTGAAGCCTGGTCTATAATCAATATATATGCTCCTAATCAGAGGAATGCGAGGAGTATTTTGTGGAATAACATGGCGGCTAAAATTAACTTGAACAGGGGAGGTCGTTGGCTTGTTGCTAGAGATTTTAACTCTCCCCTCTTTCCATCGAAAAAAAGTGTTGGCCTTCTGGATTACTCTGATAGCATGTTTGATCTGGCTAATTTTTGAATTCTTTGGGTTTAGTTGATATTGAGCTCTTGGGCCAGAATTACACTTGGTCTAACAGATAGGCTGGTGGTAACCTGATTTAGGTCCGGCTTGACCGCTTCCTCAGCTCTCCTCATTGGACTAATGTCTTAGATGCCAATCTAATAACCTTGCCCAGGACGGTCTCTGACCATAACGCCCTTTTGCTGACCACTAATATTCACCCTGTTGTTGGTCCCTTTCCCTTCCTCTTTGAGATAATGTGGAACTCTCATCCTGATTTCAAAAATAAAATTACTTAATGGTGGAATATTCCTTTCCAAGGATCCCCCATGTATAGGATCTTCTTTAAACTGAAACATATTAAAAACATGGTAAAAGGATGGAACAAGAATGTGTTTGGGAATGTATTTCAAAGAAAAAAGTTGTTAGAAGGAGAGTTGAGGAGTTTACAAAATAAAATGGAGGGAGATGACAGTCAGCGGACTCACAACCAAGAATGGGAAACCAGGATGGAATGGGAACGGGTTCTAAAAAGTGAGGAGGTCTTTTGGAAGCAAAAATCAAGAGTCCAATGGCTGAAGGAAGGAGATAGGAATACTTCCTTCTTTCATGTTTTTGCCATCAAGCATTGGAAAAGGAACCAAATTTCTAAACTGACCAATGCTACTGGGGAGGTGATTTCAAATCATGCTCAAATTAGCCTCTGTGTGGTTAACTATTTTCAGGAGGCTTATTCGGCCCCTGCCGAGGCGCCTAACCTAGCTTTGGATAGTGTTATTCTCAACCATCTTCCTACCTCCATTTCTCAGGAAGATAATTTGGGGATCCTTGGAACTGTTTCTATGGAAGAAGTTCGCCTAGCTACTTTTAGCATGGGGGATTTCAAAGCCCCGGGGCTTGATGGTTTTCCTCCTGCTTTTTTTCAGATTTTCTAGGATACTATGGGTGGGACCTAGTGCTTGCAGCCAAAGACTTCTTCAAATGGGGCAGGATCCTCAAACAATTGAACCACACTTTCATTGCTCTTATCCTCAAGATTAGTGAGCCTCATTCCATGACTGATTTCTGACCTATTAGCCTTTGTAACACCTTTTATAAAATCATTTCAAAGATCCTTGTTAACCGTAACCGTATCAAACCTCTTCTGAAAAAAATCATTAGTCATACTCAAAAGGGGTTTGTCCCTGGACGACATATTCTTGATGCCACTTTGACCACCCATGAACTGCTCCACTCAATGGATAGATGTAACTATGCGGGGATGGCTCTCAAGCTTGACATTTCCAAAGCTTATGACAAAGTGTTATGGGACTTCATTCTGAAGGTCTTGGCTAAGTTTGGTTTCAACAGTTTGGTCATCAAACTCATTATGGAATGTGTTAATACTGTTAAGTACTTAGTTATTGTTAATGGATCCCCCTTTGGGTTCTTCTCTGTTGATAGAGGGCTCAAATAAGGAGACCCTCTGTCCCCCTATCTTTTCATAATGATTGTTGATGTGCTCTGCAGGAATTTCACTGGTCTGCTATTAGAGGGCTCCATTATGGGCATTTGAGCAGCTTCCTCCTTAGATCTGATTGTTGTGCAACAATTTGTGGATGACACTTTTCTATTTTGGAAAGCCTTTGTGGTGGAATCCAGGAAATGGAAAGCTTGTCTTAACAACTATGCCTCGTGTTTTGGTCAAAGCATCAATTATAATAAAAGCATGATTTGTTTCGTTAACTGCATGCCTAATTTGCAAAATGGGGTGACTATGGTCTTGGGATGTGTCATTGGATCTCTCCCATCGGTTTACCTTGGGCTCCCCCTCATAGTTAAAGAGGTTCCCACTAATTTTTGGAACTTGGTTCTGGAAAGGATCCAAAGGAAATTGGCTGGGTGGAAGGGCTCAATCCTAAGCCATGCTAGAAAAATCCAACTACTCACTGTGGCTCTCCAAGGTATTCCTACTTACTTCCTCTCCATTTTTAAGATGTCTAAGCACATTGTTGATAAATTTAAAAAAATTTAAAGGAATTTCCTCTAGTCCGGGACTGAGGAAAAGAAGAAACTTGCATTGGTGAAATGGGAAAGAGTCTGCCAGGCCAAAAATTGTGGTGGACTTGGAATTAGGACAATCATCAACTCTAATAGGGATTTGATGGCCAAGGTTGATTGGGATCAGTTAAGGAACACTAAGGACTAGTGTAAAATTTTGAATTCTAAATATCTCTAGGATAGGCCCTTGATTGATTGTCTGTCAGAGTCTCAACCCCAGGGCTCTGTTGTCTAGAGGAGCATTTGTAGCACACAAGGTCTGTTAAAGAAAGGGATTAAGTGGAAAATGGGCAATGGGATTAGAATCAGATTCTAGGAAGATACTTGGATAATTGACTCTCCTTTAGCTTCCTTTGACTTTAGGGCTATGATGGGTGTGGCCCAGAGATTCTTTGGCATCCATATCAGTGACTACGTTTCTAGACCCCCTAGAACTAGGATTTGGAGAGACCTTACCCTCTGTCGCCCACAATCCCTTGACCTTTGTTGTCTGGCTCGGTCCCTTCAGGTGATTATTTCTAGCACCAGGTTTCCATCCTATGACAGGGAGGATGAATTTTTTTGGGCTTTTGACAAACAGAGGGATCTCTCTGTGCGGTCGACTTACAGACTAGTGACAAACAATTTTTTTGTTGAGGAACCCTGGAAGAAGGTTTGGAATAGCCACATGATCCCTAAAATTAATTTCTTCTCATGGATGGCCTGTCATAACAAGATTCTTACCCAGGACAATTTGAGGAAATGGGGGTTTTGTTTTCCCAATAGATGTTTTCTTTGCAAGAATGGGGAGGAAACTGTCAGTCACCTTTTATTACACTACCCATTTGCTGCCGAAGTCTGGGGGCTGCCTTTCAAGAAACTTGATGTCCCTTGGGTTATGAGCAAGGATCTCTTATCATTCATTTTGGGTTGGTATGGTTTGTATTCCCACCCTCTACCTAGTGAAATTTGGAATAAGGTCCCTCTTGTTTTGGGTTGGTGTTTGTGGAAGGAGAGGAATAACAGAGTTTTTAGGAATGTTGAGAGGAGCCCCAAGGATTTTTTGGCATTGGTGCTTGGTTCGTTGAGGAGAATATCTCTCTTTTTAATGGGAAGCTTCCAGAGACGAGGCCGTTGGATTACAAAATAAAAATGGCCAAGGCATGGCACCAGGATTTAAAAGCTAACTCTTTTGATAACTCAAAACTCTTAGCTAGGAAAAATACTAAATGGGAGCCTCTGGATAGAGGATGGTTTAAAATTAATTTTGATGGGGCTACTAAGGGAAACCTTGGCAGGGCAAGTATTGGTGGAGTTATCAGAGATCTCATGGGGGATTTGGTGGCGATATTTGTTGGAGGTATTGGGTTTCAGTCTTCATTAGTGGCGGAGGCTTGTGTGCTGTTAATGGGCCTCAAAATTTGTGTTTCTTTGGGGATTGCTAATCTGCACATCGAAGGACACTCCAAGTCTATTACGGATGTTGTGAATAAAGACAGACTAATTGGCTGGAATACTAAGGATATATTGTTGGATGCTAGTTTCCCTTTATCCAAATTTAGGGATAAAAAGGTGACTCATATTTTTAGAGAAGGCAATCAAGTGGCGAATGCCTTGGCTAATCTTGGCTCTGGCTGGGATTCCGCTAAATGTTGGATGAAAATGGAAAGGTTACCGCCAAAAATTCAAGCTTTCATTGTGTGGGAACAAAGCAACCATGTTTTGCAATGATTTTAAATCCTTGGATGATGAGAGTTGAATGGGAGGTCCACCTAATTATTTTGGAGGTCTGGTGGATGAGTGTCAACATTGAGATGGCGTATAGGTGGAGGGTTTTTGGTAGATATTTTCGTGTGTGGGGCACGGATTGGAGGATCCACGTGTCTGTCCTTTGGACCTGGTGGATGGGGTCGGGTTCTAAGGTGACGGAAAGGTGGTGGGGTTTAAACTTGAAGGATGGTAACACAAATAAAATTGGCAGCTTAATGAAGGAAAGTTGGAAGGACGTGACTTCATTAAATATGAGGAGCCATACTGTGCGATCTCTTCTCTTGGGGATCATGGGATATCTTGTTTTATGTCATTCTTGCATCAGGTTGTGTGAGTATTTATAATAATTTGACTCTTCATTATGGAAGCTTTCCTCCTTCTAGGGTCTTCGAGCTTGCTATTTTAGCGCAGGTCTTCTTTGGCAACTTTCAGATGGTTTCTATTTTTAGTTATACAACCATTCTGCCTTGTTTTTGTGCATTCCCTACATGCCCACCAATTCTTGCCTTGTTGGTCACAATCATCCCAAGAACTTCATTAATTTCATTGTCAAATCACCTTGTGGTGATTTTCCCTTCCGTGCATGCGAGTTGTACGCGAGTGTAATTAGCCTTTGTTGTATACCTTTCCTTAACAATCAAAATGCGATAATCATTCATGGCTTCTGCATTTGGTATTTTTTGCAAATTCTTGGGCTTCCTGTGCAGGTTGGTAACATGGGTGGTGAGCGGGTGAGGACTGAACCGAACAACTACGATGAGTTTCAGAACAACCCTTTAGTTTGGCACATCTGTGTGGAAGGTGGCATCGCGCTTATGAAGATCTTGGTCGGTCATGATCCTAACTTGTTGGGTCATTTTTCCAACTCGTGGAAGGATCATCGGGTCTCCATTGGAGGAATCTCGTTTGAAATCAGTGAGGAAGTCATAGCACAAGCTACGGGATTATTGTGTACTAGTAAAAAATACCCCAAACACACCAAGAAATCAGATCATGAAAGCTTAAACTCTTTTTTTAGAGGTGAGGAGGCCCCGGTGCGGAACCAGTCGGGTTTTGGGAGAGATGCTCTCCCGAAGCCCTGGGATCAGCTGTGCCTAGCACTGATGAAGTACATCACCTTCGAAGGTAGGTTTAAAACCTGATTTTTTTATCACTTCCCCCTGTTAAATCATTTAATACATAAGATGTTTCTTAGTTTCCCATTCTTTCTTTTAATAGACTTGGAAAACTCAGTCGAAAAATGCAAAGAGTCGTCCAGCCTTAACCCCAGTGATCTCCCGCCACTCCCGCTCCATTAGGGGCTCATTATGAGACTATATCACTTTCATCTATCCCTCTATCCTCCTAAAGATATCATGGTTGTTTGCATTGAGAGCATTGAACCCCTATCGACTGTGAATATTTCCTTGGCCGTCTCTAAAAGCCCTCCCCAGAAATACAATACGGGCACTACGAGGAATCCCAAAGCAAAGATAACCACCAAGAAGCTTAAAGGCAGTCTGGGTAACGCTCATGCCAGCGCGGTGGAGGGTCTCTATGAATTGAAATCCACTCAGGCGGACTCGGCCTACAAGGCCACCACTACAAAAAAAAGGAAAGGAGAAAGGCATGTCGGCCCCAATTGCTAAGGATGGAAAGGGAAAGAATGCTATAAGGAAAGACTCCAGAGGTGACACGGTGGTGGGGACCACTTAGATGACTGGTGGGGAAAATTCCACAAGGAGATCAGGGAGGCTTGCTAAGAACAACAAAAATAGGTTGATTATTGAAGATTCAGAGGAGGAACAGTCTGACAACAAAGGGTACAAGGAAGAAGAAACTGAAGATGATGAGGAAGAAAATGTGGAGGGGCCCCAGTTTATTCTTGAGGACAGCAAGGTTCCTATTGATGGCTCTGCCTCTCACTCTCTGCATCTCCTGGTCAAAGATCCTGGAGAGGTACAGGAGACCATGGACATTGGGGAGGTGCCTTGTGATGTGGTGAAGAAAATGGACACGCTCGACAAAAGGTTCTGGGGGTTGACCCGCTTCACCATGAAGTTGGGCCACTTTGTCACGAGCACTCTGTCTAATGCTATTAAGGAGGAGCTGGAGAGAAATAAAATCCAGGAGAACAAAGAGTGGGTGGGTGATGAGGCAGTGGACCTCCTGATTAAAAACTGGGACAACGCCAGTTAGCTGCTTCTTGTTCCTATCTGTTGGTTGCCTCTCTGCGGTCTTTGTGCCGCCTCTGGGTTATTTCTGCTTTTTGTTTCCTTAATGTTTTCTATTTAAACTTGTTCCTTTTTGGCCCTTATGGCTCATTATGAAGGGTGTGATGCCCTGTAAATGTTGCTTAACTTTTCAAAAACAATAATAAGATGGATAAAATAAGGAAGGAGAAGGTTCAAATTTGAGTTTTAATGGGAAAAAGCTTGAGCCTCTTTTCACACCTCCTACAAGGTCCTTGAGATAACACAATTTAATTTAAATGTATATCCTAATTATAGATTTATATTTTATTTATGATATATTGACAAAAAACCTAGATTTGTGAAGGAGGATTTATCTTTATATGACCATGAGTTCTGGCTGGAGGCTGTTAAATATTACAAAAAAATTGGACAAATGTGACAAATGGGATCTAGTTGAACTTCCCAAGGGGATAAAATTCATTGATCTAAGTGGGTATTTAAATATAAACTTAGAGTAGATAATAAGTTGGATTAGTATAAGGTTGGGTTAGCAACAACAAAAATACTCCTAAGTTGAGGGAGTGGATTTTGATGATATTTTTTTATTTGGATAAACTAACCTCTAACATTTTTTTTACATGGGGATCTTGATGAGGAAATATTTATGAAACATCTTGACAAGTTTGCGGTGAAGGGACAATAAAACTTGGTTTATAGGTTAAAGCAATATTTGTACAATTTTAAGTAATTATCAAGAATGTGGTATTATAAATTTGATACTTTGTATTGGATCATTTTTTTTTTAAATTGGTGCAAACACAAATCATTATTGCATAAAAGAAGATTACATAGAGTATTACAAAGAGATGATATGGCAGAATAGGAAAAAAATTATCATACAAAGCCAAGGATAGAAGCAGTCATAGTAAATATTTGATGACAAAATTACAATAGGGAGAGGAAAAAAGAACCCCACAAGTTAAGGGTCTTTGAGAAAAGAACTAGGGGTTTGAAAAGAAATGAATTAGTAGAGATAAACCACCGAGCGGGAAAGCCCATGACGAAGAAGATAGCAGAAGAGGTTCTTCAGTCATGGCATGAACGAGCGGACCAAGATGTCAGCAAAAAATCCCTTCAGTCATGTGTGTGCAGACAATCCTAAGAGAAGAGAAACAAGGAAGACCCGAATTGTATTGGATCATTAATTTATTAGAAGTGTAGCTAATCACCATGTTTATTTCAAATTAATTGATGATTAGTTACCGATCATTGTCATATATGGTAATGATATGTTATTTATTGAAAATGATAAGATAATACTTAGGGAACTTAAGGGTCAATAGAGGCTTCAAAATACATTTTGGGTGAGGAAATTTGTTGGGATCAGTTTAACAAAAAAATATATAAACATCTAAAATTTTCCGCATCCCAATCACATCTAACTTTATCCCCTTTTATCACTAATTAAATAAAACCAATTATTAATTAACCTTCCCAATTATATTCCTAGTATTAATTAAATAAATTCTAATCATTAATCAATTAATTGATTTTTCCACTTGTTTGAACTATATAGTCCACCTTTAATTAAACAAATTCAACATTTATCTAATTAAGTTCGCCCTTCATATCCCTATCCTCCCAAAATTAAATAAATGAAAACTATTTATTTAATTCTCATTTATGTCCCATACATCCCACTTCTCTAAAAATCCTCTCATTTAATATCCTCCATCCATTTCTCCAAGAAAATATTGACTCTTCACATGTCTCAAAAAAGGGATTTTTTTTTTTCTAATTTTTTTTTTAATCCTCATCCTTTATCTCTTCCAAGAAAACCCTAACAATCCAAATCCTTTAATATTTGACCTCTTCAAGTACACCAATCACAAGATA
Source organism: Sequoiadendron giganteum (assembly GCA_007115665.2). Lineage (NCBI taxonomy): Eukaryota > Viridiplantae > Streptophyta > Pinopsida > Cupressales > Cupressaceae > Sequoiadendron > Sequoiadendron giganteum. The sequence continues at coordinate 262,326,517 of CM021107.1, forward strand.
CCATTTGGAGGATCCTTCTTCTCCCAACACTCTAATCATCCTCCTCAACCATTAATCTCTTGGATCAATCTCAACCCTTTATCAATCACCTATCCAATCTATAAATAAACCATCTTCAAAACTATTTTCATAAGAAACTCAATTATAAATTCATGTTGTTGATTTGAAGAATATCCATACGTCATATTTTAAGTACAAATATACTAGAACACAACCATACACATCTTATGTGTGTAACAAGGAGTTGTGGGTGAGAATAATTATTTTATTTAATCTTTTATTCAATTCCTTTGCTTAATCATAGGTACAAGCATGTATGAATAATATTTGAATGCATGTTTTGAGTCCTTATTATACCTTCTACATCCTTATTATTCACAATCCTTTGCTTATTTTGTTAGGTGTGCCAAAATGTGAATTAGAAGAATGTATAAGATAAAAATAAGGACTCAAAACATGTATTTAAATCCTTTTCTATACCTAAACGCACCTTTGACTAAGTAAAGTAAATGGATAAAAGATGGAAGAAAATAATTATTCTCTCACCCACAACTCCTTGCTGCATGCATAAGATGTGCATTGAGCTCTAGTGTATTTTTTATTGAGAGATGATGTGTGGTTGTCCTTCAAATCAACAACATAAAATTGAGCTTCTTATAAAAATAGTTTCCAAGAGAACTTATTTATATATTTGATAGATGATTGATCAAGGATTGAGAATGATCCAAGAGATCAATAGTTGAGATTGATCAAAGAGATCAATGGTTGAGGATGATTAAATGGATTTGGAGAATGAGGAGACTCCAAGTGGCACCTTGTGATTGGTGTACTTGAAGAGATCAAATATTGAAGGGATTTTGATGGTAAATATTCTCTTGGAAAGAGATAAAGGATGGGGATTAAAAATGCTTTTTGGAAATTCAAAATTTATATTTTTGAAGACATGTGAAGAGTTAATATTTTCTTGGAGAAATAGATGAAGGATATTGAATGAGAGAAATTTTGGATAAATTAATGGATGGAACATGTACATGCAATAAAATTGAAAGTTTTACCATGGATTAAATATTCTTAGGAATGTGCAAGTGGATTTATTTGTTAACTAGTTAGTTTTAGTCAACTAATGACTTTAGGTGAAAAAGGGAGAATTCAATGAATAGTTTGTATTATTTGAGAAATATTAATGGGTTTATCATGCTCAATCATCCCTTCGATAGTTTTGCTACCCCTTTTCCAAGTTGCAATCAAAGACCCATTTACAAAAAAATATTAAAAAATGGCTAAATCCATCACTTTCATCTTTTTGGTCCTTTCGAGGTTTTAGGTCCTGAACATGCATTTGGATGAAGTTTGAATGTTCAAGTATATTCCTAATTTCCCATTATTATTTTCCTTCTTTTTATCTCATTGGATTTTTGAGTCCCAAATAAGTCCAAATATCCAAGTTTGTTCTCGATTTTCCATTCTTCTCTTTCCTCAAAAAGGCCCTTTTGGGGTTTTGGGTCCAGAATGGACATTTGGACCAAGTCCAAATGTACAATTTTGTTCTTGATTCCCCATTCTTATTTTCCTCTTAAGGTCCTTTCAAAACTTCAGGTATCGATCGAACATTTGGATAAGGTCCAAATGTCAATTTTCGTTCTTGATTCTCGCTTCCTCTTTTTGTCCTTTTGAAACTTCAAGTCTAGATTAGACATTTGGATAAAGTTAAAATGTCAATTTCCATTCCTGATTCCAAATTCCTCTTAAGTTCATTTTTTAAATTAGGTACTTGATCAAACATTTGGATAAAGTCCAAATTTCTATTTTCGTTCATGGTTCTTGCGTCACCTTTTTTGTCCTTTCAAAACTTCGAGTCCTAATAAAATATTTGGATAAAGTCAAAATGTTTGTTTTTGTTCATGGTTCTTCCTTCCTCTTTAGGCCCTTTTGAAACTTTGGATCTCAATTGGATTTTTGGATAAAGTCTAAATATTTGTGTCCCTTCCTAGTTCTTGCTTCCTCTTTTCATCCTTTTGAAACTTTGGGTCCCAATCAAACATTTAGATAAAGTCCAGATGTTTGTTTCCTTTCTTGGTTCCCACTTCTTGCTTCCTCTTAAGATCCTTTCAAAAAAAATTATCCTAATCAAACATTTAGATCAAGTCTAATTGTCTATTTCAGTTCTTGATTCCCACTTCCTCTTTTTGTCCTTTCAGAACTTTGGGTCTTGGTCGCACATTTGGATAGTCCAAATTTTCATTTTTGCTCTTGGTTCTTGCTTCCTCTTTAGATCCTTTCTGAACTTTGGGTCCCAATCGGAAAGTTGGATAAATTATAAATGTTCGTTTCCATTCTTTGTTCATGCTTCCTCTTTAGGTCCTTTCAGAACTTTGGTTCCCAATCAGACATTTGGATAAAGTCTAAATGTCCATTTTCATTCTTGGTTATCACTTTCTCTTTAGATCCTTTCAAAAATTTCATTCCCACTTCTGCTTCCTCTTTTCATTCTTTCAAAAACTCAAATCCTGAAGGGAGATATGGACCAAGGTCTAAGTGTCTAAATCCATTTTTGATTCCCACTCTTGCCACCTTTCTCTTGTTGGAACTTCGAGTTCTCATCAATTTTTTTGACCAAGGTTCAAATGTCTAAATTTGTTTCAAATTCTCACTCATGTTGCCTTTCTCCCATTGGAACTTTGAGTTCACATTAAATTTTTGGACCAAGGTCTAAATGTCCAAATTTTTTTTTGATTCCCACTCCCACTGCCTTTTTCTTGTTGGACTTCAAGTTCCTGTTGGATTTTTGGACCAAGGTCTAAATGTCCAAATTCGTTTTTGATTATCACTCTCATCGCCTTCCTCCCATTGGATTTTTGGACCAAGGTCCAAATGTCTAAATCCATTTTTTATTCTCGCTCCCATTGTTCGATTCCTATCACCTTTAGTTCTTGTTGGGGTTTCGGACCTTGTGTGGACTTTTGGACAAAATTACCAACTTTTCACATTTCGACCCAGAATCACAATTAATTTTGTAGCAACTTTCCCAACTACTAGATCTGATTCTTAGAGCTATAGGGATGATTTTAAATATATTTTTACCAACTACAAGTGGAAAAGTGATACCTATGCCTCAATTATTGTTTGTAGACCACCTTTCTATCAAATGGTCATCCCCAACCATAATTTTTCATGGGGTTTTTTGCTCTTCATCCACATATTCATGAATGCAAAAGAATGGCTATGATGTCAGGGCCTTTATGGAGGGATTTCAACTCAGTATTCGAGGTCCATAGGTTTGCACCTGATTTGTAAGGTTTTTTGCTAGAGTTTCCTGCCCAATCACATGCCCTATCTCTCTCCTACTGCCTGTAGATGAATATAAGACAATTTTTTTCTCATTCTAATGGTTCTTCTTCCTAGTTTATTTGGAAGACTTATGTAGCTATATGCATTCTACAACTATAAATAGGATTATGCCTTTGTATTAATAGATGTTATCATTTTACCTCTTCTCTCCTTTGGATATGTTGTGTAGATCTCTCTTGCCTTCATTTATAAGTGTATTTTTATCATCTTCCATATTGCCTATATGTTGTGTTAACTATATTTGTAGGTATTGATTATGAATATTTAATTTCCTTCAAATATTTTGTTAAACCCTAACCTCCATATGTACCCATGGAAATTGATAGAGTAGAGAAATGTGTAAGTCCTTCTGAATATTTCCATTTATGCATTGTGGTATTTTAAGTAGGAAGAAACAAATTTATTTTAGGTGTATCACCTCCCCTTCCACTTTTATGCAATTATTTCTCCCCATTTTCCTCTGTGAGTTGGTAGAATAGGACTAGTGATATGATTTCATATGTTGGGTTGGACCAACATATTTGCACCTAGTTTAGAAAAAGGAAGCCGACCTTCTCTAGAGATCTGACCTCATTTGCAAGGTCACACACCTTGAGGTCAGTTCCATCATGTCATTGGAATGTTGAGACTTTTTTCAACAAGGTGCAATTTCATGTGACAATAATTAAATCAAAAGAAGTAGACTAATATTATCTTGAATTATTTTTCCATGCAATATTGTAAACTATTTATTGTTCCTTTTATAATGGACACTAGGATATATCTAGATAAATGTTCTAAAATAGATAATGATCTTGGAGAGATGCATAAAATTCCATATTCTAGCATTACGGGGAGCCTTATGTATTCTATGGTTTGTACAAGACTTGATATTGCCCAAGTAGTGGGAGTTTTAAGTAGGTTTATGTTGAACCTTGGTAAAGAAAACTAGACTTATGTTAAAAGGGTTTTTAGATAATTATGAGGAACACCTTGTTATTATATTTTTATTATGAGACTACTGATGTGGATATGATGTTTTATTTATAGGTATTTTTAAAATTTTGATTGTACTAGTGTTCTAGATTGTACAAGGTCCACTACAACTAGATGTATTTTCTTTGTTTGGAGGATTAGTTAGTTGGATGAGCATACAAAAACCTAGAGTCTGTTGTAAACTATAGAATCAAAGTACATGACTAAAACACATGCTTGTAAGGAGGTAGTGTGTTTAGAAAGATTATGTTCGAGTATTAGATTTTAGTGTACATAGGTGAGGATTAGATGTGGCAGTCAGAGTGCCATCTATTTAGCTAAATACCTAATGTATCATACTCACACAAAGCACATTGATTTATAATATCTTTGTTTCAAAAATGGTTGATGGTTGTAGATCCATTTTACAATAAGTGGACACCTTAGAGAATGTTGTAGATTATTTTACTAAGCCAATGAGCATAGAGAAGTTTCATTGGTGTAGAGAGGCCATGAGTCTCTCATCTTTGAGAGATTAATTAATTGAATTTATTGACTATATCATTGAAATGCAAAAGTTAAGTGGGAGAATGCGAGGGTCAGGTGCCATTCACCTTGCAAATCCTAGACAAGTTATAATAGTTTTATTTAATGCTATCAATAAATAATTGTTATGTCTCTAAGGAACATGGATAGGGTACACTTGGATGCTCCTCTACGTGGTAGAAAAATTATTAATTAATCATAAATCCTCACATATAATTGTAGTGTCATTTAAGTCAAGCATTACTTTTGGGGAGGTATTGAAAATTGGGTAAAGATCAAGATGTGTAAGAATGCACAAGCGCATATTGTATTATTGAATCTTATAATATATTTGGTTAGTCTTCCCATAGATCACCTAGGATTTGGATCTTGTTCAATTTGATCATCGTAAAAAAATATATGATGCTTATGATGTGGGAGGTGAATATAAGGTGTGTAAGGGGAGTTACTATTTAGGGCATGCTAATAATTTTGATGAGTTGTGAGATATCACATGAGGATTTGGATGCCTATTTTTGGGCGTGTGGTATTGGCCACTCATTTTGAAATATAATCTATGGTATTTTGTATTCATCTCTCCTATATCCCAATGCATTGAGATGGTAGTAGGATCAGGTTATTTTGTAAGTTATTCAAGCACCATTATGTTGCTAGAATTTATAGGGATACACTAATGTATTGTAACTTATTTTCTCATTAATACAAGCTTGGTCTCTTTGGGTGTAGATTTTTTTTCCAAAATTGTTTCTTCACATAAATCTTCATTTTATGATTTACATGTACTTCATGGTTAATTTCCATTTCTATTTATAACATATCATTTGTTATTGTATTTGGTTGCTTTAATATCAACATATCTTATTATATAGGTACACTACATTTCAATAAATTATAGGGCCAACTTGCCTTGAAAATCACACATATATTTTGGATCATGGTCTGAATCACCAAACATATATATTGACTATTTTAAAATCACATGAGTTTTGCCACATTTTTATTCCACCACTTTATAATTTGGAAAATTTTACCAAATTTGAATTCATCTAAATACGATTAAAACTCTAAATTAATCTTTCACACATTTTGTTCTTTTCTTGTTTGAATAGAATCAACTCTTCAATCTTTACATCCTTTGGAGAACTTTATTTGACTCCTTTGGTTTTTTCCATGCCTTGTGCTACTTCCTACTTAGAATTTTATTTGTAGTAAGCCATAGACAACTACATCCATTGACAAGTAAGTGAAAGACAAGTAATAATTTATTTTATTTTATTTTATAATATAAGATTACTCATATTTATTTATCTAGTTTAGTTTCATTAATACATATGATATCGAGTAGTGATAAATCTAGGCCCCAAGGATCTATTTTTTATGATTATTTTTATTTTATTGTATTCATTTAACTTAATTATTCCATTACACAAATGATACAAAAAATTATTAATGTTGAGTCTTTGATCATGAATCGTGATCTTAAATGTGTTGCTTTTTTTATAGTTTCAATTCATGAGAGATGTTGAGTAGGAGCTAACTTCTTGGAAGTGGTAAAAATGATCTTATTGAATTTTGGAAACATAATTTCATAGTTTGGCAATGTTTGAGGTTCATCACATCAACCTTCAAAATCAATATTTATGAAATCTATTAACAAACAAGGGGGTACCTCATTATAATATTGTAATGAGTTATACGATAATGTGATATATGATGCTCTAGAGAGTCAAAAGGTAGTGGGAATGATAATATTAACAAACCCACCTCAATAAGTGATGAAAAGATGTATATCTTACACAAAATGAGAAAATAAAAACCAAATAAAATATGAGGTGTGAGTGGGATATGCCAAGAATTTTTTAGATTGATTAGGCATTAAAGTATCTATTTTTAGAATTGATGGAGAACAAAAAAGATGAACCTCCCACAAATTTCAAGTCTAATATTTATAGTTGGAAATAGGATAGGGACAAGAGGTTACAACTAAAATTTTATACCATAAAAAATATGTTGGTAAATTTTATGGAAAATAAATCATGGATAAAAAGGAAAAATTAGTGATAAAATGGAAAATAAAGAAATAATGTCTTTAGATTAAGCACGCCATGAAATATGATGAGTATATTTGAGAAAAGATAAATCTTGTTGTATGTGGAGGTATAACTGAACTTCAATCAAGAAAGATGATGGGAGCAACACAAATGATAAAAAAAAATGTTCAACTAAGTGTTGTTTTTCATATTTTTACTAGAGGGCGTCCTATGACAAACTACCTAGAATATAATATTTTATTCTTTTATAATATTACCTAACTTTTCTAAGACAATGTGGATGAGAATGAGTAAGTTGTGTCTTCTAAGGTGGGAAAATGGGATGCACAAAGAAAAATAAAATAATCAAAACTTTTATTGCATTATTTTTAGATAAAGTTATAGTAGTTAATAATATTTCTTGGGTATGTATGCATTAGAATATTGTAGAAAATAATATCCACCAACCTCATTTACTCTTTGTTCATAAAATGAACAATTTAAATAAACTAATTAAGAAGTATTTGAACAAAATTCTAGATGTATGGATGTTTACACAATTACCAAAAAGTTAGTGTGTGTATGGGTAGATAGAGCTTCAATAATAAAAGGTCATGGGAATGGTGTTTGTGTAAACATATAAAATTCTTGTTCAACATACATGATTATGATTTGAACTGAATGGCCTACAAAATAAATTTAGCATCTAAAATTGTGAGCAAGTTTTTGACAATTTGTTGAAGTTTTAAAATTTTAATATTTTTCTATGGAAACAATTACATGAGACAAGTTTCTTAAAGATGTTGATACCAAATGATTCTCTTTGTATTTGTTGACACAATTTTTTTTTGTAGAACATCAATCCTTGATTTGAATAATGTATGAATATCATCTAATGATAGACATAGACCTTGACCTCTTATTTAGGTTAAGTGACATAGAGACACTTCTAAATTTATCTAGTATTCTTCTCATGTTGAAGGAAATGAATATATTTATGAAAATAGATTAAGAAACAACTACCTATATTTTAGAATACACAAATCAGACATAAAATTTAATAGTTGACACTTGATGATAGATGTGGATAATATTACTATTTTTTAATAGTTTAATAGAAGTAGGGAGTTATGTGTCTTTGTACATGATATGAGACACCAATGCACTATTTTTTTAGGGTTAGGCAACCTACCATAAGAACTAGTTATAAGGATGCTTTTGACAATATTATTAAATATGTAAGTACTATTTTAAAGGATGTTGTGAAATATTTTCCCTTGAAGATTAGAGATCAATTCACTTGAGATGAATTTCTTGATTCCATATTTGTTGTGTATCCCTAATACTAGATCAATTGTTAACATCTATTTTTTATAACAATATAAAGATCTTGACCAATTAGTTTATCAAAATATAATAATTTAGCGTACAATATGTAGAAGAAATTATAAATAAGTCTAAGATTATAGAGGAATGAACTTATTTTACAACATCAATGATGAAATAATTTAATCTCATGGAGAATCCCTTCCAAGATGGATTTAACATATCTTTTGATAACCTTTAGTTAGACTGAAATGTTGTTTGATTTAATATCAAAATATTTTAAACTTGTTGATCTATATCAAACCATGATATTGGAGTAGATGTAGTATGAGAGAGTTTCCAACATTGAGATTCTTGAATCAAAGATAAGCAATAAAATTGACAAGAATTTAAAATTACTTGAGGATATATACAACTAGATATGATATCCAGAATTTTACTTTTGAAAGGGCACTAGGAATATAAAGTTCAATATACATGAAAGAAAAAGATTGTGCAACACTTTGAATAGTACTAATACATCCAACATAATGAACAACATATCTATTGAGGTTAAGTGGAATTATGTAGGCATAAGAGCATAAATATGGGGATCATGATGGCTCTCATGGTTAGAGTGAGCAATTGATTTAGCTATTGGAAGAGATTTAGTACTCAACATGTGCTTATATTCAGACTATTCTTGTTATTTTTTTATTTATCAGTGCTACACACTTTTCAATTTTCATTTAAAAATTAATAAATTATTATTTTTTAATATTTTTTTTTAGAATCTAAATTTTAAACATAATTTTCAAATTAAATGATTTTATTTGAATTTGTAGAGCTTATTTGGTAACAATGGCATATTGTCATACACTAAAATATTATTTCTTAAGTATGGTTGTATGGAAATAAAACAACTTACATTAATAAATAATCTAGGGATAATGTAATAAAATAAACAATCATAACAACATTGTATTTTTAATCAAGGCTATAAATATAAATGTGAAAATTAAATAATTATGATTGATGGTGTTTAGAAGTTTGTTATTGTGTTTATATTTATAATTTTATTAAAATATTCAAAAGTGTATGAAATTAAGTGAAGTATAAGAACTTGGTTTTTTTGTTAATTTTTGACACATGAAAAAAATACATTACAAATAACATTGTCAAAAGGATGATAGAGGATAGAATGAAATAGAATAAGGACAAGTTTCCTAAAAAGGTAGGCGAGGCAAAATTTTTGAGTTTCACCAAACTATTGATAACCATGAAAGTAAGTTTGGATGATACATTAAACAAAAGACTCATTCTCAATTATGAATTGTTAGAAAATTTACAAATCACTTATCATGAGTTATAATAAATTACACTTCCAAAAAATGAAGAGTGAAACATGCTACAAAAGATGATATGCTAACCAGAAAATATAAAATATAATTCCATACATAGTAATCTATTTTTTTAATGTTTGTTGTACTTTCATTTTTTAGATAATATTATAGCTTTAGTGTTGGGAAAATTTGATAAACACCTATGCCAAAAGGTACTAATTCAATACGCATTGTAGGAATTAGAAACTTTGCAATTGTGTATATCAAAGAGTGTCCATTTTGAGATTCTGACTAAGCATTGTGAAAAGTTATTTTAGAGTAAGATGTTGTAATAATTTTATGTATTCCTTCTTTTGAAAATTAATATAGAACTCAATTCTATTTATGTGTTCAAATTAACGTTATTTGCAATGTATTTTTATCATGTCAAAAATAAACAAAAAAAACCAATTTCTTATACTTCACTTAATTTCATATACTTTTGAATCTTTTAATAAAATTATAAATATAAATACAATAACAAATTTTTAAACACCATCAATCATAATTATTTAATTTTCTTATTTATATCTATGAACTTGATTAACGGTACAATGTTGTTATGATTGTTTATTTTATTACATTATCCTTAGATTATTAGTCCCTGCCTTTATAAGGTGGGGAACTAATGCTTTTGAAAAGTTAAGTAGCATTTGCAGGGCATCATACCCTTCACAATGAGCCACTAGGGCCAAAAAAAGAGCAATATTAAACAAAAAACATTAAGGAAACAAAAAGCAGAAACAACCCACAGGCAACACAGAGACCGCAAAGAGGCAACCAATAGATAGGAATCGGTAGCAGCTAATTGGCATTGTCCCAGTTTTTAATCAGGAGGTCCACAGCCTCATCACCCACCCACTCTTTGTTCTCTTTACTGTTGTTCCCCTCCATATCCTCCTTTATAGCATTAGACAGGGTGCTCATGACGAAGTGGCCCAGCTTCATGGTGAAGCGGGTCAACCCACGAAACCTTTTGTCGAGCGTGTCCATTCTCTTCACCACATCACAGGGCTCCTCCCCAATGTCCATGGTCCCAGGGCCTCTCCAGGCTCTTCGACCAAGGGATGCGGAGAGTGAGAGGTGGAGCCATCAATAGGAACCTTGTTTTCCTCAGGGGTAAACTGGGGCCCCTCCGCATTTTCTTCCTCATCATCTTCAGTTTCCTCTTCCTTGTACCCTTTGTTGTCAAACTGCTCCTCCTCTAAATCTTCAATTATCAGCCTCTTTTTTTTATTCTTTGCAATCCTGCTGGATCTCCTTCTGGCATTTGGTGGGAAACTAATGTTATTGCCTCAATCTTGCATATTAAAATTGTGCCTAGGGAATGGCACCGAAAAAATAAAGATATGGTTTTGGTGATGTTCTAGGGAATATTTAGAGAAAGTGAATTTTTTTTGTTCTGCGGGTGTAATTTTCCTCGTGGTTTTGGCATTTTCTAAATGTTTGTAATAATAATAATTGTAGGGAGCTTTGATATTTTAAATATTGCATGAGTTTGTTAGTATAGTTGTGTCTTGCCATGGACTCTTCCTAGGGACGTGTGGCATCTTGAGTAGTACATTTGCATTTACTATTTGCGTCTTCTCATTTATTGTGGGAGACTCAAGTGCAGCCATCATATTCGCATTGTATGTTCATTTTTTGCTCAATATGTTCAATGAGGCTGAACTTTGTGTCTATTGGGAGGGTTTTCATCTACTATGTTGGAAGCGAGAAAGGTGGCCTTTGTGAGTTACTCTATCTTTTACGCTTTGATTTTTTTTTTGCCTACTGGTTTGCTTGGATTGGAAGCAAGAAAGGTGGCCTTTGTAAGTTTGCATATCTTTTGCAGTGCCATTTTATTGTTTTTTGTATCTTTGCATTTTATTGTTAATTTCCATTGTCTGCACTCATGCATTGCAAGTGCACTTGAATTTATTAATTGTTGGCTATTCTTTATGGGTTAGTGTATGTTGTCAAGAGAAATACTTAGTTGCACTTCATTAAGTATTTCTTGGTTTTGAAGTTTTAATTCTGTTGGGAAAATTATTTTTTGTGTTGTTTGCCCATTTTCTCAGGTTGTTTCTTTGAGTGTAAATATGGGTTAGTCTTTCTTGTTTGGTCCTTTGTAATCGCAACCTGCTTTTATGGGTTGTTGGTTGTTGTTGAGTTAGATACTTATCATCGTACTTAGTTGATGTGGATTTCTCTTCTACCCATGATTAAGAATGGAAGTAGCTATTTTGCGCTTCAATCTATTGGGTGAAAATAAGTATTATTCGTATTTGAAGTATTTCTTGGGCTTGAAGTTTAAATTCTGGCGAGTGAATTGTTATTTGCATTGTTTTCTCATTTGCTTAGGTTGTTTGTCTGAGTGTATTTATGGGTTAGTATTTCTTGTTCAATGAAGGAGCTATCACGATAGTGTGCTTTTCATGATTAAGAATGAAAGTAATATTTCGTGGGCAAGCATGCATTGCAACTACACTTGTATTTATTTAACGAAAATGAAAATTAGGTTTAAGTAATTGGAAAATATTTTTGTTGTTTGCATTTTATGCATGCATGCATTGCATTACAATTGCACTTGAATTTATTAAATAGCGATGAACATTAGGTTCAGGTAATTGGAAAATATGTATGTATAAAATCATTAAATTTGTGTGTGTTGAAACGAGGCATTGGTAACTTGGTATTCCTTTTATAGTATCATTTTATAGTGGTTTGCATGTTTGCATTTAATGGGTTGGTGTGTGTTGTTTGTAGTTGTTTGCATTTTGTGTGTTAATGTCTATTCTTTGCTATCGTTGATTGCGTGTATGGGTTAGTGTATGTTGTTGACTTAAATACTTAACAACATAATTCGTTAATGTTGATTTCTTTGTTGGCCATGATTAAGAATGGAAATACCTAGTTGTACGCATTTGTAAGTTCTTATATCTTTTATAGTGTCCTTTTTATAGTTTTTTGCTTCTCTACGTTTTATGGGTAAATGCTTTCTATTTGCATGCATGCATTGCAACTGCACTTGAATTTGTTGAATGACAATGAATATTAGGTCTAAGTAATTGGAAAATGTCTGGGTGTAAAATCATTAAATTTGTTGTTGTTGAAAGGGTTTATGTCTATTTTCATAACTGAAGGAAAATTGGAAACTTCTATGCGATCTAGGTAAGAGAGTATGCAAGTTTATTTCTTCTTGTAGAATAATTACAAATTATATAATACTATTTTATGTATTTTGAAAGCTTTCGGTTTAAAATCCACTTAAATGTGTCTTTAGCTATGAAAGAAAATTTTGAAAAATGTTTGAAGTCCAAATTTTCAAAAAACCACTATTAGAGCTTTAGCTGTAAGTGTTTGCTAAATATTGACGAGGTTGTATGGGTTGTGATAATTATGTTTCATGCATTTTTTGTTTCGTACACTGTCAATTTAACCTATTTTTTCTTTTCATGTTTTCATAATTAAATTTATATTTTGTAATTTAAGTTGAAGGAGTTTGATTTTCATTTGCTATAAATAGATTCAAGTGTGCTTTCCATTAATGGATTATGGTGTTGAGTTTAGACTGTTTCAAGTAAAGGAATTTGAGAATGGAAGTAATTGTTCCTATGCGCCCTACAATAGTTATTAAAAAAAATTAGAAAATGCCAAAAGCACGAGGAAAATTACACTCGCCAATCACAAAATTGCAAGAACCAAAAAAAATTGCTCTTTCTAAATATTCCCCAGAACATCACCAAAACCATATCTTTATTTTTCTGATGCCATTCCCTAGGCACAATCTTAATATGAAAGATTGAGGCGATAACATTAGTTCCCCACGCTAAAAATGGCAAAAGACAATGAGGAAATTGCAAAAATATGTAGATAAAATATGTATATATATATATATGTATGTATATATATGTATGTATATGTATGTATATATATATATGTATATATATATATGTATATATATATGTGTATATATATGTGTGTGTGTATATATATATATGTATGTATGTATATATATTTGTATATGTCCATATGTATATGTGGGTATGCATGTATATATGTATGTTCATATGCATATATATATATATATATATGTGCATGTATCATTGTCATTTTATGTTTTATTTTTATGTCACTCTCACGGTTTCCTCATTGGCTGGTGGTATTTTCCTCATGGCTTTCTCATTCTCTAGTATGCGAGCTCTCATTTATTATGAGTAGACTAAAGTGTAGCCATCATCAATGGGTTATGGTGTGATGTTTTAAATGTGTCGAGAAAAGTATTATTTGCATTGTTATTTCATTTGCTTAGATCCATGGAAAATCAGACATATCTTGAATAGATAGACATCCTCCAATTTCTATCACTCTTTCATGAACACACAATAGATTTGAATTAGAGAAATACAAAAGAAAGATGAAAATACCAAGAACAAATGACAAAATTTCAAAAAACAAAGATTCATCCATAAGAACATTTAATGATAGGGAACAATAGATATTAAACCATTTCCAAATTATGCAGAACAACTGAGATAGTGAAATATGTGCCTATTGAGAGGGTTTATGTCTATTGTACTGGAAGCGAAAAACCAGGCATTTCTAACTTCCTATATCTTTTACAATGTTGTTTTATAGTTTTTTACATCTCTGCATTTTATGGGTTAATTTCTATTGTTTCTTGGTGTCTGCATAGTGTGGGCTATTCTCTATTCTTCCCTAGCTTTGAATGCTTTTATGGATCAATTTTTGTTCTTCACTAGAAGACTTAACACCATAATTCATTAATTTCATCTTCTTTGTTGGGTACCACAAAGACATCTATAAAATGAAAATACAAATTAGCTCTAAGTAATTGCAAAATGTCTGGATATAAAATCACTAAATTTGTGTATGTTGAAAGGATTTATGTCTATTGTATGGGTAGGGAAAGACAAAGCATTTGTAACTTCGTATGTCTTTAACATCAATTTTTTATAGTTTTTTTATATTCTTCCATTTTATGGCTTAATGTGTATTGTTTGTTGTTGTTTGTATTTTGTGTGTTAATGTGTATTCTTTGCTATATTTGACTATTTTCATGACCTGGTGTTTGTTGTTGCGTTAAATAGTTAACAACAAAATTCATAAATCTTGCTAACTATGGTTAAGTATAAAGCTTAGGTAAGTACAAAATTCAATGTGTGATGTTTTAACATGGATTTTTGGCATTTCCTAGTCACTAATTTCCTCTCACTTCCAATGGATTGAAATAAAATTGCCATTAATTGATTCATCCACTAGGTTTTAACACTGTTGGGCAAAGCATTGCTTGGATTGACTAATCATCTTGACAAATTATTTGTTGACAATATAACTTGTCCAAAAAAAAGACATTTGTGATCTCTTTGTTAGTCATCATTAACAATGGAACTAATATTTTCTTTGTCAAGCATGCATGCCAATTGCACTTAAATCTAAGAAATGAGAATTAATCCCAAGTAATTTTAAAATTTGTTGGTGTAAAATCTATGTCTATTGAGATGATTCATAACTATTCTAAAATGAGCATAGTTTTCATTGTCAGTAGTAGTTGGCATGTCTAAATGGAAATTGCAGTGCATGATTGCATAAATTTTATTCAATGTTAAGATTGGTACGTGCATTGATAATAGAAGCAATACCTTACTGCTATAAGGAAATTGAAAGATGTAGAAAACAAAGTCAAAAAACATTTCAAGTAAATAGGATTTTGATGCTCGTGATTCTAGCTAGCTTTTCGAGAAGAGATTTTATGATATTTGAAGAGGCAATACCAACAACATTGTCATAACCATGATTGCAATAGCAATAGAATGTGTGTGTGTATATATATGTATGTATATAGATATATGTGTGTGTGTGTATATATATGTATGTATGTATGTACATATATATATTTATATACACATATATTCCCATATATATGTATGTTGATATTGTAACACCCCTTTGTTTTGCTCTTATGTTAGATTAAGATGTTTTGTTATTTCATCATGGCTTATTGAATGATACAAACTATGTGTGTTATGAGATGTACTTTCATTGATGTTATACTTGTCATGTGTTGATTAAAATAATGTTGGTTTATTATGACATGATTATTGCTTATGGATGTTATTAAGATGGAAGTGTTAGTTTGATGATACTGTATTGGTGAAGGGGACATGATTGCATCACTCGCTTGCAAGTGCCCTGCGATTCTGTGATTTCCTCTTCACAGTGTATCTTATAATGATTTTATATGCATGTGCTATTGATGCCTTGGATACAGGTTTGCAGGTACATGACATCAACTTCACCTGGCTTCACAGGTTTGAGCGTGTCGACCCAACGGTATGATGATTGGGAGATAGTAGCTAGGTTACCTGTGTCAGTTCTACACCCTAACCATAGTGTGTCGTCAGTTGAGTCTGTTGTGTTTTTGGGTGCTTGTTTAAATATTATTTAATTTGAAAGGGCTCTTGTTTATGGAAATAAATGCTTAGAGTTATTGCTTTAAATAGTGTTGATATTTATTTGAATTAAAATTATACATTGTGATAGAAGTTTTTATTTAAGTTGATTAATTAAATTTGATTGATTTAATTAATTAAATTTAATCCTATGGGTTGAATTTATTTATTAAATAATTAAAATTAATTAATTAAATTTGGTTATTTAGAAAGTTGTATAATAGAATTTAATTGCATATTGGAATTTAATTTCAATTAGTGGTAATGAAATTAGTATATGGAATTAGATTAGTATTTGAGTTTAAATTAGTATTTGGAATTATTAAAATAAATGGAAATTAATTCATTTTGGAATTTAAAATTTGAATTAGAAGTTACTAAATTTATGTGGAAATTAAATTAGTATTTGAAATTAAATTGAAATTAGAAATCATTTTTCAACATGCAAAATGGCTTGGAGAAAATATCTGATTGTTGAGAAGATATTTTGAATGTGACATGTGTGTGAGACGAATGCATGATTTACTCTTAGTTGAGATATTATTTTTGGAGGAGGAATTTAATTAAAAAAAAAGGGAGAGAAGTTTTCTACACAGGGGATTTTTGGAGAAACAAGATATTTTTTTTTGAAAGAGGTTTTTGGTTGAAAATTTTGAGAAAACTCAAAGGGGTTTTCAAAGAATTTTTGGGGGTTTCTATATTTTTACATTCTCTTGGAAGTGGTGATTTTGGAGAAGCTTTGGAAACAGATCTGTGAAGGGGAGGTTCTGCTTCAATCTTCATCTTCTTCAAGCTTCAAGAAAACAGGTTTTCTCAATTTATGTTATTTATTTTATTGTTTGTGAAAGATTGTCTACACAAAAGTTAGTTTTGTAGAAGCTTTGCTTAAATTGTTAATTGAAAATTGAAAGATTGTCTGTGCAAGAAGTTTTATGTGTTTTGTTTGTAGAAGATTTAAATCATTTCAAATTTTTGTAAGGCTTCTTTATTGTTGAAAAGTTGTGAAATAACTCAGAAGAAATCAATCTATGGTTTAAGAATTTAGTTTTGTTTTTTGAAAGCCTCTGTGTAAATTTAAAGAAAAGAGATTTTTCGTAATCTTCAAAGATTTGTGTTTAAATCTGCCTGTAGTAATTTTGATAAACTTTATCATGAAGAACCCTATAATACTTGATTGAAATTGAAATTCTTTTTATAAATTTGAGGAAATTGAAACTGTGGAATTGAAATTTCTGGCAATTTGTAACTCTCTTTCCGTATAAAACTTTTTTGTGAAAACCAAACTAATTTTGGAAAGCTTATTCTGAAGAAGGAAATTTATTTATTTTTGTTAGTTCTCAATCAATTTAATTAGCTGGAAAATTATAAATTTTTGTGTTTTTGATAAATACATATTCTGTAGAAAATTTAGGTAAAATATTTCCATAGTAAAATGGTATGGTTGCATCATCTATAACTCTATTTATACAAACTGGGTTGGCACAAAATTTAGAGGATTTCTGCGTCTTGATGTTTTCTTATCCCTCTTTAAAAATCGCAGATACCCAGATCGTATTTTCTGATTTATGTTTGAAATACGGGGCTACTGTCAAGTTGTTTTCCCCATGGCTACCTCTGTTAATAATATATATATATATATATATATATTTGTGTGTGTTAATATTTCTTTATTTTATTTATATTTATATAAATATTGTTTGCATATTTAGAAAGAGGATTTTATTTGGTGAATTAGTTTAAATAATGTATTAAAATGTATGTTATCATTGTAAATTTTAGTTTGGTTGAGAGCATGCAATCGACACAATTAAGTGTGCACTTAAGCAATCATTTATATTTCCAATTTGATGTAAACAAAGAAACTGAAAGTAAACAAAAAGATTCTATTTAATTTGAATATATTTTTTTAAATATGAGTAAATTCTAATGTGTGATCAAAGGGGTTTAAATTTTTATATATTATTATAAAACATTTAAATTTATGTTTTGATTAAATATTCTTGATTGGGTGCATGCAAAGGAAGAATAATTTATTTGCATGCCTTGGTCTATTAGGGAAATGGATATTTATTAATTTAATATTGAGGAAATTGTTATTTTAATCAAAATAGTTAGGGAATTGGATTATTAGATAAAAGTATAATTTTCTTCTTGAGAGTAAGAGAGACTTCTTAAAATAAATTAGTTGATTTTCATATTGTCATTTTAATAGAGTGAATCATGCACTTAATGTATGACTAGAATAATTTAATTGCATGATTTATTCTATTATGGAGAAATAGATATTGTATTAAATGAAATTGTGGAGATAGGAATATTATTTATATAATGTAGTTTGTTTGAGGAAATAAATGTTTTTATTATTTTAAATTGAAGAATTGGATTAATAAATGAAATGAAGTTCTTATAGTTGATTAAGTTAAATTGAAATATTTGATGAGCCTATTAGTTAATTAGTTGAATTTTCTCCTTCGTCTTTATAAAGGATCTTATTAAATTAAAGGAAATTGAGTAACCTATCTTATTAATCTTTATTATCATTGAATATGAAAGGATTTTAATAAATCCAAATCTTAGATTTAATTATCGAGTTGATTGCTTATGTGACTTTTCTAGTTGCAATTAGAGGAAACGAATATTTAATTAAGTGTATTTCGAGAATAGGTATTTAAATTTTTTTATAAAATGTGGTATTAGGAACAAAGACTTTATTATTTTAAATTGAGGAAATAAGGGAAATAGTTAGTATGATGTTTATATTTGTTTGAAAGTATCTTTGTAATTAATTAGTTAATTTGGGGACAATTGAGTGGTGTGAATTGTTATAAGTTATTTCGTTGACTGTATGCAAGGTTGTGATAAATTAGAATGTTGTAGACATTAAACTATTATGTCTTTATGATGTATTTGAGTAAGCTTTTGTGGTATATAGGGGTAATTGAAAAGAGGTGTTAGTTGAGTTATTATAAGTCTCCGTTGTGAGGAATGTTAATTTGTGAGTTATCATTTCATGGTTTTTTCTTGTGAAGTTCTCTATGGTAGTAAGTTTGTTGTTTTCAGTAAGGTACTCGGTTTCTACGAACGGGAAATGGTTGGTTCTTCTTTGAATGAAATTGTTGGATTATTTGTACCTCCTTAGTTTGGAGTGGTGATGTATCTCATGATAACTGTAGGAGGGTGAAGCTCAATGGGGGCCGAGATCTGAAAAGATCTGATAGGTAACTCATGTACCTTGAGTGACTTTTCTCCTAGGTTAGTTGTATGTGTAGGTTACTGGTGAGTCATACTGTTAAACTCTGATTTCAATGTAATCTTGAGTTAGTGTTGTACTTGTGGTAGTTTTGTTTAGAGTTGAGTTAGCCTATGACTAGAGGTTGTAGGAATTGTCCTTGTATCCTTGTTACTGTTTCCTAGCACGGGGGATGGGCCTTCGAGTACCACTTGGTTGGGAGGAACGTGCACCCTACACCGTTGGTTTCCCTTCTGATTTGCAGATTGCGTTGCGAAGTTATCCAATGGAGAGCTCACAGTGGTATCATTCTTTAAATTAGGTTTTCTATTTACTTATGTATAGCTCCTTTTATTATTATTCCCCTCATTTATATTCGAGGAGGCTTTTTGTAATTGTAATAGTTAGGTTTGATCTACCTCATTCCAGGAATGAGTATTGTAATCTACTTTTAAGATAATGTAACCTGGAACCTATTTTATGTTATTCTGTGTGTTTGTATCTTTAATGCTTGTTAGTTTTGTGAAATTAAATGTATGGTTAATATTTTTATAAATGCTTTGTGTTCTAGTAGTGTATGTTTGGTTATCGATATAATCTTGTCACGTTACCTTAGAGGTTGTTGTGAAGTGTTGTGCATCTTCTTTGTTAATAATGCACTTTAAAAAAAAAAATTTGTACGCTTCCGTGTTGAGTTGCAACTTCCTTTAAGGTCCCGTGGTGGGGCATTACAGATATAGATATATGTGTATAAAAAAGGTATGTATACATATGTATATATATGTATTTACGTGTGTATATATATACAAGTATACCTATATGTGTTTATATATACACTCACATATATATATGTATATACAAGTGCATATACATACATATATATGTATATATATTTAGCAACATGTTATATATGTGTATGCATATATATATATGTATGTGTGTATATATATATGTCCATGTATTCATATGTTTTTTAGCATATATGTATTTGTTTATATATGTGCATGTGTATATAAATGTGGACATATATACCTATGTATGTATATATATCTATATCTGTATATATATCTATGGGTATATAGATTTATGTATACATATATACATATATATATGTGTATACATGTGTGTGTACGCATATATGTGTGTGTGTGTATAAACATGACACAGTGTGTTTTGTAGTTGACTCTGATTTTGTAAGTATATATGCCAATTGTTTATTGATTGCAAACTTACTTTGGTTGTACAAATCGGGTCGTTGTTGGAAAGAACGTGAAGAGGTCTACCTTGAAGTAGTTTATGCATTTGCAAATACTATTATTGGCCATGTATAAAGAAAAAAATAGGTAAATTGCAATGCCATTTATTTTTTTGATGCTTAATAGTTGTAGTTAATACATTGTAGTATATGTCTGTGACCTTCTGTTTGAACCAGTTTTGAAGTTGTGCATATCTAAGAAGACAATAAAATTGGAGAGGAATTTGCATCTATGACAATATCATTTGATCAAGAAGTAGAGATAAGCATTGAGCAGTTTAGGTAGCATGTGAGTAAGGTTTTAATTACTTTGTCTTGTATATTCACTTTTAAATATTCCTTGGATCGAGTGAATTATGGGCATTAAAGTTAGAAGAGATAATGCAGTGTCTTTTTTTATTTTTTCTTATATAGTTTTCTTATGCTTTTTAGAAGATTATGGAAATGATCTTACAAATTCATAATCTATTTAGTGAGGCTTTGTAGCTTTTCCAAATGCATGGATTCAGTAATAGATAACAATGCAGGTTTGTTTTTTTTATCATATTCCATGATTTGTTTATGTTTCATATTTATTATGTGTTATGGACATGTGCTTGTTAGATGTTCTCTACTGAAGGTGATATGGTCTATGTGAAATGCAGTGGTAACTATTCCAATTTATGTTTTAATCTTGGCTAGCTTTCAGCTGGTGACCCCCAACTATATTTTGTCTGTTGGCATGGATGTGGCCATTGGTATTGCTTCTTTAAATGTTCGAATACTACATCTCAAAAAGGTAGCTACAAAGACAAAGATCAAATTCCTATTTCTTTTAGGTGATTTTTGAATTTGTTAGCTAAATGTGTTGATTGTCTTAGAGCAGTAAGCTATTGCTTGTATTATGAAGACACCTATCAATCTCAATAGTAAATAAAATCTATGTATGCATGAATTCCAATTTTCAATGGGACATGTCAACTATTATGAACAATGCAACTTATCCACTAGCGATATACACAATTATTTTTACAATATGTCCATGGTGTCCATGGATCATAAAATGGACAGAGCACTGGGTTTATCTTGAATAGGTGGACATGTTTCTATCCAATTCAGTATTTAACTAACTGAACAAGAAAGACTAATCCATATTTACACCAACATAAACAATCTGAGCAAATGAAAAAAATAATGCAAATAATAGTTTGGTTGAGAAACTTAAAACTTCAAAGCCAAGAACTATTTCAACTACGATCTATTCTCATTTTCATCAAATAGATTGAATTGTAGCTAGCCACTTTCATTCTTAATTATGGCTAGGAAAGAAATCAGCATTAATAAAATACAGTGTTAAATCTTTAATTTGACAACAAACAGTAACCCGTAAAAGCAATCAAGGATAGCGAAAAATAGACATTAACACAAAAAATGCAGGTAGGAAAAAAAAATTGCTTGTTGGATTATAGTGTTAAGTCCCTGGTTGCGCAACACAAATTAGGCGATAAAAACCTGTTAAAGACACAAAGAATTAAAATAGAAAATTATCATGTAAAACATATAGCAAGTTGGAAATACCTTCTCTCTATTCTTTTCTACAATTTTCTTATTCACTATAGGTATTTCCCTCGTAGTTTTTTCATTTTCTAATTTATCTATTTAATAATAATTATTGTAGGGAGCTTTGCTAATTGAAATATTTCATGGATTTCTCAATATAGTTTGTATATTTATGTAAATAGATATCTATGTATACACACAGCAAATGAGAAAACAACGCAAATAACACTTTTCTCTTCGGAATTTAAACTTGAAGCCCAAGAAATACTTCAAATATGAACGATTCTCATTTTCACCCAATATATTGAAGTACAATTAGCTACTTTCCTTCTTAATCATGGGTAGTAGAGAAATCCACATTAAAAATTACAATGTTAAGTATTTAACTCGTCAACAGATAGCAACCCATAGAAGTAGCCCATGATTGCAAAGAATTGAATTTGTGTTGTGATGAGATGAAGTTAGATAAACTTTATATATATAGTAACTATTTATTATTATATTTAGTGGAATTACACACACATATATATAGATAGATAGGCATACATATATATATTTACACATAAGCATATGCATGTTTACATGCATATCTATACATGTAGAATGCATTTATGGATAGTAGATATATATGTCTATATGCATTTTATATGTATATCTATATTATTCATGATACACATGCATGTTGATGTATATATAAATAATATGTAGACATATACATAATTAGGATTTTGTCTATGCAAGCCATTTTTTATTTAATTAGAAAGGAAGTACATTGACCCATAAAATGTAGGAGTGTAAAACAACTGTAAAAGACATACAAATTGATAATTATAAATTGTTTGAATAGATATAGATTCGATGGGATTTAAACCTGGACAATATCCAATTACTCAAACTTAATTTACATTCTTATTTAACAAATTCAAAGGAAATTGCAATGCATGTGCAGAGAGAATGCACACAACAAGAAAAACCCATTTTTTAATTTTTTTTAAACAAGGTTATAAAACCACTAACAATTTTCAACCATGCACGTACATGGAAATTTACTATACAAATTAGATGTTGATATACAAATGGCATCACCAATGACTTGTCACCTAAGAGCAAGGTGTGAGGATAATGAGGTTGAGTGCACAGGGCCCATTGCACACACCCTAAGACAAAAATATCAAGTTGGCTCTATACATAGGTGGTACTAGGTTTACACAATGCCCCATTTACTGAAACATTAATATCCATGGGATCAATTATGACCCAAAATTTAATACTATTACGAAGTTGAGAGAGTTGTACTAAGATTATAATTTGAATGAATACACTTAATTTTTAAGTTTTGCTATGGTAATGACAATATCTCTTACCCTTGAGAAGCATTTAATTCTCCCCTAGTTCATAATCGATAAGAACATAAGTAATATAATATTATTTACTAACCCTCGTAAAAGAAATCTCACCCATTAGTCTTTTATTGAGATAACAGGGTCTTGATAATTAATGTCAATGCTATGCTAAAACTAATATTATCATTATACAATTATTATTAAACCTCAATATATATATTTGCCACTACTTATTATTAATATTATTATTATTTTAAAAACATTGGTATTAATAATGATATTAATACCAACATTTCTCTTGTATTGCTAGTCTAATCTTAATCTATTACAATCATTATTTATGCTATGATAATTTCAATATTTGTTTCAATATACCTTGAAGATAGCTATTACAATAAAAAATCTAAATATTAAAATCTTGTACACTCATTAGCATCCTTCAATGGGTAAAGTAATTTATTTGTTTATTTATTTTTACTTAAATTATATATAACTATAAAAAAAATGAATAAAAATATATTTACATTCTCGTCACTTATTTTACTAATAACATTAACAAAATATTAAATATTAATTTTATCTTTGTTGAAATATTTCTATACATTCATATATATATATATATATATATAATTTTCCATATCTACAATATAAACATTATCATTTAAATCAAATGTATCCTTCTTACCAATGTATTTAAAATTTAAAATAATATATTACACATAATTTATAACTTAAATCAATGACAGAAGAATATGATATTTATTCAATAGATTAGGGAAACCGAAATTACTTAGAATTAAAGTTTTAGCTTGCCCCAAATTTAGGCGCAGCTTACCACCTTATTTAATAATATTAGTACTCCAAATAATTCAGATCAATGTTGGTATTAATAATTTTACCCCAGCACTTAAAACTCTCATTTAAAATTATGTTCAATGATATACTTGCTGCTATTTTATTTTTTTCTTCTATTAATATAAAAAGACTAATAAGAAAGTAGGCGATAAAGATAAAAATGAAAACAGAAATAAAACTGCCATCAGCTACGGGTTTTTAAAGGGATAAGAAACACTTAATTTTCTTGATAAATAAATCTAAGGGAGTATAAAGAAGAGTATATAATGCATAGAGTCCATGGAAATTTTTTTGTATTCAATGCACAATGCATTTATATAGGCATCCGACAGGAAAAGAGTAACTAAACTATTTTAATGGAACACAAAAATTATATATATGTTCTTTTTTAATCTCTTAACACTCATGAACTCAGTTTCTACATCGCTTAATGACTAGGGAGATGTTAATACTTACACAATGAGCAATTTAAACAAGGCTGGACTTTTATTATTTATGTCAATTGATGAATTAGTGGTATTATTTGAAGTGAACTATTTACAAGCATAATCCAATTTGTGTTGTTCAATCATTCGCAGCTAAATCATATCTTGCACTATAATAACTATGATTTAAGATTTCACGAGTCATCCTTATTTCAAATAAACTTATTTATTATCATATCGTGCAGCCCTTTAGATTAAAAACATAACATTTAAATTGTTACAGTAATGGATACAATGAAGCAATACAATTATTATATTTAGACGTTAGTGCCATCGGCCTTATTAATGTGTGACCAAGCTATACAGTAGTTTAGTTCTGTTATTCAGTATGGAATGGGTGGGCAGAATGGAAGAGTTCATTATCAAATTAAACAGCAGGAGAACGACACTTCACAACGCTAAAATTGTTGGAGTCACTGTCCCATAGACCTTCTTTTGGTCTCCTGGATGTTAAAAGTCTTCTATTCTATTCTATATCACCAACATTGCATAATATCCATTCAATGGATGTTGTACGTAGTGTCCAATGTATGCCAGATATGCTTAACCTGCAAAATACGAATTCAACCTTTGAAAAGCCCTCGAGAATTGCAAAAGATCGTGTTTCAATTTTACAGAAGCATTTTTGCATACTTTGTGGCTGAGCATGAGTTGGATGCTCGAGTATCACACAAAAGAGAATTCCTTATAATGTTTTTCTTTCTTTAAAAAAAAAAGGTTTATTGGGGCTCACGTCTCGACTTTTAGGTAGCGATCCTGCCCCCATGCCTTCTTGGTCAAAGCAACTATATCACAGTAGTTGCCTGTATTTTACAGTAGATAATTATTTGCCATTAAATCAACCTGCATTACCTACCAACCAACTCTCCCCGTGTCTAGTTTTTCCTAAGCTGGATCAGCTTGCATTTTCCCACTCTTTTACTTTTTTATTTTCCTGTACAGCTCGGTGCCCAATAGTGATAGTAGTGTCAGAATATCAAAACACTCAACAACAAAACCCTTTATGGCAACTCACAAGACAAAACTGAGGGATCACGCAACATTAAAGGGTTGTGCAAAGAAGAATTTCACAATCTAAAAACAATAATTAGCTGGCTATGGAGCTAATATTTTGATGAATGTGCCCAACTGTGTTATAGGGGAAACAACTCAGTAGTCCTGCATCCTAACTTCATGCCTTTCAAAATATAACTTCTCGATGTCGGAAGATTCTAAAAATTTAATACAATCTTTTTCAACTACTTAGTTGTTAACACACAGATGTATAAAACTTGATATTTTAATGTTCAATTGTATTAGTCTATACATGTTCTGTTAATGGACAAAAATATCACAAGAACATTCACAACTATTGGAACATGCTCAGGTACTGGGTCCTCTCCCCTGTATGAATGCAAGCATATGTTTTCTCTTTTTTTAATGTGTTAGGCACTGTAATAAATGATGGACTGCAATTCCAGTAGGGGTCACAGTCAGCATTATAGCATGATGTTATATATTTTTATTATTATTTTGTTTATTGGAACAGGATATTTGGTACTATGTAGGGCAATTCCTAAGAGGCAAGGTTGCAGCTCCAGACCTCTTACAATTTGCATCCCCATTGCCTTGAGAAGAGATAAGAAATGAGAACTGTGCAGGTTTGTAAATAGATTGGAATCAGTTCGAATTTCTCTTTTCTGATGCATTTGAATTTAATGTTCTCTTTTTATTTTCTTCATTCCTTCCACAGGTTAGGTTAAGGCGTGGAGGAAATCAAAGGGGGCATTGCAGTCAGCTTCTCCTATTCTTCTTCTGGGGCACTATCGTCCTATGCACAGGGTAGGGAACGAATCCACCTAGATGGGATGGTTCAGAGGGTAGAGTTGAAGCCTTTTTTCTTATTATTGCAAGCGATATAAAACCATCCATTTATTCTTCTATCTAATCTTAGATCCTTAATGTTTGGTTGAAAGAAGGAAAGGCAACGACTTTTTGCAAAGGTGAAATGTTATTTTAACCAAGCTTAAAAAGGTTGTTATATTCTGGCACGCGTATATCAAAACATGCACGTTAGCAGATTTTCTTTTATTTGTATAATCTATATGCATGTATACATTTATCTTTGTTTTAACTTGTTTTTAATTCTCGGATTGTTCTTTTGCCTAACACACTGCTTCCAATGTAGGGTAACTACACAGGTTTTACCTTATATATTTCATTCTCTTCTCTCTTTCTTTTTTTCCTAACGACCGTGTAAATATGAAGTAAATCTGTATATGTACATTCATTCTTTAAATTTTTAATTAAATTTGTTAAGTGCCACCAGAAGTAATACGGTTATCATGCAGTTGAATACAGATAAGGAAATAAATAAATGACTCCTTTCTTTTATTGACTATTGAAGAAGTGAATTAATAAATACTTCTTGTACCACGATTTGAAATGTTACAACTGCATTTATATTCATGAAATGAAAACACACGAGTAGGGCCTTAACATCCTTTTGTTGTTATTTTTGTTCATTATTTTATTTTATTTTCTTAAAACAAACACTTACAATTTTATTATGTTACAACCCTACTACTGTTTTCACAGTGTTGTTTATCCAAGCTAAAACATTATTTCTTCAAGCCTTTCAATTTTTAAAAAAAATGAAAAGGAAAAAGACTTGTTGTTTTCTAATTTTTCATTGAAGAACCAAATGCTAGAATTCCCTATTACAATCAATTTTAAGGAATATATTGAATAATACATAAAGGAAAAAGGCTTTCTCTTTTTTTTATTCATTTTTTTTTCATGTTACATCATACACCAACTTTCCATAATACAAACAAATTTTAAGAAATACAATGAAGGATACACCATTGATTAGAGTTTGCTCTCCACCCTACCGTAATGGCGTCATGGAGTCTCGTGGGCTCTAGCCATACCCTCAAGCAAGAATTATTTCAACCCCAAAGATGATGAATGGAGTCTTCTCAAACTTTTATGAAAGGGATGAAAATAGCACTACATTCATATTGCATACATATAGACTCTCCACTCACCATGTTCAACAAAGATCCACACAAACATATCACTCTCTTACAACAAGTAAATAAGGGAATATGGAAATAGTGAAACTTATCTCTTTGCTTTAGGTGTTGGAATTTAACTCTTTTATTCTTCTTCCCTCGCCAACCAAGCCATCTTGATCCCTCTCTCCCCAACATGACTCTTCCTCCCATCTTCTCATTCTTCCTACCTTCTTCACTAAAATTCTCCAAAAGGAGAAGTGGGTAACACCCCACTCATTTTTCCTCTCCAAAATATATAGGATTTTCAACTTTCAACTTTTGGGTGGGGAGGTGTGGAGTGTACCTACCTCCATCAATGAGGGTCTTTTCCTTATTAAAGAGGAAACATGCACTTAGACAACCTCTCCATCCTTCCATCCCATCCTCTCTTCAAAACTCGTCACTCTCCATCATGAGGACTTTTGAGTGGTTAAATCATGTCCTTGGGGTACTATTATATGCCCACTTGACCCCTCCACTATGGTAGACCCTAGGGGGTTTATTTTTGCATCCAAATCAAGGAAATTGACCAACAACCCTCTTTAAAGACCATCTTAAGGATCCATCCAAGTTTCACACTGGGATGAGGGTTCCTAACCCCTAGCCCCACTTCCACCCACATAACACATAATCAATTATCCTTTTAATATGAACCCTTACCACCTTAATTTACCAACATAATAACTTTATGTATTTATAAGCCTCAAAAAAGGGGTTCAAACTCATAACCACAAAAAGATTTCTTTCAATTTTCTCCCAAAGGTTTTCCCTTCTCGTACTAGCACCATCACTTTCCTATACATTACAAATAGCATAATAAGAAATAATTACATATCACATTAATTTTCTAGATGAATAAGATTTAATTTTATAACAATTTCATTTCATTTATATTTTCCACTCATATTCATAATTTACGAATCCATAACATGTAATGCCCCGCCACGCAACCCTAGAGGAAGTTTCAATCTACTACAAATGCGTACTATTTTTATTTTTTTTAAATGAATTAAACATACATGTTCACCTAATAATTGACAACCTCCCCTAAGTCTATGTAACCGAGATTACTTAATTCCCATTTTAACATACATCATCTAAATTACATTGCAATAAACATCTCAAGTAAAGACATACATCTAACATAAGTAAATACAAGATATGAATAGATTAACCATCACATAATTCCATTACATAAACCATTACAAGATTACAATCCTCATTCCCAGAATGAGTCAAAATACATAAGTATAATAATTACAAGATCCACCTCATAAAGACAACTGATACAAGAAGAATTACAATAGAACAAGAAGAGTATAACAATAACCGCAAGCTGTCCAACTGGATGTCTCGCTTCCACGAACTGAAGAACAAAGGGGGACCCCACGGTTTTGGTGTATGTTCCACCCAATCTAGTGGTACCCGAAGGCCCACCCCCCATGCTAGGAGATAGTAAAAATGCAACATGGATAAGAAATCTACTACCTCTAACCAAAGGCTGACTAACTGAACAAACTGACTCAACCATACATATGCACAATATAAATCTAACACTAAAATGGTTACATTGCTTCCAGACATAATAAAATCAAGTGTGCTAAAGAAACCATACACACAACATATAATCAAGGTTATCCTAGATAGAGTGTCATCACAAGGTGCATCATGAGATCTCCTCTGGGCATCCTTCATAGGCTCCGGTAATCCTGGTGACCTCAACTGAATCCCGGCCCTCATATTCACTCAAGTGGAATCAACTACCTTTCGTATGGACAAGCTAGTTGACCTTGCCATTCCAGGCCTTCTCACTCACCCCAAGTCTAAACAAGCCCTTGTGTCTGCGAGTGAGGTTAATTTTATCTTGGTTAATGTGAATGCATCCTAGTAATCTAAGTACTTTGCTTTAATTATCACTTCTTAAAAACACTTTCGAAAGTTACCCGGTTTACCTCTTTGGCCTCCGGCCCCTAACAAAAGCCACTCCTCTAATGGATAACTCACTACTCAAATCTAGACTCCAAGGGTGACTCAAGCGTTATAGAACTGAATAACTCAGTCTCTCCTAATCTAGGAGACGACAATAAAGAATCCCACTCCAACACTTGGAGGAAAGCAACTCAAATAAATCTACCCAAGGAATAACGAATATCAACTAACATGGGAATGACCCACATACACTGGAAGACTTTTCATTGCTTAACACAATTACCCGTTCCCAAAGCATTCACTGAAAGGGAAAATAATATAATAATGCATTGATAAAGAAAAACACTATGTTTGGATATCTTAAATCCATATTTCTACTTAAAGCATCTCGCAAAAATTGAAATTAAAATAATATCATTATGACATTAAAGCAATTAAATTCCTTCATTAAAATAAATAATCTTCTAAATCTTATTTAAACAATAAATCCTTCATTAAAATAACTATATTTTCTCTATCTCACTAATCATGCACATTCTTAGTTTTTAGTCAAATTTGTTTTCAAAATACTGGTATGCTCTCATAAGTCAAACACAAAATATTAAATATATAATCTATACTATAAGATATATGCAGCATACTTATATATATAAAAACAGTTATTGTATTAATATTCAAAACTACATTTAAATATAAAATCAAATCTACATTAAACATTGTATATAAAATCTCCGTTTTACTGAAAAGAATTTACCGGATTGTAATATCAATACTTTCTGGATATTTATTCTTACCTACAAATCCATCCTACAAATACAAATATATATATATATACATTTAATATGATATATATATATTAATATATATAATATTAAAGAACATATCTAATTTATACTAACCTCATAAATAATTCCCATTTTAAATACATTGAAATCCTAACACAAAAAGCAATGAACTAAATTTCGCCAAAAAAAAAACAATGAACAGTGGCGGACGGATCCCCACATTTTTTTAAAAAATTTTAAATTGAACTTTTGTCAGTGGTGCGCCGGCGGTACCTTGTACCGGCCGGTCGCATCCACATACATACAGTGGGGGCGGCTCTGTCATGTGACAGCGCGTCCCCCATAAAGGTGGGCGCGCTGTCCCATGGCAGCGCTCCTCCACCAATACATGTGGGCAGTGGGGTCATAGCCACCGTCCACTTAGGAATTAGTTTATATATTTTTTTTTTAAATATATTTTTTTATTTATAAAATTCTACAGACAAAAACCCCAATCCGAAAATGGTATATCTGCCATTATTACAGACGCGTTTTTCGAGACAAAAAATTCAACATCAGTTTAACAGTGATATGATTTAATATTTGTAGATTTGTATTTTATATACAATATACAAACTCATACAATTTATAAACATATATATGAACATATTTATATATTTATCAGAATTTCTAAAATTGGTCAAATTGAGAAAAATATTTAAAAACCAGTAACAAGAAAATTAACTAATTTTTTTTCAGATTTTCATTCCAAAATTCAAAAGTTGTAATATTAATTTCCCACAATCTATTCTTTCAGATTTTATTTTTGAAAAATTTAAACAAAGAACTTTGTACAAAACTAAATTTTGTTTGATTTTCCAATGTAATTTTCTTCTACAGGGTTTGAATTTGGACTACAGATCTGATTGTTTTCAAAATAGAATTTTCACAATTAATCCTAAATGTTCTCAAACATTTAGGATTGAATTTAAACAATGGATCTACAGGTTTTGTTTACTAAATAATCTCCTACAATAATATTATCAAATTTCCACAACTATTCAATTAAAATTTGAAATAAACATCAAGTATAAAACCTGGAATATGATGCTACAGAAGATGATGAAATTTCTTGATAGAAGCCTCCTCCAAGCTTTTCCTCAAAAGTGCAACCAATTCCAATTCCAAAATCCAAAATTTGTTTCAAACCCTACTTGTGCAATTTCTCCAAAAATTCCCAAATTCCTCTGAAAATACCAATCCTTCCAAAAACTTCTCTCTCAAAAATTGAAAAATGCATTCACATTAAAACTCAAATATCTAATCTAACCCTAATTTCCTTTTTCATGCAAAGTGAAAATAGATATTTATTTCCTTTTCCCATTTTCGAAAACCCCAAATTGATTTTAAAATGCAATTTCATTTTTCTTTCAATTATTTTAATTTAATTTAATTAAATTTATTTCAATAAGCTCAATTAATTAATTTTAATTATTTAATAATTAAATTCAACCTTTTCCAAGATTAATTTAATTAATTAAATAAATTAAAATTTAATTAAATACAATTTCATAATCAACATAAATATTTCATCTAAGCGTAAATTTCACTTAATATTAAAATAATCTCTACTTTCAACAATAACATAATTCTAAACATTTAAATAAATAATAATGCATCTAATAAAATCATATAACATTGAACCAAGTAAACACAACTCACAAAACATGACTAACGACACACTAAGGCTAGGGCGTAGACCTGACACATGTTACCTAGTTACTATCTCCCTTTCAACGTAACCGTTGGATCGACACACTCAAACCTGTGAAACCAGGTGGAGTCGATGTCATGTACCTGCAACCTGAAATCCAGTAAACAACATAATACATTATATCCAGCATATAATACACACCGTGAAGAAGAAATCATGGATTCGCAGGGCGCTCGCAAGCGAGTGATGCGAACCGTCCTCTTCACCAATACACTCATCAAAGACTGACATTACATCATAATCAAAAATCACATAATACAATATCTCATGCTAACTCCACTAACATCAATAATCCATAATGCATGTGAAACAATAGTCAGATAATCCACATCACACAATAATCAATGTCGCTCAATAGTAGTGATCAAAACACAAACAACAAGGTGTGTCCAGTATAATAGTAGCTGCATCCCAAACATAGCATAAAGCAAACACACAAGAAGCAAAACAGAGGGGTATTACATAACACCTTCAAGATAGTGACAATGAAACAAGTGTCAAGATGCAATACAAGAATATTGTCACATAATCAAATTATTTATTGCCCATAGTATGACTTGTCATCTATTTGTACATAAACATATAACAAATTAGATTTAATATTAGTCATATGCATGGCGGGGTCTTACAATTTAATAAATTCAAGTGCAATAGCATAGCATGCATGCGGGGGAAATATTACTTCCATTCTTGATCATGAACAATGCGGTATCATGTGAAGTCTTCATGAAGAAGAATTCATGCCAAGACATGAGTATATCAACAAATTCATCAAATATTTCCAATGGAAAAGCTCGTTAGGATAATTATTATTATTAAATCAAATCAAGAGAATGGGAAAATCAGGAGGAAAATACCACCGGCCATAATGAAAATGAATTCAAATGAACACTTGTATTAATAAAGTGTTTGTATCAAACCCAAGATAAATATTCTAGACTAAGTAGTGTGTATGAGAAATATGGTATTTGATATAATGCAATGAATGATGTAATGTATAATTTATGGGAATCCAAATAGCTTTAAGTACATAGAATTAGTTAACTTGATGTATGTACAGATAATAATTTCATTGTGGTTATAGATGCATGAATATTAATCAACACCAACTGAGCCTCCTTATCAAACTTTACTAACATAGGTAACTGCATAGAGAGATTAAAAGTAGGAACTAGGTTACACAAGTAATAGTTAAAAGCATAAAACATGTAAATATTAGAAAGAGAAATTGTTTAATATAGAAGAGAGCCAAAATGAATAAATTGTTACAAATATCCTTTTGAGCTTTTGAGGGGATAGCAAGGACAGGAGCTCGATACCTAAATTCATTGATGTGGAGTGTGCTTGAGTCCATCAAATGCTTTGTTAGTTGTTGACAGCAAAGAAATAAACATTAATGAATTATGGTGTTAAGTCTGCAGCTGAAGAGGACACAGTGCCTTGTAAAGGCAGTCAAAGAAGGAAGAGAAAGGAAAAATTAGAGCACAACAGTGTAAATGATGTTAAAACTTACAAATGACTTGTTTCTTGTTTTGAGCATGATAGAAATAACCCTTGGTAGGAGACAATTTTGATATTGATCAGTTTTCCTAAGCAAATGAAAAAACAATGCAAAAGGAATAGTACTAACAAATCGCTTGTTCTTGGCCTTGAATATGATATGTATAAACCTTATCAATAGACATGGATTTTGTACACATATCAAGTTATGATCAACTCTTTCTTTGTTTCAAAGATGGAAGACATAGATCTTGTCAATAGACGTAGATGTCTGTCTCATCAGACAATCTGAGCAAGTGAGTAAACAACACCCAAATGATAGTGCAACAAATTTTTTCCAAGTTTCCCTATCTGAGACCCAGTGTAAGGAAATGAATAATAAACATTGCAAGTCACTAAATTTTATAGCATAAGTCATTAACGAGAGTTGTATTTTAGTCTATTGATATTAAACAGAATTGGCACACTATATATGCATAATCCCATTATTAGAATGCTATGTGTGCATGGAAAGAGCAAGTGTGAGAGGACAGCCATATCAAAGCCCTCTCAACAAACACAAAATTAATAATTTTAGACCCAGATATTTTCCAACTGCTTAGACCTAATTTTCATTTCCATTTTATAAATTGAAATGCAGTTGCAATGCATACGTCGGGAGAAAATATTTCTTCCATTCTTAATGATAAAATTTTCAAATATTTCAAATATATTTGTTTAGTATTTTTAGTCCCTGCCCTTATAAGGTGGGGAAAGCTAATGTTATCACCTCAATCTTGCATATTAAAATTGTGCTTGGGGAATGGCACCAAAAAAATAAAGATATGGTTTTGGTGATGTTTTGGGGAATATTTAGAAAAAAAAAATTGTTCTTGCAATTTTGTGATTGGTAGGTGTAATTTTCTTCGTGGTTTTGGCATTTTCTAAATTTTTTAAATAATAATAATTATTGTAGGGAGCTTTGGTATTCGAAATATTTCATGAGTTTTTTTGTATAGTCGTGTCTTGCCATGAACTCTTCCTGGGGACGTGTGGTGTCTTGAGCAGTACATTTGCATTTACTATTTGCGTCTTCTCATTTATTGTGAGCAGGATGGAGTGCACCCATCATTACTCGGTTATGGTGTGAAGTTTTAAGCCTGCCGAGAAAACTGGTATTTGTGTTGCTTGTTCATTTTCTCAAGTTTTTTGATGAGGCTGAAATTTGTGTCTATTGGGAGGGTTTTCATCTACGGTGTTGTAAGCGATGAAGGTGGCGTTTGTAAGTTACTCTATCTTTTACACTTTGATTTTTTTGTTTGTCTGATGCGTAATACAAATGTGTAAAAAACTACAAAATGACACTGTAAAAGACATATGAACTTACAAACACCTCATATTTTTATCCCAATATAATAGACATAGACCCTTTGAACAGATGCAAACTTAATCATTTTACACCTAGATATTTTCCAATTAGTTAGACCTAATTTTCATTTTTGTCAACTAAATTCAAGTGCAGTTGCAATGCATGCATGCCAAGGAAATATTACTTTCATTCTTAATCATAAAAAGCACACTATCATGCTAAGCCCTTCACTAATTTTGGAGTTGAAAAAATGAAGCGTTTGTAAGTTGCTATATCTTTTACATTGTCGTTTTATAGTTTTTTGCATCTCCACATTTTATGGTTAATTTCTACTGTGTGCACTCATGCATTGAAATTGTACTTGAATTTATTAAACAAAAATAAAAATTAGGTCCAAGTAATTGGAAAATATTTAGGTATAAAATTATTGTATCCATGTGTACATATGTATGTATATACATATATATATGCTTGTATGTTTGTATGTATATATAAGTATATATATTTGTATATGTGTGTATCCATATGTACATGTATGTTTGTATACATAAATTTATATATATATATATATATATATGTATATATGTATGTGCATGCAACTATGTGTATATATATGTATATATATGCCTCTATGTTTGTATATATGCATATATGTATATGTGTGTATGCATATATATTTATGTTTGTATGAATATATATATGTGTATATGTATATGTATTTGCATGTAGCTATGTGTACATATATGTGTATATATGTATATGTCTATGCGTGCACTCTGCATTTTGCATATACTTGGGTTTGATTTTATGGGTAGATGCTTTTTGTTTGTACACATGCACTACAATTGCACTTGAATTTATTAAAAAACAATGAAAATTAGATCCAGATAATTGGAAAATATCTTGGTATAGAATCAGTGTCTATATGTACATATATATCTATACATATGTATATGTGTGCCTGTATATTTGTATATATATACATATACATGTATAAGTATATAATCATATACGTGCATATGCATATGTGTGTATGCATATATATATGTATGTATGTATGCATATATATATATATATATATATATATATATATATATGCACATACATATATATATGCATATATATATGTATGTGCAATATATGTGTGTGTGTGTGTGTGTGTGTGTGTGTGTGTGTGTGTGTGTGTGTGTGTATGTATTTTCATGTTCCTATGTGTACATATATATGTATAAAATAAGAAAAAAATACAAATAACATTTTGGTCGATAGAATTTAAATTTCAAGTTCAAGAAATATTTCAAATACAAACAATTCTCATTTTCATTCAAGAGATTGAAGTGCAACAAGTTACTTTCATTATTAATTATAGGTAGCAGTGAAATCCACATTACCGAATTACGATGTTAAGTATTCAACTCAACAATAGACATAACCCCATAAAAGCATCCCATTTTGCAAAGGACTAAACAAGAAAGGCCAACCCATATTTACACTCACAGACACAACCTGAGCAAATGGGCAAACAACACAAATAATACTTTGATCATCAACATTAAAAATTCAAAACGAAGAAATATTTAAAACACGAGCTATTCTCATCTTCATCAAATAAATTGAAATGAAACTAATTATTTAACTTGACAATAGACACTAACCCATAAAGAATAGTGTAGAATAGACATAAACACACAAAATGCAAACAACAACAAATAATAGGCATTGACCCATAAACTGCAAATATGTAAACTGCTATAAAATAACACTGTAAAACACTATAAACCCTTTCAACAAACACAAATTTAATGATTTTATTCCAAGACATTTTCCATTTACTTACACCTAATTTTTATTTTTCATTTACAATCTAAGCAAGGCAGCAAACAAACGAAAAAAATCAAAGCGTAAAAGATAGAGTGACTTACAAAGGCCATCTTTCTCGCTTTCAACACAGTAGATGAAAACCCTCCCAACAGACACAAACTTCAGCCTCATCAAACAACCTGGGTAAAAAATGAACATACAACGTGAATATGATGGTTGTAGTTGAGTCCCCTCATAATAAATGAGAAAATGCAAATAGTAGTTTTTTACATCTCTACATTTTATGGGTTAATGTCTATTGTTTCTTAATGTTTGCACTTTGTGGGTTATTGTCTACTTTCCCCTACCTTTAAATGGTTTTTGGGATCAGTATATGTTCTTGACTAGAAGACTTAACACCATAATTTATTAATGTCATCTTCTGTGTTGAACATGATAAAGACATGTATGAAATGAGACTGAAAATTAGCTCTAAGCAATTGCAAAATGTATGGATATAAAATCGTTAAATTTGTGTTTGTTGAAAGAATTCATGTCTATTGTATGGGGAGAGAAAGACAAAGCATTTGTAAGTTTTTATGTCTTTTACAACATTGCTCTATAGTTTTTTTACATTCTTCCATTCTATGGCTTAATGTGTATTGTTTGTTGTTGTCTGCATTTTGTGTGTTAATGTCTATTCTTCACTATCCTTAACTGTTTTCATTGCCTTGACTCTGCTCTTGAGTTCTAACTGGCATTAATCGATCCCTCCACCAGTTTTTAAGACTCTTGAGCAAAGCATTACTTTCATTGCCTAATCATCTTGACAAATTATTCCTTCACAATAAAACCTATCAAAAAAACAAATGTTTGTAATCTCACATATCTTTTATATTGTCTTTTATGTGTTATCAAATCATTTGCTTAGGTTGTTTGATGAAAGTGAAATCTATTTCCATTGTTAATCATGAGCAACACATTATCATGTTCATTCTTTAAGTAAACAAAAAATACTAACCCATAAACACACTGACACGAACAATCTAAGCAAATAAAGAAACAATGCAAACACTCAAAAATAGGAAATAGTGGACATCAGCCCATAAAATGCAAAAATGCAAAAAGCTATGCAGTAAAAGAGATATAAGAACTTACAGTTGGCTTCTTCTTTGCTTTCACTATGATAGGCATAAATTTTTCCAACAGACAGAGATTTTTTGTTTATAGTGATTTAAATCTTTTCTGCAATGGTCTACTTTCTGTTGTTGGCTTTGGATATTATGTCAATCTAGTTACAAGCCTCGATACATCCTTTTAAGAGCCAACCCAACAAAAAAATTTAGTGCATAGACCAACAAACGTTAGAGCATGGAAAACACTATACAAAATCAAGACCAACGGAAGCAACTTCCAATGAGAAAATTACAAAAAAAATGGCAAAGTTCGCAATGCACAAAACAATCCCACAGAATATAGCAAAAGCCTTATCTCTGCATGCCAGGATGCGATGGGCTTATGCTTTCCTGATGTTTTTGGCCCTAAAAACATGTTCAATACAAATTTTTTGGTTGATAAGCAACATTATTCATAATAGTTGGCCATTGGAAATTGGAGTGCATTCCTATACATATTTTCTATTTACGATTAAGATTGATAGGTGCCTTGTTTTTTTTTCAGGTGGCAATTGCAACTCAGATCATTTGTGATGTATATGAGTAGATATAAGACCACATTCATTGCGTGCTATATTGCACACTTGTAAGTCCAGCCTATTCTTTAGTTGTATTCTATATTAACACGGCTTATTTTTCTTGCAAGAGAATTGTTTTGGTTAGATATAGAAAATGTATTACATTGTAGTTATCTTTTCCTTGTGTTTTAGTTTGTAGCTATATTGTTTTTTGCACTATAGGCTTGTCTTGCTTTGTGCTTTACCCCCTATTATTATGCTCTACTTGTATATTATTGGAATGTCAATCAATAAATATATTTTAGTTGGTATTTGCATATTTCAATGAATATTTCATGTTTTTTCAAATTATACATAAGAGAATTTGATCATTTGCTTCTAGCCATTGGTCATAGATTTTGTTTCACTACAAAAATCAATTGCAAAAAAAAAAGGAAAATTTTAGCAAGGTGCCATATCTTTTGTCCTTTGACATGTATTCTATCAATATGGTCATAGAATACATGTTTTCCTTGATTTCCATTATACATTTTAGCAGCTACGCAATGGCTTCATGGATCATTACTTAAATTCTCTTCATAGTCATTGTATTATAGCTTGAATTATTTCCAATTTTGGCTTGCACTCAACAATGCTAATGAATTTGCATAATTTGGTTGACTAGAACTATGTATCTACGAAGAACAGGGACTCTAGTGCAAAAATAAAAACTAGTTGAGAAACTAGGCTTTCAGATGACACAACCTACCTAAAATGGATAGCATATTGACTAAACACTGCAATATGCATTTGTTCTTTAGTAAATAGAACAAAGTATTTGTATTTGAAGAATGTCGCATGTAATACGGCCATATCAATTCCTTTGCATGACAAATTTGTTGTTGATCGCCACCATAAAATTGCACTAGGAAAATCCACCTGGGTAAAAGCAATAAGTTAGGTCCACGAAGCAAGGAAGTTTCAGACAAAATAAAAAAACATCACAAGAAACGCGTACATGTTTTAAAAAAACACGTACGTGCTTTGGATTGAGTACCCGAGCCTAAATCTAAACACATATGCATTTAGATTTGGGTACGCAACCTAAAACACGTACACATTTTAAAATGTGTACACGTTTCGCAAAGCTATTTAATTTTTTAAATTAATGACTGTGTAATTCATTTTCACTGTTCATTTTAGCCGCGCCTGAGGGAGACCAAAGATCACGTACGTGTTTCAAAGGGCTAACTTCAACCAATTTTTCACTGCCACCTCCTCTTGTCAACACAACTGACCTCAATGACCTCCAGGTTGGTTGAATTCTTTTTTCTTTTTTTTTATATCTTGCATCTCTATTTTGTAATTGTTATTTAGTTTTTGTTTGTTTTGTTTGTTTTACATTTAATATTTTATAGTTTTTAAATTTCATTTAATAAACCATAAACATAAGCGAAACCAAAAATGTTATAATGTAAATTGAAAAGAATAAAAAGTAAACCTAAATTAACTAGAATTTAACCTAAATTGGACACATTTAACTTAGAAATCAAAACCCTAAACCCCAGGTTCCAAAAAAATAGACCTAAAAACTAAAACCCTTAATCTTAGGACCTAAACCCTAAAACCTAAACCTAAAACCCTAAACCCTAAAACCTAAACCTAAAACCCTAAACCCTAAACCCTATATCTAAAACCTAAAACCCTAGGTAAGAGTAGCTATCTTAAATCTTGTTATTTTTCCCCTTAGTATTGATCATGTTTCAATTAATGTATATCATCAAATTTGGCTATAGTTTAAATATCAAGTGATAGAGCTAAAAATAATTTTATGGCCTTCTTTTAGGGGATTCACTTAATAAACCAATGACATATAGATCTAACTCAAAACTATTTATAATTTCTACCCCATTTATTAAAGGTAAATAACATAAAATACCTAGATGAGTTATGACAAATATGTCATCCTCTAGAAAGTTTTGATGTAGAATCACTTATACAACGCAACATATGAACCCTTTCCATGTACACAAAATGTAATAGTGAATCCTTAGATATTTTAGGTATCTTAATTATAGTATACATATTGATCTAAATTATAGTAGAAATATTTTATATATACTTGATGATTCTTCTTGGAAGGGTTGCAAAAGTACTAAAAGGTGTTCAATAATTAGTTTTAGGTAATGTAGGTAGGATTTTATTAAAATTGTATGACCTTGGTGTGACAATTATCTCCATTTTTAGTTGCATTAGAGTTGGTAGTAACAACAAACCCTTCATATTATAGGTCTTTGACACAATAAGATCATTAACAATCATTTTTGTGAACTATTTACTAGGGGATGTGAGACTAATAGTTTCATCGCACTATCTAAACCTAATTATTTTTATTAGCTTTTTTAAAATATTTGCAACATTCTTCATATTATTAAATTTATCTATTATCGCTCTCCCATCCCCACCACTAAAAAAAACATAAACATTAGTTGACCTCCTACTATCTACATCTCATAATAAATCTAAGTTAATAAATGTCTAAATCTCAAATAAAATTGCAAGTGCCTCTAACCTTTCTATGATATAAGTCACCTATTGTACTGGTTGCCCCTTTTTTACAGGAAATTACATTACCTTTAGGTTGTAAGTGATTTGTAGTAATACTGCCAATTTATTGCAAGTGTCCTATAGTACCTCTTTGCTAGAAAATATAATACTTTGTAGTTACCCACAAATACATGTTAAGAATCTCTCAATTTCTAGGTCATTACAACACCTTTAAAAATGCATTCAATCTACACATAGATTCACATCCACCTTATTTATTACATTAATTTACAACACGCATATATGCCTCTTGATGAGGGCCCCTTACTATTATATCTTAAAGGAGATCAATAACTTAAGGACCACTAGTGCAGGAGCACCATTTAAAGATTTTTGTCAATTTATGGTTTTGAGGTCTAGGCTCTAGAAATTTAGAGTTTTTACATTAAATAAGGTCAATAATACCAATTTCTATTTTAATAGGTCATTTTAGGTGGATAATAGGTGATTAGGTGGTTAGTGTTGCAAAAAGTGTAAAGTTGCTAAAAAAATTGCAAAATTGTCTTGTAAGCGAATACTAATGGTCATAGAACTTAAAAAGGCAGTTGTGGAAGTCAAAACAAGTAGTTTGAATGGAAAAGGTATATATTTAATGTAAAATCATCAATGGAGTTTGATCTTTGAAGATTGGGAACAAGAAAGTTTTGAAAAAGCACTAATTTTTCCAGAATTTTTGTGTTTTCCTTCCTTGTACAGTCTTGTACGGCCCGTACAAACCATGTTTTGTAATTATTTGAATTTTAAATCAAAGTAGGGTGAATCTAATTTATATTCTTTGAATTTTGATGTAATTTCATAGTAATTTTTGAAAGTTAGAGAGTTTTCATTGAATCTGCGTGTGTAAAACAGAGTTAAGGGTTTGAAGACAATACAATTAATTAAAACTCATTCCACCTTGTTGTGATCATTGTAACTAGGTGGAATGGGATTGTTTATGTATTATTAGATGATTTCATGCTTTGTGAGTGTAGGGGAGGCCGAGTATTGAGTTGGGCATGATGCTCTAATGATGAAAATGTGATTTTCACATGAATTTAAGAGGTTTTTGATATGTCAAAGTAAGAAAATGATTGGGGCAGAATTTTTGGTTTGATTAAGAATATGCAGAGGTTTTTGGACTTGTTTGAGGTGGTGGCTAGTTTGTTTGAG
This sequence comes from Sequoiadendron giganteum, assembly GCA_007115665.2. Taxonomy (NCBI): domain Eukaryota; kingdom Viridiplantae; phylum Streptophyta; class Pinopsida; order Cupressales; family Cupressaceae; genus Sequoiadendron; species Sequoiadendron giganteum. Next base: position 262,368,824 of record CM021107.1, read on the forward strand.
GTTTGGAAGTGTGATTTTCATTAAAACCCTTGATTTTTGCCTACAAAAGAGGGTTTTGTGTTTTGGCCCTTGGGTGAGTGAATTTCAGAGAACTAATTATGGGATCTTTGGTTTGAGCACTGGTAAATTTCTGCCCAAATGAATTTGGAGTGAAAGGGAAAGTTTAAGATTGAGTACCTTTGTAAAATGGACATAATTTGAGGCCTAGTTGATGTTAAAAGCTTGATTTGAGTGAGTGGTGTCAAAGCAACCTATTGAGTGATTGTGATATGTTGTAGTGTACCCTGAGGGGTCCTTGAAAAGGCTCGAGTCTTGGTTTGAAAGAATCCCATTAAGGAGAAGTACCCGATTGAAGGAGATTGTAGTGTTATAAGGAATTGTGTGAGTTTGCTGAGATGGAGAGAATTTTGAAGAATATTGACTTGAAGGTTATGTTTTTTGTGTGAAATTATGTTGAGTGTGATGCACGACCCCCTAGTTACATCAAGTGGTATCAAAGCAAAGGTACCAGATCTGTGTGGAAGAAAGTTGCAATTTGTGATTGGAAGGTGAAGAGGAAAGATTATGAAGATGCCTCCTGTTGGAACCATCAATTTTGGCAAAATTTGAAGGTGCCATGTCAAAAAAGTCTAAAACAACACTCAAAAACTCAGTTAAAAAAGTGGCCCAAAGAGCACATTGTGAAAAATCATAATTTTGAATCTGGTCATTTTCATGCAATGCCATCTTGTAGGTGTGTTCATCTAACATATGTGAGTATGCACATCAGTTTTCAGCTCCATACAATCAAATTTGACAAAGTTTCAAAGCGACATGTTGAAGGGTTTTTGAGAAAATTTGTTGTCAAAACAGTGAAGATCTTGTTAAAATGATCAACTTTGGGGGTAAATATTAAGCAATTGAAAGGGTTTCATGAAAGAACGACTGATGTTCCAGATTCTCACCATATCAATCTACCTCCATGCTAGTTTTCAGAACTTCAGGACATAGTTGGGTATTGTTTCAAAGCCAAAAGCAAAATGATTTCACACAGTTTTTGCATCTACATTTCCAGGAAATTTTCACAGAGGTCAACTTTGGCATTTGATATTTTGAAAACAATGGAGATTGATGAAATTCCACTTTGCACACATGCTCATGAACCCTAAATGAACTGATCTCCCAAGTTATGGCTTCATAAGAAGTGATTTGATATTTTTACAAATTTGCAAATTGGTGAGTTTCAGAAACCATGCCAAGTGGGCTACTTTGAATGTTAATATCTGACACTTCGAGATGAATTCTTATAGGTTGTGTTTTGCAATAAATTCTTAGATCATATGTCTATACGTTTGTGCATTTTTATGGTCATCGGAGGAGTTCTGGTATGCTTTTTAATTATTTTGCGACTGCTCCCAGGCTAGATTTGGCACCCCAAAAAAGTTGCAAACTTTAAAATTCTAAGGACGACCCAGTTGGTGTTTTTGCCTCAAATGTATCCAATTTCAATTTCATTGAATTATGAGGTCATTTGGTGAATTAATTTAAAAATTCATTTTCCTCACTATACGCTCCGACAGGCCCAGTTTACAAAGGAAGTATCTTAATTTGGCAAGCTGTTCAAAATCCGTCAGAAACCCATTTTCAAAATAATTGATCATGTTCGCTTGCAAATTTTTTGTGGCTCCAGGATACTCTGTGTGCCCGCAGTGAAATTACTTTGTTCTCCCTCTAGCCGAAATTGAAAAGACATACACGAAAGCATAATCGAAAAATGGATTCTTGTCAGATGAAGTAATTTCAAGTGCCATGGAAAATATGAGTGCAAAATTTGGAAGCATGAAGACTTTAAGGTTCACAAATTGCCATGATAATAACAAGGCTATTACTGAAAGCTTGAATGAACTGTATGCTTCAATCACAATAAGATATATTTGAATATAAATTCTACTCAGAATGAAGAGATAGGAATGACATTTACCAGTACATTTCACATAATGAGATGCAAGCTAAATTAAACGGTGATGGCCCGTGTATTTTCCTGGAACTCATTTGAAATGTATAGCAGAAGAAGATTTTCCCGCTGCATTGCACAGGCCAAGACAGAAACCCTAAAATGCTATCGATGAGATAATTAATATCGACAAGAGTTATCTTGAGGTCCCCGATAGAGAAAAGTCCCACCGATAGCCATGTAAAAATTCATCGGGGAGTCATAATACTGTCGAAAGGAAATGTATAAGTCTCATCAAATGGTGAATGTCACACCAAAGGTTTGAGGGTTATATAAATATTTTAGCCCAAAAGGAACATAAAGGAAATAAGTCACAGCAATGTTTAAAGTCTCCCTGGCACAGAAATGTATGGTTATGATGAAAGATAGAACAAAACGTGATTATAGTGAAAACAATATTATTTCAAGAAGATATGAGCTTCACGGTGGATAATTATTTTTCACTCACTAAAAGTATAAAGGGTAAAAGATTATGAAATATTTGCACTAGAAGGAAAATGTTTTTTACCAAAGATATAAGAGTGTTTTGGGAGGTAAAATATTTTATGGAGGTAAAATATTTTATAGAGGAATTAACCCATTAGGTAATTATTTTACCTAAAGGATATTTTTATGTGAAAGGATAGATTTTCACGAATGAGTTACGAGAGCGGGTAAATGCATTTATTAGGTGAAAATTCAAGTGTTAGAGATAATTAATCAAAATTAAATTTCACATGCAAGGAAACAAAAAGTGAGTTAAAAGGCGGGTAATTATTTTTACCCAAATCATATATTTAGTGGGTGAAAATGGATGTGATGTTTCCAACAAAAGAACTATTGTGAAACAAAAAATGAAGATTAAAATATTTAATTTGCCAAGAGGCAATTAAATAAATATTTTATTTTGCCGAGAATAGTTTAACGATGGGCTACATCAAAAAAGAGGGTTGCACTAGACGGATGTTGTGAAGGGTTGTAGCCCTAGAAATGCAATGTATATATATGTAAGATGAACTCATATCATCAAGGTAAGAAAAATAGAATTAGAATAGGATAGACTGCTGTAAGCACTATATTTTCAGAATGATATTCAAGGAGACTATGTTGCATGTATGAATTTTGAAGGAGATAATGAAAGGCTGTTGATTTAGTGGCTTCATTCTGGTATCAATTGTTTGTTAGATTCCTGTGATTATTTGATTGTCTCCAATCTGATGTTTCTTGATTGTTTAAATTGAAGTATCAAGTATATATTCAATTTATCAGTGCACATTTTTTGTTTCTGTGTGATTTGATTTATTGGATTCTTTAAAAAAGAATTAAATTCCTTTCAATCAATTACAGTAATCTGGGAATGTTATTTGGATCAGTAAGAAGAATCAGATAATTAGATTTGATATTCTGCCTCAAGTAGGGTTTATCAATTACATCCTTGCATGTTTATACCAGTTATAAACTCATAATTGTATGCCAAACAATTAGAGAATTTGCTAGATAGAAACCACTCATCATAGGCCTCCATTTGACTCTGTTTTACCCAATAAGACACTAGTCTCCCTTATTTTCATTACATTAGTTTTATTCATCTCATTTGACATCTCTTAATTGAAAATATTAATTCACACCTTGATATTGCATATACAATTCATACCAAATTAGGATCATATCTTTCCACTGTTAAATTGCCATTTGTGGATAGTTAGATCAAGTAGGAAACATAAATTCAGAATCTGTGCTACTCATATAGGTGCACCCGCCTAAGTCTAGCAGAGCCTTAAGAGTAGAGGGTTCAACCATACTGGTTGGCCTTGTTAGTTGACCAATAACGTAGTGAGAGTTTGGCAACCTCTCATGGTTCATTCAAACCAACGTTTTTGAGACCCAACACCTCCAAAGGCCAATGCAATGGAAAAGGAGATAAAAGAATTGAAAGAGCAGTTATTGTAGAATGAAAGGCTCTATAAAGAGTCTCAAGAAGCCACCCTTGCTAGGATAGAAATCCTAGAGAAGAATCAAAGAAGAGGAATGGTGAATGAAGACCAAAGTGATAAGGAGGATGAGGGAGAAGGAGAGAACCCACCAGTTAGAATCTAGGATGATGAAGATGAATTAGACCATGGATAAAAGAGAATGATCAGGATGCTAAAGGAAGTAAAAGGTGACAACACTCCAAAAGTGAAAGTTGAAGTACTTATGTACGGAGGTAAGATGGATAGTGAAGAGGTTTTGGCTTGGATTGATGCCTTAGATTATTTTTATGAGTTTTAAGACATAGAGGATAGTAAGAAGGTGAAATATGCAAAGACAAAATTGAAGGGCCCAACCCTAACATGGTGGAACTTTGTTCAAGAAGATAGGGTCAAGAAAGGTAATTCCAAGATAAGCTCTTGGGATAGGATGGTAGAAAAGGTAAAGGCCTAGTTTTTACTAGCAGATTATGCCATACAAACTTTTATAAAATTGCAAGATTTGAAGCAAAGAGAGTTAGATGTGATGTCTTATACAGAGTAATTTCATAGGTTATGCATTAGAGCAGGTCACAATGAAGATGAGGTTGAAAGTGGCTAGATATTTGAGTAGTTTGAGATTGAACATAAGAGATGAGATTAGTTTGAACCCTCCTAAGACAATGGAAGAATGTTTCCAAATGGCAATAAGGGCAGAGGATAGAAACAAGAGAAGGAAAGAAAGGCAAGAAAGAGGCAGAGGTAACATGAATAGAGGGAGAGGTACAAGGCAGACCAATGAAGAACAAGAGAGTGCAAGCAAGAGTAAAGAACAAGCACCTAAATCAAGAGGTGGATGGAGAGGTGGAAGAACAAGCTTTAGGCAAAGAAGAGATCCTAATGAGTTTGCAGGTAGGTGTTACAAGTGTGGTGATTTTGGTCACCCTTTCTTCAAGTGTCCAGAGAAGTTTGGAACCACACTAAGTGGAGGAGAAAATAAAAATGAAAGAAGAGCATAAATTGTGCAAGAGGATGAGGCTGAAGGTTCAAGCTCCAATAGTCTTCATGTTGCTCTTGAAGTAGGTGAGATGTTGATGAAAAGACAAATGTTGAAGACCACCAAGGAGAAAGAGCTAATTCAAAGAAGAGTCTTGTTTAGGACAACTTGCATATGCAAAAATAAGGTATGCAAGGTTGTAGTTGATTCTGGATGCACTGATAACATGATATCTAATGATATGGTGGACAAATTTAATTTGCAAAGAGTGCCTATAGAGAAGCCTTATAGAGTGTCTTGGGTTAGTTAAAATCAATCCATTGTGGTGAGTGAACAAGCTACTATTTAATTCCAAATTGGTCAATATAGGGATCACGTTGTTTGTGACATTTTGCCTATGAGTTGTTGCCACATGTTGCTAGGAAGACCCTAGCAGTTTGACAAGTCAGCTATGTATAATGGAAGGCAAAACACTTATACCATAGAAAATGAGGGAAGAACATACATATTGACTCCATTGAATGAATAAAAAAAAGAGCATGGTGAGGTTATCATGGTTTGAGGGAAAGATTTTGTGAATGTTGATGGAGGTAAGGATAAAGGGTCGGTAGCCAATACAAGGCTTGACAAAGGTAAGACAATAGATATAAGGAGTGGAAATGATTTAAAGACATTGGAGAAGAAGAATGTCCTCATGTGGAAAAATAAAGTGAGTGAAGAGGTGTCTCGGTCTGGGACAGAGCAGAGTAAGAATGGAAAGCCTGTGGAAAGGAAAGTAGTGAGTGAAGGAGTGCTTGTTGGGGCAGTCATGTGCCTTGTGGTACTGAATACAGTGAAAAGGTCACTTGCAGGTTTGACAAAATTTGCAAGGTGTAAAGGTATAGTTGACAGTGGTAAGGAGGTAGATAAACATAGCATTGAGTAGGGGGGCATGCATGATGAAAAAATGAAAGTGATGGAAGTTGATGGGAGTTTGTATACACAGGTAAAGGGATATTTTACATCAGATTTTGATGATGGGAAAGAAGAAAAACACCCCTCAGAGCAGTATGACAAAGTGAGGCATGAAGTAAGTGAAGATATTGACAAGAATGATAAGGGCAGTGCAAAGCAAAAGAAAAATGAACCTGATGAAGGAGTTATAGAAGGAAAAAGGCATGAAAATTGAAAAGGTGAACAAGTTTTTGAATCATTTCCAAGAGACTTTGAAAACTTCAAAGTTGGAGTGTATGGTGCAGGAGCACTGTATAAATATTTTTGTCAATTTATGGTTTTGAGGTCTAGGCTCTAGAAATTTAGAGTTTTTTGCATTAAATAAGGTCAATAAGACAAATTTCTATTGTAATGAGTCATTTTAGGTGGATATTAGGTGATTATGTGGTTAGTGTTGTAAAAAGTGAAAGTATTGAAAAGTTGTCAAAAATTTTTGTAAAGTTGCTAAAAAAATTGCAAAATTGTCTTGTAAGTGAATACCAATGGTCATAGAACTTAAAAAGGAAGTTTTTGAAGTTAAAACAAGTATTTTGAAGGGAAAATTTATATATTTAATGTAAAATCATCAATGGAGTTTGATTTTTGAAGATTGGGAACAAGAAACAATTGAAAAAGAATTGATTTTTCCAGAATTTATGTGTTTTCCTTCCTTGTACAGTCTTGTACGGCTCGTACAAGCCTTGTTTTGAAATGATTTGAATTTTAAATTTAAGTAGGGTGGATCTACTTTCTATTCTTTCAATTTTGGTTTAATTTCATAGTAATTTGTGAAAGTTAGAGAGTTTTCATTGAATATGCCTGTGTAAAACAGAGTTAAGGGTTTGAAGACAATACAATGAATGAAAACCCATTCCACCTTGTTGTGATCACTATAACTAGGTGGAATGGTATTTTTTGTGTATTAATATATTATTTGATGCTTTTTGAGTGCAGGGTAGGCCGAGTATTGAGTTGGGCATGATGCTCTAATGATGAAAAATATGATTTTCTCATGAATTTGAGAGGTTTTTGATATGTCAAAGTAATAAAATGATTGGGGAAGAATTTTTTTTGGTTTGATTAAGCATATTAAGAGGTTTTTGGACTATTTTTAGGTGGTTTCTAGTTGTTTTGAGGTTTGGAAGTGTGATTTCCATGAAAACCCTTGATTTTTGCCTACAAAAGAGGGTTTTGTGTTTTGGCCCTTGGGTGAGTGAATTTCAGAGAACTAATTGTGGGATCATTGGTTTGAGCACTGGTAAATTTATTCCCAAGTGAATTTGGAGTGAAAGGGAAACTTTAAGATTGATTCCCTTTGTAAATTGGACCTAATTTGAGGCCTAGTTGATGTTAAAAGTCTGATTTGAGTGAGTGTTGTCAAAGAAACCTATTGAGTGATTGTGATATGTTGTAGTGTACCCTGAGGGGTCCTTGAAAAGTCTTAGGTATTTTTTTGAAAGAATACCATTGAGGAGTACTTGATTGAAGGATATTGTAGTGTTACAAGGAAATATGTGAGTTTGTTGAGATAAAGAGAATTTTGAAGAATATTGACTTGAAGGTTATGTTTTTTGTGTGAAATTGTGTTGAGTGTGTTGTAGGACCCCCCCCCCCTAGTTGCATCAACCACCAATAGGGTTCATAGGTGGGTTCTTATCCTTCCCCTCATTCTTGCTTTGATAAGTGACATGATACCTAGGAGGCATCTTTCATTGACAATCAATGCATAGGTTAGGACATACATAGAATCATCTAATGGCATTCATTAGTACAAGATAGAATGATACAATAATTTGAAATTAACAACCACACACTAGACCCAATTTTAACCTTGCAAGGAAAATGAAACCATATGGTTACTAGAAGATAAAGTGCTCAAATTTAACCTTGAGGGTACATGTATGTATCATACTTTAATTGTATAATTTAATGTGTACATGCTATGGATTTTTATGTTATGGAGTTTTTAATGTTATAAATTGAATGTGTCTTCAAATGAAATGTATTTTGAATTTATGCACGTTCAATGTGATTTAAATAACTTTCAAATTGTGTACATTAGTTAAATAGTTTGTTAATATATTATTTTTAATTGTTTAACATGCAGTTGTCGTTTCATTGTTCATATGGAGCTTGAATTTAACATGGAGGATTTTATACCTGATGCACAACCTGAAGATCCCATACATCTAGATCCGCCACCACAACAATACCCCACACCTCCACACTCTCCACCTCCTAACCCCCCACACCCTATAGTAGATCAAGCTCAGTTAAGAGAGAGCATTAGAGAAAACCTTAATGTGATTCACGAAAAATATAGATTTGATAAAAAAAGGAGCCTAATATCCCCCCCATCTTGCACGGTTTGCATCTTCGATGCAACCTATTTTCAATTTTATTCAATCTATTGATGTGGACCTAGATAGGTTCCATCAATGGAGAGAAGAGAGGAGACAATTTTATGTAGATGGATTGCCCTATAAAGAAAATAATGACCTTAAAATTACCAAACATGCCATTTTCCAACATTTCTTTAGCCCCCAAACAAACAAACCAATTCCACCCACCAAAAAATGAATTTCAATTAAATGGTGTAGGCACCTGTAGATAGCTGCAAATTTTTGGGATAGATGGTGGATGGTGTTTGATACTCCACCACATAGCAATTGTGAGGTGCACCTATACTTTTTGAGAAAGTTATGGGTTGAGTTTGAGTTGGGTTTAAAACCCAACTATTTTGATATGAGGTCATTTTAGGGAGTTAGGGGTGGCATGCCCCAACATAGATTAGGAGCAAGTGTCGATCCTCAATGACGTGCTCTGATTGCTCCTCCTTCTCCCAATGTTTCCGCTGCATTTTAGCAGCAGACAATGTTATTAACATTAGGAGCATTGAGTTCTCTTTCAGGACATCTCACTCATTGAACTACACATGCAGCAGCTGAAGTGGGCAATAGAGAGCATGGAGGCTCAGGCTATGGGTATACTCAGGCATCCACTTCAGGTGACCCACATGTATCTAGGACGGAGTCATATATGGATTTACTATATTCTAAGGATCATCCTACATAGGTATGCTCATCTTTTGAACTAAGGCACATTTAAATATTTTTTTTTGAAATGTGCAAAATTCATGTAAATAATAACATCAAATTATATATATAATATAATATTAATTCAAGAAGTGTTCGGTGTAGATGAATGATCACATGATGCATGTATTTGAATATGATCGTGTCTATATTTTGAGTGTTGTAGAAGTGGGCTCACCTTTTGGTTAGGTACAAACCAATATATTTTTTAATTTATGTGGACATATCTAATTTAATTTTAATTTGTACACATGTGTGAAATGATATATTATATCTAGATGCAGGGAGGTCATGCAATACCGAGTACAGACCAACCACAAGTTGTGGTGAGTGCTCCTGAGTCATCATCAGCTCAGGTGCATGCTTTCAAATTTTTGTTAAGTTTAAATTAAATACACATCATAGATCCTCCTGTAGTGTGTTGATTTTGGGGTGGAGATGCCTCTTGGTGATATGAATCAATTAATTTCCTAAGTGTAGCAATTTAATTTCACAATATTTGATCTTGATTTTGATCTTGACACCCTTGATACATTTGATTTGGTTGTTGAGCAAGCATATTTGGCATGTACACTTGTGGTGTTTGCATGGGATCATGGCCAAATTAATTCTGGATAATGTTCTGATTTGGTATAATGTTTAGATTTGGCATTATAGGTTGACATTGAACATTGTTGTGGTTGGGAATCATATTGCTTTGATTTGGGTAACTTTGATTTTGCATGAGGTTACCTTGACTTGGATCAATACATTGAGTTGTCAATATATTACCTGGATTTTGAACAATATTGGTTTGATTTGCAAACGTATTTATCCCATAGTTCACCAAGTGTGGATTTGATATATTGATGTTTAGTAAGCTTGTACTTGGTATATTCATATTTGGCATGTCTTGATTTGGTGGGATAATGTTGTTTTGTTGAGGATTCATGTATTGATCATTTGGTTGATGTATTTGTAAGTTTTGACTTTGATATAAATCTACCATCGGGAAAGGTTGTCCAAATTTTAGATTGGGAAAACTCATATGTGTTGTATCATTGAGGTTTGTAGGAGGTAATGATCCTATGTATGGATTGTATAAATGTGAGTTTTGATAATCTATTTGTATTGTAAGGCCTTGATAGTTTGGTTGACTTGGATTACTCATGATGTATGTGTGAACAGGAGAAATCTGCTAGTCTAAAAATACAAAACAAAGAATAATGCAAGATAAGAAAATATCACCTAACACCTCAAAATTGGGCTACGTTAACTCACACAAAATAAAGATAAATTAAACAACAGATTATAATTTGTGTTGAGTTGATCCTTCGTTGGTCTTTGATATCATTTTGATGTGTGTTCCTTGGATGATATGCTTGCAATGATGGTGGTTGAAGGATTAATGGAGGTGGGTGGATGCACTAATGAATACTAAGATGAAAAATCCAATACTAAGTGGCTGTAATAAATGGCTCAAATAGCTTGAAAGGCTTGAGAGCATAAGTTTGGTATGCATACATTCACTAACTCAAGAGTTAAGATTTCCAACCCCAAGAGTCAAGATCTTTTAATGAATGAAGAGGGGAGTATTTATAGAAGAAATTGAATTCTCTAGAGGATTCAATGATCAAGATTGAGCCACCATGGCCAAGATGGAGGGCTATGGTGAGTTGAGGACTCACAAACCCTCACATCTTGCCATGTGGCAGGTGAAGTGTCCAAAGGACAAGGTGAGATGGAAAAGGTCCAAATGACATGGAAGAGGCCATGTGGTCCCAAGGTACTTTCAAATACCTTGGAATGAGAGAAGATCTTCACAAAAAGTAATCCCTTGTCCCCAAGTGGGGCAGAAAGTGACAAGTGAGGACTTTTAGAAAGTCCACCCTTGTCAACATGGGGATTGAAGATGGCCTTGGAGGAATAAAAGTGAATTTTTAATTCACTTTTTGGAAGAGACCAAAGGGTAAAATAAGATTCCTCTAAAAGAGGTCATTGTCCTTTGGGTACGATGTGACATATGAGATGTCATGGGGAAGATAAATGCATGGGAGAATAAGTGTGAATTTTTATTTCACAAACTAAAAAAAGTAAGTACCAAGAAGGTTGACTTAAGGACATGCTAGACAGGGTAAGTGATTAGGATTAGGGTTGTGCAAATAGGTGATTAGGATAATTAATGATGATTAGAGGCAAGTGGCTAGATTTGGAGGATGTGAAATTAATCCTAATTAAGGATATGCACATTTTAATAAAGGATTAATTAAATTAATCCAGTTTAGTGAAGGGGTTACGGAGGATGTGACAAGGAGAGAGAAAGAATGAATTTAAAATTGAAAAGGATAATTGACTAAATTGAATAAATTGATTGATTTATTTAATTTAGAAAAGAAAGGATAAAGGATAAAGTATTTAATTAAATACTTTTGGGAACCTTAGGGAAAGGGGGAGATATTAATTAAATGTGTCATTTAATTAATATAGATGGATTAGATGAATAAATGATGGGATTATGACTATATGAAAGTGGTCAAATTTAGGTGTCTACATTTTTCCCCTCTTTGAGATGGTGTTACGAAGTAGCATCATTTCAAAAAAAAATTAAAATATAGCACTTAGAAGAAGATGATTAGATTAATGAAGATGCCCCAGTCATTCAAAAAATGACTAGAAGGAAAGATTATGATGCCCCCTCAAGAGGACATTCAGGTTCAAGAGAACACGAATGTTCTCTCGAAATGGATGAGAGAGGATGATGATATGGAGAGATAAAGCTAAGCACAAATAGAGTCCAAGACAAATATGATGTTTCCCTAGTCAAGCTACAAGCCAGGATGGATTGATGGTGGATGGAGTGTTGTTGATGAGGGAATGATACATCCCAAAACAACACAAGGATAGGGAAGGATACACCCCAATGAGAGTATTGTTGATGAGGGAAGTGTTGATGGTTAAAATGACACAAAAAACATTAAAACAGAATATTTCTACTCTATTTCTCATGAAAAAGAAAGACAACATGTAGTGGCCTAACTCCCAAGGTCCTGGTAGTTGGTTCTCAACTGTCTGGTGTCACTCAATTGGTTCATGCAACTATAATGTTCAAGGGGCCTGTGTTGGTAAGAGATTCAAGCAATGACTCATCTTATCAAACTATTTTTGGTAAATCAATGGGGTTTCAAACAAACGAAAAAGATAGATTAAAGGGTAAAACCAGTAAGTATGAATCAAATTTATCTATCATCCAAACATATATCTTCTAATAATGAATGTTCTTCCAATCAGATCAAGAAAACCATAAGATGACACAATCTATAGCATAATCTATACCATTGCATACATTTTAGGTGCTTAATTAAGTTCACAATCACACATCACAAATAGTTCAAGGACTTTCAAAACAACACACATTCATTCATCATCAAGATTATAGATCAACAGACTTTAATAATTTCAATTCAGTGATAATCCAACAAGATAATCTTTAAATATGGTTTCTTCTAATGACTTTCATCACATAAGAAACTATCATGCTTCAGCACAATCACTGGCATTCAGATGGATTATAACTTATCAGTCTTATCAAATAAAACAACTCAATGCTAACTCCATATTGTGTAAACCTGTAAATTCTATTAACTATAAAAGGATCAAGTACAAAGTATCTCTGTAAAACTCTACAAAATTCTATCTCCTAGCATTAGGTAAGCCAATTCTATTCTCAATTAGCCGACCTTTACAATATGATACCCATCTGGTATTTATAGATATACAAAAAATTTGAACTTCACTTCTATTTTAGGTTATCCTCCTTTTCAGGAACAACAACTTTCTTGGAAACTCAGATCAATTTGATCTTGAATTCTTACATTAGACGTTCTGTTTAACTTAAAAATAGAAGATAGAAGAAAAGAAAAGAAGTCATGCGCCCCCAAGACTGTCAGTGTTGTATGCATGCAACATGCAAGAAAGGAGAACATCATGCATGCAAGGATTCACGCATGCGAAGCTCAATCTGCCATGAACTCATCGTAGCTGGTGAAGACTTGCTGTAATGTATCTATCTCTAGCCCATCAATCTAGCTATCTTCAAACTTAATCTGATCCAACTCTACTGCAGCAAATTCCTTCATACTCTTTATTTTTATTAATTCTCTCCCCGCAGGTTTTATCTCTTCTTTGACTTCTACAAGTCGATCTATTACCAAGTCTTCTCCATCATCCTTTTCCTGCATGAGTCCTTTGAATCTTTCATTCCATTTCTCTTTAACCTGACTCAAAGGCATGCCATCTTTTGTCACTACATTCACATCTACAATTATAGCCATGACTGCTTCCAACTCCTCCAACTGCTCAGTCAAATTATTAACTGCCTCCTGAATTTCATTATTATGCTTACACAAAAAGTCAGTCCTAAACCGGAGTATGCAAGAAGTTTTCTCCACAAAATCTTTATTGTCCTCCTCAAGTATGGATTATTCTAGAAGAGTTGTTAGAGGCAATGCACTTACCTTTTCTAACTTCTAACTATATTCCTTATACTCTTCTTCTTGTTTTTCTGATGCCTCAATATATTGATGCATCTCTTTTATCAATCCTTCTGCATCCTTGTAGGCTTCAAATCCTTTCACTAAAAGCTCTCCTACCTCTTGGTTCAATTTGTCTATCCACCTGTCTACCATCTCCGCCTTACCTCTAACCTGCACCAAATCATCTACCTCCTTTTTGCTTAACAAAATAGGAGTTTCAATGGCTACTACCTGTTGTGACCTTGGAGAGGAGACACTCTTCAAGAATAAATGCAACTGATCCAATTGAGCTTTAAGCTCATCCTTCTTTTGTTTTTCCTTGATCATTCTTGATTTGGTGGTTGAAGCCACTACATCAATCAAATTCATTTGTTGATTCCTAGTGGGTCTTCCCAAATTGACCGTACTCAACTGATAATCTGTTAGCTGCATATCTCCTACCTCCTTTTCTGTCATAGGCATGGCACATTCAGCAACAATTTCCCCTTTGTCTGTGATTCGGGTAGAATGTAGAATTTTAGCCTTCTTCTTAGGCCTTTCCTGCTCAATCCCCTTCATCATATCCTCCCAATTGAGAGGTTGTGGAGGTGTTCTTGCTCTTTTCTGCAGGTCCAACTTCAGCCAAGTAGGAGCGCTTGAAGTAGTAGTCATCATGGAAGAAGAAGAAACAACTGTAGAAGGTGGCTGAACATCTACCTGAGGTTGAGAGTCAACCTTTGATTTCTCTTGTTACTCTTGGTGCATATGCATCTGCACCAACTTCTCAGCCTCTTCTCTATTCTTTTGTTCTTTTATTTTCCTTTCTTCCTCTTCCTTCCTTTGACTCTCTTCTTCCTTCTCTTTCTCTAGAGCTTCATTTTCTAATCTCTTCATTTCTAAGGCCTCAAGTTTCTCTGCCTTTGCCTTTTCTTCTTCAGCTTGCTGCTTCTTTAATAGCTCCTCAGCATCTCTTTTCTTCTTCATACTTTCAGCTTCTTCCTCTCTCTAGCGAGCTTCTTCTGCAAGCTTTAGTCTAGCAACTAAAACTTCTCTTTCCCTATGGTTCCTTTCTTTTTCTTCCTCAAGTCATGAATTTTCTATATCAACTCCAATTTTTCATTCTCTTCCTTGATCTTGAGTTCATTTTCTTGTTGCATTCTTTGCTTTTCCATCTTATCAGTTGTTGCCTTAGCTTCTATTTCCTTTTGCTTCTCCACCGTAGCCCTTGCATTAGAATCTCTTGTAGCATCTTCAAACAACTTCCACTGATCTTCTGGTGTTAAGATCTGCTCAAAATCCTCTCCTAGAGGCATGTTTTCTTGCAAATCTTTCTCTGATAGAGTTTCATCTGAATCCGTCTCAACTTCTAGAACTTCCTCCTCCATTTCTTTCCCTTTGGCAATTTCAGCCATGCTATGAAGTGCTCCTTCCTGAACTTCTTTACTCTTTTTCCTTGTAAGTGGGACTTGTGCGGATGACTCACCCAATGTAGGTGTAGAAACAGCAGATCCTATTGGAATATCTCCCTCTGGTGCTCCTTCTTCATCATCTACTACCTCAAGTTCTATTTCTTCAATGTTCGGAGGAAGGAATTCTAATGGCTCCTTGGGAGGTGTCTTTCTCTTGATTCTCTTATATCCTTTGCCCCTTTTAAGAACCGGTCCTTGGGGAGCTTGAGTTCTCATCATTAACCATTGTATACTCCTATCCAAGACTGTCCTTCCAATTTTCTTGATGTCAATTATTTCTTCAGCATCCCAGTCAATTGGATCCAAGCTCTTGGTGCCAATATTCAAAGCTTCATAGGAGGGATCCAATACAATTCCATCATCCACCAACGTGTCAGGAATGTTTTCTTTAACACCTAATTCTGCCATGAGTGCAACCGACAATCTTTCATAGTTCTTCTTTCTCAAATCATACTCATCTTGTCGATCATTCCAAAAGTCTTCTAACAAATTGAAATGTCTAGTGAACACTGAAGGTAATAAAGCATACATCTTCTTCTTTGGATCAAAATACTTACGAGATGTATACAATCCCAATTTCAATTGTATCAACTCATTACAGACCACCTTTGCTCCCTTCAAGTGTTGACAGCTATATTCACCCAATTTCATGGGAAATTTATGACATCCAGTTTTATGCTTGATCCCAAACCGAACATTAACTCCAATAGCTTGATATACAAACTCCATAAGCACTATCCTGTTATTGCAGCACCTTGGAAGTAAATGCAGATGACCTTCAAAACCAGCCAATCTGAAGTATGTAAATTTGGGGTACTGGATGTACCAACACCCCCATTCAGCAATGAAAGCCATAGCTTCTTGACTCAACTGGTATCCTACATCTCCATTCAATTGATTGATGATCACATATAAAAATGCATCATTGATTCTTCTTAAATGAGTCTCAGCAACTTGAAGAGACAATTGATCATAGTGTTCCCATACCTTCTTCTACCCATCCAAGGCTCCCATTGTACCTACTCTGTTCAAACCTGGGAAAACCCCCAATCTTGTTGCTGCATAAACCACATAAGAAGTCATGAAGAAATATTTAGTCTGCCTAATCCTTGTGAGCTGATCATGTATGGCATCTGAATGACCAATCAAACTGATGGTCACCCTCTAAGATTATTTGAATGAAATAAAACATCCATTCCTTGAAGTTGAACGTATCCCTCTTCCCAAACACTCTGGATAGCATCAATATTAAATCAGATATTTCCTTCTTGAAATTTTCCCTCTTAGGTTGGTCTACAAGCTTGGATAGAGATTTATTTTCTGTACCCAACCACTTTTTATTTAAATGAGACCTATTGGAGTCCTTATACTTGCTATACTTCTCCAATGCCTTTGCTTCAGTTAGTTGCACCAAACTCTTGGGATCCGGAACACTAAATATATTTTGGAACATCTGAGGAGTAAGATTAATGATAACATTATTTTGTGAATCCATGCATAATCTTGTAGCCGGATTGTAGGCACTGGCTACTGTTAATATAAACTTCGGGCACTGAACTGATAAAAGGAACATAGTGATATGTGGCAGGCCGGAATCAACAATCCTTTGAGTCCTTCCTGTCAAATTTTCTCATTCAACAAAGGTTTCTCCGTGTAATTCTTCAAAGTTGTACTGGCCCAAATTAGTATCGGTGATATCTGACCAATCTGACTCGACCTTGCTCACCTTCACAACCAGGCTCCTATGATCATATCTCAAGGTATAAGGCAGTTGTTTTGGCTTTACCTTCTTTGGTTTTGGTGCTGCTTTTGATGTTCCTGCCGGTTGGTTCCTTCAAGCAGCTTCTCCTGATGTTCCTGACATCTTTCAACTCTCCTACAAGCATACCTCTAGTTAGATCTTTGGTTAACACCTTGAAACATGCCTTTAAAAATCATACCTATCGGAGGCGGAACCAAGCAAAACTCAACCTAAAACAGTCCCTTTTACAACACTGTTGGGATCGGAATGAAAAAGGGATTTGATTTTCTTCAGATTTTCATATTTCATATTCGAATTTCACTCCACCTCCGCTTTCATCCAGGCTATCGTTATTTTTCAAAGAAGACTTTGGTTGCACGCGGAGCCGGAAACGGGATGGGAACGAAATCGGTAACTTTTGTAAAAATAGGATTTTTCAAATTCGTAATCGATTTCGATCCCGTCTCTGCCCAGGTTGACCATGACATCATCAAAATGATTTTGTTGTTTTAACACAACTTCATGCTTAAAACCAAGGTCGCTTTAAATGACAAAAGGGCTTTGAAAACACTACACCCATATGACCATGGGGAATGACTATATCTAAATCATCATATTGAATTAATTAACCATGATCACCGTAAGACATGAAACCCTAATCTACCAAACCCAATAAAACTAGGGCACGGATCTAAATCTTGCCATTCTACCAAATTAAAACACACGAAAAACCCTAAGTAAAAACAATAAATCTAATCTACCCTATCTCACTGTAAATCATTAATCTACCTCACTGTTTAAAACCTAATTTAATCTAAACCACACAAACCAAAACAACACAACGCGATCATGATTAAGACGTGAAAGCGACCATGCCCAAAATATAACAAGCAACAAAACGATAATACAGGAAACGAAAACTAAGTCAAAACAAAACAAGATAAAATAAGAAACTACTCATTCAATCATGCCAAGAAACGTAGATTCAATTGAAACTAAATGATCAAAATCACAAGCAGATATAAAACAAAAAGCAACAAATACGACAATACAGGAAACGAACAATCAATGATAAGAAAACCCTACCTCAAACGCAAACAAACCCAAGCTAACCTTCTGAATTGATTTGCACACAATATCTTTTCTCACTCTCTCAATCAATTTGCTCAAACGAACTTTGTTGCTGCTGTTTTGTGCCTTTGATTTCTTAATAATGGTAATAATGATTCGTTTAACCCTTAATGAAGGTAAAAATGTTGATTTCTACCTACACGAGCAACTTATCATTTATGCATTAAAGCGCAATAAAGGCGGAGTCGAAACTGTGAGAGAATAAACACTTCTTTGTAGTGTAACTCCAGTCAAAAAGTCAACGATCAAAAAGTGGCAGAGGCGGAACCAAAATGGAAAGTGATTCTCAAAATTATAAAATTTCCAAACCTAATTCCCATTCCAACTCTGTGTCTGTCAACTAAACACTAAACAAAAGCAAACACAAAAGTTAAAGTAAAAGACCAACATAATAAAACATAAATAAAAATAGCGGAGGCGGGGGGCGGAGTTGATTATGATTTTGCAATTTTTTGTAATGACTAAGTTAACCCCCACTCCGGCTCCGGGTCCACTAAAGACAAAACAAAAGACATAAAGAAAAGACTGTCGGGATGGAAACCAAAACAAGTTTCAAAAGAACTTTCAAAACCCGATTCAGTTCCGGTTCCGATAGAGAAACCAAAGAAAAACAAAGTATTGGAAAAACTAGACTCCAAACTTTGTTTCCAAAAACAACTAAGTACAAAAATAACAAAGGGGGACCCATTTTGACCAAGGCAAAAGATGGGGTGGTTATGCAAGGCATAACAGGAAGGATACATCCTGCTGATGATGATGATGATAGTGTTGTTGATGAGGGAAGGATACATCCTAAAGCAACACAAAAGGATAGGGAAAGATACATCCTGATGATGACGATGATGACGATCGATGAGGATGATGATTGAGGTGAAGGCTTGTAGCAAGGCTAGGAACAACACCAAAGATGTGATTAGATGATTTGTGCTAGATTGAATGGATTAGGATTGATGGAGATGTGAGATGGTTAAAATTAATGAAGATGATGGAGGTAAAGATGCAATGCAATGGAAGAGCAAGTTACCATTTTTCGAAGCACTGATTTTTGCTATAGCATAAGACACCATGTACCATGATACGTGGAACCAAGGTGGATTAGTTTCTAATGCATACACAAGCACAACAAACAAGAAGGCTATCCCAACACCCCAAAGTCGTAATGACTTTAGTCAAGCCAGGTATTAGGATAATCACAATCATAGAAGGATGTCTCAGTGTAACGCAAGACCACAGGGGTCTTGGTGGGTACTACATGAGACAACCAAGAAGACAACCAAAAAAAAGAAAAATCAAGATATGCCCTTATGTTAACTATTCAAAACACACCATAATATGATAGATCATGGTGGCCTTGACAAGTGATGATAGGGATCTCAAATGATAAACAAAATGCCAAAAGCATCAAAAGATCACAACCAAATTTCAAACATCCTTTGCCACAGGATCAAAAGCATGGATAGGATTGATGTGATCTGTTAGAAAGGATACATCCTATTGAGACCAAAGATGGAGGATAGATTGGTTGATCAACATGACGTGGGATATCTAAAACCAATTAAATCTTGTGACACAAATGGATTCCATTTGTGAAGTACCAGTGAGATAAGAACATACTTGACGACACAACAGGACAACAAGATGATAAGACGACAAGATGACAGACAAGACCGACACGTCCTAAAGACTAAGAGGACACAAGATAGAGACACCCTAAAGACCGAGGGGACACAAGACCGACACACCCTAAAGACCTAGGGGCTGGAGGGTTGATCAAAGATCAATCTTGCCTATGTGAAAGAACAAAGCCCTCGTAGTTCATGAAAATACCATGGATAAAATCGGAAAGAGGATAATGGAGACCTCGATGAATAGTGCAAAGTGGACGGACAAATTCCCTAGAGGCAAATCAAACGATTGACCTCGCCTACATGAAAGTGTAGGGGAAACATAGTTTGAAACAAGGCCAAAGACAAATGATGGAAGATGACAAGACAGACAAATGACAGAACCCCAAGGGCGGATCAAATGATCGACCTTTCCTACGTGAAAGTGTAGGGGCAATGTAGTTCAACACAAGACCAACAATGAACAGGGGATGATGAGATGACCATGATGAATGGATAAAAGGATGGAGCCAATATTATAAGCCATGATAGGCCATGCGGATGGGATGGATGATATGTGTAAGATGAATCTCAGGGATGGGATAGTTATCCAAGTCATCGAAAGATGAATTGGGAAGAGGAGACAATGGATAGATGAGAGATGAGAAGATATTAGGAAGATGGGAGAAATAGATAGGAATGATGATAGTGTAAGGTATGGCATTGGATTGCGTGGGAGTAGCCTATAGCTAGATACCAAAGACAAGGGATTATAAGGTAGGAGGAAAATAGAGTTAAATGGATGGTGTTATGCCTTGCATAACCACCCCATCTTTAGCCTTGGTCAAAATGGGTCCCCCTTTGTTATTTTTTTACTTAGTTGTTTTTGGAGACAAAGTTTGGAATCTAGTTTTGCCAATACTTTGTTTTTCTTTGGTTTCTCTGTCGGAATCGGGACCGGAACTGAATTGGGTTCTGAAAGTTTCTTTGAAACTTGTTTTGGTTTCCATCCCGACAGTATTTTGTTTGTATCTTTTGATTTGTCTTCAGCGGAACCGGAACTGGAGTGGGTGTTAACTTAGTCTTTACCAAAAATTACAAAATCATGATCAACTCCGATCCCGCCTCCGCTATTTTGACTTTTGATTTTGGTCTTGTCTTTTTGTTTAAGTTTTATGGTATCGGTCTTTTGTTTTACCTTTTGTGTTTATTTTTGTTTTATGTTTAGTTGGCAGACCCGGAACCGGAATTGGAATGAAGTTTGGAAATTTCTCGAAAAGTTTTGAATCAGTTTCTATTTTAGTTCCGCCCTCGCCGTTTTTGGATCATTGACTTTTTTACTGAAGTCGCACTGTTGTGAAGTGTAGGTTCACTTTCAGTTCCGACTCCGCCTTAACTGCGTGTTAATGCATTAATGATGGCTGCTTGGGTAGGTTGAAATCCTCGTTTTTACCTTTATTTAAGGATTAAACGAGTCATTATTATCATTATTGAGATTGAAGAACACGGAAGAGCAGCAGCGGAGTTCGTTGGAGCAAATCGATTGAAGGAGGAGAAGATTGTTGCATGTGAATCGGTTCGAAGGTTAGCTCGGGTTCTTTTACGTTTTGAGGTAGGGTTTCTTATTATTCTTTGTTCTTCGTTTATTTACTGTCGTGTTTGTTTTGCTTTATGTTTGCTTGTGCTTTCAATCATTTCGCTTTCAGTGAATTCATGATTCTTGGTATGATTGGTTTGTTTATTTCCTTGTTTTATTTGGTTGTGTTTATTTTTCTTTGGTTTCTTGTGCTGTCATTCTTTTTAATTCTGTATATTCTTGAGCATGGTCGCTTTCGCATCTTAATCATGATTGTGTTGTGTCATTTTGATTTGCGATAGGTTTTGAATGGTGTTAGGTGGATTAAGGATTTACAATGAGGTAGATTAGAGATTTACAGTGAGTTAGGGTAGATTAGATTCATTATTACTTAGGGTTTTGTCATGAATCCAAACGAGTAAATGGTAAGGTTTAAAAGTCGTGCCCTAGTTTTATCGGGTTTGTTACATTAAGGTTTCGTGTCTATCAATCAGTTAGAATATGATGCCCTAAAAGATATACAGTCATTCCCCATGGTCATATGAATGTAGTGTTAAGCCCCTTTTTTTCATTTTAAGTGACCTACGTTAATCGTGAAGTTGTCAGCTGATGATGATGTCATGGTCAATCTAGGCGGAGATGGGATCAGAATCGATCTGGAACTTGAGAATTTTGTTTTGTAAAGATATCGATTCCATGTTTCATCCCATGTCCGGCTCTGCTCATAATAAGAAAATCTTCCTTCAAAATGACAATGACAAAATCGGAAGCAGAGTCAGAATGGAAATAGAATATGAAAGAATGAAAATTTGTAGAAAACCAAGTCTGTTTTCCATTCCGATCCCGGTTCTGATAACCTCCCCGATTCTGACTCCGATCTCGTTTATCATTAAGTTGAGAATCTACATTGGTTTTTGCTCTAAGTCCAATAGTTTGGTAAAAGAGACTCTTTAGGTTATGTTTCTGCCTGGTTCCGCCTCCGGTGCACATGTGAAAGGTATGGGTTTTAAAGCGTGTTTTATATCTAAGGATCTAATCAGAGGTTTTGCTTGTAGGAAAGTTGAAAGATGTCAGGAACATCAGGGGAAGTTGCTCGGAGAAACCAGCCTGCAGAAACATCAAAAGTAGCACCAAAACCAAAGAAATTAAAGCCAGAACAACTGCCTTATACCTTGAGGTATAATCATGCAAGTCCAGTTGTGAAGATGAGCAAGGTGGAATCAAATTGGTCGGATATCACGGATACTAATTTAGGTCAATACAATTTTGAGGAGTGGTATTCAGAAGCGTTTGACAAGGATATTACATTGACTATGGAAAGGATTGTCAAGTCTGGGTTAGCTCATATCACTTTGTTTCCTATATCTGTCTAGTGCCCGGAGTTAATCATGATAGTAGCCAGTGCTTACAATCCTGCTACCAGACTGTGCATAGATTCACAAGATAATGTGATTATTAATCTCACTCCTCAAGCATTTTAGAGTATATTTGATGTTCCAGATCCCAAGAACTTAGTGCAATTGAATGAGGCAGAGGCCTTGCAGCAATATAGTAAGTATAAGCAATTGAATAAATCTCACTTAAACAAGAAGTGGTTGACGACAGAAAAGAAATCTCTATCCAAGCTTACAGACCAGCCAAAGAGGGTAGATTTCTATGAAGAGATATCAAGGTTGATCGTGATGTTGTCTAGGGTGTTTGGAAAGAGGGATGCATTTTACTTCAAGGACTGGATGTTTCCTTTTATTCAAACTATCTTGAAAGGAGAGCAACAGTTTGATTGGTCAATGATTATCTCTGATGCCATACATGATTAGTTAACTAGGATTAGAGAAACCAAGTGTTTCTTTATGACCTCTTACATTGTTTATGCAGCAGCAAGAGTGGGTGTTTTTCCAGGTTTAAACAGAGTTGGTATAATGGGAGCCTTGGATGGGTAGAAGAAGGTGTGGGAGCACTATGATAAATTATCTCTTTAGGTTGCTGAGACTCATTTTAGAAGAGTCAATGATGCATTTTTATATGTGATCATCAACCAATTAAATGGAGATGCAGGATACCGGTTGAGCCAAGAAGTTATGGATTTTATTGCTGAATGGGGATGCTAGTATATCCAATACCCTAAATTTACATACTTCAGGTTATATGGTTTTCAAGGCCACCCACACTTGCTTCCAAGGTGTTGCAGTAACATAATAGTGCTTATGGAGTTTGTGTATCAAGCTATTGGAGTTAATGCTAGGTTTGGGATCAAGCATAAAACTGGATGTCATAAATTTCCCATGAAATTGGGTGAATATAGTTGTCAACACTTGAAGGGAGCAAAGGTGGTTTGTAATGAGTTGATACAGTTGAAATTGGGATTGTATACAGCTAGTAAGTATTTTGACCCAAAGAAGAAAATGTATGCTTTATTACCTTCAGTGTTCACTAGACATTTTAATTTGTTAGAAGACTTTTGGAGTGATAGGCAGGATGAGTATGATTTGAGAAAGAAGAACTATGAAAGATTGTTGGTTGCACTCATGGCAGAGCTAGGTATTAAAGAAAACATTCCTGACACTTTGGTGGATGATGTAATTGTATTGGATCCATCATAGGAAGCTTTGAACATTGGCACCAAGAGTCTGGATCCGATCGACTGGGATATTGAGGAGACCATCGATATCAAGAAGATAGGAAGGCAACTATTGGATAGGAGCGTGCAATGGTTGGTATTAAGAACCCAGACTCCTCAAGAACTAGCTCCTAAGAAGGGTAAAGGGTACAAGAGGATTAAAAAGAAGACACCTCCCAAAGAGCCATTGGAATTCTTTCCTCCGGACATTGAAGAAATAGAACTTGAGGTGGTAGATGATGAAGAAGAAACACAAGAAGGAGATGTTCCAATTGGAGGATCTACTACTACATTAGGTGAATCATCCGCTCAAGCCCCAATTACAAGGAAGAAAAGTAAAGAAATTCAAGAAGGAGCCCTTCATACCATGGCTAAAGCTGCTAAGGGAAAAGAAGTGGAGGAAGAAGTTCTAGAAGTTGAGACAGATTCAGATGAAACTCTGTCATAAAAGGATTTGCAAGAAAACATGCCTTTAGAGGGGACTATTGAGTAGATTTTGACACAAGAAGAGCAATGGAAAATGTTTGAAGATGCTACAAGAGATTCTGATGCAAGGGCTACAGCGGAAAAGCAAAAGGAAATGGATGCTAAGATGCAAGCTAATGCTCTACTTCACCAGCAGCAATTAAAGGCAGAGCAAGTTGAAGCAAGGGCAGCAACTAATGAAGTGGAAGCAAATGAGGCAACGAGAACATGAGCTCAAGGTCAAAGCATAAAATGACAGGTTAGAATTAATACAAAAGATCCATGATCTTGAGGAGGAGAAAGCAAGAAACCGGAGGGAAAAGGAAATTCTAGTTACTAGGTTGAAACTTGCAGAAAAGATAAGAAAGGAAAAAGAAGTCGAAGAGTTGATTAGGAAACAACAAGAAGAAGAAGCCGAAGCTGAAAAACTTAAGACTTTGGAGGCAGAAAGGTTAGAAAGGGAAAAGCTAGAGGCCTTAGAAAAAGAGAAATTGGAAAGGGAGGCTTTAGAAAAGGAAGAATTAGAAAAGGAAAGGTTGGAAAAAGAAAAAGTAGAGAAGGATCGGTTGGAAGAAGAGAGGTTGAGGAAAGAAGAGGAAGATAAGAAAATACAAGAATAGAAGGATAGAGAAGAGGCTGAAAAGCTTGTACAAATGCATATACTATAAGAACAACAAGAGAAATCAAGGGTTGAATCCCAATCTCCAGAGAGTATCCAGCCACCTTCTACAGTTATTGATCCCTCTTCCTCTATGATGACTATTGCTCCAAGTGCTCCTACATGGTTAAAATTGGACCTGCAGAAAAGGGCAAGAACACCTCCACAACCTCTCAATTGGGAGGACATGATGAAGGGAATTGAACAGGAAAGGCCTAAGAAGAAGGCTAAAATTCTACATTCTACCAGACTCATAGATAAAGGGGAGATAGTTGTTGAATGTGCCATGCCTATGACAGAAAAGGAGGTAGGGGATATGCAGCTAATAGACTATCAGCTGAGTACGCTCAATTTGGGAAGACCCACTAGAAATCAGCAAATGAATTTAATTGATGTAGTGGCTTCAACAACTAAATCAAGAATGATAAAGGACAAGCAAAAGAAGGATGAGCTTAAGGCTCAATTGGATCAGTTGCATTCATTCTTGAAGAGTGTCTCCTCTCCAAGGTCACAACAAGTTGCAGCCATTGAGACTCCTGTTTTGTTAAGCAAAAAGGAGGTAGATGATTTGGTGGAAGTTAGAGGTAAGGCGGAGATGGTAGACAAATGGATAGAAAAATTGAACCAAGAGGTAGGTGAGGTTTTAGTGAAAGGATTTGAAGCTTACAAGGAGGCAAAAGGAGTAATAAAAGAGATGCATCAATACATTGAGGCATCAGAAAAACAAGAAGAAGAGTATAAGGAGTATAGTGAAAAGTTAGGAAAGATAAATACATTGCCCCTAACTACTCTTCTAGAACAATCTATACTTGAGGATGATAACAAAGACTTTGTGGAGAAGACTTTTTGCATACTCAATTTTAGGATTGGCTTTTTGAGCAAACACAAGAATGAGATTCAAGAAGCAGTTAATAATTTGACTGAGCAGTTGGAAGAGTTGGAGGCAGTCATGGCCATAATTGCAGATGTGAATGTAATGACAAAAGATGGCATGCCTTTGAGTCAGGTTAAAGAGAAATGGAATGAAATATTTCAAGGACTCATGCAAAAAGAGGATGATGGAGAAGAGTCAATATTGGATCGGTTAATGGACGTTAAAGAGGAAGTAAAAGCTATAGGAAGAGAATTGACAAAGGTGAAAAGTATGAAAGAGTTTGCTGTAGTTGAGTTGGATCGGATCAAATTTGAAGATGACTAGATTGATGGGCCAGATATGGATACTTTACAACAAGTCTTCATCAGCTACGATGAGTTCATGGCAAATCCAGCTTCGCATGCGTGAATCCTTGCATGCATGATTTTTATCTTCCTTGCATGTTGCATGCATACAACACTGACAGTCTTGGGGAGTGCATGACTTCTTTTCTTCTCCTCTATCTTCTATTTTTAGTTAAAATGAACGTCTGATGTAAGAACTCAAGATCAAATTGATCTGAGTTTCCAAGAAAGTTGTTGTTCCTAAAAAGGTGGATAGCCTAAAATAGAAGTGAAGTTCAAACTTTTTGTATATCTATAAATACCAGATGGGTATCATATTGTAAAGGTCGGCTAATTGAGAATTAGATTGGCTTACCTAATGCTAGGAGATAAAGTTTTGTAGTGATTTTACAGAGATACATTGTACTTGATCTTTTGCAGTTAATAGAATTACAGGTTTTCTCGAAACATGGTATTTAGAATTAAATTGTTTGTTTGATAAGGTTGATAAGTGATAATCTATCTGTATGCAGTGATTGTGCTGAACATAAGAGTTTCTTGCATGATGAAAGTCATTTGAAGGAATCAGATTTAAGGATTATCTTATTAGATTGTCATTGAGTTATAGTTATTAAAAAGTCTGTTGATCTATAACCTTGATGATGAATGAATGTGTGTTGTTCTAAAACCCTTAAAATATTTGTAAAGAGTAATTGTGAAGTTAATTAAGCACCTAAAATGTATGCAGTGGTATAGATTATGCTATGGACTATGGCATCTTATGGTTTGATGATCTGTTAGGAAACATTCGTTATTGAAGGTATATGTCCAAATACTAGATAAATTTGATTCATACTTATTGGTTTACCCCTCTGTTCTATCTTTTTCTTTTATTTAAAACCCATTGATTTACAGGAACTATTTCGATAAAAAGAGTCATTGCTTGAATCTTTTACCAGCACAGGCCCCTTGAACATTACAGTTGCATGAACCAATTGAGTGACACCAGATAGTTGAGAACCAACTACCAGGACCTTGGGAGTTAGGCTACTACATGTTGTCTTTCTTTTTCAGGAGAAATAGAATAGAGATATTCTATTTTAATGTTGTTTGTGTCATCTTAACCATCAACAGATGGATGGACAAATATGGGGAGATAGAATGATGTTAGGATAGGTGGATAGAGGGATAAGGATTTGGAAAGATGGAATGGATGACTGGATGAATAAAGGGACAAGGATGAAAGGACGGAAAAGGACTAGTGGATGAGGGTATAGGAATATAAGGATTTGGTAGATGGAAGGGATTACTAGATAGATAAATGGATGGGGAGGTGGAAAGTATTACGATGTCTCCAAGAACTCTGTCGCAAATACGAAGATTCCCCCACTCTAGATGTGTCATGCGTGACGAGGCAAGAGGGATAGTAGGATGAGTGGATAAGGGAGTAAGATTGACATAGATATGGGATATGGGTGTTGGCATGATGGATGGATGATGAAGGTAGATGCATGGATGGATAAAGATGGGGAGATAGAAAGATGCTAGGATAGGTGGATGGATCAATGGATGGAAAAATGGATGGGGGAGATAAGGATGACTAGTGGATGGGTAGATAGGAAGATAACGATCTGGGAGATGGAAGGGATGGAAAGGATTACTTGGAGGGATGGATTGACGATGTTTCCAAGGACTCTGTCACAAATAAGGAGATGCCCCCACTCTAAATGTGTCATGCATGATGAGGCAAGAGGGACGACAGATAGAAAGATGGATAGATAAGGAAGGGAGGGGGATCATAGCAAGATAGGTGGACAACAAAAGATAGATAGACGTGGATAAGATGCATGGATAAGGAAGGTGTATGGATAGGATGCATGAATAAGGAAGGTGTATGGATAGGATGCATGGATAAGGAAGGTGGATAGAGGCATATGGATGAGGGGAATGTATTCCAAGAGGTGTCCAAAGCATGTATATGTGTGTGCCCCTGTCTAGGTAAAGATCACAAGGAAGATGGAGGGACTAGATACAAATGGGATGTGATGGGTAGGATGTGGAAGATAGAAAGATGCAGGAGATGGAGGAACGAAATACGGAGGTGGAAGCTGCCCCCAATTGTGGAAGTAAAATAGATGGGGGATTTACACATGATGCCTATTTACCAGGTTTTCATCATGGTACTTATCCAAGGCGCTTGTTTTCCAAGTTTTCACTATTGGATGAATTATTTTCTCTTTACTATTTTATTTTATTTTCTTTGTTTTTTTTTTCATTTTTTCATTTTTATTTTTTTATTTTTTTATTTTTTTGGATTTTTTCTGACTTTTCAGACTTTTCAGACAGAAATACGGATGGAGATGGATAAGCATAGGGATGAATGGAGAAATGGATGAGGAAGACATATGATAAAGGGGATAGACAAAGGACTCAAGCAACAAGTTCCATATGAGGTAATAAGAGCCCATGTGTAAAGTGACGATTGGATGTTGGTACGACCTTATGGGAACAAATGGATTATGCAAGGGAATGGACCAAAGGGATGTGATGGGGGAGATATGGGGGATAGTGAATGGGTTGTTGGAAAGTGTATGGATGGAATGATGGAGTGTATGTGTGATGGGGGAAGGTGTTCAGGACCAACATTGGCACATGTGGTGGATGTGAAATGATAGGAGGGTTGATGGATGGAGAATGTGGCAATAATGGAGGCATTGGGATAGTGAATTTTGGGACATAAGGACCCAAAACAGATTTAGGAGATGGAGGATGTGAATGATTAGTTTTGGGATTAAAAACTTTGGATGTTGTTAGGAATTTTTCATTTGAAGGCATGACATATTTTTTCTTGGGAATCCACATGGTTTTTATTTTTTCTTTAGTGGGCCTTTGTGGCCATTTGGATTGATTTGGATTTTGGACTTGATGTTTCTTTTCTTCAACATGTCTTTTGAAGGGGACATGAGGAGCTTGAGATTCATGTGGATGTTTGGGTTTATGCATTTTTGCTTTGGAATCCAAAGTGTTTTTAGTAGCAATGGGATGGATATGGGGAAATGGATGATGTGGAGAGGACATAGATGAATTGATAGAAGTAGGCTTTTGACGAGGATGTGCAGATGGAGGATGCGAGATAACATGCATGGAGGGGTGCCTTTGTTGATCTTGATTAGGAGTTATGAATGTAGGATTCATATGAGGTGTGCGAGGGATAATTGATGGATGGATGAGAGTTGGATAGGGAGGATGTATTATGGTGGATGGAGGTACAGAAGGTCCCAAAATGGATGCAGTAGATGGAGGGACATAAGGACCCAAAATGGACTTAGAGGATGAAGGAGGAAGATGGACGATTGCTTTGAGGGAATATGATGGAGGAGGGGGCATGGCGACAAATGATTTGGTGGATCAGTGAGAAGTACCTCTCATTCCTTTAGAAGAGGATCATTTAGGATGTATGGAGGTTGTACCAATATTTTTGGATTGTGATTATTGGGAGATATATCCAAGACCATGTGTGCCTAGATGTTGTTTGACGTGGATGGGCTCTAAAGTACCTTGCTCATGAAGGCCTAAACCTTTGCCTTGATAGTTCATGTTCTTCGGCATGTGATCTATGGTGGAATGCTTATTCTTTTGAAATCATGATGCGAGTCCATTAGTAGGTGGAGGAGGAAGGGTGGTGCATATACTTTGTTTTTGTTCTGGAAAAAGACCACCATGGATGAGTGTAATGTTACCGAGGTGATATAAAAGTGGTTGTGGGATGGTAGAGCTGGGTGGTGATGAAGGATCATGCAACAGAGATGGTGGGATGACAACATCCTAATGTGGAGGAGGAGGTGATAAGGGATCAGGAGAGGGATTAGGTGGTATGATAGGATTTGGATTTGTGGTAGTGGGTGATAAGGGCTCATGAGATGGAGCGATTAGATCTTGAGTTGAAAGGGTATCATGGGATGGAGCAGATGAGCTAGTGTGATCTTCAGATAGAGTAGATAGGACAGTAGGATCGGGATTCAGTTGAGGAAAGGAATTGTGATATGAAATGGATGGAGGGATATGATCTTGAGATGGAGTGGATGGGATGGTAGGATCGGGATTTGGAGGATGGGATATGCTGGTATGCTTTGGATCAAAATCTTGGCATGGATCATCGAGGGAGGAGTGTTGGAGGGACTCCTCACGTGGGGGAGATGGGAGGATGGAGGATTCATGAAGGTCATGGGATTGAAGTTCGATAATATTAGAACTAGGAGGGGATTGGATGTCTCCAATGGATTGGATAGATCTAGCAGTAGAAGATGGGGATTCAATGGACTTAATGGGTGTGATGGGCTCAAACATTTGGACGGTGTTAAGAATGGTAATGGGAGTGATAGGTGTAGGATGGAGGAGGGCCTCATCACTAGTGACTATACATGAGAGAGTGGGAGGACATTGTTTCACAACATCAACATGTGGATTTGGGAATGTCTCTTCTATTATAAGTCCTTGGACGATATTTTGAAGGGATGTACGATTAGGTGGGGTGATGGGAATGGGTGGAGGATTAGGGTTAGGGATTGGAGTATTATATGAGTGGATGGTTGGATTAGGATTAGTGATTGGAGGATTAGATGAGTGGATGGGTGGATTAGGAGTAGGATTAGAGGAGTGAATGGGACTAGATGGAGGACTAGGAATGGTTGGAGGACTAGGTGGGTTATGATTAGATGGAGGATTAAGATATAATGCGGTGAAAGGGGGAGTGATGTAATAGGATGCAAATACTAGATTAGGTTAGTAAGATTGGGATGATGGTTAATAGTAGGAAGATGTGGATGATAGATTAGGATGAGAAGATTGGGATGATGTATAATAGTAGGAAGAATGATGGATTAGGATGGGGAGATGTGAGTGGCAGATTCTCGTAGGAGGACATGGATGGAGAATTAGGATTGAAAGATGTGGAATTAATGTAAGGATATTGGGATGGGGGATTGTGATAGGAAGGTGTGGATGTTGGATTAGAATAGGAAGATTGAGGTGGTGGACTACCATAGGAAGACATGTGTGGTGGGATGGCATAGAAGGATATGGATGATGGGTTAGGATAAGAAGATTGAGATGGTGGATTAGGATAAGATGAATATTGGGATGGTGGATTATGATAGGAATGAGTGAGTGTTGGATTAGGATGGGAAGAGTGGGATGTGGGATTAAGGTAGAGGTATTGGGATTGTTGATGATGATAAGGATAGGAGTATGGGGATGGTGGATAGGATAGAGTTTGAGAGGGAGGAAATGAATATTTCGATGGTGAGGATGTTGGATATCCCTTGTCAAGAGTAGCGTAAAGACTGTTATGAGATACAAATGAAGGCAGGGGGGATAGTTCGAAGAAGTGGTTGGATTTTGGGAGGCAATTGGAGAAAGCTTGCTAGCAATGATAGCATCAAAGGGATATACATTACACTATTCATGATCAACAAGAATTTCATTATTGTCATCAACGTAGTTAAGATTCCCCTTGACTACTATTATTGGTCGTGCAAGAGGGGGATATGGGTTCATGATGGATCAAAGATTTTGGATGGAAACAAACTAAAGCTCAAATCAGGATTTAGGTCAAGCTCAGAGTAGGATTGGATTGAAGCTTAGATTAGGATTGGATCATAGGATATGATAGGATTGATTCTAAACCAAGTTCATGGGTTTAGTATTGACAATCAGATTTTTTCCAGATTTGGCAGTTTTCAAAAATTATCAAATTTTGCCATTTTAGGAAACTTCATAGGCATACCTTTCAGAGTCTAGTTTTTTCCCAAAAAATACCCAAAATTAAGATAGGATGAATTTCCAACTAACATCCGAAATTTGAGACATGCATTCCAAGTTATTAATGAAAATGATTTTTCAAAAACTGGAAAAAAAACATTAAATTGCGATTTTGAGAGTCAAGATGAAAGTTTGAGGCCCTGAAAATGTGTCCAGACGGGAAATCCACATGCCACCTCATAATGCAACCACCCATAAAATTTCATCCCAAACAGACACTCGAGTCAAAATTTATGGCCTTTGGAAGTTTCTACATAAAAATCAAAACCCTCAAAACGAAGTCTAGATGATTGGGATGGATGATTTGATGATAGATATGGACTCTAATGATGTTCTAAGAAGCACCTATGTGGTTTGGCTGATGAAACGATGACTTTCATAAAATGTTCATGGATGCTCGAAACGAGGAAACGACCATCGGTACAGGCAAACGGATGCCCAAAACGGGGGAATGGAGGCTCGAAATGGACGGATGGATGGTCAAGATGAGTAAATGGGTACCCCGAACGAGGGAACAACACTCGGAATGGGAAAATGGGTTGTCAGAATGGGTGAACATCTTCCCCGAATGGGTGGAATAGCTAGCAAACAAAGGTTGAAAAAGGTTGTTCGAGGGGGCAAGGTCGCCCCCTTAGGGCATGGCCGCCCCTTTGTGTTGGGCATGGCCACCCCTTTGGGTCAAGGTTGCCCAAACTTAGGTCAGGGCCGCACAAATAATGGGCAACGTCACCCCTCCTAGGCAAGGCCGCCCAAACAAATCAAGGTTTCAACTTAGAGCGAAAAATGGTTAAACGGTATCGATAAACAGACTTCCAGAATGGGTAATTGGATTTGCAGAATGGGAAAAATACCACTCAAAGTGGGTGAATGG
Source organism: Sequoiadendron giganteum (assembly GCA_007115665.2). NCBI lineage: Eukaryota > Viridiplantae > Streptophyta > Pinopsida > Cupressales > Cupressaceae > Sequoiadendron > Sequoiadendron giganteum. Next base: position 262,401,448 of record CM021107.1, read on the forward strand.
ATGTAGGAGGTTGTAACACAACACTCGGAATGGGAAAATGTGTTCCAGGAACAAGTGAACAGCTTCCCGGAATGGGCGAATAGCTAGGTGAAAAAGGGGAATGGTGCTCGGAATGGGTAAATGGATATTTGAAGTGGATGGACAGATGGTCAGAATAGGTTAACGGGTAACCTAAATGAGGGAACAACACTCAGAATCTGGAAACAAGTTCCCAGAACAGGGTAACAACAAGCGAACAAAGGTCAAAAAAGGTTGTTTGGAAGGTCAGGGTCGCCCCTTTAGGGCAAGGCCGCCCCTTTTGGTCAGGGCTGCCCAAACTTAGGTCAGGGCCACCCAAACAGGGAAAACTGACAAAATTTTGACTTAAGCAAGGCAAACAGTAGTTAAGGCAAGGGGACAGGGTCACCCCTTTAGGTCAAGGTTGCCCCTTAAGGGCAAGTTCGCCTCTATATATTGGTTTGAACCTAACTTAGTCAAAAATAGTGATGGAAAAGGATGGAAAACAACAAGTAAAAGGCCAAAATTGATTGACAAGTACTGGTTTTTTACAAGAAAACACTTCAAACAGCACAAGCCTAGTTCTAGTATTAAGGGTATGGCCAACACAGTCCTTTATCTAGGCTTAACAATTTTTCTAATGGCATACCCGATATACGCACGGTATGTGGGGCACAACCATGAACACCAACCCATCTACAAGTGTGAGTCGGGAGCAACCAGCGAGAGACTGGGAGCTTGGACCAACCCTTTACGTCTATCTAGGTATCACCCTAGCTTCGACGCTCTGCCAAACACGATGTGACTGGATTGAGGTACATCTTTTGCCTCCCCCCTTTATATACCCCGTTGATAACACGTGTTTGGAATTGTCCCTTGGGGTGATGAAATCCCCAAGCAAGTCCCACTATAGGAAGAAGACACTAGATGTCTCGGTTGGTCCCCAGGCTCGCACGAAGCGCAAGGGGAGAGCTTTGACACACTAGAATCTTCTAGGTTGACACAACAAGAGTGAGTTGTGATTTCTCCTCACCTAGGATTGCCAAAAAGGCACAAGGGGAGAGGATACATCAACAACCCACTCACATGCACAGCCAAAAGATATAAATTGACCCTTTAATTAAACTATGTTCCTAGTTTAAAGAACTAAAAGTACAAAACCAATTAAATACAATTTCTCCACCTGCAACACACTTGTCAGTAGTTTTGCTTTTTGTCTTTGACAAGTGGATTTTGTCTGTTGGGTGTGGTCACCTCTGTGTTTTGGGTGTGGCCGCTCGTTTATGAACCTGCAGACACACAATGATCAAAAACAATGAAAATAATAGTAGAAATAGTTTGTTGTTTGGGAAAGGTCGCCCCTCTTGGGCAAGGTTGGTCTTTTGTGAACCTGTAGACAAACAGTGATCGGAAACAATGAAAATAACAGTAGAAACAATTTATTGTTTGGGCAAGGCCGCCCCTCCTGGGCAAGGTCTGTCTTTTGTGAACCTACAGACAAACAATGATCAGAAACAATGAAAATAATAGCAAAAACAGTCTGTTGTTTGGGCAAGGTCTGTCTTCAGTGAATCTGCAAGCAAACAAGGGTTAAAATAGTGAAAATAAAAGTAGAAATAGTCTATTGTTTGGGCAAGGCCGCCCCTCCTGGGCAAAGTTGGTCTTCTGTGAACATGCAGACAAATAGTGATCAGAAACAATTAAAATAATAGTAGGAACAACCTACTGTTTGGGCAAGGTCGCCCCTCCTGGGCAAGGTCAATCTTCTATGAATCTACAAGCAAACAAGGGTTAAACTAGTGAAAAGAAAAGCAGAAATAGTCTATTGTTTGGGCAAGGTCACCCCTCTTGGGCAAGGTCGGTCTTTTGTGAATCTACAAGAAAATAAGGGTTAAAATAGTGAAAATGACAACAAAAATAATCTACTATTTGGTCAGGGCCGCCCCTTCTGGACAAGGCTGCCCAAACTTAGGTCAAGGCTGCCCAAACAGTGGGCAAGGTTGCTCCTCTATGTCAGAATTTACAAAACTTGAAACAACAAAAAATGTTAAAACAAAGGACTTGTGATGTGGGTCCCACCGGGCATGCCAGAAATGTGAATAGGAGAAATATGCTAGTCTAAAAATGCAAAACAAAGAATAATGCAAGATATGCAAATATCACCTAACACCTCAAGATTGGGCTACGTTAACTCACACAAAATAAAGATAAAATAAACAACAGATTATACCTTGTGTTGAGTTGATCCTTGGTTGGCCCTTAATATCGTTTTGATGTGTGCTCCTTGGATGATATGCTTGCAATGATGGTGGTTGAAGGATTAATGGAGGTCGGTGGATGAACTAATGAATACTAAGATGCAAAATGCAATACTAAGTGGTTGTAATAAATGGCTCAAATGGCTCGAAAGGCTTGAGAGCATAAATTTGGTATGCATGCATTCACTAACTCAAGAATTAAGATTTCCAGCTCCAAGAGTCAAGATCCTTTAATGAATGAAGAGGGGGGTATTTATAGAAGAAATTGAATTCTCTAGAAGATTCAATGGTCAAGATTGAGCCACCATGGCCAAGATGGAGGGTTATGGTGAGTTGAGGACTCACAAACCCTCACATCTTGCCATGTGGCAGGTGAAGTGTCCAAAGGACAAGGTGAGATGGCAAAGGTCCAAATGACATGGAAGAGGCCATGTGGTCCCAAGGTACTTGCAAATACCTTCGGATGAGAGAAGATCTCCACAAAAAGTAATCCCTTGTCCCCAAGTGGGGTTGAAAGTGACAAGTGAGGACTTTTAGAAAGTCCACCCTTATCAACATGGGGATTGGAGATGGCCTTGGAGGAATACAAGTGAATTTTTAATTCATTTTTTGAAAGAGACCAAAGGGTAAAATAAGATTCCTCTAAAATAGGTCATTGTCCTTTGGGTACGATGTGACATATGAGATGTCATGGAGAAGAAAAATGCATGGGGGGAATAAGTGTGAATTTTTAATTCACAAACCAAAAAAAGTAAGTCCTAAGAAGGTTGACTTAAGGACATGCTAAAAAGGGTAAGTGATTAGGATTAGGGTTGTGCAACCAGGTGATTAGGCTAATTAATGATGATTAGAGGCAAGTGGCTAGATTTGAAGGATGTGACATTAATCCTAATTAAGGATATGCACATTTTAATGAAGGATTAAATAAATTAATCCAGTTTAGTGAAGGGGTTATGGAGGATGTGACAAGGTGAAAAAAAATGAATTTTAAATTGAAAATGATAATTGACTAAATTAAATAAATTGATTGGTTTATTTGATTTAGAGAGGAAAGGGTAAAAGATAAAGTATTTAATTAAATACTTTTGGTAATCTTAGGAAAAGGGGATGATATTAATTAAATGTGTCATTTAATTAATATAGATGGATTAGACGAATAAATGATGGGATTATGACCTTATGGAAGTGGTCAAATTTAGGTGTCTACAGTATGAATCGAGTTTATATTCTATATTTTTCTTGTGTTTTGACCTTGTTGCAAAAGTGAACCTCTGAGGTGTTTGAGACCAATGATGAGATGAAAGATGGAAGGGTGAGTGATATGGGTGTTTGTAAACTTTTAGGAATTTTGGATCAATGCTATACTTTAGGGTTTGATTTTGATTGGTTTGATTTGGATAATGAATTTGTAGATCCCAAGATGTTGGATGTGACCTTAGGATGAACTTATTCAAAGGGTTTCTAATTTAACTAGAGGTATGAGAAAGGATGCATTCTCACACTCCTAACTAAATAAAGTGATTTTGATTTGGTTTAATGATGTACCCAAGTCTAGATAATGATGTTTCCAAAGCTCTAAATTTGTTTTTGGGATGGAGATGATAAATTTTTGGATGGATGGCATGTTTGATTTTATCCTAAATGAACCTAAGAGGGACCTTGTTTATAAGACCAAGATAGTGAAGAATATGTTTTTCCCTAAGATTAGTTCAAACCAAAAGACCAATGTTTTGCTTGGAAGACCATAAGACAAAAGATTACAAGCACATGTGTGAGGTTTAATTGATTTAATCTTGGTTAATGAATTGCTTTTACCACATCCACACCTCTTGCTTAAGTTTCAAACTGAATTTCTATGTCTCAATTCCCTTTCATCCTACAAGGTCCATTATGTGGAAATCAAGAGAATTAAGGCAATGGTTCCCTAATGTTAACTTTAGAGAGAGAAAATTGAGATATAGTCCCAAATACTTAGAAGCCTCTAAGGATAGAATCCCTAAGGACAAGCAGTAATATATGGGATTTTCAAAGGTATTTTCTTTTTCCAAAGGGTTTGAAATTTGGATGACCTTGTTGAATGTTTGTTTCCACGTTTTTGAGATCTCAAGCAGTGTGTTTTGATTTTGAAACAATGCACAACCCTAGGATAGAAAAGACAATATTTGTCAGATTCCAACTTGGATTTCTCTAGCTATGCTTATTCAAAGCGGATGATTAGACGCTTGACCACACTAGCTCTCCCTTTCTCAGCACACACTTCTCAGATCAACCAAGCTTCGAGTTTTCATGAATCTCCCATGACAAATTCTTCATATCTACTTTGAACCACAAGTACGTGGGATGGCTTCGGAGGTTCGACCTCCTGACACCAACAAATAGATAAGGATTTTTGATTCTACACAATTTGGTTTATATTCAAGGCACCCATTTAGAAGGCCACACGAGAGGCAAGATCAACCCAATAAAAAGTATCACCTGCTTGTCTGTAGGAAGTTATGTAATGTTGATATTTCCTCAACATTTGAATTTATATACCGGTTACGAGTAGCTTGGCGTTTAGCTCATTACCATTTTGAGTCGTTCCCTTGGGGTGAGTACTTTTTCCCACCAAGGCAAGCTCTCTAACAGTAAACAATAGCAAAGAAGTTCATTTGTAGTTCAACCACCTAACGCATTTAGGCGGGAGCACACACAATGCCTTTCTTCACACTCACATGTTTTGTTAAATTTTAAAACCCAAATTTGAAATGTGGAAGCAATCTTTTAGACAACCTAATGTCACTTAAAATTATTTTGATTCTCAAGATCATTGTAAAGCATGAGAGAACTGCATATGCATTTGAATGACACAAGTTTGTAGAGAAGATTACAAAACAAAGAAAACACGAATTCTTTTTAGTCCTCAAAGCAGTGATGGATTCTTTTTATAGCACAAAATTTGAGTGTGAAGTTGATTGTTCAATTTTAATCCAAACTCAAAAATTCTAGTAAGTATCTAAGGTTCAATTTTAACCAATTTTATGCCCAAAATAATTCTAGTTGGTCCTAAAGCATGAAAAGAAAATATATGATTGGTTATTTTCCACGAGTCTTTAAAAATGTTATTACAATGAGTATCAAATGCTTCTTTTTTTCACTTCCATTCTCCATGATCCTTTAAAACCTACAATCCAAGCTCCAAATTCTATATGGAATCAAGAAATAAGAAGATATGAGGGTTAGATAAATGATTAAGCATAGAAACCCTAAAACTTAGACCAAGTTACCATGTGATTTGAATTTAGGTGAAAATTTGAAAATTTTAACTCTATAAAAATTGAGAAACACTTACACCATTAGATATTTTATGAAATTCTACCCCATTTCAAAAAAAAAAGCTTTGAAAAAAACCTTTGTATGACCAAGATATGGTCATTTTAAGATTGACTATAAAAATTAAAAAACAATAGCATCGCCATTTGAACATGATCGTTGTCGCTCTGCTAAAACCAGCATCACTCTATGGAAAAATAGAGATGATGATGGCGTCGCTATTTGTCCCAGCGTCACTTTTTGGAATTTAACTGACCTAGTGTCATTGTTTGAAACCGTAGCATCACTATATAGCGACATTGAAGCAATAGCGTTGTTGTTTATCTTTTTAGTATCGCTGCAACCTGGAAAGACAAAAAGTGAACAAAAAATTATGGAAATGACAAAAAAAAAAGAGTTAATTTTGAGATTTATGCCCTCCTTCTAGCGCCAAAATGTGAATGCTCCTTCTATACCTGTTCAAACATGAACAAACAAGTGATCATTAGCCAAGAAACAAGTAAGAAACAAGCATTCCCTATGAAATTCATTTGAACACAAGAACATGAAAACAAAGTAAAATATCAAATACAATACTAATAAAATACTATTCTAAATGCTCAAACCAGCATCCCATAGGGGGATTAGTGCTCCTTTGATGTGGAAAGAAGCCATTTCCTAACCCCTTGATAAGCTTGATGATGGATTTGATAAACAAAGTATGAAAAATAGCTATAATTTTGCTACAATGGATGAAAATATGAAATGCTATGAACTCAAATGACTATAATAATTGTGCTCTTAGTTGATGGATCCAAATTGTGAGAATGATGCCTCTATTTATAGAAGCCAAGGATTGAAGAATGAAAAAGATTGATGAATGTGGGATTAAAATTAGACCAATATCATAGTGCCACTTGTCAACATGCTAATGAATCTTGAGGGAGATGTGCTCACACATGTGTGAGCACATTTTGGGAGATGTGATGTGTAAGAAGAATAAATGTCAAGGTGGCTTGTGTAATAGAATGTGTAAGATTTCATTTAAAGCCAAGGTGGCTTGTGTAAGAGGAGGTGTAAGACCCATTTAAAGCCAAGGTGGCTCAAGAAAGAGGACAAAGTCCTTTGGAGGGAAAAGTCAAGTGGGTGGAATATTCCAAGAATATGCCACTTTTTTGAATGAAAATAAGGTAATTAGTAAATCAAATAAATTGATTTACATGTGCAACTTGACCATGGTTGACTTACCCTAGGGTGGAATCAAAAGCTAGAGGAATGGGGGATTAGTGTTAAGAGTTAATTAATTAAGCATTAAATAACTTAGATGGAATTAGTTAATTTGTGACACATGATTTAAATGTTTAGGTTTATTTAAATCATATGAGAGGATATTGGAACTTTAAGATTTTAATTAAATATTATTGATTTATTTAATTAAAAGAAGAACATTAGGATTTAATTAAATAAAATTGATTTATTTAATTAAAAGAGTAACATTAAGATTTAATTAAATAAAATTGATTTATTTAATTAGAAGAGGAACATTAGGATTTAATTAAATAAAATAGATTTATTTAATTAGAAGAGGAACATTAGGTTTTAATTAAATAAAATGGATTTATTTAATTAAAAGAGGAAGAGTAGGAGATGATGAAATAAATATGATAAAGTGTATTATCTGATTTAAGGGGGAAATTAATTAAATAAAGATTATTCAATTAATTGGTTAGTGTGGAAATGATCAAGGAAAAATCGGCGTTAGTAAATCAGGATCAAGTGCACGATATCAATCAGGATATTTTGAGTGTCTACATTTTGCCCCTCTTTGAAGCAATGTACATGTTGCGTTAGTTCAAATAATAACAATGGCGAAATCAAAAGTAACCAAATTCTGATTTTTTCGAATGCCCGAGTGGAAATAAGTACACTAATACACTCAAATGGATGAACAAGTATGAAATTTCCTATAATCTTGCTACAATGGATGAAAATATGAAATTCTATGAACTCAAATGGCTATAATGATTATGCTCCTAGGTGATGGATCCAAATTGTGAGAATGATGTCTCTATTTATAGAAGCCAAGGATTGAAGAATGAAGAAGATTGATGAATGTGGGATTAAAGAATAGACCAATAGCATAATGCCACTTGTCATCATGCAAATGAATCTTGGGAGAGATGTGATGTGTAAGAAGAAATAAATGTCAAAAGGTGGCTTGTGTAAGATTCCATTTAAAGCCAAGGTGGCTTGTGTAAGAAGAGGACATGTAAGAGCTTTTAATGTCAAGGTGGCTCAAGAAAGAGGACAAAGTCCCTCAAAGGGAAAAGTCAAGTGGGTGGAATATTCCAAGAATATGCCACTTTTTTTTTAATGAAAATAAGATAATTAGTAAATCAAATAAATTGATTTACATGTGTAATTTGACCAAGGTTGACTTACCTTAGGGTGGAATCAAAAGCTAGAGGAATAGGGATTAGTGTTAGGAGTTAATTAATTTATGATTAATTAACTTAGATGAGATTAGTTGATTCATGACATTTGATTTAAATACTTGAATTTATTTAAATTAAATGAGAGGATATTGGTAGATTAGTAATTTAATTAAATAAATTTGATTTATTCAATTAAATGAAGAACATTAGGATTTAATTAAATAAAGTTGATTTATTTAATCAAAGAGAGAACATTAAGATTTAATTAAATAAAGTTGATTTATTTAATTAAGAGAGGAATTTAAGATTTAATTAAATAAAGTTGATTTATTTAATTAAGGGAGGAATTTTGATGAATTAATTAAATAAAGATTATTAAATTAATTGGTTAGTACATAAATGATCAAGGAAGAATTGAAGTTAATTAATCAAAATCGAGTGCATGATATCAATCAAGATATTTTGAGTGTCTACACTTTTAAATATATATATTCGAGGTTTTAACATATTGTTTGCTTTATATGAATATGCAAGATATAGTAGATCAAGCATTAGGACCTTCTTGATTGACAGTTATGCTACCCGTTGAACAAAATGTTCTAGTAGATTCACATGATCATATAGTAATTTATGCATACTAAAAATCATTTTTACTGTAGTTACTAGATATTTAATTAAATATATTTTTATCAAGTTTATATTTTCAAGTTAATATGTTAAATTATATCAAAATTTCTAATTAACTTTAAATCTAATTTCAAGTTTCTTGGACTATTTTACAGTATGATATAGGTACATCTAGTCCACGTGGAGAAAAGAGGAGACTTGACTTGATTGATCGCCTTGATAGTTAGATGGTTTTAAATTTTATGGACTATAGATCTCTAGTTTTATTTAAATATATGTGTTGGACTTGACATATACATTTTGAACATGTTATTTCATGGACTATTTCACATACATTATATCGATTAATATGATCATGTTTGTGTTTATTTATATCAATTGACTTTAATATGATGATTATATATGCACTCAATTATGATCGTGCTATGTTCATTTTGATGATTATATGCACTCATGTACATGTATAGATATTTTATCTAATTTTCAAGTAATACACACTATATAAATTCTTATCTATAATCAAATTTCATATATATAATTGATCACATGGTCAGATGACAAATTAAAACATTCCTTAAATAGTTTAGATCATATTCATAATAAATTAAGGGCAGGTAATTTTAACTATTTTCCAATTGTAGCAAATATTTGAATCACTGAATAAAAATATATCTCCTTTTATGTATAAAATGTATAATCTATATACAATTGAACAATTATATAAAATGTGGTAAATACAAGACATGATTTGTATAAGATAAAATTGGAGCAATATGTTTAAAAAGTGACTAATAAGTTCATTGAAGTTCATACATCGAAAAAACATATATAATGTATATTGATGTTTAATACAACTATATAACATGATGAAACATATTTGTGCATGTAGATAAAATTATATCTTATCAACTTTTAGGTCAAGACCACAAATTTATATTTACATAGTCCCTTGATAAAAAAAATTTACAATGACAATCAAATGGTAGACCGACTTGATGAGGACTTGCAAAAATAATTAATGTAAGTAAAGTAACTATAGTTTTTATGAGTCTTTTAACTAAATAATTCATGTGAGAAAAGAACAATATATAGTAAAAGTTAGAAAATTGGATCTTATAAATTCCTTACAAATTCAAGTGATGTTTGCCATAGGATGGATTAAGGGGACCTAAGAGGATATAGCTTAAGGGGTCCTAAGAGAATGCCTTAAGGGGAGTTAAGAGAATGACTTAAGGGGATGCAAGAGGGTGGATTAAGGGGAGTTAACATAATGACTTAAAGCGATGTAAGAGGGTGGATTAAGGAGATGCATGTCATGAACCCTAGGATATGGTTTAACAGGTCCTAAGAGGATGAATTAAGGAGAATTATGAGAGTGACTTAAGGAATGCAAGAGGGTCGATTAAGGGGATGTAAGAAGATATGACTTAAGGGTCCTTTAAGAGGATGGCTTAAGGGGATGCAAGAGGGTAGATTAAGGGGAGTTGATAGAATGACTTAAAGGGATGCAAGAGGGTGGATTGAGTGGAGTTGATAGAATGAATTAAAGGGATGTAAGAGGGTGGATTAAGGGGATGCATGTCATGAATCCTAGGATATGGCTTAATGGGTCCTAAGAGGATGTCTTAAGGGGAATTATGAGAGTGACTTAAGGAATGCAAGAGGGTCAATTAAGGGGATGTAAGAGGATATGACTTAAGGGGATGCAAGAGGGTGGATTAAGGGGAGTTGATAGAATGACTTAAAGGGATGCAAGAGGGTGGATTAAGGGGAGTTGATAGACTGACTTAAAGGGATGTAAGAGGGTGGATTAAGGGGATTCATGTCATGAACCCTAGAATATGGCTTAATGGGTCCTAAGAGGATGGATTAAGGGGAATTATGAGAGTGACTTAAGGAATGCAAGAGGGTCGATTAAGGGGATGTAAGAGGATATGATGTAAGGGTCCTTTAAGAGGATGTCTTAAGGGGATGCAAGAGGGTGGATTAAGCAAATGCATGTCATGAACCCTAGGATATGGCTTAACAGGTCCTAAGAGGATGAATTAAGGGGAATTATGAGAGTGACTTAAGGAATGCAAGAGGGTTGATTAAGGGTATGTAAGAGGATATCACTTAAGGGTCCTTTAAGAGGATGGCTTAAGGGGATGAAAGAGGGTGGATTAAGGGGAGTTGATAGAATGAATTAAAGGGATGCAAGAGGGTGGATTAATGGGAGTTGATAGAATGACTTAAAGGGATGTAAGATGGTGGATTAAGGGGATGCATGTCATGAACCCTGTGATATGGCTTAATGGGTCCTAAGAGGATGGCTTAAGGGGAATTATTGGAGTGAATTAAGGAATGCAAGAGGGTTGATCAAGGGAATGCAAGAGTATATGACTTAAGGGTCCTTTAAGAGGACGGCTTAAGGGGATGCAAGAGGGTGGATTAAGGGGATTTGATGGAATGACTTAAAGGGATGTAAGAGGGTGGATTAATTGGATGCATGCCATGAACTCTAGGATATGGCTTAATAGGTCCTAAGAGGATGGCTTGAGGGGAATTATGAGAGTGACTTAAGGAATACAAGAGGGTTGATTAATGGGATGTAAGAGGATATGACTTAAGGGTCCTTTACGAGGATGGCTTAAGGGGATGCAAGAGGGTGGATTAAGGGGAGTTGATAGAATGACTTAAAGGGGTGCAAGAGGGTGGATTAAGGCGAGTTGATAGAATGACTTAAAGGGATGTAAGAGGATGGATTAAGGGGATGCATGTCATGGACCCTAGGATATGGCTTAACGAGTCCTAAGAGGATGGCTTAAGGGGAATTATGAGATTGACTTAAGGAATGCAAGAGGGTCGATTAAGGGGATGCAATAGGGTGGATTAAGTGGAGTTGATAGAATGAATTAAAGGGATGTAAGAGGGTGGATTAAGGGGAGTTGAGAGAATGAATTAAAGGGATGTAAGAGGGTGGATTGAGGGGAGTTGAGAGAATGAATTAAGGGGATGTAAGATGGTGGATTAAGGGGAGTTGAGGGAATGACTTAAAGGGATGACTTAAATGGATTAATCATATCATGAACCCTAGAAACCCTAAACCCTAAATCATATGACCTAAAGTCTAGGAGATGAACCCTAAACCATTAACCCATATAGATTTGTTATTCTAATCATCTCATGAACCCTATAAACCATAAACCATATGACCTAAAGTCTAGGAGATGAACCCTAAACCATTAGCCCATATAGATTTATTATTCTAAGCATCTCATGAACCCTAGAAACCCTAAACCATATGACCTAAAGCTTAGGAGATGAACCCTAAACCATTAACTCGTATAGATTTGTTATTCTAAGCATCTCATGAACCCTATAAACCCTAAACCCTAAACCATATGACCTAAAGCCTAGGAGATGAACCATAAACCATTAACCCATATAGATTTGTTCTTATAAGAATCTCATGAACCCTAGAAACCCTAAATCCTAAACTATATGACCTAAAGCCTAGGAGATGAATCCCAAACCATTAACCCATATAGATTTGTTATTCTAAGCATCTCATGAACCTTAGAAACCCTAAACCCTAAACCATATGACCTAAAGCCTAGGAGATGAACCCTAAACCATTAGCCCATATAGATTTGTTATTCTAAGCATCTCATGAACCTTGGAAACCCTAAACCCTAAACCATAGGACCTAAAGCCTAGGAGATGAACCCTAAACCATTAACCCATATAGATTTTTTATTCTAAGCATCTCATAAATCATAGAAACCATAAACCATAAACCATAGGACCTAAATCCTAGGAGATGAAACCTAAACCATTAACCCATATAGATTTGTTATTCTAAGCATCTCATGAACCCTAGAAACCCTAAACCATAAACCATAGTACCTAAATCCTAGGAGATGAATTAAGGGGATGGAAGAGGATGGATTAATGGTACATAAGAGGATGGTTTAAGGTGTCCTAAGAGGATGGCTTAAGGGGTGTTGAGAGAGTGACTTAAGGGGATGCAAGTGGATGGATTAAGGGATGTTGAGAGAGTGACTTAAGGGGATGCAAGTGGATGGATTAAGGGGTCCTAAGAGGATGGCTTAAGGGGTGTTGAGAGAGTGACTTAAGGGGATTCAAGTGGATGGATTAAGGGTAGATATATGAGGATATGGATTAAGGGGTCCTAAGAGGATGGCTTAAGGGGTGTTGAGAGAGTGACTTAAGGGGATGCAAGTGGATGGATTAAGGGTAGATATATGTGGATATGGCTTAAGGGGTCCTAAGAGGATGGCTTAAGGGGTGTTGAGAGAGTGACTTAATGGGATGAAAGAGGACAGATTAAGGGTAGATATACAAGGATATGGATTAAGGGGTCCTAAGAGGATGGCTTAAGGGGGGATTAATAAAGAGACTTAAGGGGATGCAAGAGGATGGATTAATGGTACATAAGAGGATGTATTAAGGGGTCCTAAGAGAATGACTTAAGGGGATATGAAATCAATTATAAACTTTTTATAAAATGACATTTAACTATTTAGTTTTATATTTATACTATCAATTAGATGTATCTAGAACTATATATACTTACCTATTTCTATATTTGAATATCATTGTAATATATATGCATGTCCTCTCTTTTTTGTAATGCATCTAGTTTTGGGAGACCTGAAACAAAAAATGATATAAATATTTAATTAGGAAATGACTAAAGACAAATATATAGACATGTATATGTGATAAATTCTTAACTACATATCGACTATCAATTAAATATATATACAACTATATACTTACCAATATTTATTTACTCTGTTGTACCATCTGCATTCTCTCAATTTTGTAATGCATATATGATTGTCTCATGCTCATCCATTGAAAGTGTCCATAACACTTTATTAGCAGGCCTCCCTTGATATCTAACTAGTTTATATATTGGTTGCCAAAATAAAATGTGAATAATGTATCATCTTCTTGTGTCTTTCATAATCTTCAAATGTAGGCAAGCCATTCTTTCTTATCAAATATTTTCAAATTCAGGTGCCAAAAATAACCATCGAACCAGTTGGATACTCAAAGTTGTCATCACCCACTCTAGGATGTACCAACTTATGTTTTCTCTCAACACATCTATCCAAATAATACTCCATCTCCTCTTCATTCCCCTCAGGTGCAACAACAACATACACATGTCCTACAAAAATAAATAAAAAATTCAATAAAGAGTGACTTATATTTAATTCACATATAAACATGCATACATATAAAATTCAATTCAATTTAATGTACCTTCTTGTACAAGATCTGAAACATGATCATAATCATTTGATGTGAACACTTGATTATCTTCAATTGTCGTTCCATGTTGAACATGTGTCGATGTAGGTGTTAAGGCTCTTTGTTGCCATCGTTTGACCCATTCCATATTTTCACATGCTTCCCAATCACCTACAATACAAAATTTTCAAAAGCATGCCAACTCCCTTGTCCATATTGTTCATGTGTTTGCATTCGAACTCTTTAACGAATGCCATTTTGCAGATCCATTAATTGTTTCACAATCTTGTCGAGAAAAAAATATATTTTTCTTCAACTAACCAAAAGAAGCGTCGAATTATTGAGCTCTCACTTGTTCTTGTAGATAATTTGGTATTGCACCAGTCTACAATTGCACGTGCATCTCTGAATTTTGCAACATCCTCAAATTTTAGTTGCTCTCTAGCAAGAGCTCTTTTCACACATGCACCTGCTCCATCGTGTTCTCCCTTACCATGTCCAACTTCAAAAAAACTCCACATGTGTTAGATATTATTTTTCTTATGAGTTCTACATAACCAATAAAACATTCTAGCATTCTCGAATTAACCTGTGCAATTATCCGACCATATGAGATGTTCTCTCTCTTTTAAATTTTTATAAAATATATCAAAACAATATTGAACAAACTTAGATGAATGTAATCAATTATCACTTACATAAAATGGTACTCTCAAAGATCTCCAATTATCTTCTCTACTATCATCTGCATGTTTATAAACAATATGAACAAATATAGCTACTTGCATTGAATTATAATACTGTGATTGAATTTCTTCTTGTGGAGCAAGAGTATATTTTTTTAGCAAAATCAACAACTGATAATATAGTTCCAATTGGGAATGTGTTTTTACATAAACAAAATTGATTATCAAGCCAATGAGCATACTAAGAGTGTTTAACATATTTAGGTACAATATTATCTTTAATGGCAATTTAACAACTGATTCCTGGATGCTGTAGAAGGGCGAACTTGCCCTCCTAGATGTTGCAGAAGGGCGAACTTGCCCTCCCAGACGCTGCAGAAGGGCGAACTTGCCCTCCCGGACGTTGTAGAGGGGCGAACTTGCTTGGACGCTGCAGAGGGGCGAATTTGCCCTCCCGGACGCTACAGAGGGGCGAACTTGCCCTCTCGGACGCTGTAGAAGGGCGAACTTTCCCTCCCAGACGCTGCAAAAGGGTGAACTTGCCCTTGTTGTTCAACGTTTATGACTTTTTTCTGCAAAAGTGCGGACACACCCTCCCAGTTCAGCGTTTTTCACTGCAAAGGGGCGGATTTGCCCTTAACAGCACATTCGAGAAGGTAAAAAAGTGGCATTTTAGCTTCGTTTTTGTCTCTTTCTTTTGTTGTTTTGTGCTCTAACCCTCTAATCCTGTTTATTGGTGAGTGAAGTCAGATTTCTTGCTGGTATCTTGCATATTTTTGCTGCAAATCACAAAGGGCAAAAGATAAACAACTAACATTTGCTTGCAAGGCCTTTGTTTTATTCTTTGAAAATATTTTCTTGCTGCTTTATCTATTTACCTAGTATAATTAGGGGAAAGTAAATTGGCTACTTGCTGTGTTTGTTTTATTTGTATTACCCTAAGGGGACATTAATTCATTTTCATCTTCTCCCTTTGCACTTTTGTGCGGATCCGAAGGGGGTAGTTGTAAACGGTTAGTGTTTTCTTCTTAGAGGGACCTGCTTGGGGATTTCATCACCCCAAGGGATGATCCCAACCACGCGTACCGACAGGGTATATAAAGGGGGGAGAGCCAAAGCTGTACCCCAATCCAGTTGTGTCGTAATTGGCGAAGCGTTGAAGCTAGGGTGATACCTAGATAGACGTGAAGAGTTGGTCTGAGCCTTTCAGTATCTCGCTGGGGTTCTCGACTCACGCTTGTGACGGACTGGTGTTCATGGTTTGTGCCTCACGTATCGAGCGTATATCGAGGAGTCCTTAGAAACTTTGTTCATCCTAGAGTAAGACCTTTGCTGGCCATACCCCTTAACACTAATCATAGGATTGTGCTTGTCCAAAGTGTCTTTCTATAAAGAACCAATAAATTTTGATAAGTCAAAATCATCATTGAATCATTTTTCCTTACCAAAATCCCTCATCCAAACCAAGTTCCAGCATTTTCTGCAGAGGGGCAAACTTACCCCCCTGTTTCAACATTTTCTGCAAAGGGGCGAACTTGCCCCCCTGTTTCAGCATTTTCCATTGCAGAGGGGCAAACTTGCCCCCCTGTTTCAGCATAATTCTGCAGAGGGGCGAACTTGCCCCCCTGTTTCAACATTTTTTGCAGAGCGGCGAACTTGCCCCCCTGTTTCAACATTTTCTACAGAAGTGTGGATACCCCCCATTGAACGGACAGTTTCATCCATTTGACCATTCCAAACCTTCGTTTAACCACCCCAAGTCTCCGTTTGACAATTTGATCATCCTAAACATTCATCTATCCAAATCTAGCATCATCCAAATCCAATCAAAATCCCATCATCCAATCAAATCAAATCCAATCCAAATCATCAAACTGATACATCATCAATTGATCCAAACAAATTCAATCGATTCAATCCTCATCTACATCATCAAGTTGATTCATCCACCAATCCTCATCCAAATCATCAAATTGATACATTCCAATTATCAATTTTGAAGGTTTTGACTTTTATGCAAAAACTTCTGGAGGCCATAACTTTTGACTCGGATGTGGGTTTTAGCTAAAATTTTACGGGTGGTTGCATTATGAGTTGGCATGTGGATTCCCAACCTATCAAAAGATAGGTTGGACCCATTTTTAGCACATTTTCGAACCCCCAAAGTTTCATCTTGACCCTCAAAATCACAATTTAGTGTTTTTTCCAGTTTTTTAAAAAACATTTTCGTCAATAACTCCTAATCAATATCTCAGATTTTGGATCTTAGTAGGCAATTCATCCTATCTTAGTATTGGGTATTTTTTGGAAAAAACTTGGACTCTCAAACGTATTCCTATGAAGTTTCCTAAAATGGCAAAATTTGACAATTTTTGAAAACTGCCAAATTTGGCAAAAATCTGATTGTCAACACCTTACGTCCTCTAAGTTAAAACCAATGATCTTGGTTTCAAATCAATCCTATCATATCTTTCAATCCAATCCCAATCTAAGCCCCAATTCAGTTCTAATCTGAGCGTTAATCCAATCATCCTAATATGAGCTTTCATCCAATCCCAATCTAAGTTTTCATCCAATCCCCATATGAGCTTTCAATCCATCCTAGTTCTCTATCCATCATCTATTCTTTCCTTCTAATCTATATCCATCATGAATCTTTATGCCCCTCTCACACGACCAATAATAGTAGTCAAGGGGAATCCTAACTCCGTTGATGACGATAACGAAAATCTTGTTGATCATGAAGATTGTTATATAGATTCCCTTGATGCTATCATTGCTAGCAAGATCTCTTCAATCACCTCCCAAAATCCCACTACTTCTTCGAACTATCCCACCATGCCCTCATCTGCATCTAATAATGGTCTTTATGCTAGCCTTGACAAAGGAGATCCAACATTCTCACCATCAACATATTCATCATGTCCCCCCTCTCAACTTCTATCCTATCCAACATCCATATCCTCCTCTCCTTATCATCATCAACAATCCCAATACCTCTACCTTAATCCCCACATCCCAATCTTCCCATCCTAATCCAACACCTACACCTTCCTATCACAATCCCCCATCCCAATATTCCTCCTATCCTAATCCACCATCTCAATCCTCTCATCCTAATCTACCATCCATATCCTCCTATGCCAACCCACCATACATGTCTTCCTATGGTGGTCCACCACCTCAATCTTCCTATTCTAATCCAACATCCACACCTTCCTATCACAATCCCCCATCCCAATATCCTTACATTAATTCCACATCTCCCCATTCTAATCCTTCATCTACATATTCCTACTATCACTCACCATCCCAATCTTCCTATTCTAATCCAACATCCACACCTTTCTATCACAATCCCCCATCCCAATATCCTTACATTAATTCCACATCTCCCCATTCTAATCCTTCATCTCCATCTTCCTGCTATCACTCACCATCCCAATCTCCCCATTCTAATCCAACATCCACATCCTCCTATGTCACTCTCCCTTTTCTCGCATTATATCTTAATCCTCCATCTCCTCCAACCACTCCTAGTCCCCCATCTAGTCCCATCCACTCACCTAATCCTAATCCTCCATCTCCTCCTAGTCCTACATCCAATCCCATCCCTTCATCTAATCCTAATCCTCCATCTCCTCCTAGTCCTACATCCAATCCCATCCCTTCATCTAATCCTAATCCTCCATCTCCTCCTAGTCCTCCATCCAATCCTATCCCTTCATCTAATTCTAATCCTCCATCTCCTCCTAGTCCTCCATCCAATCCTATCCCTTCATCTAATTCTAATCCTCCATCTCCTCCTAGTCCTACATCCAATCCCATCTGTTCATCTAATCCTAATCCTCCATCCATTTCCATCCCTTCATCTAATCCTAATCCTCCATCTCCTCCTAGTCCTACATCCAATCCCATCCCTTCATCTAATCCTAATCCTCCATCTCCTCCTAGTCCTACATCCATTTCCATCCCTTCATCTAATCCTACATCCAATCCCATCCCCACGTCTAATCCTAATCCACCAATCCCTAATCCTAATCCTCCATACATTCCCATCACTCTACCTAATCCTACATCCCTTCCAAATTTTGACCAAGGACTCATGCAAGAAGAGACACCATGCCCTCCCACTCTACCATGTACTATCACTAGTGATGAGGCCCTCCTCCATCCTACACCTATCCCTCTCATCACCCTTCCTACCACCATCCAAACGATTGAGCCGGTCAAACCCATCGAATCCATTGAATCCCCATATTCTACTACTAGATCCACCGAATCCATTGAAGATATCCAATCCCCTCCCCCTAGTCCTAATATTCACAAACTTCAATCCAATGACCTTCATGAATCCTCCATCCTCCTATCTCCCCCAATTGAGGAGTCCCTCCAACACTCTTCCATCATCATACATCCCACACAAGACGAGTCATGCCAAGAGCTTGATCCAAAGCATACAAGCATATCCCCTCCTCCAAATCAAGATCACTCCATCCCATCTACTCCATCTCAAGAACTTAGTCTTCTGTCCATTTCATCTCATGATCCATATCCTCAACCAAGTCATGATCCTATCCTCCCATCCACCCCATCTCAAGATCAAACTATCTCCTCCACTCCATCCCATGATCCCCTTTGCCTTCAAGATCCAATCACTCCATCTCATGAGCCCTTATCATCCACTGCCATAAATCTAGATCCCGTCATACTTCCCAATTCCTCTCATGATCCCTTATCACTCATTCCTCCTGATGCGGCTATCCCCTCATCTCCATCGCATGATCCTTCATCGCCATCTAGTCTTACCATCCCAATGCCACTTTTGTATCACCTTGGTAATATTACATGCATCCATGGTGGTCTTCTTGCAGAAGCAAAACAATGTCTATGCACCACCTTTCCTTTTCCACTTGCTAATGTGCTTGCATCATGCTTCCAAGAGAATAAGCATCCTACCATAAATCACATGCTACAAAAAATGAAATATCAAGGAAAAGGTTTAGGCCTTCATGAGCAAGGTACTTTAGAGCCCATCCAAGTCAAAGAACATCCAGGCACACATGGTCTTGGATATGTCTCCCGAAACTCGCACTCTACAGATGTTGGTACAACCTTCGTACATCCTAAATGATCCTCTTCTAAAGGCACAAGAGGTAATTCCCATCGTTCTACCAAGTCATATGCCGCCATCCCTCCTCCTCCATCATATTACCTCAAAACAACTATCCATCTTCCTCCCTCATCCTCTAAATCCATTTTGGGTCCTTATGTCTCTCTATCCATCATTTCTCATCCTCCATCTACTATGGGTTCTTATATCCCTCCATCAAACCCCACACATCATCCATATACATAGTCTATTTTGGGTCCTTATATCCCAAAATCACCCCCTCCATCTTATCCTATTCATCCTTTCATTCATCCACCCCCTCTCCCTTGTACACAACATAAAAATCCTACCTCCATAACTCCTAATCAGGATCAACAAAGGCACATACCTACACATTCTCCATCTACAAGTAATCCCTATAACCCTACCTCCATCGCTCCCCATCATCCATCTCCTCGCATCTATCCCCTTGCTACTAAAAGCACTTTGGATGCCAAAGCAAAAATGTATAAATCCAAATGTCCACATGAATCTAAAGCTCCCGATGTCCCCTTCCCAAGACGTGTTGAAGAAAATAAAAATCAAGTCCAAAATCTAAATCAATCCAAAAGGCCACAAAGGCCCACCAAAGAAAAAATAAAAACCATGTGGATCCCTAAGAAAAAAGGTGCCATACCTTGAAATGAAAAATCCATGATGACATCCAAAATTGCTATTCCCCCACAAAATAATTCACCTCCTCCATCTCCTAAATCTGTTTTGGGTCCCTACATCCCAAAATTCACTATCCCAATGCCTCCATTATCGCCACACTCTCCATCTATTCATCCACCTATCTTTTCGCATCCACCATCACATGTGCCAATGTTAGTCCTACACACCTTCCCCCATCACACATCCACTCCATCATTCAATCCATACACCTTCCAACATCCCATCCACTATCCCCCATATCTCCCCCATCAAATCCCTTTAATCCATCCTCTTGCATAATCCATCCATTCTAATAAGGTTGTACCAACATCCGAACAGTCACTTCAAACATGGGCTCTTATTACCTCATATGGAACTTGATGCGTGAGTCCTTCATCCATATCCTTATCAACTATCCTCTAAAATCTGCATATCCATATCCCTATCTTTATCCATCTTCGTCCACATCCTAGTTCAAAAAATCAGCAAAAAAGAAAAAAAAAAGAGAAAACATCAGAAAAATACAAAAAAAAATAGTAAAGAGAAAACATCATTCATCCAATGGTGAAAACTTGGAAAATAAGCGCCTTGAATAAGTACCATGATGAAAACCCGGCAAACAGGCGTCATGCGTAAATCCCCCATCTAGTCTCCTTCCATGATTGGGGGCAATACCCGCTTACGCATTCCTTTCCTCCATCTCCTACATCTACCTATCTTCCAGATCTTACCCACCATCTTTCACATCCTATCCAGTCCCTCCATCTTCCTTGTGATCTTGATAAAGATAGGGGAAAACCTATATACATGCGTTGGACATCTCTTGGCATATATTCCCCTCATCCATACACTATCATATTCCTTCCACACATCTTTCTATCCCTCTTGCCTCATCATGCATGACACATCTAGAGTGGGGGCATCTCGTTCTTTGCAATGAAGTCCTTGGAGACATCGTCCATCCATCCCTCCAAGTAATCCTTTCCATCTCTCCATCCTACCCATCCTTACCTCCCCATCCATTTATCCATCCAGTCATCCCTTCCATCTACCAAATCCTTATCTTCCTATACTCCCATCCTACTACAATCCATATCCATTCGCTCCTTTATTTCCCCATCCTTCTATCTTCCTTCCCTCTTGCCTCATCACACATGACACATCTAGAGTGGGGGCATCTCCTTCTTTATGTCTTGGTCGTTGAGACATCGTCCATCCATTACTCCAGGTAATCCTCTCCATCTCCCCATCTTGCCCATCCTTACCTCCCCATCCATTTATCCATCTAGTAATCTCTGCCCTCTCCCAATCCTTATCTTCCTATACTCTCATCCACTAGTCCTTTTCCATCTTTTAATCCTTATCCTCCCATCCATTTATCCATCCAATAATCCATTCCATCCCTCCAATTTTGTATCCCTCTATCCACCTATCCTCGCATACTTCTATCTCCCCATCTTTATCCATCCATCCATTTCCCTCTATCTCATCATCCCTTGTCATTGGTATATAGCTATCGGCTACCCCCATGAAATCCAATGCCATGCTATCTCACTATCATCATTCCTATCTTAACAATATCCTCTCAATCTTCATCTCATCTATCACCCTACCCAAGCATCTTCTTATCCATCCATCCATTTCCCTCTATCATCCCTTGTCATTGGTATCTAGCTCTAGGCTACCCGCATGCACTCCAATGCCATTCACATCCTAATTCGTCCCTCCTATCTATTTCCCACATCTTTCTGATATATTATCACTCTTCATCATTCATCTATACATCCTCTCATCCTCCCAATTCATCTTCTACTAATCTAGATCACTATCCCATCCCTGGGCTTCGCCTAACCCACATCCAACATATCAACCATCCCATCTGCATGGCCTATCCTGGCTCATCATATCATCATCCTTCATGTGTTTTCTCATCATGATCATTCTATTGTCTGTTGTCGGTCTCTTGTCGAACTACGTTGCCCCTGTGCTTTCACGTAGGCAAGGTCGATCATTTGATTCACCCCCGGGGTTCTATCTTTTTTCTGTCTTGTCCTCTTTCATCATCTGTCTTTGGCCTTGTGTCACACTACGTTTCCCCTGCGCTTTCACGTAGGCAAGGTCAATCATTTGGTCCGCCCCTTGGGCATTTTTTCCATCTGGTCTTTGTCATCCATCGAGGTCTTCATTTTCCTCTCTCCTCTTTTATCATCGTCTTTTCTTGAACTACGAGGGCTCTGCGCTTTCACGTAAGCAAGGTTGATCTTTGATCAACCCTCGAGCCCCTAGGTCTTTAGGGTGTGTCTATTTTGTCATCGCATCATTTTATCATCTTGTCACCTTATGTCTCATCATCTTGTCATGTCGTCAAGAATGTCCCTATCCTAGCTGGTGCTTACAAACAATGGTCATCTGTATCACAAGATCCAATCGGTTTCTGGTATCCTGCGTCATATCGATCTTTTAGTTTACTATCCATCATCGGTCTCAATAGGATGTATCCTTCCTAGCATACCTCATCAACCCCATCCATCATATTGATCCTATGGAAAAAGGACATTTGAAATTGATTGTGATATTTTGATGCTTTTGGCTTTTGTTTATCATTTGAGCTCCCTATCATCACTTTTCATGGTCGCCTTGATCCATCATATCACGGTGTGCTTTGACTAGTCAACATAGGGGCATATCTTGCTCATTTCTTTGTTTTTGTCTTTTTGGTTGTCCCACGTAGTACCCACCAAGATCCCTGAGGTCTTGTATTACACTGAGACATCCTTTTGTGCTTGTGGTTATTCCAATACCTGGCCCGACCAAAGTAATGACTTTGGGGTGTTGGGATAGCCTTCTTGTTTGTTGTGTTTGTTTTATGCATTAGACACTAATTCATCTTGGTTTACATACCTTGACGCCCGGTGTCTTATGCTATAGAAAAAATCAGAGTTCTAAGGATGGCAAATTGCATTAGGATTGCATTTCATTTTCCATTCCATCATCTTGCATATCTCCCCCATCCTCATCCATTCACATAATTCAATCACACTCTTGGTCTTAGCCTTGCTACAAGCCTTGATCCAATCATCCTCATCATTATCATCATTATCATCTCTGGGATGTATCATTCCCTATCCTTGTGTTGTTTTGGGATGTATCCTTCCCTCATCAACAACACTCTCATCGGGATGTATCCTTCCCTATCCTTGTGTTGTTCTAGGATGTATCATTCCCCTCGTCAACAACACTCATCCTCATCTGGATGTATTTTTCCCTATCCTTGTGTTGTTTTGGGATGTCTCATTCCCTCGTCAACAACACTCATCCTCATCCTCATCCTCATCAGGATGTGTCATTCCCCATCCTTGTGTTGTTTTGGGATATATCATGTCCTTATCAAACAACGCTTCATCAACCATCCGCCCAACCTGGCTTGTAGCTTGACTAGGGCAACGTCACATTTTTCATTGAATCCATTTTGTGCTCACTTTTACCTCCCATCGCTTATCATCATTTCTTATCCATCATCGTATCCCCTTTCATCATCTCATCCCTCATCATAACTTTCCTCTTGTCAAACCTTTCCTAGTTCTGGGACTTTCTCTTTCTTCTATTTTGTTTTTCCCTTCTTTCTCTCTTTTTTCTCTTCTTGTCCTCCTCTCTTTCTTTTGCCCCTGCAGCGGGGCGGACCCGCTCCGGGCGGCTCCCCTGCAGTGGCCCACACACCTGGGCAGCACCGTCGCCTCCTACAGCAATGCGGTTGGGCCGGCCCCTGATGGGGCGGCGTCGGTCCGCCCCTACAGCGGGGTGGACCCACCCTCGGCCGAGGCGGACTCGCCTCGCCACAGGGCGCCTCCGCCCCCGGCTGGCCCCTAACGGGGCAACGTCGCCACTAGACGTGGTGATGCCTGTCCACCTCATCGTGGGGTGGACCCGCCCCTGCAGTGGGGCGGATTTTCCCTTCTACAGTGGGGCAAATCCGCCCCTCTGCAACACTTTTTTTTCCCTTTTTCTTCCCGGGGCCGCCATTTGCACCCCGTTTGTTCGATTGACTTCGTTCAAAAGGAAAAATTATCTAATTTTTTGCCCTCTTTCCAACCATCCCATCCATTTCTTCCTATCGAGAGGTCGCCTAGGACTCCTCTCTTTTCCCCTATCATCCTCTCGAGGGGGAATACCCCTCACATTAATCCATTTTCCCTGCCATAGTCAATCCCTTCCAGGATTGGGGCATCCTCATTCATTCTCCCGCTAATTTGGACAGCTCAAGTCTTCCTCCCCAAGCTAGGGCATCATCCTCTGGTTAATTCCTCTATAGAGTCATCTGCACTTTCTTTTCTTCGAAGCACGGTTATTCTAATGGTACTTCGAAGAGGGGCAAAATGTAGACATCCAAATTTGATCACTTCCATATGATCAAAATTGTCTACTTTATTCATCTATTTTATTAATAGTGATTAAATAATTTATTTAATCATTATTTCATTTTCTGCCTAAGGTTCCTAAAGTATGTAATTAAATAAATTAAATACTTTACCCTATCCCTTTTCTTCTCTAAATTAAATAAATATGACAAATTATTTAATTTAGTCTTTTAACCCATTTGGATTAAAATCAATTTTTAATTCCCCTTTTTCTCTCTCCTTGTCACATTCTCCATAACCCTCTTTTAATCCAGATTAAATTAATTAATCTGTGATTAGGATGTGCACCACTTAATCTTAATTAAGTGTCACATCCTCCATAATCTCCCACTTGCCTCTAATCCCTCATTAATTATCCTAATCCTGTGTTTGCACAACCTTAATCAGAATCATTAGCCACATTTGGCTTACCTTTTCTGGTCAACCTTCCCACTTACCATTTTTAGCCTGGACTCCCTTCCCCATGTGAATTTTTAATTCACATTTTATTTTTCCAAGGTTTACCCTATCCCCATGCAAATGTGATATGTCATTTTACATGTGCCCAAGGCTTCTAGAACCTTGGACTTGTCACATCACCCACATGTGACAAATCTCCAGCTTTTTGGAGACCCTCTCTTACTAGATTCTTCTAATCATTATGAATTTTTAATTCACTTTTATTCCTCCAAGGAATCTTCTCATCCCCCAAGATCCACCTCATGTACTTCCCTTCCACCTCATTTCCACATCACTCCACCCTAAGACATCTCAAATTCCACATGTCAAGATGTGAGGGCTTGTGAGTCCTCAACTCACCATAGCCCTTCATCTTGATCTTGTTGGATCAATCTCAACCGTTGAATTCTCTAGAGACTTCCAATTAGCCTATAAATACCCCCTCATTTCCCTCAATTTAAAGAATCAAGTCTTTTGCAACAAAACTCTTACAAAATTGTCATTCAAGCTCTCATCTATCATAGCATTTAGCATCATCTTGCATCTTGCATCCACTTCACTTCATTGTCATCCAAGGAGCACACAAGACTTCAAAAATCAAGGGCCAACCAAAGAAGCAACAACATGAAGGTATAAGAAGCATTCCATTTGTTTTTATCTTGCTTTCATATTGTCCATTTTTTTAGGCTAATCGTTGAGGTGCCCTTTTATCTTGTTACTTCTTCTCATTGCATTATTAGTTTTTATCTAGCATCTCACATTAGGAGTAGCATTTTATTAGGATCATAGCATGCACACTAAATTTTTCCACAATTAGCTCACAACGTTTTCCAATTTTCCATCTTTTAAAGAATATTCAATATTTTAATTTTTTTTACATCCACAAATTGTTGTCTAAATTCATCTAAACTACTTTCATGCATACATTCTCCTAATAATGAAAAGTTACCACATCTATCGCATTCTCCAAAAATGCATGCTTTTAAATAAAATAAGTTTCCATTAGAGGGTTCACAAAACAAACTTGCTATAAAATATTTGATTATTTCAAGTGGCATATTAATACCATAAATGTCCTGCATAATTTGGTTAGCATGCAAAGTGCATCGTATTTATCGAAAAATATCATAATAATAAAAAATGTGTACATGAGTCTCACAACAACAAGAGATTCGTTATTTATTAATTCTAAGTTACCAAAGTTTACACTTTTTGAATGATCTTTGACTTATGTTAATATTAAATGGTAAGATTGAATCATCTATTTTTTTTTATATAATTCAGTTTGACTCATATCTAAGAGATGCTTTGGATGAGGTTCATGAATTTTGGAACCCACCCTTAATTTTAAGACATCTTTAATGTTAGGTGATACTCTTGTATTATCATGCCAAAAAAAATTGATTAAAGATTTAATTTCATGTCTCTTGAGAGTCTACCACTAAAAATCCAACATTGATTAATTGGATCATTTTCAATACTTTCTCTTCTTTTAGTAGCTCTTATCAAAGTTTTAGGATTTAATTTTATACATTTACTAATATTACTTAACATTATTTTATTTGAAGTTTCTTTATTAACTAGAGCAGTTGTTATTGCACAACGAGCTACATTCTTATCTTTAGATCAACTTTTCTTACCTATAAAATCAATAACATTAGCAACACTAGATATGACTTGTTCTACTGAATCATTTTTCTTTTTTTGTTTTACAAAAATACCTAATTTTTTCATCACATTTCTCATTTTCGACATTCTCGTCAATTGCAACACGAGTTGACATTGAAATCCTAATTTATTTCTATAAAAAAACATTCTATATATTCTATTTCCATAAGTTCTCATTTGTCTCCAAGAAAATTTACCACGGAGGTTATCTAGCACATCTTTTTCAATTGTAAAAAAAAACATTTTCATCTTCATCCATACAAGAGGTTTCATTTTCATTCACGCAAGGGGTTTCATTCTTATTTGCATTCTTATAAGATATTTCATCATTTTTTTGTTTTTGCATTGTTTCAACCCTAGAATTATTGATACCATCAATGGTGTATCCAACTTCATCTAAATAACTAAGATCAATATTATCAAGACTTGGGTTTGAAGACATACCTGGATAGATTGTTTGAATAGGTTCATTTTCCATATCATTGGGCTCAGGTGGATTTGAAGACATACCTGGATAGATTGTTTGAATAGATTCATTTTCCATATCATTGGACTCAGGTGGATTTGACGACATACCTAAAGTTGTTTGCATAGGTGTTATTTCCATATCATTTAAAGTTGAAGTTGAAGGAATAGTTGGGTTTGTATCCATAATTGAATTTTATTCCATATTCACCATCTCCACATTTGCATCATCTACATTCATTTCATCCTTCATGGTTTCCTCTTCAACATTCATGGAACTAAATGCTTCCAAATTTTTCGTTTGACGAATCCTTTCTCTTCTATCCCTTTGTCTTTTTACCTCCATTTCTTTATTTTCTTGAATTTCTTCGTGTCATTAACTTTCTACATTTTTTTCTTTGCCTTTGCTTTGGTCCCATGGTTATAAAAACCTCTTTGATAACAAAACAAATGATTCTTAACCTATTTTCAAATTGCCATCTCCTTCAAATATTCAAATAAAACTATGTACTATGAAGATCCTTTCTTCTATAAACATTGAAGTACAAAAACATCATGAATACATCCAAAAGTTCTCTTTTTCCAAATCTTCTTGTAAAATGTTCTTGTACTTGATCCCACTTCAAAAAATTCAACCTGCACTTGTCTCTTCCAACAATTTGAATAGAATATACCCTACATAAGAAAAAATTGCAATAAAAACACATAAAATGACGCTTCCAGATTGTACTGCAGAAAAGGAATGTTGTAGAAAAAATGTGGTTTATTAGTATTTTTCAAATCGAAAGTAAACAAATATATCAGAAACGCGTATGCATTTTTTAAACGCGTACACGTTATGTTCTAGGAATGCGCATTTAAATAAGATATAAAAGTTATTTAAAATTGGAATTGCCAACCCACATGTAGCCTTGGTTTTAGGCTCAAGAAAGGCTTGGCAATCCGACCCTTAGCTAAAAAATTAAGGTAGACTAAAGAAGAATGTCCAACTTTGGCAATATGGTTGGACTTTTTTCTGAATCAATCTATAAAATTAAAATCCATTAGAGAAAAATTTGTCTAGTTTCCAAATATATAGTTTTTATTAAGATTTGATTATATTTGTTATTTTTTAATTAATTTATAAGCAAACTAGTCCTTAAACTTGAAATATTAGGCTTTTTTTGTTTTTTAATAAAAATTTTTTGGTTAAGTTTCTTGTAAAAAAAATTATATGGCATCAATATTTAGACAATTCTCTATACAATGAAAAAAAGATTCAAAAAATGTTTAGTTTAGGTCCAATTATGTTGTTCGTACATGATTTTTAAAAATAACATTTAAGGCCAATAAAAATTCAATAAAAAAAAATTCTCATCAATCTTCATGTTGTTTGCTCTATTTCCTGAAAAGAAATCAGCAAAATACTTTTATTTGGGTCAAAAAGTGGTGTCCGTACACGTGCATAGTATGGTAAAAAAATTAGGGTCTTTTAAAAAGTGGTTTTTATACATCCCTATCAAAATTTGATTTCTATCATCTAGGTATTTGAATAAATCACATATTTGGAAACTAGATTCAAAATGCTAAATTTCATATTACTGACTTTGTTTAAGATTCATTGTGTAAGTGCCTCGAATTTTCAGTTCAAGTGTGAAAATTTCTGAAAAAAGAACAAAAACACTTCCACTTTTTAAGCTTTTTGTAGACCCAACTTTTTGCATCAACCCACCTACACTTTCATACAAACATTACATAGTGGATATTTGTTGGAATAATGAAGAAGATCATATCCCTTGCTAACAGTTTTGTTGTCATTGATGTCACCATGATATATGGATTGCAACTAAGTCACATCAATCCGATATTTTGAACTGGTAATACAAGACTAGCCTCCAGTATTTTGCTCAGGAATCCTCTCTGGTAAATAGCTGCTACTTTAGTTTTTGGGAAACGGTCTGTGACTAAGAAATGCATACATGAACGGGAACTCGTAAGCACAGTTGTTCGTGATCATCTCCAGTATCATTTTTGTTGTACATAATTTTTCTATTAGGTCTACTACTGGCCGACCTATCATAGAGTAGAAGATGTAATGGATTAAATCTTGGTTGTATAATCCATGCCAACAAGCTATAGCGTGCCACACATTTGAATTATTGATTGAGAAGATTTGTCAAGCCGACCTGATTATAATCCTTGACAATCAGATATATATACAAGATGCTTTTGTAGAGTTGGACATATAAAGGTGTAGATGGTGTTGAGCAAATATTAGCAGACTATAGATGAAAGCGAAAAAGGTGAAGTATGATCTAC
Source organism: Sequoiadendron giganteum (assembly GCA_007115665.2). Lineage (NCBI taxonomy): Eukaryota > Viridiplantae > Streptophyta > Pinopsida > Cupressales > Cupressaceae > Sequoiadendron > Sequoiadendron giganteum. The sequence goes on from CM021107.1 coordinate 262,431,097, forward strand.
TGGCTTGCGAAATTTCTTGAATTACAAAGGAAATGAATCTGCACTTGAGGTGTATTTTCATCAGTTCATCCTGGCAGTTAGCCATTTTGTTACTTTATTTTTGTAGGTAGCGAGCCTCCCATTTTTGGATAGTGAGTCATGGCAGTGGGCCACCTTTTGTAATATCTTATAACAAATTATACTATATTGTCAGTTAATCCTCACTGTGGTTTTTCCCACTCTGGGTTTTCCATGTAAAAAAACTCTGGTGTCTCTTGTGCATTATGTTCATGTTCTGTTGATGATTCTACTTATCTTAATTATCATATGTTTTGGATCGATTGGATGGTATCTATTCAATAAGTTTAAGAATATACTGATTCACCCCCCTCTAAGTATATTGGATATTTAACAATATTTTGTTTGGAAGTTCATACCATGAATTGGAAAATGAAAATAATAACTACATTAGAATGCTTTGATTGATGTTGCCATGCAAAAAAATATGATGACAACGAACAAAGGCATTGTCGACAACCTTGAAATTTGCAATAGTGTCAACAAATTCTACTTGACCACTCTCATTACCATTTTGATTATTTTTCCCAAGCTTTGATTTTTTACCTAGAAAATTACTAACAAAATTAGGTCTCATCAACCACATTGTGTTGAAAAGCTCTTTGATGTTATTCTAGAAAAGAGTCCCTATGAATATAGTGCATTGTTTTCAATTAAGCCCTTTGCAAGAATTCCATATCTTTGATCAGCTACTTGGAGAAAGGTTGCTCTAGGAGAGCACAACTCCATTCGTACTTGATGTGGTCCATCAAGCTAGTGTGTGAATGATATGGGCTTTATGCACACGCATTAATTCAAAACTACACATTATATTGTCAAGAACTCTTTTCTAGAGTAAATCCAAACTGTTTTTCAACATATCATATTCGATAAGACCAAAATTTCTTAGTTCTTACCTGGGAAAAAATATTGAAGCTATACTTAGCACCTACTAAAGTTATGGCTATGAAAAATAGCTACAAACTCGTTGAGTCCTTCATGGATGGAATAGGAGATAAAATTCATGATGCAAAGGATAGTGAAAAATTCCAAATTGTTGAGACTTTTGCGAAGCTCATGTTAATGGCTCGTGCTTTTGTTCATTGTTATGATGAGAAGGTTCTTAATAGCCTTCCTGCAGTAAAGTGTTTTACTATCATTTTCAGACCTTCTTCTATATAGTAGATTGTTTATCAACATGGCCTTCTCTAGATTGCTTTATCACATGTGGGGGACATTGAGTCACTATATCTGATACAAAACCTCCAAGAACGAAACTTTAGAGTGCAAAAAAATTAAAAAGCAAAATGCAACGCCTTATGGCTTTTGCAGAATACAAACAAGAACATAGCCTTTTGATTTTTTGTGCAAAAAAAATTGTCATATGCACAAACTATAAACCAGTATCATGGTATGCTTCAAGCTATTATCCTTTGCTCGCAACAAGCTAAACATAATCTACTCAACAACATTGGCTTTGTAGATGGAATATAGAATTGCTATACTATAGCATACTTTCATGCCTTTGCAACTACTTGGACAATAACCACTGCAATGCAAACAAAATAGAATTCTGCAACAAAATATCTAGAATTAATAACCATTGAGCTATTGTATATACATATTACTATGCACACATTCAAATTGTACTTGATATCAAAACCACATTTTCATGATCTACCTAGTTATATACAAAGCGCCATTATCCCATTCCCCCCTAATCAAAATTGCATATTTCTTAAAAGACTTTAACATTGACATCTTAGAATTCATAAGGATAGAAGTAATTCTTTTCATTTGGTAGTTGTATCATGTCAGTGAGCAAACGAATAAGTGATTAACTTGAACTTTGCAATAGTGTCATCAAATTCTACTTTCCCACTCTCTTTACCATATTGTATTTTTTTCTCGTGCTTTGATTTTTTACCCAAGCAACAATTGAAACAATTAGGCCTCGTCAAATATAGTGTCTTGAAAATCTCTTTGAATTTATTTTAGAAAAGAATTCCTAACAGTGTGATGTGTCATTTTGAATTAAGCACTTTGCATGAATTCCATATCTTTGATCAGCTACTCGGAGGGAAAACTACTTTTGGAACACGCAAGCCAACATGTTCTTGGTCAAGATCAACGAGATCAATATAGCAGATCAATGATATAGAGTTTATGCAAAATCATTAACTCGGATATGCACACTATATTTTGAACAACTCTTTTCTAGAGAAAATCAAAAGTGCTTTTCAACATATCATATCTGGTGAGACCAAATTTTACCAACTGTTGCCTGGGTAAAAATTCAAAACCATACTTGACAACTGATGAAGTTATGGCTATGAGCGAAAACTACGAGCTGAGGAAGTTCTACATGGATGGGAATTGGAATAGAATTCATAGTGAGAAGGACAATGGAGAAGTAAAATTACATGGAACCTCTGCAAATTTCATGTTACTGGCTAATGATTTTTCTCACTCTTATGGTGAAAATATTTTGACCAGTCTTCCTATAATATAGAGTTTTATTCACACTTTAAACCTATCTCGTATACAATGGATTGTCTAACAACATGGACTTGTCTACATTGCTCGTTCACATTTAGGTTAAGAAATGCAAAAAACCAGTCCACAATTTTAGTTAGTATAAAAGCATTGTTGGGTCAATTGTTGTTCATAATCTTTGTGTCTCTAATAAGAATGAATACTACTCCATTGTATTGCTTATTGAGATCTTCACTTTGTTATTGTTTCGAGACAACAGTATGATCCCTATTTTGGGGTGTATCTTGCATAGCTACCCTGTTGCAAATTAGGTCACAACCCTTCTTGAGCAGATATGCTACTATGTAAAACATCACTAAAGCATTGCAAAGCATAGATTCCTTTATTGGAACTAGAATGGAAAATCAAAATTGTTATGCATCATTGAACTAGGTTGTAGCTAAATCAAACAATATTTTTTTCTTGTATTTGAAGTTTCTAAATTGCTCTTTGCAGATTACAAATCTATTGCAATTTCATCCAACATATACCTTAGCAGTTCCTAGCATGCACCATAGCATCTGCAAATAGATAGATTCCTGGCATTTGACATCAAAAAACTTCTAAAACATATGAGATATTAATAATGTTTTTTCTCCTCTTTGTTTTAAGACATGCTTGACATAAATATCTCATTCCATATGCTTGCTAGAACAATTGGAAAATATAGATTGCATTTATTGCACAACAGGAAATAGATCGATTGCTTGACAAATAGGATGAAAAAGGGAAAGTACAATATCCTGCTTATGTCACACATAGGTTTACTCTTCATATGTTTAATTATCAATCTACTTCTTGCCATTGTTCAATTTGCAATGTGCATATTGGAAACATATACCATAGAGCCATCAAGCATTATCCACATATGCACAAAACAATCAGTTGTATCATTTGAAGGCAACAATATGGTCATTTATGGTCCTGCTATTACCATAATTCTTGGAAAACCAACAAAAGCACCAATCATGCATGTCGATTTAGTTGACAGCCATAGTCAAATGATAAAAATTGTTAACAACAACAACAAACTATTTGACACATTTTTGCCATTGTTATCACCTCATCAAAGTGTCTTTTACACAAATTTTGTCATTGGGAAAAAAACATAATATGAAAGAGGCAATGTTGATTATCCCCTTCTTCTAACTGCTAGAAGCACCATTGAGCAAATTGACAAAGTCATTTGTAAGTTCCTAAACCTTTTATGGTGTCAATATTTGCATAGTTTATTCGCTTATTCAAATAGGTTGAATTGCAAATAGCTATTTCCAACCTCAATCATGGTTAGTAGACAAATCAACATTGAAGTTTAAGGTCTGCTAGCCAAACTATTATTTGCATTGTTCACTCTTTGCCTCAAGTTGTTTGATGAGACTGAAATTTGTGTCTCTTGAGAGGGTTTATATCTACTGTGTAGAAAACAACAAAAAGTGGAATTTGTAAGTTCCTTTGACATTATCATTTCTTGCATTGCTTATACTCTTGATTACATTATCTAGTGAAAGTCAAATCTGTGTCTATTGGCAGTGTTTATGTCTATTGTTCTCGAAATGAAGAACAAGACACTTGTAAGTTTCTATAACCTTTATATTGTCGTTTTATGCTTGTTAATATCTTTGCATTGTATCTGCTCGTTCCTACTACTTTTTGCTTCGTCCATTTTACCATCTAATGTCTATTCTTTGTTGTCTTTGAATGTTTTAATGATACACTCTTTGTTATTGAATTAAACACTAAACACTATGATTCATTAATGGCACCTTCTCTACTACCCATAATTAAGGCTAGAACTAATATTGTCTCTCATTGTAGAGATGCAAAGAACTATAAAAAGAACACTGTAAAAAATATAGGAACTTACAAATGCGTGCAACTAGGTATTTCCATTCTTAATCATGGATATCAAAGAAATCGACATTAATGAATTATGGCACGTTCAGTATTTAACTCAACAACAGATACTAACCCATGCAAGCAATCAACACTAGTGAAGAATAGACATTAACACACAAAATTCAAACAACAACAAATATTAGGCGTTAACCCATTAAATGCAAACATGTAAAACACTATAAAATGTCACTATAAAAGACATAACAACTTACAAATGCCTTGTTTCAACAAACATAGATTCCTACAACTTCCTAATAATCTTTCATATACTTGTCTTTTTCCATCCATTATCGTTGCCAATGCATAGCATCATAATGACACCCTTATGCATATATAGTAAATCATTTTCATTCTTTCTCAATATGCTGCAATGCAATAGCCATTAATGCGTTATGGTGTAAATTTTTGACTTTCTTGAGCAAATAATGATTTGCATTGTTTATTGTTTTCGGTCAACAAAGAAAGAGTCAACTATAATTTTGTATGCCTATGAAATCCATGTCTGTTGAAAAGGTATAAATCCATGACGTTTAAAAGCAAAAAGAAACAAAAAACTCACAAATACGATATGCAAATGCAATGCTTTGAATGGCACGCATCCCCACATAGGATGCATGCAAAGACACAACCATACCAAAAAGTGAGAAAACCCATGAAATATTTCCAAAAGGAAGATTTGCTTGAATAATTATTAAATAAATTATAAAATGACAAAACTATGGCAGAAATGCTTGCAACAAATGACAAAAAAAAAACAAACTTGTATGTACTAAATTAATCTTGTCGACATTGGCATAGCAATATACATACTTTGTTGGCATATTCATAGATCGACCATTCTAATGTACACCATCCTGCCAGAATGCAAATTTGCAAATAGTAAATGCAATGTGGTTGTTTATATTGGAATTGTTTCATGGATTTTTGAACTTCTTTGATATGGTTGTGCTCTTGCACCTGCTCTTGCTATGCAAACATAACTCCCTCATAATCGACCTATGCATATATAGCTTGCCATTTTCGTTTTATGTGAATAGAGTGTAATGCAACTATCATTAATAGCTTATGGTATAAAGCTCACTGATTTTCAATGTATATTCAATTGATTACAATGGCTCACAACCATTACATCTTTCTCTATCGACACAACCTATATCCATCATAGTTGAGAATGGGAGGAATTGGAAAGAAGTTGATTTGCTTTGTCTGCCTTCCTAGACGGATTTCAAAATAGCCTAATGATCTTTCATAGAGATACATGCTTTATCAAACAACATTGCTATATACCAAAAATTGCCTTGTTCCATGTGGTGACTCAATCTTCGTCCGTAAAAATAATTGTTTTCACTCAATTGTTAATGTCTCTTTTCTCCTCTAGCCTATTATTCAAATTCGCTCAAGATCACTGTGTCCACATGTAATAGTTGCATTCTCCATTGGGATTCACATTGCCCTCTCCCAATATATGCACAATAAGTGATCCAATTCTTTCATTCTTCATGTACTCATTTGCTTAGCCACTTTGCATCTATCATATTCGAAACAAAAAGCAAGAGATTTGTAAGTTCCTATATCTTTTACATTGTCATTCTTTGGTGTTGTTTACTTAGTGACTTGCATTGTTCGATTAAAGAGACATGTGTGTCTGCTGGCAAGATCTATGTCTCCCATCTTTGAAACACCTGTCCTTGCTACCTTTTGACAAGCATTCAAAAGGAAATTTGTAAGATTGTTTTCATCTTGTCTTTGTTTAATATTTAACAATTTATCTTTCTACTTTTAACAATTTCTTCCATGAACTAATTAGTACTTTTAATCTCAGGATGTAGTCACCTAAATTAGTGAAGTTTCAAAAAAATTCTCAGTTGGTGGTCATTGATATACATGTAGCTATAGTCACAATGAAATTGTCATTTCCATATGCATCAAATTGATTGATTCTATGTACATAAAACTATTTGGATTTCTATAAATTATATATCTCATAATTCATTGTAATCTATCAAATACCATGTTTGACAGGATCTATCTATATTGACAAGATCTATGTCTCCCATCTTTGAAATTCCTGTCCTTGTTTCCTTCTCACAAGCATTCGTAAGTTTCTTTTCATCTTGTCTCTATTTAATATTTAACAATTTCTCTTTCTAATATTTTCATTCTTTGTGCTTTTAACAATTTCTTGCATGAACTGATTAGTACTTTTAATCTCTTGATGTAGTCACTTGAACCAGTGAATTTTCAAAAAACATCTTAGTTGTTGTTCATTGATATACATGCAACTATAGTCACAATGAAATCGTCATTTTCATATGCATCAAATTGACTGATTCTATGTACATAACACTATTTGGATTTCCATAAATCATGTATCTCATAATTCATTGTAATTTATCTAATACCATGTTCTTCATTTATGCAACTTGATCAAGGATATTTATCCTGGTTTGGATAAGACTTATTGAATAAAACTTATGTCAGCACAAATATTTTTTAAAATAGTTGTTTATATAAACATTATCTGATTTCATCTCATTTCAGTGCAGTATCACATTTTGCTACACTCATTTATCATTCATCTTATTTCTTTCCTTAAGCACTTTTCATTATGTCTTCATAAAGACTAGACATGATAGTGTGTTGATCATGATTAAGAATGGAAGCAAAATTTCCCATCCACACATGTAATGCAACTGCACTTGAATTTATTACATAAAAATGAAAATTAGTTCTGGGTAATTCAAAAATGTCCTTATGTCAAAATCATTAAATCTATGTCTAATGTCTTGTGAGTGTTAAAGGAAGCATTTCTAACATCACATGGCTTTTACATTACCGTTTTATACTTTTCCCATATAGTGTCATTTTATACTCTTCTCGCTCCCTTGTATTTAATCAGTAAATGTCTATTGTTTGTTTTTGTATGCACTTTCTCTGCACATGCATTCCACTTGCCTTTGAATTTATTAAATGAAAACCTAAATTGCATCTCAATAATTGGGACATGTTTAGGTGTTAAATCATTTAGTCAGTGTCTTTTCAAACGATTTACGATTGTCACTTTGTATCTCTTTTAAGTTGTCGTTTTATTGTTGTCTTACATCGTACCATTTTATGGGTCAATGTTCTTCCTTTATTATTAAATAAATAAAATAAAAAATCTTCCAAAGACAAAATTCTAATTATGTATATGTCTACATATTACCTACATATACATCAACGTGCATGTGTATCATGAATAATATAGATACAAACATAAAATGCACATATACATATATATCTACTATCCATAAATGCACTCTTCATGTATAGATATGCATGGAAACATGCATACATATATGTCTATCTATCTATATGTATGTATATGTCTATATGTATACACCTATATATATATATGTGTAAGCAATTGTACTATATATATATATCAATATATATATATATATACATACACATACATATATATTTATATATCTATATAACAATACATACTATAATAATACATATTATATACATAGATATACATACACACACACACACACACACACATATATCATAGTCTATTATTTAGCTATTCCTAGTATTCCAAACAATAGATCATGTGCATATCTTACAATGTTTAAAGATCATAAATTATTTTCCAATTGCATGGTTAAATATAGCTAACCAAGAGCAAAACAAATAATAAGATGAATCATACATCTAACACAAAAAATTCCCTAGTCAACATTCACATTCCAAACACAAATTGAAAATTATCAATCGAGACATTGTTCGATATATATACATCAACACACACACACATATATAGAAATGCTCGTGATCAACATCCTATACTATTCTATAGCTACTCGCATTATCCCAAAAGATAGATAATGTACACACCTCCTGATGTTTAAAGATCATAGATTATTTGCCAACTGCATGATTAAGTATGACTACTCAAGACATAAAATTTACAAGGTGAACCATACAACTTAGCCAAAGATTTTCCTATTCAATATTCACATTCGAAAGACAAATTGGAAATGATCAATCAACCTCTACAACACAAGACATTCATAACCAACATCTACACTAACAAAAATTTTGTCTGATCATTGTCTTTTGTTGTCAACAAATTGATAATGACCATCTTGTTTCCACATCGTCAATACGATAGGTTATGTCTCTTTTCTTGCTATGTGCTTTTGCATTAATTTTTTAATAAAATGTTGACAAAATCTTCTCTTTCCATTGATATGCCTACATACCCTTGTTTCGATTTGCATATTGTAACCCCTATGTGTGTCAATGTATATATCTATGTATATGTATGTACAAATATATATATGCACAACCCCCTCAAAAGCCACTGATTTCGTCCTCTACAAACAATCCGAGCAAATCGCAAAACAAGCCAAAAATGAAAATGTAGAACATATAGGAACTTAGAAATGCCAGTTCTATTGCCTCAAACACGTTAGATAGAACCCATCTCAACAAACACAAATTACAATAGCACCAAAGAAGATGGCCAATTGGATATGTATATATAGACACATATATAAATATGTGTGTATAGTTATATATATATGTATATGTACATACATATAAACACACACACACCCATATATATGTATGTATGCATACTTCTATATATACATAAATTATTTTTCGCATGACGCGTTCAAAGCTGAACAACATAATGCATTAATAGCAACCGCACTTCAATCTACTTCATCGCAAATGAAAATCATATCAAAATAAATGCAAAATGCAAAACACATACATCTATATAAACACGTATATATACATACATAAACATACAAACACTATTTCAAACAATGAAAAATGGCCATACCTTGCAATGTTCGAAGACCATAAATTGTTTGTCAACTATATCCAAAAATATGAGTAATTAAAACATTGAACCTACCCAAATATGACCAATCAAGCTTTGCAAAATAAATGTGTCCATTCGCTTATATTGTGAACAAAGTGATAATGGGCATCTTCTTCCTAGCATCACTTGACATTACATTTTCTCAACCCAGAACTCTTCGACATTCTATACGCAACTGATATCACAATTATTCGACATAATATAAACAACTACTATCACAACTACTCGAACAATCTCATAAACCTTACTTTTCCTCTCCGACAAGAACTCTAGCTCTTTCAAAGCTCTTGTTTATTAATATAAGCTGTTTTATTTCCAAACAATCATATTTATGAAATAATATTTTAGAAGTTAAAGTTTCTTTTAAGTTCTAATTTTTTAAAAAATATTAAGATTTTTTTTCTTTTGCTCTTTTATTGTAAGTGAGTGTGATTCCAAATGTTGATAAAAAAATTCACACACTATCTAATCCAGAAAATTATGGAAATCTACTATCACTAATTATTTCACTTTATTAAAAACCTTTTTCTTTCATGAAAGTTTGCTTTAAAATCACACCCTGTTTAACCAGAAAACCGAAACTACCATTAGGCGGTGTCAAACAGGTGGTGTCAACCTGAAATTTGTTGCTGGTAGCAAAGGGTGCAATTGAAAGTCTCCGTTTTAAAAATCTTTCCCATTCAGAAGTGCGAAATTCAACAGACGGCAACATACAGGTGCTCTGCAATCAAGTTGAATTCTTTCCAAAAGTATAAAGAAAATAAGGACGGACTGGTGATCTGCCTCCCAAATCAAGAAGGTTATTCATTATTTTGAGGGCCAACATTGTAGATATTAGGGTACGTTTCAGATCGGGGTTATAAGGAGAAAAAATGATGGAATGCGTTAGCAGATCGGACACTGCAATTCGAGACTATTGATTTTGGTAGAAATTAGTGATCTTCCAAGGTTGGATTTAGAGGTGGCATCATGTTAAGGCTGAGGGCATTCCGTCCTACAAGCGAGAAGATCGTGAAGGTGCAGCTGCACCCGACACATCCATGGCTTGTTACGGCAGATGCATCCGACAATGTCGTTGTCTGGAATTGGGAGCACCGTCAGGTCAGTACACATTTACTAAATTGCTTTGTTTTGTTTTTTATAATGGAGTTTAGCGCGCTGCCGGTGCTTAGATCATAAATCAAAACATGAAAAATTATATACGTACACCCGGAAGGATATAAACAGAGTAGAATTTGCGTCGCATTGGCAGTGGTGGCTCAGTGCACTGGCAATGCCTGCAAAAATGGCTCATACTATGTGGCAGGCCACAGTCCATATCCAAATCAAAAATTACATCTTGAGGAACCAAAAGAGAAACTTACAACCTATAACAGCAGTGCATAAGCGTCGAACGTCCCGGTGTGGTGTAATGGTTGGACTTACTCCAATGAACATCACCCAGGGTTAAATCTCCCACGCTTCAATTACGCCAACCATAATACCTACGGCTATTGGGGAAGCTATGGGTTAACAGTTATAGTGTACATTCATTTGTGACTCATGTTTATAAATCTTGAGATGTGGTCTATGCTTGTTTTACACTGCATTTCAGTCAACCCATATCCTCACACAACAAGCAAAAGAAAGAACAGTAGGTCCTAAGCATTCAACTTCCCATAGAAAAAGATCGTAAGCAGGTCCATCAGTCCTTACATTCATTTTTGGCATAACTTGAAACTCTCAGAGCCACAAGGAGATATTTCTTTCTATACATACTTTTTGCAACTGAAATGACCAGGTCTAGCAATCCTGTGAAATGTGAAAGTCATACACTCGAGGATCAAATAACAAGAAGAATGCTCCCTTTGAAAGCTCTAGGCACATTTATAAGAACCGTATTGATGTAATGGAAGGGAAGAGGAATATTACTTTATTTGCAAGAAAACATTTACCAAAAAGAGAACTGTATAAGCTTCATTCTAGCCATTTAAGCTTTAGAATCTAGACTGAGTGGAAGTGTCCAGCTGTTATGTCCCCTTTTGGGATTGCCCTAAACCTTGCCCTAGATTCACAAATATAATGTAGTTAGGGTTATAGCTTACCACTTGAATGCTTCAAGCAAGATAAATCTTGGTTTAGATCCTGCAATCATGTTAAATAATATCGGAAATATAATTCATATGATCAGAACATAATAAATGCCTTATCTATTTAAGCTATACAAAATACATAACTACCAATATCCATAATGCATAGTGGATTTTTAATCATAATAGGACTTGGATGAGACACATGATAAGTCCGCCTGAAGCTATCCATCTAAGCCCAAAGACACACAGCGTCCAACCAAGACAACTCACCCATTGGCCCCAAGTGACAGGAACGTCCAACCAAGACAATTCCATGCTTGGGGTGGCCTACTTAGTGGATACTTGTACCTGCTTTTCCTATCCATGTTGTCTTGTCCATCCCTCTTATGATTGAAACTCCTTGAATCTATCCTAACAACCAATCATAGTTTGGCTTGATAGGAAGGCCTTAAAAAGGGGTGCCTGTAAACTACTCAACACATCTAAGCCCAAGAGCATGTAGCATCCAACCAAGACAACTCACCCCTTGGCCCCAAGCAGCAGGAACATCCAACCAAGACAATTCCACCCTTGAGGTGGCCTACTTAGCATGGGAGAGCGAGTAAACTGCATCACCCTAACTTGCCTCCTTTGACCTTACATTTGATTGATCATAGGATAAAGACATATATATAAATATTGCAGCAATTGTTGAGCATTATCAGGAATTATGATTCTTTAATATGAATATGAATAGATTATATATATATATAATAAATTATAATTCCTTTGTGAGAAATCTGTTCAGTTTGCTGAGGATGAAGGATTTGTTCTAATGCAATGGGTGCTGTGAGGATGTGGGTATGTACTGGTAAGCATTCATAGGTTTTGGAAAACATTGTGCGTAGAATCCCAATACGACTGAATTGGGGGCCTTTGTGAAAAACAAGTTTTAGGATGGTCAACTCAGCCTTAGACACAACAATAATGATCCTAATTTTGCCAAATTGAGAATTGAAGGCTATGAGGTGATTGTCCAAAGAACCTCTGGAACTAGACCACAATCCAAAAACATCATTAATAAATCCTCTGTAGAACACCAAACCGCTCACATCAACTATGCTTTCCACCTGCAATTCCAGAATGCATCAAAACAAGTAAGCATAGATCCCCATTACAGCGACTCTTTTCTTCAATAACGCTAGGTAATCACCAGCTTAGCTAAACAAACAATGAGTTAACCATGCCTTCAGAAGACTTGCTGGTGATGAAATGCCTCAATGCTTACAGGCTATTCTCAGTGGGATGCTAGGATAAAGGTTCCATACATCAAAGGTGAACATAAATATGTGTCTTGGGAGAAGCATGTTGTTCAAGTCTTTGATTGAAGAAAAAAATCCATCAAGCGGTTTTTTTAATTTTTCTGCTCATGCAGATTCCAGCCTGACACTCCAGTAAATTGGTCATGATCATAGCTTTTGTTTTATCCATATGATCTCAGTTTTCAAGCCTGTGTACATGGCATCTGTACCTCTCATTTTGACTCCTCATCAGCCCACGTGCTTTAAAAATCATGAACATATAGATTTAGAATCTAGATCATTGTAGTAGTTGTGCAGATGTGTTGGTTCAGGATGTTAGCACAAATTGTATTCATGATCATAAATTAGATTATCGAGCAGGTTTTGATATTGAAGATGCCTGTGGCCTCAACTGTGGAGACTTGAGATTGTATGATAGCAAAATGTTTCAAGATTTGATTCATTGGGAACACTTGACATTGAAATATTTTTTTTATAATCAGAGTTACCAGGAAACTCCTGGATACAAATGAGTATCATGTCTCCATCCCTGTATCCACAATTTTTAGTACCTACATATTTTATATGCTATAGCCATACCCTTATTCATTTATCCTAATTTAAATGGTGTCTTGGTCTTTGTACTGGTATTCATAAACACAAGTCTCTAGGTAACATGTTTATAATATTTTTTGTGTTTTAGTTTTTATTTCTTTGATTATACATATATTTGTATGTTTTTAGTTTTGGACTTTTTTCCAAACCCCGTTTTAAAGTTTGAAACTACTTTTCTCTTTCTTGAACTTACTGAACTTTTCTTTTCAAATCCTATTTTAATGGCTACAATCAATGTGGTTGAAATTCGCATTACGGTTTCCTGTGTTGGCCATTATTATTCTACCTATGGACAATTAATTCACTGGCCTTGAAGGTGACACATCATTTACCCATGTGATCCACTTCACCCATGTTTCTCTGTCGAATATATAAAAAATCTACTATTTAGAATATATCAAAAAGTTGTGTAGTTTTAATTAATGTTATCAAAATCATGATTTGTAAAAACTTGGGAAGGTCCAAAACCATAAATTGGGGAGAAAATTTAAAATTGAGAAAAATCAAGCAACTGACAGAATGATTAAAATTCACTCTACACATGGCTCTAAGCAATGAACTCCTGGTATTTAGCAACCAATACCAGCAATATTGCATCTCTGTCATAGAAGTTGTTATATATGGAGATCTACAAAATTGACAGGATCACTTTACAGTTTTGTTGTTTTTCTCTTATTCCAATTATGTATTTGTAAATATTTGATGAAGAGTTTGATTGGGTCTTCGTCCCATTCTTATTTGAACCTTATCATGTCATCTGAGTTCTGAAGTCCTAGCGCTGCCTCTCCCTAGATTTCCTTCTGTTTCCCATGGGATGGCGCAAAAATATTCCAATTATGTATTTGCAAATATTTGATGAAGAGTTTGATTGGGTTTGAGTAGATCATTTTTGGCTTGCCTCCCCAGGGTCTTTGGAGTTTGATCTTTTGAAGTTCAAATTCAAAAATGCGAAAAAGAAATGAAAACACAGTTTTAGGAAGTCTTGTCCCATTCCTATTTGAACCTTATCATGTCATCTGAGTTCTTAAGTCCTAACGCTGCCTCTCCCTAGATTTCCTTCTGTTTCCCATGGGATGGTGCAAAAATATTTATTCCTAAGAGAGAAGTTACATGGTTTCTCCTGAGAATATAACATAATATTAATATTAGGTTTTAAGTGAAAACTTTTAGCCTGAAGGCTTCTTTCCTTAGTTTGTTATCGATAATATTTGAGTTGAAGTAGAACATTTTGAAACTCTACCTTTGCAGAACAAGTTATGCTTTTTAGTTAAGTTAAAGTGATGATTTTAAAAGAATGTATTTTATTGAATTTTAGTGTAGGTCAGTGCCTCTAAAAATATCTATACTGTCATGACATAACTTATTCATATACTAGTTTCTTAGGCTGCGTGGGTTGACGTTATGATTTTAAAACAGCTTTTAAGACGTGTTAAGAATTGCACAATACAGTTATAAATTATTTTAATCAGACTAAATGAAACCTTGAGCAGGACATGCTACAAGTTCTAAAGTCACTTGGCAAATGATTCTGTTATAAGGTCTCCATCACATATCTATTTGACTTGACTGCAAACTAAATAATGTTAACAACATTTCTTTCAAAGTAGGTTCTTGAGCACTTTATAAATTTTCAAATTATTATGAGCTAGCCTCAATTGGCTCCTCTAAAATGAAGGTCAATATATTGGTGTGAATGAATTCTTTTACTTTTTGACATGTGTACAATGATTGCTAATATAAACTAGTTGTGTAGTGCCTGAATAATGCTCCAAGAATCCAAATTTTATTTACTGTTAGCAAGATAACTTCACTAACTAATTGGCTCTAACAGACAGTGTAAGGAATGACAATCTGATCTTATAAAGAGGTTGTCAATCTTCACAGCCTTGATCTTTATTGACTTCGTTCTATGCTTTTTTCATGTGATCATTTTTAACTTATGAACAGGTGATGTATGAGTTGAAGGCAGGCGGGGTTGATCAGAGGCGTCTTGTGGGTGCCAAGTTGGAGAAGCTTGCAGAGGGAGAGACTGGTATGTTTATGCTGCATAGGGCTACACGTGTATTTTGGAATTTGAATTCTAAATAGATTTTATTATTTTATTGATCTCAACACATGTTAATAACTGAAAATGCCTTGGCTGTAACCAGAAAATTCTAAAATTTGATTCTGTTTATGTAAATTTTTGAATGTCAGGTCTCAGGCTATTGAGGGAAAAACCCAACACTAAAATATTAAGGAAAAATGTAAAACTAGAATGTAATTATAAGTGAAACAGATCTTAGATAGAAGTCATTGTGTACAAGTCTATGAGGACCATGTTTGAGTCAAAGGCATGTCCATACTGCTTTCATAATTGGATATCTGCTTCTGATTTGGTGTCTGAATGTCCTCAGAAAGTTCTTTTGTTGTATATGCTGTAAATTCTAATTTTACAGCAATAGTGAAATTCTGTTGTTTTTCCAGTTCTTAAATGTAATTGAAAATAGAAGAGAAACCTAGAAGTTAGTTTCAGATTTTATTCAAGTGATTTCAAGATTTATCAATTTTAGATTTTCAGGTCATGGTTCTTTTCAGTCACTTTATTTTTACAGTGATTTCAAAATATTCCAAGTTCATATTTGAGCTCGGTCAGAGTTATATCAGAAATTCCAGAAGTCTGCTCATTGCTCTCATGATTGATCTGTTTGAGGAAAGCCAAGACCTGATACTACTGTTATCTTTTTAATTTATCTGCATGACAGACCTGATGGTATAGTTTAAGGCTCATCTTGCATCCAACCTCCTTGCTGGATTATTCCCATGTATAAGAAGCTGATAGGATGTTTTGTGAGCTGGAGAAAATAAGGAATGGTATACAAAACTAACTACATCAGTTATGTGCCCAAATAATGAAGGACTATGCTATTTATCCCAGGATTCAGTCATAGTCATCATTTTTAGAGGAGGTACGATTGCCTAATAGGAACCATTTAATATCAAGAATAAAGATGTCAAAAATCCCCTTCCCCAATGTGACATTAAGAAGGACAGGACAACTCAACAAATCTATTCAAAAGGATGCAAAGTTTAACTACTAGATGCTTGAGGAATTTTCTGTGGCTTGCCACTCTGGATGCCATAGTGAATGGATGAGATAGAGTTTAAGGTCTCCATTGAAAACCTTAATACTCTAAGGATGCACTCAGATGGATTTAATGCTGCTTCTGGCAGGCAGAGGTATGATCTGGAACTTACCAATTTTCATCATGTTTATCGGGTTGAGGATGTCGATCCATTGTTCAAGGATGAGACCTGCTTGAAGGAGATGTTGTGGACTTTACTTTCCACACTCTTATATGCAATTTCAATAGAAGCTGGCTACTCACCCCCATTATGATCAAATGAGTCAATTACAAGCAGAAATTTCAAATTTGCCTTCATCATCATGGTTACTTCCTAGCAATTTTTGACTTGGCTAAGATAGAGGACTCTCGTTCTTTTCAAATGCCAGCATTTTAATGGGGTATTGGATTTGAAGTTTCGATCCAGAAATTGAAATTCTTTCCAAGGTTTTGATCTGGATTTGTATGCACAAATCTCCTATGGAATATTGGAGACCGTATGTTACATTAGGGAAAGAGTTTGGGTGAATATGTGCATCACTAAAGTCTCCATGCCAAAAAATCTAGCATTTTATGTTAGACTCTGTCTAAGGATGGATTTGGACAAACCCCTTACCAAAGTTGTTATTCTTAAATCAAGGACTATGAAGTAGACACAAAAAGTGGTTTTAAAAACCTCCCCTTTCGTTGCTGATTCTGCTGCAATTAGGGGCATTTGGATCAAAGTTGTAGCAATAAAACTAATTTTGTTTGAACCTTTGAAGAGGATAAAGGGAATTTCAAAAGTCTGTAGTGGCTCAGAAAGTAAAGCATATCTGGTAATCAAAAAATCCCTTTCAACAGCTTTCTTTTGAAATTGACTGAAATGGAAAGAATGCTGATGCCTCCTGGCGGTCGATTCTCGTAAAGGATGATAATAGCCTTGTTGCTTTCCCTTGACCATGTTCAAACAGATGCCTTGGTTCATAAAACAATCTAGTTGTGTGTGATCGAGTAACTGCATGCCAACCCTTTCCTTCAAATGAGTGGATTGGAAATAGTTTGTACGATCATATGCCAAAGGAGACTAACCCTGTTCTGGATGGGTAAACATATGATAACTTCTCTTTGAACTTCCACTGGGCCAAGAAGTTGACCTGAAGGAAAGCTTTTCTCCAGCTGATACTAACACCTCGGCAAAAAGTCATCATGCTTCTTTGACTGAGATGCAAGGACCACAATGGCAAATTGATAACTTTAAAATCAGAAAACCTTTAAATGAATCTCTTTTCCTTATCGGTGTCAGTAGCTGACAGTAAATTGTAGAGATGTTAGAAAGTAGGAGGTTAAGTCACCCACCAGAGGCTGCAAATGAAGATATTATCTTGTAACATCAGAGGTTTTGGTGCTCATGAATCATGACAAACAAAGGCTACTGAGAAGATAGACTGAAGAAAACAAATACCAATTTCTTCTTTTGCAGGAAACTAAAAAGTCTAGCTGGATTAAAAACTTTCAAATTGTTCCTAAAAGTTTAGAAAGGTTGTGAATTTGAGATTTGCTAATTCTTTCATGGTCCCTGGAGGCACTTTCACTGTATAGATCCCAAAAATATTATTGGGAAATTTTTATCTTTGAAAAATTGGATGACAGACATCTTTAGCAGCCATGCTTCTTATTTCAGTTCTTGTCTCTAATATCTATGGGCTTTGAGGACTAGATAGGAAGAATGCCTTTTAGAATGACCTTTCAGAAAGGAACATTAGGAAGAATACCATGGAATGATGATTGTGGGTGCAGACTTCAATACCATTTTCAACCTCTTCAAGAAGTCTTGCGGACTGGTATGGATATATCATGCCATGCTTGATTTCAGAGCTCTTGTTTCAGATAAGCCCCTTTTGAATGGGGAGCCCAAAATGAGTCAATTCACTTGGAGTGACTAAAAGGTAAGGTTCTGCTTTATTTCTGGAAAGCAGGATAGATTTCTTCTCACCCTAAAATCCGTTTGGTGTTCATTGCCCACTGGTCTATTAGCCTTTTTCTCATTGAGGATGCTTTTGCTCATTGAGGATTTCCATTTAAATTTGAGCTGATGTGGGCTCTTAGTCTGTCCTTGAAAGAGTTAATCGAATAATGGTGAAAAATTCAAGTCCCGGACCCTAAATATATTCTCAAGTACAGAAAGTGAAGCTGAAAATATGGAATAAATTTGTGTTATGCTATCTTTATGAGATCAAAGCAAAGACCAAACTGGAATTTTAGCAAATATCGAAGCAAGTTGAGAATCACAGGATTCGTGAAGATCCTCTTATGATTGAGAAACAAGCTTCACCTACTCTCAGTTAAATCCATATTTTCTAGGAACTGTTTCCGAAACATAATGAAGTCACTTGGTCTAATGAGGGAGACAATCAGAATGTTCTTTAAGTAATTGATATCTGATTGCCAAGATGTAAACACAGTCAGCAGATTGGAGACACCTGTGAGACTGGTCTTTGAAGATCATTAGACCATTAGGATTGAAGTTCTTTGTTACGCTTGTTCTTTGCTCTCTAAAATAGATCTCTTGGACCTTCTTGTTGCAGAAGAGGACATCTTGAACAACATTCTGACCGTCATCCCACTCATAAAATCAATCTCTATTTTCAGCTTCAGAGGAAGAATTTAGTCTGGTCCTCTTTCCAATGAAATCAAACAGAAGCATCTAGATTGGATGGGCTTCTAAGTCCCTCTTATTTTTTAATAGAATTATTGGGTGATAGTTAAATACTACTTAGACTTTCCTGGGTATGGAGGAATCAAGAAGCAATTTATCTCTTCTAAAGAAGATTTTTTCCACCTTTCTTTTTTCTTGCCCAAGAAATTTGACGCAACTAACTTGGATGGTTTTAGATCCATTTCTGTTAGTAATACGCTCTCAGGTTATTTTCAAGGTTATTGCCATTATGCTCATACACTCCTTGCTTTGATTTTTAAAGACTAGGGGTTTCATGAAGGATAAACAGATTATAGAGGCTTGGATATTATAGGGCGGTTGTTTCTCATGGTAATTCCTTTACAAGGTTTGTGAGTCTTGCAACATTCCAAGGCATAAATTTTATCAGAAAGAATGCTGAAGAGAACTCAGAAAGAGAAACGCTTGCTTGATAATAAAATAAAGAGAGCCAAAGTGACTTTAAGTGTACCCTAAGTTATATTATTACAATACCAAAGTGACTTTATTATAAAAAGTACATAAATATTTATCACTATCTAAAACAACTATATTACCATTATAACAATATGACACTAACATAATATATAGTGCTACAGATAGCGCTGACATCCTCCTTTAATAGTCAAATACACCAAGTTAAGCTCCAAATTTGGCAAACTTATCTGGACTGAGAGACTTGGAGAGAATATTTGCATCTATTGGGCTTGAAATTTCGTGGGAACTGTACCCCTTTTTAGGTTGAGGCATGCACTATACCTAATTTCTCAGCCAAATTTTCTTCATTTTAATTAACTTTCAGACCTGATTTCTGCTCTGTTGTTGCCTAAAACAACCGTACATTCTCCTCTACTGTGACATAATGGCTATAGCATGCTTTGTTAGAGTCAGTGTCCACTAACCTACATGCTTCGTGATTATCACTATAGCTGTAAGCATCATTTTTCTTGGTTCAAGTTTGGTCCATTGCCATACCCCCCGTCATATATCACAAAACCCCATCGCAGCTTGTCCTGAAATTAATAATAAACGCTGATATGAAAGCAGCGACCAAGGAGGCTCTTAAAAGGGTTCGATGGAATTAACCAAAGTAGGAGTTAAATGCAGCGATTCCAATTTAATAAAGTGGCGCTAAGGGACTTTAACTTAAGGCATTAATTAAAGACATAAATCATTGTCTTGATAGTGATTAAGGAAAGGCAGCGCTCGGAAGGGTGCATCCCTTTGTAAGGGGTGCAATGATTACCGAGGTTGTGACTATTCATCCCATCATGAAGGATATATAATAAGGTGGGGTCATTTTGGGAAAGGGGGAAGAAAATCAATAAAGCAGATTGGATAAAAGAGATAATAAGAATTGGAAATTATGAGAGATCTATTGGAATAAGTATTATTTTTAGCAAGGATATTGTTGGGAAGTAAGTTTAAATATAATTAAGAATAACTATATATATATGTATATATACACACACACACACATATATGGATGCTTGTGTTGCTTTTCAGCTTGACATGTAACACAAATTCCTTGCTGATTTTGTATTTCTGGAAGGCCATGCACCAAACTTTCTTTAGTTAGATAAGAAAGATAAGGCAAATTTAAATGCCCATGCCGTTGATGCCAAAGTGAACTACAATTTGGACCACTTTTGGCCATAAAAGCAAGTTTTTTTTCCTCCCTTGTATCAATTAATTTGAAAATCCGAAGGTCTTCAATACTAAGAGCGATTGTTTTTTCTGCTATCCTTAACAATGATATAACACTTGTGTTTGTTGAAAATTACATGCAAGTGGGGGCTGTTCCTCAAAATCTCACTAACTGAAAGTAGGTTTTTCTCCATACTAGGAATATAATAGACATTAAGAAAGGCCAATTTTTAACTAACAAGGTTATTTGAACATTTCCTTTGCCTTTTACTTTGAATTCCTCCTCACCACCAAAAATCACAGAATTAATAAAAGATTCATTGGTAACATAATTAATGAACCAATCTTTCCTATTGGTAAAATGATGGGATGCACTAGAGTCAATAGTTCCAAGTAGATTTTTTCAGATTGTCTAGTTTATCCCTAGCCATAAAAACAAATAGATCTTCGTCATCTTGATGTTTTACAACATTGGCTTGTTTCTTAGACCCTTGGTTATTTTTTTTGATTGGCCAACCATTTCCTACAATTTTTTTATTATGGCCAAACTTTCCACAATAGTAACATTTAAAGATTAAATATCCCACCCCTTGTTGAGATATCTACTAAACTGAAACTGCCTTGTGTTTACTTGTATTTTCAAAGATCTTTTATTTTGTTTTGGATTTTTGAAAAGTTTATGCCAGGATATGTAAATAACATATGCAAATACCATTTGAAGAATATTGACAATATTTTGCAATGTAAACCAACTGCTGTAGCAAGCTCTTTAAATATTTTTTTTCTAACCAATTTATAATAACTTGCAATTACAAATATTCAATACGACTCTACATTCAATGCTTGTAAATTCATTAACAGCATACCCGGAATTCAACCACCATCAAATACAGGTCAGAAAGTCAATATCAGCAATTTCTGGAAATTACATCAGCAGGCTGTTGAAACCCTTAACTCAAACGCCTAGCTCAGAATTCATTGTTCTCCACCTTTAGAGTGCTGAAAACTGATATCAATGGCTTAGGCGTCCTCAATGAAGGCATTAGCAACCTTGACTCCTAGGCGTTTCACCCTAGGATCCAAACGCCTTCCTCCAAGAGGCTGTACGGCCTGTGAATGATGCTCGGCCCTTGTACATACCCACGTGCCAACTAAATATGAGTGATAGCCGCCATTAAAACCTTCTCAATAGTTATAAACCTGCTCACAATGAAACATTCTTCAAAACCCTTGAATACTCTTCAAATCTGTTCAGAATGATTTCCCATGAGCCAATGAAGAAAGCTCTAACAGCTAGAAATACATCAGCAATGTATATCCCTGTTCTTGAAATGATTAAACTTCAAAACCCTATGTAAAATTTTGAAATTCTTCTCCAACGCAGCACAAATATGACCTCCGTGTGAAGCCACCAATTAGCAAACCTTAGATGAGCTTTCACACCCTCGGAAAGTTTGAATCAAAGAGAAGCTACACTCTCAAAGATCAAAATTGCAGAGAAAACCCCTGGTTTCTCCTCCAACGCCAAGCAACAAAGCCAAGTTTTTGAATTCTTCATCAATAATAATTTTTTATTTGCTTTTGATGCTTTTTATACCTCCTTGAGATGGCACGACTTCCAATGTGCTTTTAAATCATTAAAAATATATTTTAATGTTTGCTTTTGATTTGACTTTATAATATATTATTACCTGGGCACCCATTCCAAAGTCACTTAATAATTTAACTTTACATCATTATGACCCCCTTTATTATAAAGTCAACTTATGTCATTAATTATTAATGACATATAATTAATAATTTTAGTTGGCTCTGCTATTGATGTTAATAATTAAAACATCAATACTCCAATAATAATCATCGTTTACTGAATCTAACAGCGCCAGGAGGTAATTCACTGAACCCATTGCTCATCTAGGTGCCTTACCAAAAATAGTAAGGTTGGCCTCTATCCACACACTGACTTACTATAAATAGTAAGTATATAAAAATGGAGCCAAAACATCCTGACTAACATAACCTTTGAATTCGTCAAGGATCAAGAGATGAAAACACTGCCAACTGCCCACTGGAGAACTAGCAAACTCCAACACTGGGCCCTCTAATCACCTTGATTAGCCTATGAGGACCTGATGATAGGCTAAACCACCAAACTTTGATGCTTGCTCAAAAAGGGGACATTACAAAAGACTTTTGATTACTTGTATAATTTGTTCTATTGCTGACCTCTTTATTGCACCCTCATATTTCTTCCCCTTGCTGTTGAAGTTGGCTACCAAATCCATCTTTGATCCTCATTTCTGCTGAATCCTCATTCATGCTGCTACTACCAAACTGCTTTTTCCACCTATCTTGTTCCAAAATCATAGTGCTCAAATCAACAAATTTTAGGTTAATATTTGTAGTAATAATATGAAGGATTTCAATAAAATGCTTAAAGTCAATAGATAAACTCTTTAGAGTAATGACCATCATATCTTCCTCTTCCATTGTTCGTCCAATGGCTTTCAATTTTTTTCTCAAATCTTTAATATTTAATTAATGGTCTTGCAAAGAATCACTTTCATCCATTTTGATTTAAAAAAACAAATTTTCAAGGAAGAAGGCTTTACCTTTATCAAAAATTTCATGCAAATCTTTCAATCTTTACCAAAATTTTGTAGCACTACCTCCAATTTTCACTTTAGGGAGCATTTCATGAGCTTGATCAGCATTGCAACTTCTTTATTTTTCTCATCAAACTTGTCTTGATGTCTTGCTATTGAAGGGCAGGGTTATGTCCCTAAGACAAGTGTTATGTACCTAGGGATATGATATTATAGTGTATTTAAGTGGATGGAGATGTTGACAAGTGGCACACATCCCTAAAGTTATATTGGTCATGTGGACAAATTATGTAATTAACTATATTAGGTGATAAGTAGGCTTTCATTGGGATTACCCCTCCATTATGCTATTAGGAGGAGGTCTATATAAAGGAGGTGATTATCATTGTAAGGATATGTGTTGAATTTGATGTTGTGTATGGGATCTCTTTGAGATATAGTGTGGAGTGGCTTCTTCCATAAGGAGTATTGTATGGTTTTACAGTACCTCAAGGTTTATTCTATTTCTGCATATATTGGATATTAGATCATCTTGGCCTACAAACATCTCATGTGGTGTGTGATCTCTATTCTACATTACATTGTTGCAACTATTATATGTGAGGATCTTATCAGGTGGTATTAGAGCTATGATTTGGACAAAGGTGAGGACAAAACCCTAATTTTTAAGATTTGCTTATATCTTCGAAACAATTGTGATATTTTTTGTAATTTTTTACTGAAGTTGGAGGATCATATAAGGGATCTGTAGTCTAAAAATCAAAATTTGATCATCAATATTGAGCGAGTTATTGGAATTTTATGTGTTCATAAATTTTCTCTGAAGGCCACAAATCACAAAATTGTTTTCATATTTTACATTTCTAGAAGGATCAAAAAAATTCATTAGAGGTCTATTTTTTATTTTTGATTTTGGGATGGAAAACAGTATTAATTTATTTAGTCAAAGTTTGGTTAATTGGATTTAGTATAATGGTGATCTATTGAAAACATTTTTCATAAAACCCTAGTTTCAATGGGGTTTCCTAATTTTGATGGAAGTGGAGATACATTAGAATGGTAGCACCATTATAAAAGAATTTATGGTAAAAGTATAGCATGAGAAGTACATTTTGTGATAGCCCTAAAAGGTGAAGCTAACCAATGGTATGCATGATTGTCTAAGGATATTTCTTCTTTGGATGAATTGGAACAAATTTTCTTAGACAAATGTGTACCAAAAAAAAAATGGAAGTAGAAAATGAAGGAGGAGACAAAGTGTAATGTCCCCTTTTCCTAGGCAGCCAATCAGTTGCTGAGGTTAGTCTATCACTTGGTCCACGTGGACTAACAGGTTGGTTAGGGGACCTCTCTGAGGGTGTTTGTGATTGGATAGTCAACCATTTGTGCTCAATTGGTGTTTTCCTAGCTTAGTGTTTCCAGAGTTATTGTTGTGTACCTTTCGGAGCATGATTTGGACACTTTGTCCATACCATTTTTAGTAAGTCACAGGGTGGTCAGCGTCTTGGTCAGTTAGCAATATTTCTATATCAGGAATGTTGGCATATTCTCACCATGGTTTTATCTTAGCATTTATCATGGTCCTGTGTATTAAGTTTAAATAACGTTAATAAAGTTAAATTAATATATTTCACTTTATGCGTTATTTATATATTTTAATGACTTTATGATAAAGGTGATATAAGGGAGTTTTAAAATGATAATTTGTGAGCTCATTTGCACTTTGATGTTTTGGAGAAAATTGGTAAGGGTTTGCTGGTTGGACTGGAAAGTCTGGAAAGTTTTGGCTTTTTGAGGACAAAAACCCTCATGAGGAACAATATGCTACAGGAGTGAAAGATTTCCCAAGGTTGTTTGCTGATAGCTCCATACAGGGGTTATGCATTGCACTTAATGATTCTGGAAGAGCTTTCAAAATCAGGGTACGAAGGATTTATTAGATAATTGCAAATATATTGATCATCATTTCAGAATACAAGGTTTTTACAATGGTATGTGGAGAATTTTCAGAGTTTCTTCACTTTATGAATTTTGCCAAGAGACATGGGCGCTAGAGTTTGCTGATTGTTCATTGATCATAGTCATTCAGATTTTGTGGTGTTTCATTTTGGCATCAGCTCTAAACAATAGAAATGTTAGTGATTTCCCTCTGTGGCATGTGAATGGGAAGGGTTTGCTGAGCCAATAATTTTCATAGACATCAATTCATTGGATAGGCGAGGTACTTTCTGAGCAGTTTGTGGGAAAATGATCATTGGCATGTGATGTTAATGCTGGGGCCTCCATAAACCAGCAGGTCGTCACACTTCATATTCTGGGCATAGCATTGGGAAATATTTGTATGCTAGTCGCATTACATATGCTGGGTGTGAGCATTGGAACTATATCTGTATTGCCAGGCATGGTATAGAAATTGCTGATCGTGGGCATAATTTCCTTAGACATGTGGTGTGAGGTTGGCAAGGTTGGCGATTGCCATAGAGAACAGAAGGCTGGGTGCTACTGTTGACAGTAATGGCACTGTTTAAGGCTGGGCGCTACTATTGACAGCAATGGCACTGTTTAAGGTCAGAAAATTATACAATCCATCTCTGTAATCTGCTTATGTTATTTCAGACTGTAATAATTATTCAGTTCAGACCTTTAGAATGCATAAATGTTGATATCTTGCTTCAGCACCTTGGTGTATGTCATTGAGTTTCATGAAAAATATATGCTAGTGTGGTTTCCAGCCAATTAGCAAACTTTTCCAAACGATTTTCTGACTGAAAACTCTTTAAATGGGGATACATGCAAACAGTTTGACAAAATGACTTATATGTCAAACTGAGCAAAATTGGAAAAGATTTGTTCCAACTCGGGTGGGACATTACACAACGAAGAAAAGAAAGAACAAGAACAATAGGAAGAAGAAGATGAAGAGAAAGAAGATGAAGAAGAAGAAGAACAAGAATAAGGAGGAGGAGGAGGAGTAAGAGGAGGAGAAGGAAAAAGAGATGAAAAGAATATGAAGGATACATGTACATGCACTTTAGTTCCAACGAAGGAAGATACTATCCTTCAATTTCATGGATGTATTCAAAAGACAAGTTTTATTGTTTCTTTAAACCCTAGTAGCAAGTATAACTTCATTAGCATGGAATTAGCCAAGAAACTATTGGTACATGCAAAACACATAAAGGAAAATCAAATACTGGGTAAGGATATTCACATTTTTTAAGATTTGAAGCTCTCTATGGATAAATATGTGTTGCATTTAAACTTTCATGCTTTGGATATGGATGGGTTGGATATCGTGCTTGGTTATCCTTGGTTAGAATCTTTGGGAACCATAAACATCAATGTGCAAACAAAGTTCATTAAACTTTGGTATAAGAGGAAAAAAACTATATTACAAGATTTTACACATAATGAAGTCCAAAGGAAAGTTAAGGAAGAGCAAGTTCAGGAATTGATTGAAGATTGCACCAATGAATTAGAGGACAAACAAGTGGAGCAAGATGCAAAGAAAAAAGAGAAGACAAATAATTTTCTTCATGACCCAGTAGAACATGTGGAAAAAAATGGTGAAGAATGAAAGAAGGTTCTAGTGATAGAAAATGATGCAATATATGGGCACCCACATCATTGTGAGAGGCAATAATCATGGAGGAAACAATCATGGAGGCATGATAATATAGTGAATCAATGAGACAATCACTATGGATCTACATGGAATCAAATGAACAACTACAACAGTCAATGATATCATAAAGTAATGGCTCTTCATGGTAGAAAAGGAGGACTTACCATGATAAGGAATGGAATCACATGGGTGTACCAAATGTGGATCAAGGACAGGATCTAGATACTGTCAAGCTAAGACTATTGCAAAGATTAACTACAAACGGTTGGATGATAGGTCATGGTGTCATATTTGTAATTACTTGTGACAGTCATACTATTTGGCTTCTTCTCATGTTTTGGGGACAAAACATGTCAAGGAGGGATGGTATATTTTATGTACCAAGGGAGAATATATTATAATATATTTAGGTGGATGGAGATGCCAACATGTGGCACACATCCCTTAAGTTAGTTATATTGGGTCATGTGGACAATTTGTGTAATTAATTATAGTAGGTGATGATTAGGCCTTCATTTGGGTTAATCCTCCATTATGTTATTAGGATGATGCCAATATAAAGGTGATTATTATTGTAAGGATATGCGTTGAGTATGATATTGTGTTTGGGATCTCTTGGAGATATAGCATGGAGTGGCTTCTTCTAAAGTTTATAGTTTTTTCCATAAAACTTTTAGTTACCCTCCAACATAATGTTAGACAAATTAGCTATTTTTTTATTTTCTTATTTTAAAATAAAATTTCAGGCTATGCTACTGAAGTAGTGTTCTACAGCTGTAGCAGCAGTACAACTGACTCCTTGCTTCACAAATGCAGCAGTAAAACCCTAAAAGAAATTGTAGTTTTCTTGGATTAAAAGTTCCTTTAGTTTCTTGGCATGTATCGAGAATCAGTTCCTTGGTTGTCACTGATTAACAGAATCCTTTGGCCTTCACTTGCTTCATATTTGACTTTCCCTCACTGTGGCTTTGATGCCATAATATGAAAACCAAACACACAAAGAAACTAAGAATGCTGAAGAGAAAACTTAGAAAGAGAAATACTTGATACATAATAAAATAAAGAGAGCCAACATTTCTTTATTGGAATACAACAGCATAAACCTAAAACTAAACCCTTGAATAACTTAAGTGTACCTAAATTTATATTATCACATTACCAAATTGACTATTATAAAAAAGTACACAAAGTACGATTATCAAAAACAGCTAAATGACCATTATGACACTAACATATGTCATATCATATAACACTAACAATAGTTGAGGGCCTCATGATTTTATTGTTCTGATTGTTCCAGAATGTCATAAGTATTAGAATTAGATATATCGTGCTCTTTTTCTCATAAAGTTAACAAGAGTATTTTGATGTCTTTTTTGCTATTGTTCCTTTTAGGAAGTTTGACCTTAGATCTGGTTGAATAGGGGAGGATGAAACTTAGTTCTCTTGGGAAGTTTCTTCTTTTTGTTTAGGGCCTCACTATATTGGTCACCCTGGATTAGGGAAAGGAGAATATTCTGCATCTTGGGATTTACTACTGTTCTGTGAAAATTCGTTTGACTGGGTGAGATAGGTGAGGCTTTAAGCAAAAGGTGTATCTAGGCCTTAGGCACTAAGGGACATTCTCAAAATTTTGTGTTTTGGGGGTTTGGCATCCAAGATAATGGTTTGGCATATAGTACTATGGAAACATGTTTGTTTGTTCAAAACAAGTGCGTGTAGGCCCCAGGTTTCTCCACCCAATGTTTGCTGGAGTTTCCCAGAAATATATCTTATTTCAGGGAATGTTTCCTGCAGTCGGACATTTAAATTCCTTAGTAAAGAAAAAGAAAATAAAATAACCTTTATTAATCTGTGATTGGGCTCATTGCTCCTAACACTATAAAAATTCCTAAAACAGGAAATCCCTCTCAACACTATATTCTCATTCTCATTCTCAACCCACCTCATTAAGTTTCTGATGATGTTTGAATAAGTTTTGCAAGATGCGACTGATGT
Organism: Sequoiadendron giganteum; assembly: GCA_007115665.2. Classification (NCBI taxonomy): domain Eukaryota; kingdom Viridiplantae; phylum Streptophyta; class Pinopsida; order Cupressales; family Cupressaceae; genus Sequoiadendron; species Sequoiadendron giganteum. The sequence continues at coordinate 262,460,088 of CM021107.1, forward strand.
AGATTTTGTTCACATTAATGAGTCTAATTCATGCATTTTTCCCTAGGTTTCTTAGCTTCTTTGTTCCTAAGTTTTTTAATTTTCTCCGTTTTCTCCTTTTCTATTTTCCATTCTTTTTGATGCATTTTCTTTGTACTTTTGTGCATGCACTCCACCAGGGAGGAATTCTGATTTAAAGTTTTTGTTTTTTTTATTTTACTAAAATTTCTTGTTCTATTTGTGATGATTTCTATCATTTCTTTCAATTTCTTGAGATCTTTGAATTCTTGGAGGCAAAGAGGACCTTTAACCATATTGAGGTATTGCATGTGTTACAGGGCCCAAGGAGAGTGGATGACTTTCAGAGATCAAATGCAACCATTGTGGGAAGAATTACAATGATATGTACACAAGGGTGAATACCTATTTGACAGAATCCAGGGAAAGGCATCTAAGCTTTCAAGGAGATGAAAATAAGTGGTTTCATGTTGTGAGGGAGCAAGAAGAGATGAAGACTGGCTTTTAATGCTCGTGCTTCAGCATCTCCCTTAACTAAATTCAATTCAAATAGGGCTTGGAATAAGATCAGAGATTTAGCTAGATCCGAGTTCTTGAAGAGGTTATATACATGACGGGTCCTCTTGTAGGAGAACATGTGTTGGCCAATGAACAGACCTCTTTGAAGATGTGTTTGATTTCAAGGGTTGAGATGCAGTCCATGCAGAAATGACTAACATTATTTAATATAAAAGGGATACTTTTGCTACCGTTCACTTCCCTTATTATGAGGAGATGTTTTGTGCCACAAACAATGAACCAGCTGGGTGTAGACCACTTGGGCATATGAGAAGATCCATGGGGTTCTTATTAATAAGGAGAAAACATGACTGGAGCAACAACTTGCACCAATCAAAGCTATATGATGTGATTGGAAGGTGGGTTATTGTCACAAAAAAAAATGCATATAGTTTGAAAGTTGCGTTGCATGAATGCTTTGCACAATGGACTGAGCCATTGATGAATTTAATTAGATTGCAAGGCTGATTAAAAATATTAGAAAAAAATGTTCATTTGCAATTATCACCTATCACACAATGTTGATACTCAAACTTGTTGGTACATACATTATCTCTTGTTTGTTTCTTCTAGAGCATCTTCATTGTGCTGCCTTGCAGCTAGTGATATAGGGACATCGTGGAGGCAAGCTTCATTGGATGTTGGCGGGTCTTTAATGATCATTTTTGGGATAATGTGATATTTATGTTTGATTTCTCCTATATGTGAGATGATCCACTTTGTGGATTCATATAGCTATTTTTAGGGGAAATGTATGACATTGACTCCATGTGAGACAATTTAAAAAAAAATGAGGTATTTTCCTTTATATCCATTGATAGAGGCTAAAGTACAAGGGCTTCCAATTGTTTGATTCTAAAGTGGTGTAACATTGAAGTGACAAAAGAGAGACCTCTCTCCATGATATTGAAAGTAAAATGGGGGTTCATAGCCAATGGTAAAGAGGATTTATGGCTTTGAGAGGAAGCATCTACGAAATGAGAAGATCCATGTGGTCCTTAAAAGTAGAAAACATGTTTGGAGCAAGAAATGGCAGCAACCAAAACAACATGATGCAATTGAAAGTTGGGAAGTTGTTGTAGGAAACATACAAACATATAGTTTGGAAGTCATGTTGCATGAACCTGTTGGTGTGTGTTTTGAATACGCCACCATACACAGAATAAAATGCCCAAGGACACTTTATCCTCTCTTGAAAAGTAATTGCAAATACCTAGAAGATAATACAATGACTCCAATGTTTCTTTTGGCTAGGTTATGACATATGGACAAGGTCAGTGGGCGTTATGATTTGCTGGTAATCACAAGGGGACTTACATAAAATTCATTTTGCGAGTTGAGGACTTAGACAGTTTTATCATTGAAGCTCTTTCGATGGGTGTTTCAGATATTCCAAAAAAAAGGCAAAAGGATAAGGGTTTAGAAATCTAAACTACGCCTAAGAACTCCAGAGATGGCAGTGACGAGATAAAACAGGGTAACCACACTTTGTTTCGCCTCCTTCGGACAACTACGCAAAGTGGGTGCAATCTTCAAAGGAAGTGATAATAATTTTTATGTTTGAATTGAAAACAAACAGAAGTTAAGCATCCACAAGTCAACAGCTCAGACTAACTTTACACATCAAATGCAAATCATCCATTTGACAAAAGTATGAGCTAAATTTTATCTACCACTGCTATCAAATCTATCATCCACTTAACAAACATATAAATGAAATGCTAATCTAATTCTACTCTAAGTGTTGAAGGAGAAATATTAAACCTTGCACACTATTTGAAAATAAAAGTGATTCTAAGCAAATCATGCACTAGAGCTTTTATTGACGGAAATAGTCTTGTCGCAACAATATTATACTACTCACTTCACAAATTGTAAATGAGAGTAGTCAAGTTTATATAGAGTTCATGAATATGAATAAACGGCTTAGATTAAAAATGAGCCAACGGCCAAGATCAAAACAAATAAACCCTAATTAGGGTTTCCCAAAATGACTTCAGTAAACAGAGTTGACAGGGTGATGTGGCGCTTTGGAGCTATTTTCAAGGAATTACATCCCGATCCTCCTGCGTTGCCGCGTGTTCGATGAATCTAGACACGATCAAGGCAACTTCATCCATGGTGACCTGAGGAAGCATTCCGATCCTGAATTCCAGTTCGTCCACACTCTCGGCGCATCTGGCAAAGGTATCCTCCCACTTTGGCTTGGTCTTCTCAAAAGACTCTCGGATGCTTAAGAAGTTCGCCAATTTGGCCCAGTCCTGCCTCAAAATAGGTCCTGTGATGGCAAAGATGCCTTCTTGGACCTTCCCTTTCAAAACCTCTAACTGCAGGTCATTCTCTCGTAGAGCCTCCTTATCCAGGATATCGGCAATCATGTTGAGAAGTTTGGCCTGAACTTCTTTGACCTGTTCTTCTAATCTGATACCATCAACCTTCACCCTCTCCAAGACTTCACCTCATGCCGTCAAGGCCCAATACCAGGTGTGGAAGTCATAGGCTACTCCTACTGCGATAACACCTCTGTCTATCAGCTCCTGCTTAGGAACTCCTTTCAGAATCCTAAGGCAAGGGATTATCCTATCTTGCACATCCGGAAGGTTATCCCACACTTCTGCCAAAGTGGCTAGCCTAGAAAGTAGGGCAGTGGCTTGACCATAAACCAGAGTCAACCTCTACGAATGCCTCAGCTTCAGTCCCCTTTGCTGCTATCCATTCTCTGGCTTCCCGAACGGTGACCATATTTTCTTCTATCTCTTTAACGGCCCCTTGTGAAGAGTTCGGAAGTAGAGGAGCTGCCGTGCTGTCTTGATCAAGTGCTGGATATACCCCCTTAGGCGCTCAATTTCTAGCTGACACTCTTTCCTCTTGGCTACCTCCTTTGCCAACCTTGACTTGATAGTGGACACAAAATTGTCCAAGTCTTCAATTTCTTGGCCCTTCGTGGTTGGACCCAAGTCAATGGTTGTGATGGCATAATCTTGTGGAGCCATGTCCTCCTGTGGCCTGTCCACTGTAGGCATTGCGATTTGCACTGTCCTGTTGCCAGCTCCATCTCTCTGTATGCTCGAGAATTTCTTTGCTGGCTTCTTAACTGCAGTCTGCGTAAGTCTGGCCAAGAAGTCAGCAGTATCATCCTTTTCTGGCTCCTCCACTGGTGCCTGTACTTTTAGCCTCTCCCTTAGCCAATCTGGGATCGTTGGCTGCTCTATGCCTTCATCCTCCGGCCTGTCTTCTCTGTCAGGAACGTCCAGAATTCCCCTAAGGGCTGAAATCATTCCTTCCTGGAAATCCTCATTTTGGGTGTCCACATTTTCATCATCGGACTCCAATATTTCTGTGCCCGTGGGAGATGGTGGCGCATCTTCATCCGACTGAGGCTCCATATTGTTTTCCAGAATCGGGGAAGGATCCCTAATGTCAGCTAGTGAAGCATCTACAGTAGCCAACATCTCCTCAATATTCATGGATGCGGCCGAGTGTGAAGGCTTTACCTTAGCCTGCTTCTGAATTGGCTCCTTGCCTGCAGCTATCTCCTTCCTTTTCTTGGAAGTGGTGGCCTCTATCATCTCTACGCCCTGGGATGCGTCCGCATTGGAAGAATAGGATTCCGCCTCACTCAACATATCATAAGTTAAGGTTATCCTTTTTCGCCTGAGTTCCTGAATTTGTTGATCAACCCACCACTGTGTATACTTGACGACTGGTCTCATCAAAGTATTTAAATCGGTGTGCTCGGGTTCTGACCACCTGACTACCGGTAAAGACAAGCTCTCATCAAGGTGCGGCTGTACCTGCTGTCCATCTTCCTCTAACTGATCCGGCACTCGACAAAGTTCCGTTGCTCTGATCAAACTGACTGGCAATTTGGACCACATCTTTCGCCTAACTTCAAACTCGTCCGCAGCATTTGCCCAGAAATCTTCCAGTTTGACCCTATGCTTGTACCTCCTTCCATCCACCGTCTTGATGTGGTGATGCGGGTCGAAGTGGCTCCTAGATGGGTAGGTAGCAAAAGGATAATGCTGAATCTCGAGCCTGGCACTATCTGCTGCCTGTGATGATGGGCAAGACTCCAGCATGTTCCCTATAAAGAAGGGAAAAGTTACTGCCGCCTTTTGTTTTGTCCGTTGGAGGCCTTGAAATTCTTCTAGCTGCCTTAGTACTTCCAACAGGACCATCTTGTTAGTTGGGAAAATGGGAAAACGATATGGGCTCCCAGTGAATCCCTTGATTCTGATGTACGTATATCGGGGATACTGGATAAACCATGACCCATATTTACCAATCAGCTTCTTGGCCTCAGGAGTCAGCTGTTGATTTGTCCCTCCCTGGAGTATTCTCGTGATATACATGAGGAAGGCGTCATGAGCTCGCCGGAAGTGCGCCTTTTCTTTCAACTGCAATTGGGGATAGCAGTCGTATGCCTTCAGCTCATTTGATCCACCGCCGACCGTGCCCTTGCATATCAAGCCTGCATACTTGTAAGTCCTAGCCAACATGTAGATGACATAAGAACTCATATAAAACGTTTTAGTTTTCTCTAAGTTGACAAGCTGCTCGTGGAGGTTGTTGCTAATCATTCATGACCAGTTAAACATCTTTACGCCCTCTGTGATGTCCTCAATAAAATAGTACATCCATGGCTCAAATGGCGCCTCCAAAGGACTGCCTGCTATTCTGTTCAACAAGATAATGATGTCTCTATAGTCCTCCTTGAAGTCCGTACGCATCAACTTCTTGGGCATTTTCTTGACCGACGGCCTAGGCTTGTCCAGCCATGACTTGTTGATGTTGGTGGCACAAAGGTCAGGCTGCTCATCATACAATCTCTGGGCGTCTTCCTTAGTCTTGTAGGTAGTCTTAGGATACTTAGGAATGCCGAAGGCTTCTTGTATGGCCACCTCTCCCAGATGTGCCAATATTCTCCCGTCAGGTGCCACAATTTGGCTTAACTCAGCATTATAATGCAGCGCACACTCCACCATTAATTCAGCACACTCCAGTGCAGGCGGAAATCCAGCAGCTTGGTAGATACCATTTCTCACCATCCTCCTGGCGGCAGGCGTTGGCAAAGGTCCATTATGCCCATATATTCTCTTCTTAAATTCTTCGAGGTCAATGTGGCCAAGGTTGGTGTCCGAGACGTCTTTCCATTTGGATTTAATTCTAGTCATCTGTGCTTTCCTGGATGTTTCTCCTTGATCGACTGTCAACCTGCAAGTACAAAATGCTTAACATTAATATAAAAACTTTTAAAATCAAATTACTCTGGGTGTAGTTTGGACAAAATCGCGCTTTTCAGCTTATTGAATTGAAATTTCTGTCAAAAAGCAAGCTGAAAGTAATAAATTCGCCTATCTATGAATGAAATTCGTGTCGGAAATGAAGTAGAAGATAGGAATGAGGCGTAAACATATTGACGATTAACTTCCAAACCTCAAAGATCGTGTTCTGGCTGTAAATGAATTTAAAAATTCAGAAAATCTGCCAGAAGAAGTGCGCCAAAGCTGGGAAGTGGGATTTTCAGCCAAGAAATGACTTATTTCTTCCTAAAAATCACGCCTGTCAACAAGAAATTGCTACCTTGATTCCCACAACAATGTTACTTTTACTAAATTTTCCTTCGCAATTGATTCCCAGAAGATTCGAGAAAGATAGCCTCTTCTCAGCCGAAATTGTGAAGAAATGAGTTGCTGAAACTCATTTTATGGCTGAGAAGTGCGATTTTCCTCAAGGAATTGCTTTTTTTTCCCTGATTTTCTTCCAATTTTTAGAAACGTTTTTCTTCTCAGACTGGCAAGTTTCTAATTTCACTTTCAGTTGTCGAGGCAAGTTCCTAATTTTCATCCCTGTGCCACCTCTGTTTGAGATTTTTGAATTTCTTAAAAAATTGCCTAAGTGTTGGAGAGAATATCAAAAGATATTAAATTAATTGTTTAAAATTAATTTTCCAACATACTTTAAATCTTCGAATCACGGCAATTTTAAATTTACCTAAGGCAGAATAATTTAATCTTCCAAATAACCTCCAGACTTCGAGTTTTTTTAATTAAAATTCCCTAAGTGTTGGGAAATAATTAAAAATATCAAAATATTTAAAATTCCAACCCGTTTAACCTTGACACATGGCTAAGTTTGTTTGTCCGAGGCAAAATATCTATTTTCAAATTGTGTGCCTAGCCAAAATGTGCTCAATAGTTCATCTGCCAAATTTCAACTCTCTAGGCGGAGTTCTAACCCTTCCAGACGTTTTACTTAGCCAAATAATTCATTTTCTCGCTCCTTCTGGGTTGGGCGAACTTGGAGATTTCTCTGCCATTTTGCCATTTTTTATTCATGCCTTAGGAATTTTTCCAAGCTGAGAGGGGCGGACTTCATGGTTTGCCTTGCCTTGCATTCTTCATTTCTTGCCAAAGAATGTCATTTCGTCTTGCCGAGGAGTAATTTTCATGCCGTCCTAACCTCTTCTCTCTCTAGACATTTCTTCATTTCCATGCCTTAGAAAAATTTATCTTCTAAAGTTGGGTAAATTTCTCATAATTCCTTGCCAATGGCGTGTTTTATCTTGTATTTGTCTAGGGCGGACTTCACCCTTCTCTTGCCATGGCGAGTTTTGGTCTTGCCTTGTCCAATGGCCAACGTTACTTGTAATTTCACCATTTAATTCAATTAATAGCGAATTTTCTATGTAATTTCACCCCTTCCAAACACCTTGGAGCGGACCCCTACATAATTTTACCCTTCTCCACACTTCTTGGGGCGGACTTCTCATATCTCATGCCATTTTCCATATGGCGGACTTCATAAGTTGTTTGCCATTTTCCTCTAGGCTGGGCGGACTTCACATTTTCCATGCCACTTTCCATATGGCGGACTTCATCATGCCTTAGCCACTTCCTATCTTGCTGGGCGGACTTGGAGACCTTCATGCCATTTGACTTTCTTGGGCGGACTTTGACCTTCTTGTGCCATGGGCGGACTTGGCTCTCTCCATGCCATGGGCGGACTTGCCTTGCCTTGTGCCATCCACTCTTCATTTTTGGGCGGACTTCATGTTCCTCATGCCAAGGGCGGACTTGGCTTCCTTCTTGCCATGGCGGACTTGGAGGCTTCCATGCCATGGGCGGACTTCAGCTTCCTCATGCCAAGGGTGGACTTGGCTTCCTTCTTGCCATGGCAGACTTCTCAGACTTCATGCCATTCCTTCCTTGAGGGCGCCATCTTCATGACTTAGCCATTTCCTCAAAACTTTTGCCATTTTACCTTGATTCTTTTGACATCTGGAGGCGTGCTGATTTCTTGCCTGATGGAATCCAAAAATAGAAACTTTCCAGAAATAGAAACTTTCTAAAAATAGAAAAAGCAAAAAGCATCCCTAAAAAATAGGAACTCCAGAATGGCCTAAAAATGCCGAAAATCAAAAAAGCAAAAAAGCAGAATCCCTAAAAAATAGGAAGTGTCAGAATTGACCGAAAGCAATGGCGTTCCTTGTCTACTGGGTCTTCTGAGCATTTCCATGGCGTTTAAGCTTTCAAATGGGTTCAAAATTTCAACTTGGCCGGACTGACTCTCAAAAAGTTATTCAAATTTAGGACTCTAAACCGGCGATTCAGAGGGCGACATAAAAACTTGGGGGTCCCCATTTGCAATGGGGCGATGTGTGAAATAGGTCACAACAGAACCCTTTGCATAATGCATTGAGGCATTGATGAATTTGAGTAGATTTGATCCATAAGGATCTCAAAGTGAAATTTCAATCAATGTGAGGTTTTCCAAAAATGAATAGCAAGAAAAAACACTTGGTTTTGTCAGTAGAATGAAATTGCTAGTTCCTTTAGGGTTAGTTTCAAAACCATTGGTTACTTTGGAGGGCAATTTCACAATCACCATTTTGCACGAAGAGGCAATTTTGCAATTGCCAATTTGCACAAGGGGTGGTTTCATACCGATGCTTGAAAACAGAATTTGCAATAGTTTGACATTTCTCCTTCCCAGCCTTCTAGTGCACAAGGAGGACATTACAACATTTATAAGGGCATAAGGGTTTTGGTTTGCATCATTGAGGCTTGTGTGATTGTTATAGTAATTGAATTGAGGAGAACTCAGCTATAGGAGACATTGGAGACTTGACAGTGAACAATTGGAGCAACTAGTTGTATGTACTCTTCGTACTTGTTTCTTGACTAGCAAAAAAATATTTGGTAGATGTGCAAATACTGCTACCAACAGCTTTTTTCCCATATGTTTTTTTGGAGGAATTTGTGAGTTTTGTGTTGATTTTTCTTTATTTCTGCTTATAATTATCATGATTGCACAACATTCCATCCTTTGAGACTGTCATTTGGATTCAACAAGTAGAATAATGGTTTGATGTCATGTCCCCTTTTCAAAAAGTCAAAATAATGTAATAATTTAATTCAAGTTGCTCGAAAAGTTATTTTAATTTATTAAAAAGCAACTTTGTATTTAATTATTAAATTAAAAAGCTCCTCAAAGTAATATTTTAAAGTGTTTTTTGTAAAGGACACTTAAGGACTTGAGAGTGGAAAATAAAAGAAAAAGAAAAGAAAAGAAAATATTTTACCTTGAAACGATATTAAAGAAGGTTTTGAGAAGAGAAAGAGGATTCTGAATATTTCTTGGCATTTGATATTTTCTTGAAACCCCAGTTGGGGAGTTAAGCAGTTTTGTACAGCCCTAGGATGAAAACCCTTTGGTGAAGATTAATTTTAGGGAAGAAATTCTCCCTAGTCAATGTATGATGGATTCACTCAGAATTCACATTTGTGCTTATTGACTGAAGATTTAAGTCTGGGCTGAAGCGATATATCTTTCCAATTTCAGGAGATTTAGAGTGTGGTCCCATGGAGGGGTTTGAGGATCTATTTTCATGGAGCAAGCGGTCCCATGAAGCAAAAAAATTTATGCTACAGGATTAATTGGAATCTTTTCCCGAAAAATAGCAGCCCCTACCTTTTAGGACTGCAAATTTCAGCGGGTGAAATTGATGTTGGGCTAGAAATTGCCCCTACAGCTTAGGAATTTTTTTTGCCACTTGTCTATCACTTAAAATTTTAAATCCTAAAAGAAAATAAAAATGAGAGAATTTTTATTTATTTATTAATTTATATCAAAGTACTCCAGTTCATTCCTTAAATTTTGGAGCTCAAACTTTTAAGCTGAATTGCAAAACTAAATTCATGGGACCACCAGCTTTAAAATATTCTTAAAAAATCTCAACAACACCCACAAATTTTTTTTAGGAAGCCCCCCTCCATGGGACCTTATCCTTATAGGTACAAATTTATTAAGATTTGTAGGACAAATAAATTAGTGGTATTGAGAAGTTTATCTAGGTGCACTAAATGGTTCAAAGATGACAAATATTTGAAGAGATTATTGGTATATCATTTATGGGTATCCATATACTTATTTATTGGTATTCATTTGATATCTATGGGTCAAAATATATACTAGTATTGCCTACGACAAACCACTTGTTAGCCACTAGGGCAAAATTCGTGGATTGTTCTTGATGATAAATATTTTTTATTAAAAGTAAACCTTGCTGGATGAATAGAGAAGGTTGTGGATTCATTCGCTGAGCGGACAAGGAAATCGAGGGCGAGTCAAGGTCATGGGAATCATGTAGGAGGTATAGATCGAGTAGCGTCAATAACGTAAGGGTCGTAATACCAGTCGCCGCCCTTCAAGAAGGAGTTTCTAGGCCGAAACACATTAAAAGAGGTCAAACTTACATTTAATTTGGTGTTATATATCTATATACCTGGTTGTGGAGGTATAAAAAGCCAGAAAGGAGTCACGACTTGTTTTTTTTTGTAGGTTGTGGGCTTTAGAAGTTAAAATATGTAGCACAATTCTTTTGGATGCTAGGCCATGAGGGTTTTAAGTAAGAATAGGGGCAAAATTCATTGGAACATAGATAATGGCGCGATTTCCCTTTCATGGGTCAACACTTGTTTGCCAAAGCTATACTTCGCATGAAGGGTGACGTGAACATTTGAGAGATGGAAGCAATACAGGAAAAAAGCATATAAAAAGGCTGAACTAATTCTAATGATAGTTTGCATCTATTCATATCTGTTTAAGATCTGCTCCAATTGGTGAAAAATCATTGAATGCACTCTTGTCTACAGTGAACAGCTTCGAACTCATTCAGCCACTTATTAGAGGCCAGGCGCTACTTTGTGTGTTGTTTATATATATGTGTATTGTGGAAAAATTTCAAATAAATATTAAATTTTATTTATCAATGAGTGTTGTAAGTCATTGGACTGTTTATGCCAGAGAATATAAAGTGTATGCTATATTAATTGCATAGTTTATCCAAGAACCAAAATCTCGGATTAGCAGCAATTTGTTATTGAAATGCTCAAAACTTCAAGAAAATATAGTGGGAACATTATAGTGATGCTAGAGCATGTATGTGTAGTTATGACATTTGCAAAAATTTAGAAATATTCCAGTCTGGGATATCACATTTGAATTGTCAATTGAGTAATTTCTGTAAGCAGCTCTCAGAAATTATGGATCAAGATTTCAAGGCTGATTAATTTTTTTAGAGAAACTCATGGTCATATGCAATCACTACCTATCACATGGCACCATTTGTGAATGTGTTATCCTCAAACTTGTTGATACATTCTTTGTTACTTCTTGAGCATCTTTGTTTTGTTGCCTTATAGTCATGCAAGGACATCCTGGAATAAATCTTCATTGGCTGTTGAATTTGAGTTGATATGGTGGGTCCTAAATGGTCATTGTCAAGATATTGTGATATTTGTGGTTGACTTCTCCTATATGCGAGTGATCCACTTTGCGGATCCAAATAACTAATCTTAGGGAAAATGTATGGCATTGATTCTTTTTGTGAGAAAAAAAGAAGAGTTATCTACCTTTATATCCATTGATAGAGTCTAAACTACATGGGCTTCCTGTTGTTTTATCCCAAAGTGGTATGGCATTTAAGTGACCAAGAAGAGACCTCTCTCCAATGATTTTTACATAATGTGGGGATTCATGGTTATCATGGTTTTCTTGTGCATGCCATTAATTTGGTAGAGTGGAAGGCTTGAATGATAGGTGTGGTGAATGTTAGTTTTTATTATCAGATGTATATAAACTGAAAGCAATCAGAATGTGCAGCACTTAAGACAATAAACACAGAAAAATATCCTGGGAAAACCCTCCAACTTGAGGGAGAAAAACCCAGCCAATATATGACTTATATATTGATAGAATAAGAGAAGAAATCTGCTTACAACTCAGGCATAACACAATGCCGATTTTAATACAATGAATATTTGCACCTCTCCTAGATGCAGATACAAATGAATATGTTTCTCCTTGAACTCAATCTGCTGCTACAGGATGATGATCCGCTGCTCACGAATGAACTCCTTCTAGAAATGTGAATTATGATGAATAACTTGATTGATTGAATGAGTGATCTTCACTCATTTATATATTTGCTGAAGGGAAGAGACACGTATCTCCAAGGCAAAAGGTTGGCCTCAAGAAGAAACGTCTCTTCTAGAAAATCGCGCCTCTCTTAAGGTCGGCCCCAGATAATAAATAAATATTAATTATTAAATAATATAAATTATTAATATTTTGTTTCAAACTCCAAGCGAATCTTTTCTTTATTAAAATCGACCTTAGATAAATTAAATAGCCAAAGGCTATATTAAATTTATCTTCACAAGTCGTGGCTGGAAGTAATCATCTAGACGCTGTACATCAACACTCCCTCTCAGCTAGGGAGGAATATTTCCAATTGTATAAGTCATATCACCTCATCGTAATGACAAATACCATGGCTACACCCATGTGTGGAAAGAAGCATATCACCTCATCGTGATATCAACCATCATGGCTACTCCCATGAATGGTATATGTGCACAAGTGCGCATCACTCAACGTGATGTCGTCATCTCATCATGACGTTCACCATAGATACTCCCAAAAGGTGAATAAACACAAGTACAAGGAAATCATCACAAACTCTCTCACGTGATGTTGTCATGGAGTCACACACATGACATCCACCTTGGCTACTCCTAGAGGGTGGAAACAAGGGCTTGCTCCTCAAATCTCTCTTATAGAGAGAAATGCATTAAAGCAAATCATAGAAGATCATTGAAGCTGAGACTCCCTCTCAGCTAGGGCTTCATTCTCCACAATACCAAGCTTGTCTCGGAAGTACGCAAACTTTACTCTAGAGAGGGGCTTGGTGAGAATGTCTGCCGTCTGCTCATCAGTGCTAATGTATCTCAATTGAATTGCTTTCCTCAATACCATATCTCTGATATAGTGGTATTTGATCTCAACATGCTTGGTCCTGTCATGAAACACTGGATTGACAGAAAGCTTCACACAACTTTGATCATCACAATGAATGATAGTAGGCTCCAATGATTGTCCAAACAATCTTGCAAAGAGCTTCCGAAGCCACACTGCTTCTCGAGATGCCACACATGCTGCAATATACTTTGCCTCTGCGGTGCTTAGTGCCATTGAAGACTGCTTCCTACTACAACAAGAGATCATAGCAGACCCCAAACTGAAACGACATCCAAAGGTGCTCTTCCTATCAGTGACGCACCCTACCCAATCGGAATCAGTATAACCATGCAGCTTCAAGTCCACACCAAAAGAATATCTCAAGCCATACGCAACTGTGCCACGCAAGTATCTTAGGATATGCTTTGCTGCAACTAGGTGTATTTGCCTTGGTTCACACATGAACTGGCTAAGTGCACTCACTGCATAGCAAATATCTCGTCTAGTATTGACTAGATACATCAATGATCCAATCAATTGCCTGTGCATAGTAGGATCCACCAGATTTGAACTGGCTGCAACCTCCTTAAGCTTCTGAAAGTTGGTCTCCATAGGCGTAGACATGGATTTACAATCTATCATACCAAATCTCTTCAAGATGTCAATAGTATACTTCCCTTGACTCAGAATAATCTCATCCGGCTTCTGCCATGCTTCTAGACCAAGGAAGTAGTGCATGAGACGAAGATCCTTCATTTCAAATTTAGAAGCTAGCTCCTTCTTACATTTGAAAATGAGGTGTTCTTCTCCAGTAAGAATTAGATCATCAACATATAGAACTAAGATCAATGCTTCGCCATCAATTACCTTGAAGTAAAGGTTTGAATCAGCATCATTCTTAGAGAAACCCAAACTCATTAGGTATTGATCAATTCTTCTATACCAAGCACGAGGAGCCTGCTTAAGGCCATACAATGTCTTCTTCAGCCTGCAAACATGAGACTCCTTCCCATGAACCTCAAAGCCATCAGGTTGCTCAATATATACCTATTCCTCAATTACACCATTTAGAAATGCTGTCTTTACGTCCATCTGGTGTATCTTCCATCCCTTAGATGCTGTAAGAGCAATGATAGTCCTGACGGATGTATAACGAGCAACTGGGGCAAAGGTTTCCTCATAGTCTACTCCCTCTTTCTGAGAGAATCCTCTAGCCACGAACCTGGCTTTGTGTTTCTTGATGCTCCCATCAGCTGCATGCTTGATCTTGAAGAGCCATTTAGAGGATACCATAGATTTTCCTTCAGGTCTAGGTACGATGTCCCAAACATCATTCTTGAGAATAGATTGATACTCTTCAGCCATAACATCTTTCCATACTTGTTGACTTGAAGCTTCCTCGACACTGGAAGGCTCAGACTCAATCATTTGACTCATCAATGCAACATAGTTTGAAAACTTCAGAGGTCTTTTGCTTTCTCTGAATGTTCCTCTAGGAGCTGCAAATTTTTCTGCCTCTTGCATTGTTTTCCTAGCCCATAGAGGTCTCTTTCTACCAATAAGAATGTTGGTAGGCCCATCAGTAGGTTCCAAAGGCTCAATTGGATCATCTTCTTCTTTAGAATCAGGAACCTCCCTCTAAATCTCAGGAAGATCAACTTCCATATCCTGGGAAGACTCTTGATCTTCATTGTCTATCTCCATGTGAAGGCCTTTAGATCTCTTGAATGCAACATTTTCTTCAAATGTAACATCCCTGCTGATCTCAATCAACTTCTGACCAAGAATGTAAAATCTGTAGGTTTTTGAAGTTTCACTGTAGCCCACAAATATTCCCTTCTTGCTAGATGGTTCAAATTTTGTCCTTTTATCTTTAGGGATATGAATATACATAGGACAGCCAAATATTCTCAAATGACTGACTTCAGGCTTTACACCTGTGAAAGCTTCTTCAGGAGTCATGTCCTCCAAGATGTGATGAGGGCTTCGATTCAAAACATACACAGCTGTCCTAGAAGCTTCGGCCCAAATGAAGATTTGAAGATCCTGATCATGAATCATAGCCTTAGCTGCTTCTAGAATAGATCTGTTCTTCCTTTCTGCTACATCATTTTGTTGAGGATTATATGGAACACAAAACTCCCTCTTAATCCTTGCATCGATACAAAAGTTACGAAAGCTTTCAGAGATGTATTCTCTTCCGTTGTCTGATCTCAAAATTTTGATCCTTTTCCCAGACAAGTTTTCTACTTGAGCTTTGAATTCCTTGAATCTTTCAAGTACTTCCTCAAATTCTTTAGTCTTTAAGAAATAAATCCAAGTCTTTCTAGAGTAGTCATCAATATAAATTACATAATACAAGAAACCACTCAAAGAAGTAATAGACATTGGACCACACAAATCAAAATGAACAAGATCTAGAATGCATTTAGATCTACTTTCACTACTATGAAAGGGTCTTTTAGTATTCCTACCCAATGCGCATCCTTGACAAGTACCTTCATGCTCTTGGCTTAGTTTAGGGATGCTAGTGACCATCTTCTCCAAGGTAGGAAGTGCACGAAAGTGAATGTGAGCAAATCTTCTATGCCAAAGCTCACTTGATGTTAGAGTTCTTTGGCCATGCAAGAACTTTTCCTTCAGAGAATGCTACTTGATACCCCTTGTCTTCTAAGGCTGAAATTGAGACAAGGTTTCTCTTGATGCCTGGTACAAATAGTACATCACTCAACTGCAAGGTGATGCCTGAATCTAAGTGAATAGTGGAGGTCCCAACGCCTTTCACAAAATAACTTGCATCATCTCCAATTATGACTTGAACACTTGAATCTCTCATCACCAAATTTGAGAGATGTTCTCTAAACCCAGTGATGTGACGAGAGGTGCCACAATCTATCAACCAAGTGTTGCTATTTGTTGGAACATTGCTTGATAAGGTAGAGTAGAATAGGAATTCCCTTGAATCCTTTTGAGGAGAGATCTCATCCACATCCGCAAATGAAGCATGTTGCTTAGGCCTAGTTGGGCAATCCTTTGCATAGTGACCAAACTTGTCACATCTAAAACATTGAACGCGAGATAGATCCCTTTTCTTCTTGAATGTAGGGGCACCATCTGACCCTTTATCTCTATTCCTCTTGAAGTTTCCTTTCTTCTTCGAGGATTGAGCAAAAAGAACATGAATGTCTTCATTTGTAGAGCTTTGACCAATGCCTTTTGCAGCCAACCTTGATTCTTCTTGAATACAATCTGCTCTCAATCAATCAAACTTAGGAAGTTTTGATCTTGCACTGATTCCTTGAATGTAAGACTCCCAAGATATAGGAAGACCATTGAGAGCCAACATAGTCAGATCCTTGCTATCAACAATATGCCCAATGGTAGATAGCTGATCTCTCAATTCGGTGATCTTCATGAAGTATGAGATGATCGATTCTCCTTTCGCCATCTTAATATGATGAAGTTGCTGCTTTAGTGCAAGAGATCGACTTGTGTTGTTGATCTCATACATCTCCTCTAAAGTCTTGAACATATCTCTTGCTGTTTTCAACTTGGAGATGATTGGCACAATGTGATCTTTCATGGAATCAACCAACATCTTTTTCGCCTTAGTGCCATTTCTCTTCCATTGAGGCTTACTATTCTCTTCGGTTGGTTCAGGAACTTCGTTCTCCACGAATTCAGCTAACTCATTTTCCTCCAAGGTGAGCATCACTCTAAACTTCTAGGATGCGAAGTTTGATGCACCTTCAAGTCTGTCTTCGACTTTGAGCCCATTCACCATCTTGATGAAATGATAGATGCAATCAAAGATGAGAATATTAATGGGGGATAATGCTGCTTATATAAATCTGATCTGATCTTTGCTTAGACACGCTCTGATACCATGTTAGTTTTTATTATCAGATGTATATAAACTGAAAGCAATCAGAATGTGCAGCACTTAAGACAATAAACACAGAAAAATATCCTGGGAAATCCCTCCAACTTGAGGGAGAAAAACCCAGCCAATATATCTCTTATATATTGATAGAATAAGAGCAGAAATCTGCTTACAACTCAGGCATAACACAATGCCGATTTTAAGACAATGAATATTTGCATCTCTCCTAGATGCATATACAAATGAATATGTTTCTCCTTGAACTCAATCTGCTGCTATAGGGTGATGATCTGCTGCTCACGAATGAACTCCTTCTAGAAATGCGAATTATGATGAATAACTTGATTGATCGAATGAGTGATCTTCACTCATTTATATATTCGCTGAAGGGAAGAGACACGTCCCTCCAAGGCAAAAGGTCGGCCTCAAGAAGAGACGTCTCTTCTAGAAAATCGCGCCTCTCTTAAGGTCGGCCCCAGATAATAAATAAATATTAATTATTAAATAATATAAATTATTAATATTTTGTTTCAATCTCCAAGCGAATCTTTACTTTATTAAAATCGACCTTAGATAAGTTAAATAGCCAAAGGCTATATTAAATTTATCTTCACAAGTCGTGGCTGGAAGTAATCATCCAGACGTTGTACATCAACAATGAAAAAGTTCAATCGATTGGCAGCATATTTCTAACAGCCATGCCTATGGATTGCAAATGTCCGTCATACAATTACTCACAAGTAGCAATTATTCACCCTTAGAGAGAAATTGCATTGTTTAATAGTAATATTTGATCACTAAACATGAACTAACTTCGGTCAAATAAGCTAGAGAATATCATTTACTTCAATCGCATCCCTTGCCTTTTACCTTAGACTTAGACTGAATTGCTCCTTTGTGACAATGAGACCTAACTTATATTAGATACATTTGTCTTGGGGGCAGAGGATGAGGAGGCTAAATCAAATGGCCTCAATGATTTACCCTAGTTCGATTACCTATAGAGGATCAAATCAATTAGAGAGTAGAATGTGAGATTGTAAATTATTTGATGAGACTTCGATTCCAAATAGGATGAATGAAACTTATTTTGTACTTTACATCATTTTAATTTTGAATGTTAATTTGTTGGCATATTAGCATTCACTTTTAACACTAGTGTCTTTAAGTTTATTGTTGGCTCTAGATAGACATACCAATGTTTTTGTCATTTTGGGGATGGTGACAGGTTTGAAACATCCTTGTCTAGATCTCGAGATGTGAAGCCCAAGACTCTATCATCCTCAAGCCGTTGGGACAATCCAAATGCAAATGCTATGTTAGAATTAAAAAAGAGATATACAACTATCACCAAGATATCTTTGGGGAAACCTAGACATCCCTCCTTTCTTAGGGGGTGGCTTGATATTCTCTAGTGGGTGGCTTGAGGGACACCTAGGTATTTTGTTGGTCATTCTTGATGAAGTCAAGTCACTTGAAAAGAAAAGAAAATGACAGTTTACATGATAAAAGGGAAAAATAAGTGTGATATATGAAATTCATAGATTATAGCCGTGGCAAATATTGACATAGATGCTTATGCAAAATGATTGAATGTATGGTGCTAGTTCAATAACATAGTACTAAAATACAAGGTACACATATGGTAAAAAACTGTGAGAGAGTGATTTTTGGCTGAGAAAATTCACTCTTGCAATGAGGAAATGGGAATCAGAGCCAAAGGAAATATACACACACTTGAGATCAATAGTGATGTGGTTAAAATCCTCTTGGGGTAGAAGTATCAGATATGAAAAGCTCACAATTTCATGCTCTTTTAATGATTGAATGTGGAATGTGCCTTCACTCCCACTTGGAGTATACCATTTCACACCTCTATCTTGGACTATTGTTTTGCATATATTCCTTGCATTCAATTACAATTTCTAATGAATAAATTCCCCCAATCCTTTGAAGAAGATGTGTTTATATATTTTGAAGTGATTTTTCGATTTTTGATACTTCTTTTCCAGGTGTTTGCCAGCCTCTGATGACTCCTTGCATGTTAGATCCCATGGATTATTGTTTGATTTACTTGAAGTGCATTGCACACAAATCCTCTGCATGTTTAAAACTGTTGTTTGCTAAACAAAAGATCACTAGTAGTCAAACATGCCAATAACAAGGTAGAACCTAATGGTCAATGTGTCACACACTTTATCTCAAATAGTCTGTGGCAAGTCCTAGGAAAGCACCTATCAAACATAACGAGGTGAAGGAGGGGTATTATGGTCATTAGAAAGTTGTGCAATTGAAACAAGGACTAACACTTAGGAACAATAGGTTAGAATTGCATAGCTTAGTTGCCCTAGCTTTTGTTTCAAAGAGGCTAGATGGGGCAGATCCACTATTTCCTAGAAGAAAGACCCTTGTGTAGTGGTAGCTAGAAGAGGATAAGATCACAAACACTTGCCATTCACCTTCTTTTTCTTGTTGCTATTACCTTTGTTGCTTTTAGGAGTTGTTTCAAAACTTCAAATTATAGCTTTCTCCACTCTATTGAGATGATTAAAGTTTAAAGTGGACTCTAGAAGCGCAGAGAAGCTAGTTGCAATGCACCAGGCCTCACGTCTCTAGGAAAGGAAGGCACTTTACTCTTGTACTCTGGCAGCATGTCATGTTGATCTTGAAGTTACAAGATAAATAGATGAGGAGTAGGAGCTACAGATGGGATATGGGGCCCACTTGATGGGTCACATGATGCAGACTTGGAAAATGACAGTGATGATGTTGAAGTGTCCAATGTACAATGCACAGAACCAGATGAGTTTGAGAGATTTTATGTCGGTTGATTCCACATGCTTAATATTTTGATGTGTATCATCATTGATATGATCATGGTTATCAACTCACTTGATATTTTGACTGTATTGAACTCTTTAAAGTTTATATTAATCATTAAACTGTGGGTGAATCAGAATTAGATTTTTGATTTCTAACATTTTATGTTTCATTCCATGGATCATGAATTTCTTTATAGTGCTTACTTTATTTCAGTCTTTAGAATGTTTAGTGGTGCAGAATTATGCAAAGCAATTTCAAAATTTGCACATTTTACATTTTTTCTGATAAATTTATTTTTAATGAATTAACTAGTCCTTAAAATTTGGCCTGCCATCCTCTACCATTCCAGAAATTTGTTTCCTCATTTCTCTTTTTCTTGCCTAATTTTTTTATGCATTATAGGTTTAAAACTGTTGCCAGTTTTGGGGTTTGGGTTTGCCAGTAAAGGAATTTTTTTCCAGGTTTGGTATGGCTGGGTGTGGCTGTACTATATATATTAAAAACATATAAAAAAGCCATACTTTGCAAAAGGAAAAAAAAAAGCAGAATCGGAAACACAGCTGATAATGGCAAAGATGATTGATAAAAATAATTTATTTTGGACATTAAAATTAATTGAAAGACCATTTTTAAATATTTAAAAGAAAAAGGTTTATGCATATATTAAAAATTACTACATAACTTATATATTAAATCAATGTTCACATTATTTGTTTTTAATCATGATAAATTTTTATTTATCAAACACTAAACTTTGAAATTCCTTTGTAATAAATTTTATTTAAAATATCCTGAATTTCCTATTACAACCTATCACAGCTAATTAAGCTTCGTAATAACAAAACAATGAGAAAAAAGAAAAAAAAAGGGAAAAATTCCAAGTAGTATCTGAACTTTTGCTGGATTTAGTCAAACCTGAATGCTAAATTGAATTGGATCATGGCGATGGTGAGAAGAGAGGTGTTAAAAATGGTAATAGCAGCAGAGTCATGTGCATGCCTCAACTTGCTGGTGCCACCCATGATGATCACCTCATGCTGGTCCATGAGAATTCTTTTGGTGCGATGGAATGCAGAGTGTACTCCTGCTGTACACAATGGGCTCTTCCAAAATGGCAGTGAAGAGCAGCAGAAATTAGGTTTTTTTCCTTTAAAAATTGCGTGTTAATAAAATGTGTTATTTTAAATTTTTGTGGTGGCAGGCCCTGTGGATTTGCCCAGGGCACTGCCTGGGCAAGTCCAGCATGCCTGCAGTATAACTTGGCTGTCCACACTGTGGTTGGGGCGGATACCTGTGGAATGCGTCCTCGGACCTGTTTGGGCCAGATATGCAGGGTGGGGATGTGTTTGTTGTAAAATAAGTTTAAATTGTTCAGTCAACAGGAGACTCTAGAATAGGGGTCAGGATGCTGTCCTTATCCCTGTACGCATATCTTCTGGTAACTATATTTATATGTAATCAGGAATATAATTTCTATTTTCTTGGCTTTTTCGCATATTTTACTTAAATCTTAGTATACAATGTGCAGGTATTGTTAAAGTATTGTTTAACTTTTGTCTATAAATCTTGTAATATTAGTCTTTTAAATTTTTTTGATAAAACATATGAAATTATCATTATGGCTACCACTGCACCTTGGTTTGTGAAAATCGTGCCCTTATCTTCTATGCCCATCCCAGTTTGTGTCTTCCTGTTGTTATGGTTTGGTATGATATGGTGCACAGAATGTGTGATTTTGAGCTTCTATCTCAAACTGTTTTGGGTACTCTTAGGATTAACAAAGTCACAAACCCTCTTGTTAAATTTGCCAGCAAAAGTTGTGATAATCATGGAAAATAAAGGTAGCTGTAGAATGAAAAATGGGGTATGAAAAGACCAACAATGTTTAGGAAAGTGGGGAACTTAATATGAATCTCTGCAACTGTTTCAGAAATACCTTCAAAACCAACATCAATGGATAAACACGTCCATTGTGTTTATTTAAACTCATAGGCCGTGATTGAACTTGGCCCTGACACCAAAACAGAAGAAACCTTTTGAAAGGTTAATAATACTAGATACATGCCAACAATTAACTTCCCAGTATTGTTGGACCCAAGTGTTTGTCATTTATTTGGAAGGATTCTACCATGAAATATCCTAGTAAAGCACATCTACAAAAGTATGGACAACAGGGCACATATCTTAAACATACATCTAAATCTGACCCCTTTGTTTAACAAGTTTCAAAATGTTGGTTTCAAACAATTTACAAGCCTCTCAAGCTCAATAAAAACAAAATGAATCATAAACCACCTGCAAAGTACATCTCGGGATGCCAAAAATGGCCTTGCATAAGGTATATCAAAGGCAGATTGTTTCCAGTGGTGAAGATGTTATGGGCACTGTAGAGATAGATTCAGATCAGGACTTTGAGAGAATGGTGATCCTTTGTCTTTCTTGAGAGTGCCCCCTCTATGACTTGGTTTCTGCATATGGTAAGAATCATCAGCAACGAACCTTTATGGTTGCTATATTTGCATTGCTTATGCATGTGTTGGATCTTGCTAACATCTGATATTATTTGAGCTTCATAACAACACAACATGCTACGTTGAGAGGATTAAGTGTTGCTGGAAGTAGGCTAGTGCTAATGATGCAGAAATGTTCTTGATATTTGAAGGACATGATATTTGCTAAGCTTGAGAAAATTATCATACCTTTCCCTCAAGCCCATGCAAATCTACTCTTAAGAGTAAATAATTGTAGATGCTTTTAGAATCTTTTCAAAATGGTAAAGTTTTATAACATTTGGACCTTTGTGGGCTTAGGATTGTTAGCATTCTGATTAATTGAGCTATCTTTGTAGTTTGTACATTATGGGAATTATCACAAACTATTCATCTTAAGCTGTTTTACTGGCAGAGCCCAAATCAAAACCTACAGAAGCAATGCGAGGGGGAAGGTATGCTACTCTTCTATGAATTTGTTACTGCAATCTTCACTAATGTGGACAGGGATTCTCTGTTTTATTGTATAAAGAGTATTTAAAGAATTTGTGGAACTGATACTGCCTTTTCAACCATAATGAAGTGTGAAGCAGGTTGCATTTTATGATGATGATGTTCGCTATTGGCAAGCTTGGCTAAATCGTGCAGCAGCTTTGGAAGTTCCAATTGCTGCTAGTCAGCAATTCCCTCACTTTGGAGGGGCACTTGCTTCCACTAGAGGACGACATTTTCTTGTTATCTGCTGTGAAAACAAGGCTATATTTTTGGATATGGTTACAATGCGTGGGCGCGATGTCCCAAAACAAGTTTTCGACAATAGATCTCTTCTTTGGCAAGTTGCTTTCTTTGTCTGTAACATTTTCTTTAGCTAATAATGTAAATGAAAATTAGAATCCTCATTGAAAATCGTACAAACTTTCTGTCTGGTTTTCTTTTCTCAAGATATAGGCATTGATCTTAGTATTTTCAAATGCAATTTGCTCAGTTTCCTAAATATCTATATACAATTGCTAAGATGCCATGTATCTGAATGTTTGAAAGGCTTTGTGAATCTTTATTGGTCAAAAACACTAACTATTGCACATTATAAATTGAGAGATCACTGGAAGCAATACCTACAAAAAATTTCTTATGAGCTTTGTCATATTGAATAGACAATAGCTTTGATTCTTTAAATGAAAATTTAATACTCTCATATCATTCATTTGTTGAGCTTGATTTTTTATGTAATTATTTTGAACTTTTTAAGGATTTGTTAATGGTTGTTCTTCTCTTTAAAGGGCTGGTTATTTTTCTTTTGAATTTGTTTGCAACTCCCTGTTGAATTTAAAACTCTCTAAATTCTTTTTTCTAATCAATTTCTAAAGTCTACATAGATGCCATCTTCTTGATTCCTGCATGAAATCATGTTTTCTTGTCTTTAATGTGAGTATTACTTGTTTTTTGTAGAGGTTTGTGAATTTATGTATAGAAATTTGAACCTTGACATTTCAAGTTATATTTGTTTACTGAGTGTTCAAGATTATCCCGATTTTAATTCCTTGAATGTTAGTTTTGAACATAGCGGGAATGGGTTATAGAACATAAGAAAACATGATTTTTGTCAGAGCATGAAATAATGATGAGAGTTGAGAAGTTTGTTGGCTTCTAGTGAGCCCTTGCAATGCTTATCTTATGTGTTGATTATGCCCCTCTTTTTTTGTTTTTTAAAGACATCATTTTTCTCAACCTCCTCTGGGCTGATGTCTCGCATTTTACGTGCTATATACTTGATATTGTAATCATGTTGACTGTTTGATTTAATCATTGCTTTTCATGATGTACTGATTTTATACGGATTAAGTGTTTTGCCTGCATTTTTAGGTTAGGAATTCCTCTCTTTTGGAGGCAATTTCATAGTTTTGTAACTAGATCTTTTGTGTGGTCTTATTAACTATGTAACTTTTTTGTTGGCTCTGCTGAAGCATATGTGAGTATCCCGTGAGATTGAATACTGAAAATTTTGTGGCCTTTTTACACCAGCTTAATTTTTTTTTTTGAAGATGTATGAAACTCAGACCCAATGCACCATATAAAATTCCTTTTAGTTGTTCTTTCAAGTGATATTCAGTCAAGGGGGGCATTTTCTGTTTGACTATTTGGTTCCACAAATTGATTTTTATGAGATAGGAAAATTGCTGAGATAATTCTGTGTTCTTGCATTTCATCCAAAGAAGTATTGAAGAATAAATTTAGCTGATAAATGGAATTGTACTATGCCTTAAGTAGTTGATCAGAGCTAAAGAAGACAAGATAGAAGGAAGCTTCAGTTATCACTTAATTTTCCGTCCAATGCATAGTTATTCAAGATTTTTACGAAGCATTTCTTTTGCATTATTCTTTTGGTTTAGTGGGTGCAGCATTGGTTTTTGAACGGATTAGCAGATTCCTTTTACAATGTAAATATCGTGGGCTTGTAAACTGTGATGCAAATAAGAGGGGTGGATGAACATTGCAGATTCTCTCTACATCTTGGGGATTGTTGTGCATGGATGTCAGGATAGGCATTGCATAATCAGATTAAATATTGGTCCTTTGGTGGATGATGTCTATGCTGACCCTTCTGACATATATATGAGTGTTATGTGTTTGTGGATAGAGAATAAAAGAGGATATAATGGAGAATATATACATTATATTTGATAAATAATGAAGGGTACAAATAACATATGTCTACATCATTTTAAGATGTGAGATATCTACATCAGGTTAAGATGCCAGATACATAAAGATTGTGGGGGTAAGTGCCAACAGGCACCTGCACATAATTGTGAATAACTAGAATACTTAATTTTATATCTATTCCTCACTCTTTGTGGTACTTTTTCCTCAGCATAGGGAGAGATAGATGCATATTATTATAAGATCGATCTAACTGATATATTTATTCTTGGATGATTCTTTCTAATCTACAACTGTTTCAATTGTCCAACGTTTGGCTACAAATGTTAGAGCTCCTTTCTGAATTATTTCCTCCGTTATATTTGATGATGCCAACTCAGTTGATGGGATATAGATTACATTGTTATATTCAATTCTTTTGACCAAATCAACTCCAGAACTTGAACAACCTCAACCAGAGGCAAGGCACATCAGTCTTTCTGAGGTGTCTAATGCTTAGTTAGTTTGACCCTATAGCATTTGTCTTTACACTTTTTGTAGCATTTTCAGCTACCACTACATAAGATTCTTTGGCAGCATAGATATATAAACTAAACATTCTAGATGATGTGTGAATAAAATTGTGTGCTATTAGCATCAATTAGAACAATTTCCTGTTTCTTTTTCATATACCCTCTTCAGTGTTTGGGGATGAATAATTTTGACAAAAGATACAAGCAATATACTTGGTTAAACTTCTCCACAAATCAATTGTTTTATATTAAAGCCAGAACTATTCAAACTTAGATATTCATCATTTTCAATATCATTATCATTTATATCCTGGTGCTCCAGTTTATGAAAATATATCTTCTTACAATTTTCTGTCTGTCACTTGTTTTTAATCTTTCCAATTATTGTTTTTTCCAGAATTAATCTGGGAAGGTTGCTGTACTTAAGTTTTTGATAATAAACAGTGTGTAGATATTCTCAGTTTGGAAGGATGATGAATTACAGTTTTCTGTTGATACCATATTCTTTTCTGAACAGTACAAACTTAAGCATTGCATTTGGGATGGCTTGTGTCTTATGCTTACTGTATACATAAATTGTCTCTGATATTGGATGAAAGAACTCTGATAAATCTTTTTGATTGGTATATTGAGTGTTATATTGGGGGGTCCTTACCTACAATATACATTAGCATTTTAATTTGTCTCTTTCAAGACAACACAAAACAAAACAGTTTGTATGGTAGAACCATTTTTCAAATTATAATGGGAAGCTCCCTGAGCCTAATTAATCCTAAAACTAACAAAATTTACAAGTATGCACACTGTACAAGATTTCAATGAGGGTTATGCGTTAAATGTTAAAATCTAATTGACTATGTTTTTGCCTCGGATGCAACATCAGATTGTCAATAGTAAAGGCTTGCAGCAAGATTTTAGATTAAGGAGGATAATCTATTCAAGCATGAATAGAGACAACTTCCCACTGGATAAAACAGAGACTAGTATTTGGCTGCAAACAAAGATTAATGGCATAACACCACTGGATGTTGACTACTGGCTAAATCAGAGACCAATATTTTTTGTCAACAGGAAAAGATTAAAACAAATAAAAACCACACAATTTCATGAAGGAAATAGTTAAACTGCATTCAAGACTACAGTTTAAATAAATAGTTTGCTGATACAAGGTTTTGACTTAAAACAATCTACTTTCGATTTACTTTAAGAAATTACAACATGGATTTAACAATAAGTAAATAACAGCCAGACAATTTCTGCAACATAAGCTTAACATTGGTTATCTGTCACTACTCCAAAACACAATGACCTGACTTCAACCCTCAAATGGCAATTTTTGTAGCATAAGTTTGGCATCAAGTCTCCTCTTATTATGTGCTGAAGACACATTTTTATAACTCTCCAATGTTAGCTTTAAGGGCTCAAACAGTAATAAAATAATCTTTCAAGCTGCTCTAAACCAATCCAATCCCTATCCCTTGCAAAGAGGCAATAAATCACTTAAGTAGCTTGAAATGGGCTTTTGTCTGTTTTAAATCTGCTTTCTTCCCAAATAGTTCAGTTGAGATAAGATGAGTCATCTTGTAAATGCTTTTCTCTTGCTTTCATTCCTGAGTTTGAAGTTGAACTCATGTGATTTAGTTTTTTCAGTGAATGGACTTTTGAGCTGCAACACCATCAAGAAAGTGCACTAAAACTGCTGTATAAACTTCCTTATATGCTAAATGCTTATCACCAAGGTCATAGGCATAATGGGTGCAACATTTTGCTGGTTAAGCCACTGTAAAAGTGCGCCTATTTTATGCTCCTTTTATATACCTTTGCTAGGTGTGATTTCACGATTGATTTGCCACTTTGGGTGCTACTTCCGGTTAGATTTGCAATCCAAATGTGGCACTCAGATAAGTCTTTTAGGCATAGTTTGCTGGTCTTATTCCCACCTATGGTCACATTTTTAGACTGGTTCAATCATTCAAAAAGTGTGATTCATTTTAACATATTTATTCATCTTTTAAAAGTTTCTACACTTCACTAAGTCATTACCTACTTCAGTCACACTTTTGTCTTGGCTAAACCCCTAAGCATGTGTGATTTACTTAGACTTATTCCATGTTTAAAGTTTAGCATGGTTTAACTGGACTGATACCATTGAATTGGAGGTTTAGATTGGCATCACCAATGTAAAAGTTATAATGCCCCTTTTGAAATCGAGCAAGGAGAAATAAGAAAAACAATAATATTTTATTATTCTTGATTTCGGTGCTCAAGGGGAAGAAGTGAAATAATATTTAAATTTGATTTTTGGCACCTAAGATATTTTTATATATTTTATTGGGCTTGGGTGACCCCTTTGGGAGATATAAGGGGAAAATAAATTAAAATTATAATAATTTTGGATTGGGGTTTTTCGGCACCCAATTGAAAAAAGTAAAAACTAAAATAAAAAGCAATTTTAAAATAAGAAGTGGTGCCCAAATTGGGTCCGCCATTTTGGGGAGTTAAGGAGGAGGTAACCATAAATACAAGTTCATTTTGGGAGGTTTATTCATCATTTAGCATATTATGTTATTCCTTTTGTCTGCAATTTATTTGCATCATATTCCAAGGATGAAAACCCTTGAGGATATAAGGTGAATTGGACAAAAACCTAATTCATCTTGGGAAGGCTTCATAACGGAGGCCTACTTGTACTTCATTGGCATCATTTGAAGAAGAGGAGCAGAAATTCCAATCAGATCTTTGGATCAGACTTGCTGGCACGTTTTGGAGGGTGATATGACTAGGGTTTGGCCCTAGAAGTGGAGTGCCATAGTTGGGAAGAAGGGTGACTAGCATTGAAGGGTAAATTTGGGTTTACTTAAGAATTGCACCAGCAGCAGAGCAGATCTAATTTGCCTATCTGGCAGCAGCATTTTGGCATCATTGGTGTTCACTTGTGCAAGGGTTTCCAACCCTCATTTTGGCGCCACATTTGGAGAGGCGATTCCATTATTTGGTAGACATTTTACATGTTTGGTATGTAAAACCCTTAGGGTTTATTTCAGTTGTGGTTAGCAGATTTTTGGGCATGTTTTGGAGGCATTTTCGCCATACATTTGTATTCATCTTTGCATCTTTTGATAGCTGGAGCAATTCGCCCAGCTAGGGTTAGGGTAAATCAGCATTTCATTGCATATTTTGGCTTGTAAGTAGGGTTTCTTCATATCAGCAAATTACTGTACTTTTTTGGGCATGTTTGGAGCCCATTTCATGGTGAACTTGCATAAATGTTAGGTCTGATTTTGTAGCAGCAGAGTTGAACAAACTGTTTTTCAGATTTTGCATGTTTTGGATGGTCAAATTGGTGCCTCTTATTGCTGGTTACAGTCATGCTTGATGTTAGATATATTCACCATATTCTCTGAAGCATTTTTGGATGAATTTATATTGCTTTTCATGCTTTTTTCAAATCAGAAATTGTATATCAGAACTAGGGTTCTTAGCAGAAATTTGAAATGCAGAAACTAGGGCAGAAATCTGAGTTTCAAAAATCAGAATTTTGGGCCAATATCCTAGCTGTATTAGAGCTTTGATCTTGCCAGCTTGTGGTGTTAGTAATTGCATATCAGATTTCAGCAGTTGGTTGATATGTTTTCTACATTTGGAACTATGGATGCAACTATGTTCCATGGATATATTTGTACCAGATTTAATGAATATCACTCTCTTCCTAAGAAAATTCAAGATCTTGCTGGCAACACAAGGGCAGACAACTGAGAGGCGGGGGGGGTGGAGAGGGGAGAGGGCGGGGGGTGAATCAATTGTCATAGAATTTTAAACTTATTAACCTTTATTCTCAGATCTGATTAATAACAGTGAAAGCATGAATCAACAACACATCAGAAACACACATGACACCAAAATTTTTGCGTGGAAACCCTGTTAGAGGAAAAACCACGGTGGAGGTTAATCCACAAGTTATACCCTGTTAAAAGTATAAGAAGAATATATGAGGAATGCACATGCATTCAGGCACACTGCCTAAAGCTAACTGCTCAAAGGAACACTCACTGTTTTACATAAAACATTAAGATTAAATCCATCTGAAGAATTTGAACTATGAAAGTAGCATCTACAAATGCCTGAGTACAGTTCCGGTTAAGCACATGAACACTTCTTTACTTTCTTTCACTCTTCTTCACACTCTGCTCTGCCTTCGAATGATCTGAATCTTTTTCGCACATAGCACTCGCACACTTCGCATTTCACACACTTACTCAAATGAAGAAACAATCACTTATATATATCTGCAACAAGAAATTACATTGCTTTATGTCGGCTTCAACACAATAGAATGAATGCAAACTGTCGGCCCAAAACAATAAAGATTATCAATGTGCACCAACCAAGGTCGGCCACAACATAGTAGAGATCCAAAATAATTTTCTTGAATACAAAACACTTTCAAAGATTCTTCCTTGAAGATCCACAACACGCTTCAAACACCTTGTCGGCTATGAACATGCAAGAGAAATTCTCGGATCACGAACACAATGATCAATGCGGACGTGCAACACAGATAGAACATGATCTAGAAACGTCCATGAACACCACAGTAACATACGCAACAATTCAGATTATCAGAATCACATTATCTTCTTCCATGAACACCATTTGCAGTAACAAAATAGCTATCAGTTCACATAAACTTATAACCTGCTCAATTCTTCATGCGCACCTTTGAAAATTTCGGAGTAGAGACTAGATAGGCTTGAAAACAAACCCTTTAATCCGCAACATCTCACTATCAATATACTGAACTTTCTACCATACTGATCTTCACTGCTTCACAGACAACCTGCAACATATTTTATTAAAATTTTCTCAATATCCTCGACATATACAGTATTAAAGACATTAATGCTAATAGTGTTGACATCAATGACAACCACATATCAACAACTCGACCACAACATCCAACACTTCTCACATTCAATCAAGTTTTGGGTGGATCAAAAGAAGAAGACGAAGAAATTTTGAGAAAAAGAAAAGTTGTAAAAAAGGGGAAAAAGTACTTGTTTGTGACTTGCAGCCTACAAGTAATTATGAGGACAAAAATCAGTCAAAATGCAGCCCTAAAGAAGACATGTTCAAAAGTTCACTTCAACTCTATGGGGACAAGGACAAAAGAGATTCACCTATTGAAGCTACAAATGAAGAGCACATGAAGATTGAAGAAGATACCGCCATGGAGGTTGTCAAACTAGCCATGTTAGATTAGTTACATGAAGGTATGGGTTCTTGTGATGTTTCATTATTTGAGCCTAGCATTGCTTCATCACCCCTGCATCATTTTGGCAAGGAACCAAATTGTGGTTTGGGTGTCCTTAAATCGGATGTTGCTCATACATATGTGAGCAATTCAAAATTTTTAGTATGTAGTGAACAAAGTGAATTGGATAAGATTGATTTGACATTGCAAGATTTGAAGGATCCCTTGGTGTTTAAGGAGGTTATAGCTGTACATACACTTTCTAGATCAGCCTTGAAGAAAAACATGATGTAGAAGATTCTACGCACTACTGTGATGGTGACCCTTTGATTGAGCATGATGATAACCTAGTTTCCACACATGGATGCAATGAAATAGAGGCCATGAAGGGAGCTGGTTTGGAGGTGCACATTTATGAAGACCAAACATAAATTTTGCATGGAGGTGTTGGGTCTCATAAGTCGCATCACTTGGAAGGGCAATTGAAGGTAAACGAAGGTAAGATTGTGGCAACCCTAACTCATTTTGATCATGTTCATAAGATAATGGCAGGTTTGTGTTGGAAGGCTCTAGGGAAGCATGAAGGTCTTGAAGGAGGTATATCTCATGATGGCTTGCATGAACTCAAGGAGGCTTTGGTGGTAGTAAAGTCAAACTACTTGCACTTACTTGTTGATAGAGATCATTTCCTCACACTTGGTGAGATATACTCAGATGCATTGAGAAGAAAGGAAGAGGAGGTGGACAAGCTCACCCTTGAGCTTGAGGATGTAGTGGATTCTTTGAGGGGCACTCAAAGGGCTCTCCAAGAATCAAAAGATCATGAGTATAAGCTTTGTTGGAAGATGACAAAGGGTGGAGACATGGAGGAAGGACATAGAGGATCCCATGAGGAAGTCATGAAGATAAAGGAGATCTATACACATGAAGACTTAGCTTGCAGACATAGGAAAAAAATTATGGCACATGACACACTTGATTTTCCATTGAAGACATCCCTCGGACTTGCACTAATGAATTATCACCCATTCATGGAAGGAGAGATGATTGAGATTGATGAAGACATCACACTAAAGCATGAGGTAAGGACTGATTTTTTGATGTATGACAGCAGTCCCTTATGTTCAAATTATCATGTTATGACAGCCAAGAGGATCAAGGCTTATGATTTTCATGGAGAAACTCATGTTGGACCAACACTTGTTGGAGGACATGCAACAATGAGGAAGGAGAACTTTGAGATGATTGAAGGCACTACAAAGAGGTATGATGAAAGTTCCGATTTTCTGTTTTATGACAACAGTCATATTTCTGTGTATAACCATGAGATAACAGCTATGTCACATGAGGGGAATGGTGTTGAGGGATCTCCCAATGTTGGCACTCAAGATGTGAGTGTCAAATACAAGGAATGTATTGTGGATTCAAGGCACAAAGATTCTGATTTTGCATACTGCTAGGAGAGCAAAGATGGTGGCTGCCCTACTTTTGGGACTTATGGCACACATTAGGGATGCAAATTCAAATGAAGATACTATGGAAAGGTATGATAACTGTTCCGATTTTCCGATTTGGAATAGTAGTCTTTGGGTTTCACATAATTTTGAGTTGGCTGCTCCTACTAATGAGGATGATAGCAAGAAGACTTCTTCTATTGTTGGCACTAATTTGGGAGACAAACATGAGGTCTTATTTGTGTGTTCAAGACACAAGAGGACCAAGCTAGTACGACATGTCATGAGAGAGGTGAAGAAGATTCAAAGTATGTGGCATGTGAGGAATGAGCATTGTATGGTGGCCAAGCAAGTGGAGCAATCAGGTTTGAGGTATGATTCAAAATTCCTTCTTTGTTCACGTAGCTTGCTTTATGAGGATTTGGTGTCACCTCTTGCACATGGAAATCCCGCAGGTTGCTTGGAGGGCAGCCACTGTTTGGGTGTTTTGGAGAAGTTTGGATCATCTCTTCATCATGGGGGAATGGTGTATGGATGATACTCTTCATCATATGACATTGGCAAAGATATTTGCATTTACTTGGGTTTGATTTTCAGTTGGGAGGTTGCTGTTCTGATTGATATCAGCAACATACGAGGGGCTGATATGTTCTTCTATGTACCTACGAGGGGCCTCTTGCACATTCATGGTGAGTCCTTCGAAGTTGGAGAGTTGGTTGATATTGATAGTTCCTTGAGGTACATCTATCTCCTTAGTTTTGGTGAATGTGGTAGTGTGATGATATGGGATGTAGGTAGTGGTATGCTTGTCATTGCTTGAACACAAACAATTTCGGGAAGGGAGGATTGTAATGTCCCTTTTGAAATTGAGCAAGGAGAAATAAGGAAAACAATAATATTTTATTATTCTTGATTTTGAGGCTCAAGGGGAAGAAGTGAAATAATATTTAAATTTGTTTTTTGGCATCTAAGATATTTTTATATATTTTATTGGGGCTTGGGTGACCCTTTTTTGGGAGATACAAGGGGAAAATAAATATAATAAATTTGGATTGGGGTTTCTTGGCACCCAATTGAAAAAAGTAAAAATTAAAATAAAAAACAATTTTAAAATAAGAAGTGGCGCCCAAATTTGGTTCGCCATTTTGGGGAGTTAAGGAGGAGGTCACTATAAATACAAGTTCATTTTGGGAGGATTATTCATCATTCAACATATTATCTTATTCCTTTTGTCTGCAATTTATTTGCATCATATTCCAAGGATGAAAACCCTTGAGGATATAAGGTGAATTGGATGGAAACCTATTTCATCTTGGGAAGGCTTCATAACGGAGGCCTACTTGTACTTCATTGGCATCATTTGAAGAAGAAGAGCAGAAATTCCAATAAGATCTTTGGATCAGACTTGTTGGCACGTTTTGGAGGGTGATAGGACTAGGGTTTGGCCCTAGAAGTGGTGCACCATAGTTGGGAAGAAGGGCGACTAGCATTGAAGGGTAAATTTGGGCATTTGGATGGAGTTTGGTGTTGTGTTTGCTTTAGAATTGCACCAGCAGCAAAGCAGATCTAATTCGCTTATTTGGGAGCAGTATTTTGGCATCATTGGTGTTCACTTGTGCAAGGGTTTCCAACCCCCATTTTGGCGCCATATTTGGAGAGGCGATTCCATCTTTTGGTAGCCATTTTACATGTTTGGTATGTAAAACCCTTAGGGTTTATTTCAGTTGTGGTTAGCAGATTTTTGGGCATGTTTTGGAGGCATTTTCGCCATACATTTGTATTCATCTTTGCATCTTGTGATAGCTGGAGCAATTCGCCCAGCTAGGGTTAGGGTAAATCAGCATTTCGTTGCATATTTTGGCTTGTAAGTAGGGTTTCTTCATATCAGCAAACTACTTTACTTTTTTGGG
The DNA here is from genome assembly GCA_007115665.2 of Sequoiadendron giganteum. NCBI lineage: Eukaryota > Viridiplantae > Streptophyta > Pinopsida > Cupressales > Cupressaceae > Sequoiadendron > Sequoiadendron giganteum. The sequence continues at coordinate 262,493,932 of CM021107.1, forward strand.
CATTTTTGGAGCCCATTTCATGGTGAACTTGAATAAATGTTAGGTCTGATTTTGTAGCAGCAGAGTTGAACAAACTGTTTATCAAATTTTGCATGTTTTGGATGGTCAAATTGGTGCCTCTTATTGCTGGTTTCAGTCATGCTTGATGTTAGTTATATTCACCATATTCTCTGAGACATTTTTGGATGAGTTTGTATTGCTTTTCATGCTTATTTCAAATCAGAAATTCTATATCAGAACTAGGGTTCTTAGCAAAAATTTGAAATGTATAAACTGGGGCAGAAATCTGAGTTTTAAAAATCAGAATTTTGGGTCAATATCCTTGCTGGGATATTTCAAAAGTGCAATTTTCACACTTAAAACTTAAGCTCATTCATTTTTTGTTGTGATTTTACTATCTCATTGACACTTGGGTTGCCTTCTTAATTGGTTATGCCATCTAAAAATGCAACTTTACTTCACTTTTGTTTTGCCTTCCAAATTGTTTGTGTTTTTGGTCAATATTTGCCACTGTAGTTGCTATTATTAATTGATTCAACCACTCAAAAGGTGCAATCTATTTTCATTTTATTTGGCCTTTAATTCTTTGGCAGAGTTTTGTCCTATTCTTGCTACTTTTAAAGTAGAGCACTTGTAATGTCCCTGTTTTTGATCATGATAACATCGAATATAGCTCTGGCTTTCTTGGTGATCGTCAATCGTGCCAGAAGGGTTATTTGATTTTCTGAGGAGCTCTGGAATATTTTGGCACCATCAGGTATCATCTTTGTTCAGGGTTTTGTATTTTCTATAATTTCAGTTGTTGGCGCGAGAAATATTTTAATAATTAAATAATTAATTAAGTTGCCCAAAGAGTATAAATTGAAAGGAAACTTAAATTAATTATTTTAATTATTAAATAAAAGTGATAATGGTCGGAAAAGTAAGTCACTTAGGGGTTGAGGAGTATAAAGTGGATTGGGTAGCTCATTTTTGGTTTATACTTGGTTTATTTTATCTAATGGGATTTTGGAGATCTTCTTGAGGAGCTGATACCCTAAGACGAAAACCCTAAGGGTAAGCCAATTTTGATAGTGGGAGACCTATCCTAGCTGGTTGCTGAAGGAATCATACAAATTTCTTGCGGTGGTATGTAACGATGGGTGTTCGAAATTTGTGATGTCTTATATTAAGACAAATTTCATAATGTAAGATTTCTTTAATGCACACTGGTATGAATACAATATTGTTTATTTATTAGCCCAACTTTAATATTATGTTTGTTTAGTTTCAAGGTAAGAGTTATGTGTAATGAAGGTCTAAAGGGGAAGTAATTGGGTGTTAGATTTTGAGTTATTAGTGGTGAGGGAAGGTTTACTATAGTAGAGGCCGCTGCCTATTTTCCTTATGCACCTCACATCTTACCTAGAGGCTGTTTCATATTAAATCATGCCGTAACATTTCAAGGGGAATTCGTGGTCTTTTCCTTAGACCAATCGCCATTCGCCATTCCATAAGGCTGCAACTTATGCTGGGTTCTTGTTAGGTGCTATGGAGGTGAATAAAGTCAAGAATGGTCAATGTTGTATATAAATGGGAGGCAAATCCTTGAGTCACCATCCTCATTCAAAGTATCCACTATAGTTCTTTTGGATTAAAGGAAGAGCTTAATCAAGATGTGGCCGTTGGAGGTCTATCGCAGGAGTTTGAGCTGCTCACTACACAAGTCTGACTTCTTTGACCTGGCCGTTATTAACAATTTCATTGCTATTGGGAGGTGTGTGGGACGTGTTAAGGGAGGAGCCCAAAGAATTGCCGCCACTACTTTGTCAAGTTGCAACCCATGTAGAAGAGTCATGTCCTTTTCTTGGAGCGAGTAATAAATCTGCTATTGCCGCCCAGGTTTCAAACATTACAATATATAGTATTATAAGCAGTGTTACCCCAAGTTTTCGGGACGGGGATGGTAGGGGACGGCAGGACGAGTCCCCAAGTTTCTGGATTTTGAGGCCAAATTTGGGGACGGCGGGGGATAGTTAGATAAAATAAGGGAAAATTTTAAATAAATAGGGAAATTTTAAATATTTATTTGAAAACATGGATAAGGCATGCATAATATACATTAGAACCTTAACATATAACATTTGTGTTCAACATTATTTGTCAATACTCAATACGCATTCAAAATTCAAAATTAATACATGAATCATGAAACAACATCCAAGTTATAATTTATAAACTTATATCAAAATGCCCAAAGGCTACATTGTTACCATATAGTTTTAAAGTATGATATGAAAATCAAAATACAATAAACAAAGAGCAGTAGCACTGTTGCCCCTAATCCACATCTCCCATAACCGCATCAAAATCAAAGTCATACTCTGAGTCACTGCCACTGCCACTGTGATGGTCCACCTTAGCCTCAACCAATAGAATCCCAACCAAACCCTTTGGTGTCTCCTCTTCATCAACTTGGGCCATGTCCTTGGGATTAATATTCCATCGTAGAGCTGGAGTCTATTGATACTCTAGAGTCTTCCGATCTTGAAGCCAAAGAGCACTATGCACGACCACCAGCTTCTCCACTCGTCTAGAGGTAAGTCTATTCCTCTTAAGGGAGCGGATAAAGCTATATGTGGACCAATTCCTCTTTGCAGCAGAGGAATTGACAACCTGTGCAAGAAGGCGAGTAGCAAGTGTCTTCAACTGCGGTGTATCCCTCCTATGCCATGTCCACCATCCAATAGGGTTTGTTTGAGCTAATATAGCTCTATCCAACCTCGCCTGTTGTTTACTCAAAGTTGGGCCACGAAGATTAGCAAAGTCAAGGAATTGTGTTTGAAGTATTGAAGCCTGCTCTGCTGAATACATCTTATCAATGGTCTGTGTGAACCCATCTAAAACCTCAGGATCATCACATGGAGGCACCCTACCATCCCTTGGTGCATACCATTTGGGATTTAGAGCAAAGCAGCCATATGAAGCAGGGTGTTCATTGTGTTCCACCTCCGCGTGACAATGGGCCTAATGTGTTGTTCATATAAATCCAAAGTGGGATCCTTTGCCAAAATTGTTTGTTTGATCTTCCCAAGCATACTATCAAATGTCTCATATATCTCTCCAAGACTAGGAGAGTCTGTATCAGCATATCAGATGACATCTACAATAGGTGAGATGAAGGAGCAAATATATTTGCAAAATGCAAACAAAAAGTTCAAAAGAATTAATTGACATGTTAGAAACTTCAAAAGTTGGAACATTGGACAATAAAATTAAAATATTAAAATCAGAAATTTAATATGAAATTCAGCAATCTAATATGTCTTACCTCACATTGGACCACCAATCATCATCGAGGATCTTTTGTTTGATGGCTTTTCCTTGAACAAAACTTGAATTAGGCCATCTAGTCCACTCTGCACTGACCATCATCAATTGTAGAGGCTCATGCACCTCAAGCATCCTCTCCAACAAGATGAAGTATGTGGCATATCTACATTCATTGATTCAATGATTCATTAAAGTTTAAAACAAAATCAAATTTAGAATACAAATTGAAATGTTTGAAGTTTCAAAATTTGAAAAATTGAAAGTGAAACAAAATGAAGAGGCATACCTTGTCTCAACAGGTTTGAGAAACTCCTTTGAAAATGATCTGAAGAGAGCAAGTGAGGTGTGGTGATTGCAAATGAACATTTGAATATCTCTAGCTTCTGCCACCACTTGCTTCACCCGATCCAACTTCCCTATGTCTTTCAATGCATTGTTCAATGCATGAACACAACATGGGGTCCAAAAGATGTGCCTATAAGTACCCTCCACCATCAAACCAACTGATTTGCACATACATGCTGAATTGGTGATCACCTGCACCACATTAGCAGCCCCAACCTCCTTTATGGCATCTCTTAAAATGGAAAACTAGAAGTTTGTATCTTTACGTTTCCTCGAACAATATATGGCTCTAAGAAAATAAGAACCAACAGGGCATGTGACTATGATATTGATGAGTGGTTGATGTCTAACATCAGTCCACCTATCCATCACTATAGAGCAACCCGTCCTCATTCACGTTCACCTCATATCCTCCATTAACACATTAACTTTGGAGTACTCTTTGTCTAGGAAGGTGGTGTGTAGCTTATGATCTCCAAGGGGTATGAATGAAGGACCAATAGTGGCTATATCTTTAACCATTTGTTTGAAATAAGATGAACGGGCCACATGAAATGGGATGGCATGGGCAAAAAAGAATTTGGCAATGGAAGATTCGGTGGCTTCTCATGCTTGGTTATTAAACATAGACTCAACTGAAGCTCCCTTTCCACTACCACTCACCTTCCTCTTTCCTCTCATGTCAACTTCACTACTACCAACCGTGGAAGGCATAGGCATAGTTGATTGCGCACTTGGAAAAGAAGATGACCCACCTTGAATGGGAACCCCATCCACCTCCATTTGCAATCTTTGGCACTCTATTGCTTCATGCTCTTTTAATTCAAGACACATTCTAACCTCATGGCCCACCTCACCCAAAAAATGAGACTTTACCCTTGTGTAGCTGCCCCTAAAATCCTTATGGCAAACATGGCAATTCCACACCCTACTCCCCCCTGAATTTTTTTGTCTTTGGCCCACGGGTGTAACATATTGAAGGAAAGTTTTTTTTTGTTTGAAGGGCCCTTTGTATAGCATTCCATGATTTCTGAAGGGCATTTGTATGGGTTTGGTTGCTCTCCACTAACACCCTCACCACTTTCTCTTCTATTTTGCACTTCATTTTCACTTTCACTCCCCCTCCCACTACTGCTCATGTTTTTTTTAAAATTTTGAATGCAAGTTTCAATTGAAAAATGCAAAAGAAAATTAAAAAATCAGACATTGTATGCTTGAAATTTTCCAAAAAAAAAGAATAAAAAAGAAGGAAATGAAATGCATACCTCTTTGGTGTATTTGCACTCCCAATTGCACTAGCTTCAACCTCTTGTCCTTCAACTTGCTGTTCTTCCTCCTTCAATGGCTGCAACTTCAAACCCTTGGCTGCTCTTTCTCTCCTTCACAAACAAATGCACAAATGAATGCAAAGGGGAGTGTTTTTTCCTCATAAGGTAGTGAACAATGTTGGGGCCCACAAGCCACGAAATAAGGGCTTTTTGTTTTTTAAAAATGTGTTTTTTCATTTTTTGTTTTGACCATGCTTTGATGCGAGGGATGGTCGGTTGTCCCCAAGACGATCGGGGGATGTCTAGGTGTCCCTTGGCCACCCCCCTTTTTTGTGTTGACTGTTCCTGGGTTTTCTGGACATTTCTTGGTATTTGAGGAAAAAAGGGGACGCTAGGGGACCGTCCCCCAACCATCCCCTTGTACCCGAGACGTCTCGGGGACAGGGATGGGCCATTTTAGGGGTGGGAACGTCTTCGAGTTTTTCTAATTATAAGTGGTAGAGTTTGGTCCCAGCTGAAAATAAAGTAACCATCTACTTTCCTGACCTCTTTACAAGTGCCATGATAAGATGTCCTCTGAGAACCTCAAAATCTTTTATAAGCCAAATCACACAAGAAATAGAAAAAGGCTTGGAAGGTAACTATCAAAAAGCAGACCCGTTATTATGAAGATCAAGGGGCTGATATCAGTGTCCAATGGAATTTAGAGAGTGTCTGTCATTTTCTTCTGAAATTTTCTTTTTGAAACAGATCTATACATGTCTAAGGCACAATATAGAATAGCATTTTACATCTTAAAGTTGATTACTCAAGCTCTGAATCAGAATCTAATGGCCCCTGTAAAAGAAGTTTACCAAGTATTATCTGTGAAAAGAGATAAAACCCTGCGTTGAGATTGTTAAAATTTGACACAAACTCAACAGAGTCACCAAGATCAGCCTAGCCACTATCGTAATCTCATAGATTCTTATAGACATGGACAAAGTTTCAACATAGATGCATAATAGACAAAACTAAATGACAATGTGGAAACTATATTAATCAATATCATGAATTACAGTACAATGCCATCCTCTATCTATAACAAAGAGGAGATAGAGGATATAAAAATATTCTCCTAGTCAAACTTAGTAAAAAGCAACATGCAAAGAGATGACTAGAAGTGACACATAAGACTAACTTGAGTGACGCTAAGGTTGTGGCTATGCATTGTATTATTCACAATTAAGTTTATTGCATTAAAATAGAAATAATTAAGGGAAATGAATAAAGCCTAAGTCTATAAATAATTGTCCTTGAAGGACCTATACACAATTTCCCCCTTTAAGATTAACCTGGGTAATTGGGGGAAGGAGGAACTACAAACTGTTTCCCGTGAGAACTTCCTTCATCCCTAGCATTAATTGAAGCTAAGCAATACTTGGTCATTGCTAATGGTTTAGTAAAGATGTCTGCACCTAATCTTTAGTGCGATAGTACTATCAAATCTAGGTTGATGATTTGATCACAAGATTCAATATGAGATGCCAGATGAAATGCATGTCGATCTCAATGTATTTGGTGTTTTGGTGCTCCTCCAGGTTGCAAGCTATGTGAATGGTACTTTGATTATCACTCAAGGTTAGTGAACAGATTTTGATCAATGCCAAACTTAGTCAACACCCGGCTTATTAATAAAGCTTCTTCACTAGCTAGAACCGCTCATTTGTACCGTACATCTGTTGAAGATAATGCAATAGTGGACTACTTCCTGCATGACCAAGTGATGGGACCAAATTCAAGATGATAAACAGGGAAAAGTAGACTTTTGATCATCAGCATTAGTTGCCCTATCCAAGTTTGTGTATCCCACAAATTGACCAAAACCTTCAAAGTGCATTCTATGAAAAATTTCATTATACTCCATATATAATGAAGTTTGCGCTTTGCAGCTCTCTAGTGGGTCACATGCAGTGCTTGTGCAAGGTAAGAGACAAGGTCAATAATAAAGGAAAGATCAAGATGGGTATGACTGAGATATAGAAGATTGCCCACTAATTATTGGTACAAAGTGGCTTTAATTGTCTATGTACAAGACTTGGCTCTAAATTGAAAGGGAGTTGGAGATAGATTATAGTCAAGCATTTTGAATTGTTCATGCCATAGCTTGTTTAAGCTATCCACATTCACAGTGAGAACACATAGAGAGAGTGGGGCCTTAGAAGAATTGAACTTGTACAATTGAACCAAATCATCAACTCCCAAAGGCTACTACAACTTTGGGCTCTTGCAACTCTCTAACTAGAACATTCCGCAGAGAAAATTCCATTATTTTGTTTGTACTAAAGTGACAAAAATGGTAGGTGGAAAGAAATTTGACTAAGAAATTGGGCACATATACAACATTGATCTTACAATCTTCCACTTCAATTGTTCAGATCCCAATACTTCCAAGTGAAGAAGCATCACCTACAAGTATTTGTGAAAACTCAATCCATATGAAACTCTCATACTTATGAGGCCTTGTCTGTCATCACACCCATTCTAACACCGAATTTTCTCTCTTTCACTGGTTTTGTCTTTGTTACTAGATCACCATATCTTGCCCATTAGTCCACAAAAGTCTCCAATGGATGCCTTCTATGTATGATAGTTGTGAGGAGTCAACAATGGTGTATTCGTTTGTGAAGATGGTCCAGAAGATTACAAACAAAACTCAGCTTAGGAGTATGGTTCTCTGATGGAAATATAAGAACTCTATTGAACATGCGTAGATGTCAGAATCTAATAGAGCAGATGGCTCAATTCTTTAGAATTTTTTCTAATGCCACAACACAATGTCTCATTCTCTAAAGAAAATTTAGGAGAGAGGATCATGCACAATTTTGGGATGATGCTTGGATCCTCTCAACCACCTTTCAAACATTGTAGTGATAAAAACCATCAAATAATTCTTGCTCATTTGGACCTTATTTTAGAGATTATTGCTATGAGGAGAGTAATAAAGAATGCGAAACAATTCTAAAACTCACTTCTCTACTCTGTGGAGAACTTGTTAGAATCAAGGATTTGTAGGATAACATTGCAAATTGAAAGATGAAGTTGCTACAATGACAAAACCTTAAATGGATCCCCCGTAAAGGTGAAAATTTTAGACTTAATTTTAATGGAGTTGCTAGGGCCATAGTTAAAAAAATTATAGTAGTCAGCAAGTGGTTGAGTACTCACAGGATTTTTCATGGGCTGAGTTCTTACAGTTTAAACTCATGACTTGGGAGTGCAGCTTACTCACTGAGTTTTAGGGCTGAACTCGCGCGAGTCTAACCTTAAAACTCACCATACACGATCTGTATGAGCAAAGATGTTTCAGATGTGGTTTTCACACTACAAAAACACTTTTTCTTTTTTCCTATTTAAGCTCTGGACACCCACAGCTGAAGCTTACACAGCATTTGAGCATGGTGGGAAGAAAGGCAATTGTGATAATAATTATTAGTGGAGCCCATGTGTGGAAGAGCTTTTACTTTTATTTTCCATTATTCAAACTTTCCTTTGTTGTGGCCTGAGTAATTAGGATCTCAATGCACCTTTGCATTGTGCAGAGGAGGCAAAATGTGCCTTGCTTGATCAAATACAGTAGCAGTGTTTAATATGATATTTACCTCATGTTATTCTTTTAACATATATTATGTATTGAGGGTTTGGGATCTTTGTGTACCCTTGCCTTGTGCAATATGTGCAAAAACATCCAAGTTTTTTGAGCCACAATGCAAACTCTTTTTGATATAAGATTAATTATATTACAAAGTTGTGTTTAAACTTTACATGGTGCACAAAAAGCATGAAAGTCTGATAAGTCCAACCATTTAACCTTGTAGAAGTTTTATCATTGAAGAATGCATCAAAGTTTAAAGATGGGTGTATTTGCATGATGATGCTATTTCGTACTCTATTATTCAAATCTAATTGAAAACACTTCCCTAATATTTTATAAGTTCATTTGATACATTTTGTAATTATATTTTGCATAAATTTTATGCTTTTTTAAGAAATTTAAGTATCTTTTAAAGTTGCCCTTTGTTTTTTGAGTAACAAATTTTTGGTTTTCCAAGTCTGAGTCGAGCTTGAGTATGCGAACTATGGCTAGGACAACTTCAGCAAAGACAAGATGAGGGGCATTGTCATAACAATGGGGCTAATTGATTATTTTTTCTACAAAACTTACCTTAATGTGACAACTAACAACCAAGATGAAGCTGATGCTCTGATTGAGAATTTCTAATGAAAAACATGTTTGGAAGCAAATGGTAAAGGTTGGATACCATGTGATTGTAAAGGTAGTGAAATGCGAAACTACGATGCATTGACATCTTCAAAGGTTCTTGGAGGAGAAAGAAAGAAATAATTGTATTAATGTCCATAAGTGACCAAAAAAGGTCAATGGGATTTGAAAATACAAGTAGAGACAATAGTAAGAGGAAGCCACAAAGAGGCTGCAAAGAATCACTAACTAAAAGATTTCTGGAGCAAATAAAAAAATTAAAGGTAATCTGAGAAACAAAAGAACTCGTCCTATTAGAAGGGAAAGAATCCATTAGACCATTAAGATGACTATATATAGTCTATAAATAGTTCAAAATCCTAGTGAGAGGACTCAAGGTTAGGTTGGGACAAATTTCCTTTTTAGATGCTAAGAAAGTGTTATAATTTGAAGCTTCAATTTGACATTGGCCATCAAGTTTTAATGATAAGCGAGTAGGGTAGTGACAATAGTATAATCAAGTGGGAAGCATAAGTATATACATAATAGTACATAGACATTGTGGAGTCGAAAGCAAAATGGTTCTTATTAAAAAGATAAAAATCAGTCTGTAGTGCTGAAAAAATAAACTGTAGCAGTATTTTATATCAAAATGATGGATTGTTTTGGTTATATTTAATTTCCCATATATTCTGCAGGCTTAATGCTTTGTTAATTGGTGAAACTCACTGCTTAAATCATGCCCTGCACTTGTTCGGGAACTACATTCCATTTAGGATTGTCATATACATGGAGGTTTATAAGGCCTGCAAGGAGTACAATAGCAGTGCATGAATGCTTTAGACATATATAGTGTAGTATTCCTTGCATGTTAAATAGGTATCAGACAAACTAATACATGCCTTGAGAGAAGTCATGCCCTAGTCTTGTGGGATTATCTTAATCCCTCCCGAAGTAGACCTCATATATTTTCTCTTTAATGATACAGATAGATTTCAGCAGCAACTGTCTCATTGAAAGGGAATGTTCCTCGTGCTTTGATTTTCTATTGAAACTTGTACCTATAATCTCTCAAATTCTCAACTCAAAGTCCATCAATGTTTGTAACTCCATCATCCACTTATACGCAAAGTCAAGGAAACTTTACTTGAATAATAATAGCTAAAGTTGTGGCTCAAATAGTTGCTCTCTTCTTTTGTACTAGGTGGTCTTTATTGTCTAATGGAAAAATATTTAACACTCCCTTTACTCTTTTACAAATCTGCCAAAATAGTTATCAATGAGAACATTTCAATATCATTTATGGTCTTTTGAGATTTAAGATTTTGTTTCAAAAGCATTTTCTTTTACTCTATCTTGAGCTATTTGATTCAAAATAGCTATTAACTTGAACTTTGCAATTGCTTCCTTTGTCATATAATTTCCCTTTCACACTCTTCATATAGTTCTCTTTGACATTGTTCTAGAAATTGGAAGTACTGTTAATTACAAATATGAACAATTGATTCCCGTTTTGTAATTTATGATGTCTACTCAGCAAAGGAAAGCTGTCTTTCTAATGACTTTCTTGAGCTTGAGGATTTTGAGATCCTAGAGGCCAACTTGGATAACATGAGGTTGAATGACTGAGGAGAAGCTCTAAACCGGGAACTTCATCATCAGGACCTGTAGCCCTTTAGCATAGCTCTATTGTAGTAGCAAGAGTCATTGGCTATGTTTGATTTTTTGGAGCTTTGTAATTGGTTTATAGGTTGACTTTGTACAAACTGTATTGCAATTGAAATTTTATCAACTTTAACCATCTATTTATTATTTATGCACTATGAAGTATGCTTTGTGCAATGCAATGTAATCAGTGATATGAATATAAACAACAAAATCCTATTTTCTACATTTCATGTGTTAAGCTCTCTATATCTCTATGCTATGGAAATGCCCTTAAATTTTTTTAAAAAGTAGTTTTTGTCGTTTTTTTCAACAATTTTTTACGTTTTTTCTTAAATCCATTTTTTCCTTATTTTTTCAAAAAATCTTATACTTTTGGTTTGCCAATTTTTTCCCCAAATGATTTTTGCTGCTATGTGTAGAAGTATATCATCTCACCAATTTGTCGTTGACTATCTGAAAGTCTGTGGTATCTTAAGGTTGCCCAATGTTGTGAATACCAGCTATAGGATGAAAGAATGAGGTTATCAACCTGGTTGCCATAGGTGATTGACCTTTATGCTATAGGGGTCTCCTGTAAGGTATTTGAGAACGATGTCCAAGTTTTTTGTTTTGTATTCTTGGAAAGATGAAAGGTGTTGGTGATTCTCTTTTACTTAGTTGAAGGTTTATCTTTTGTAACTCACTTGGGCATGAGACCTGGTATTCTGTAACTTGTTTTTATGATTAGTACATTAAGTTTTTACCATATGGAGGAGAAAAATCATTGCACAGGGCCTCTGAAAAATGAGGTGGTAGTGAAGTAACCTAGCACAACTTTTTTCTAACTTAGCTCACCTATTAACTTAATAACTTATGCTGGTATTCCCCTTGTCATTCCCCTGTAGTACCATCAGTATACAAAAAGACACAAAATATGACCTTTAAAATGCGACAAATAACATTTTAAAAATTATATATGCAAACCACTAAACTTGATTGTAATCTTGAGTCGGAAGACTGTAATTTGAATTTATTTCTTGAATAAAAAACGGATTCTCAAAATCTGAAATTAACATACTATGCACAATTTTATTTTAGCAATTTAGAAGAGAGTTAAAATTATTTCTGCCTTCTTTGCCTGATATAGTTGCAGTTTTCTTTCTGGTCTGTTGCTAGCACTTCATGCTTTAGAAATATTAGTTAGTTTCTCTTCAAAATCAACTGCTGCATGCTCATTTATTTATGTTGATCAATAGTGCTCACTGTGTCATCTCAACCTTTACTTGTGGGTATTGTATTTAAGGGGAGCACACATAAGTGACCGAATCTTTTGAATTATGATGTGACTTATTGTTTAACTTCATTTTGTATCTCTTAATGTTTATCTATTCTTTCTACCACGAGTTAATATTGCTCAATGCCCTAGTTGTCCTTTACAACTTTCTATTCAGTTGGCATGAGTTACTGGCTTATAATTTTCATAAGTCCCTTATTTCTAAGAATTATAGTTTACATGGATCTATTATTTTGTCTATGTTCATGTTATTTCCTCTACAATAGAGATAGATTAAACAAAGTTTGGGTGAGGAAGCCAATTTGCAATTGGACCTGTTAAAGTGATTACAGTGATGGTTTACAGAGAAAACTCTTACAGTCATTAAAGTTGTCCTGGATTTGATATCTTTTTCATTTAGCCCATAAATTAAACTACAAAAAGTTAATTATTTATGAAGTTTGTCCTGATTTTTCACTGAACCAGAGCACTAGTTTTGGTTAAGATTTGGTCCAGAGAAATTTTTGCACAAACCTGTTCGGTTGTATTTTTGAAGAAATTTTAGACTGGACTAAAGTCTCTTTGCCTTGCATAAATACATCTTAAAATATAGATTTATATTTGGATTGTGTTGATTTTTTTTCCTTTGTGATTAATTGCAGCATGGAGTTCCTTTTCAAATCTCCAGCTGGAGATGGTCCACTTGTTGCATTTGGTGGGTCTGATGGAGTTATTAGGGTCCTCTCAATGGCAACATGGCAGGTTGCTGGTTATTTCTCCTTGTGTTTCTAAAGTGGTACGCTAGATTGCAGTTTTTACCAATTTCAGAACATTTATTTTGCTTTATAAAATCTCAAGTTTTACTTGCAGCCTGTAAGAAAATATAGTGGAGCTCATAAGGGAGCAGTTTCTTGCTTGGTGACATTCCTCGCTTCTTCAGGAGAGGTATTTCCTGCTTAAAATGCTACCATAGGTTTTCATTATAGAGCCACGTGCTCATAAGGAACTCACCATTTTTTGTAGATTTTATGTATTGAATTTAGGCTTTTTTTTTTTTGATACGCATGTCATAGTTTAATATATTAAAATAGTCTGGAAATTACATAGCAGCGAAGATGATAAACTTCAAGCTCCAATTCTCCCCCAAAAACCACCCTACTATTGTACGTCAACCACCCACCACCCTCCAAACGACCACCAGAACCAGAATCCCAGACAACCCAAGGGTCACCCGTCGAACGAAATCAACCCAAAACCCAACAAAAAACTAACATCCTAAACCAGGCTACCACCCATACTTATATGAAATGATTTAATTCAGCAAAGTCTACAAAATCCTTCTTCCATTCCACGCCACCAGCTGCCATCAGACCGAAGAATTTCTTTAGGAACTCCACTACCACCGCCGCAATCATCCTATGTTTCATGAGCGTGGGACAACTCAAATCTAGGAGGAACGAATACAGTTTAATGGCCTTGTTCGTGCCCTGCAGTAGCTCCAAGTCGCTCGAGCGCGGCGTACCTCTCCCTGCCACCACGACCCTCATCACCTCATCGACTCCTCCTAGCAGTTCCAACCTAAACATTTTCCCAAGCAACAGCTTCGCCTCCGCTTTATCCACATTAATGTCCAGAAGGGATGCGAGGAACCTAGAGGAAATTTGCAAATTATCCCTCCCATATGCGTCATTCTTCAAATGCCCGAGCCCCAGGATCATCTTGGTCGCCACCACTACAAAAGAGTCATTGTTGAGGAGGACTCTTTTCAGCCTCTGGTCCGAAATTGCTCTGAACGAAGTTTGGCGAATATGCGACTTCAACGAGATTGGGGTGTCCGCCCCAAACCTTGCCAACCCGTCCACAGAGACTTCAATCACAAACCTTGAGCGCCTGGCCATCACTTCCCAAGCGCACACCACACTTCGAAGATAGAAGAAAATGCACCATCTCCAGCATGAAACAAAAGAATGAGGAAAAAACCCCAGAAACGAGTTTCAATCCAATTACCAAAACACACTGCCAGGTACTAGTTTGCCGTCACCCTCACTAATGAGGCACCTCCAAATCGTGCCAAAACCCAACCAAAGGACTGGGGCCATCAATTCCAAAGCACCTCGCCGGCCTTGGGAAGGCCACCATCACCTCGCCATCATGTTGCTTCCTAATGATTAGACTTTCGCCTCAACTGTTAGCCTGTGAACGACTACTCACGATGCCATTCTTCCCCACCTTGCCAGCGTACGTGGCCTTACTGCCACGTTCCCTCCTCCACTTTGGAGGGGGAGCCCACCCATCCACCCACAAATTTAGCTTATTTCAATTGCAATGCTATTGTGCATATTAAATGAATCATTTGCATAAATTTTCATGGTTGTTGAAGTCAAATGAAAACAACATAAATAAGAGACCTTTGCTTCTTCAAGACAAGTCCTCAACTTTATCATGGATACATTTGTATTTAAGTTCTCCTATACTGCCTTTACTTTTGACTCTACCATTTGCACCCCTTTTTTCTAGCAAGGGTGATAAGCATGTCACTAGCATGGGAGCCTGAGTTTGACAAATGAAGAGAGAAATTTCATGGGAGGATATGAAGTTATGTTAGTGACATGGAGGGTGATAAGCATGCCATTAACATGAGAGCTTGCATGTACTCTTTCTAGCAAGTTTTCTAGATTTATTTTTATTTCAAATTACTGCGAAACTATGCACTATTGTTCCTTGATGTACATTTTTGTAGACAATTGAAATGTTCTTCTTTAATGCAGTAAAAATTTAGTATTTGAAAGACAACATGGAAATGGGAAGAGCCATGGAGCATTTGGGTCTAGGTGTTCAGTTATCCATAACTCAAAACATTAGGATGCTCATGGTTGGATTCAATGAATTTGGGGGCTTGCATCAACCCATTCCTAAGCCTGCACGCAAACTTAGAATCAAAAAGCTGCTAAAATCTTGATGGTTTTTCGATGTTTATCTCCTCTTGAAGATCTCCATTGAGAAATACACATTTCACATTGATTTGGTTCAGGTGCCATCTAAATCTTATACATATTCTATCTTTGCATCGAGGGCCTATCTTTTCTAATAATCAGTGTCTTCCTTATGAGAGTATTCTTCCACAACCAACTTCGCCTTTCACCTCTCAATAGAACCATTTGAAGTGAATTTTGTTTTATAAACCCATTTGCAATCACAATTTTCTTCTTTCATGGATATGGTACAAGCTCCCATGTCTTATTCTTCATCAAGGACTTGTACACTTCTTTCATTGTCTAAAACTAGTCATCTTTGCCCTTAGCCTCCTTGTAGGATTGTAGATCACAAACAACCATAACCCTAGTCATGAGTGCGAAATTGGATTGCTTTTCACCTTGGATCCTTCGAGTGGTAGTCTTATCTGCCTATCATCCTTAGCCTCCTCAAGGGTAGTAGCAATTTGGTTGGTTTAACAACACCTAGAGCTAGGATCCTCATGTAGTCCTATGTTACACCAAGTTTTGGGATGGGGATGGGGGTGATGTGTTCCCAGGACAATTTTGAGGAAGCTATTTTTTAGGGGAGGGTATGCAAGACATCTCTCTGAATTTTACCAATACTTGCTTATTGTTCCCTTATTCCTCTAGAGACAAATTGTCAAACAGTTGCATACACATATTATTTTAATACTTATTTTCAGTGCAGATTTATATAATCTTGGATTTGCAACTTTCTGTATAATATTTACAATAATGTGGACACCATAGACAAAGAGTTTGACTCATGCTTTAGGAATTAAATTGTGCATACATATAAATATATTAACACTGCTGGAGGAAACTAATATTACTTCAAATTACAGACATAGGAATGAAGGCTTGCTAACCTTGACTCTTCAACTCCTGTGAAGACCATTCAGCAGTATGTAGCAGCGCCTAGCTTAACTGTTGCAGTCACCCATGTATTACCATTTCTCATGCCACACATCCACCACGGTTCCCACTCAGATGTGCAACTTGAATTTGGCTTAGGACCATTCAATAAAGATGAACTGCTATGATCTTCTTGTTTATTGCCAGTTTATCAGTCAAGTGAATATCATACTCCAGCATTCCATCGAACTTGGTCTTGTTGGGCCTCCTTATACCTTGTCTGCATTCTTTTTAATTCTCCTGCATGCATCGACTTCTTTTTATGATTGGTGGATAGCTTAAAACTCCACGACAAACTTGATCAGCTTCCTTGTCTTACACTCCACACTTAGTAAATAAATTGAACCTTAATATTAAGGCAGCGGCTGTCTTTGTCGACTCCTCACCTGGGCTGCGCTAAAGAAGAGCTCGATACCATGTATGCATTGGACTTCTAATTTAGCAATAATAAAATAGAAGTGGTGGCGCTAAGGGTATCAATTTAATTAACTTGCGATTCTCCTTTACTCATTTGGTGGTTGTAGGAACTTAATGCCACGGTAGAACAATAAAAATTAGTCTACACCTCCTTTGCCCATGTCACAATTAGCCTTCCAATGGGAGTTGATAGTCCTTGCAATTAATATGAAGAGTGGTGCCTTGATAAATTCATGGGGTTCTTATAACTCAAGGGTATTTGACTTGACTAATAAATCAACTCACATTTTGACTGCGTAGCCTGGACAATGTGGTTTCATAATGATATCTTTATTCAATCTATTAATATCGCCATACTTAATTCTGAACAGTGGATATGCGACACCTGTTCAATGTTTCCAAAATACACATTACCTTAAATCAACTTAGCATTTGCCCGATCGACCACTTACAATATGGTATGCATGCATTTATTCCATCAATACCATCCAACTGAAAATAAACGAGTATAAATATGCCTGGAATAATATATTTAATATTGTACTGCTCCATATGAATTTGGAATGCTCTAGTAAACTCCATTTATAAATAATCTGAAATCTTCGAACTGTAATAGCAATCTGAATCGCTGAAACTTGTCTTCATAGAAGACTTCACAAATTTCAAACAACCTTCCAACTAAACTTTAAACTCTGTGTGAATCCCGAGATGAATCAGCCTGCAAATGAATTTGGGACCGTCCAATCCATTGACTCGAGGGTTTTCATCCTCAAGTTTCCAGAAAGCCAAGCTCTCCAAAATCCTGATAATATTTTTTCCCAAAAGATCCCAATGAATTCATTTTCACCACCTTGTATACTCCCCCACCTTTTAGTATTTTATTATTAAATGTTTTGCCTTTGTAAAGTAACTTTATTTAATATCTGAGCATATTATTTAATAAAGTCACTTTAACTTTTAATTAATTAATTAAATATAAATGTCCACAAATAAGGGAAATTGGGGAGACATTACAGGGTAGGGGACTATTAGGAAATTAGGGACATTACAAGGTAGGGGACAACCATTAAAAAATAAGGAAAATTTAAAAATATAGGAAATTTCAAATGTTCATTTTAATAACGTTGATAAGGCATTCATCATATACATTATAGAAGCTTAATACATATCATTAGAGCTGAATTGAAATTTCAGTTGAGGGTTGATGCATAAATTAACAAACTTTAATTGCTTTCATTGTCAATGTGCATATATTATTTGAAAATTACAATAAATGCTCAAAGGCTGCAAGTTTCAGCTACAATATGACAAAAATTAGAAAATCTGCTGCTGCCCCTAATCAGTGTTTATCAACACTATATCAAAATCAAAGTTTGAGTCTGAGTCACTGCCACACTGAGGGGTTACCTCATTTAATGGAACCCCAACCAATCCCTTCTATGCCTCCTCAGAAACCTATCTGGCATCTTCAGGATCAACATCTCAATTTGTGGCTAGAGTTTGACAGTACTCAAGAGTTTGTTGATCCTGAAGTCACAAGGCACTATGCACAACCATCAACTGCTCAAAAGATATTAGTTGCTACTAAATTGACTTGCAGGTGGCTGGCAAAGTAAAAGCATGCTGCAGAAGATTGTTGTTGCTGCAGAAGATGTTAGTTGCAGTAGAATTGACGTTCTAGTGGCAGACGGAGTGAAGTCCATGATGTTGCTGAACTTTTAGTGCTGATGAAGTGCAATCTATAAGGTTGTTGAGTTATGCATGGCTTTCTGATGAAGATGATTGTGGTTGGAAAAGGGCTGAAGAAGTAAAACTATGTCGTAGAAGATGTACACTTTTTAAAAAACACTTCTTTTTTGTTTGCTTGTGCTGTAGGGGACAGCTAGCCATCCTCAAGACACAATTAGGGGATGTTTGGGCATCCCTTGGCCGTGCCAGGGACAACTAGTATGGCAAAATTCTTAATGTCTTTGGGATGTTTCCTTTTTTTTTGGGAAGGTAGAAAATAGTTGGGGAACATTTCTGACCCTGAACCGCATCCCTAAAATGTTTCATGTAGGGGATTGATCTTAAAATGTAGGGGATGTGTACCCAAGCTATATATGCATGGTGCCATTCTTAGTTGGAATCTCATGTCTAGTGACATCCTCAATTGGAATGTATATCACAATTAGGAGCCATCCTAGCCTTTAATACATCTCTCATTGAACCAACCTTATTAGAATCACTATCCTCATCAACCATAGTGACTAGTGAAGGAGTTTGATCATCCATCTTGGGTGCCTCATCCACATATTTGATATTATAGATCAGAACCTACATAATGATAAAAGACTGTGAACACTTTCTTGCCTCTTCAAATGATATTATCTCATCAAAATCAACACCCCTCCAAATGATTATCCTATACTTGATTGGATCCCATAACTATAGGCCTTAGATTCCTCAGAATATGCTAGTATCACACACATATGAATCTTTGGATCAAGATCCTTTCGCTTCCTTATTGGAACTTGAGTGCCGGCCACACTAACAAACACCTTGTAGTGGGTAATAGAGTTCTTTATTCCATACTAGTTCTCATGCAATGTCACATCCCTTATGGTCTTAGTAGTGACTCCATAATATGAATGGCACAATTAATAGCTTTCCTAGCCTTTGATACATCTCTCATTGAACCAACCTTCTTATTAGAATCACTAACCTCATCAACCATAGTGACTAGTGAAGGAGTTTAATCATCCATCTTGGGTGCCTCATCCACATATTATAGATCAAAACCTACATAATGATAAAAAACTTTGAACATTAATCACACTTTCTTGCCTCTCCAAATGATATTATTTCATCAAAATCAACACCCCTCCAAATGATTACCTTATGCTTGATTGGATCCCATAACTACAGGCCTTAGATTCCTCAGAATATTCCAGTATCACACATTTATGAATCTTTGGATCAAGATCCTTTCGCTTCCTCATTGGAACTTGTGGGTCGGCTACACTACCAAACACCATGTAGTGGGTAATAGAGTTGTTTTTTCCATACTAGTTCTCATGCGGTGTCACATCCCTTATGGTCTTAGTAGTGACTCCGTAATATGAATGGCACAATAAACGGCTTCAGCCGAAAGCATATCCAACACATCTTTGGTCTGTAGCATACATTGCACCATTGCAACCAATGTCAACTTCCTCCACTTTTCTACACCATTCTGTTTGGGAGTATTTCCTGGCACAATGCCATGCTTCAAATGAAAATGCTCTAAAGCATTATGCACATACTTCACTTGATCTAATCTCAAGTATTCAACACGATTGCTTCTTGATAGAAGACTTCCTATAGAAAACAGAAACAAATTCTTAAACAGTCATTAATTAATGTCAAGTTGGAATTCACCCTTGAAATAGATGAATGATTCATATAGTATATATATTGAATTAACCCAACTGGACATCTCTTTGCAAGCTATGCCTTGCCTTTCCTGTACTGTTGTGGCAATTCTTCTCAAGAACACGCTCAACAGACACATCCTTCATAGGAGTTGTAGAAGGTAGATCAACACCATATTCAGATGGCTCATCATTTTCATACTTTTGAAATTTAAGTGCCTTAAACTTTCATTCCATAGGTAAACTGGATGTTTCCACCAAGGTCAAACTCCACTTTCTGGCTTTGGGGGGTGATTTGATATATTGACAAAAGAGTAGCACTCAAATCAGGAAAGTAAACCTCATGAATAACCCATTAGCTTTGAAATGTATTATGATATAAATCTTTTCATTATTAGGTTTTCTAAGTGGAGCAAGCAAATTCCAATCCTTAGCCCCATGACAACTGCATTTTAATTCCACAATTTACTTTGATCTAGAATTGTGAGTGTGTAAAGCTTTGGAATTATAAGCAATGAGAGAAACATCCTTATTGCTAGCTTTACAATGTTGGGATGAGAGATATTTATTCTCCTTCATAAGGTCCTTCATCTTCTTCATGTAGCCTTATGACCTGACTTGTTGTAATATTAACAACCCTTCTTTCCATTGTTGCTTTCCTTGTGGCCTTGCCTTTGTGACTACCGTTGGTGTCATCGTGACAAGAACCTTTATTGTTGTCATCATCATTGGTTCATTGGTCTTCCCTCAAAGACCATCTTCTTTAACTTATCTTGTTCCTTAATCAGTAGTGAGGATAAACTCTCAAAAAGCGTCTTTGACTCTATCCTTCATCATGACCTTGGTGGAAAGAAACATGGAAAATAAGATATCCTATGGCAGGTTTAGATTCTCTAGCACAATTTCTAGATTGTCCTCATATTTTACTGCACATTCCTCTATCTTCTGTTGAATATCCTTGGCACCGGGCAAGTAGTCCTCAAGTTGATCAAAGTCCATTGGATCAAGTCACATTAAATATTGGACCAATTTAAAAACTCGTGACTCATCTCGATCTACAATATTTTGGACAACTACTTATAGATGGATGGGCAAGAGATCCCAGATGCTGTGAGAAAAAAAAGGATAGAGTCAGGCAGAAATAATGGAAGAATGTCTGCACTTGATGGCTTCAATCTCAATCAAGTTTGTCATGATGGGACTGTGCAGGGTTGACAGGTTCAATTGTGGTCAAACACATCTCATATATTACAAAATGGCAGATCTGAAAGGTCATCTAGGGACTTGAAACAGTTCTTCATCGACATGTGGAAGGCATTACTTTCCTTCTCTGTTAAGTAATGTAACATTTCTTGGCACAAATACACCCATTGAGGTATGTGACAGTAGCTTCTTTCTCTTTGTACTTTCTCCTTGAAGTGTCTTTCTCCTTTGGAGGAGGAGGAAGAAAGTAGTAGGGTTAAAGTTCACAACTAGAGGTGCATTTCATTCAAGTGAAGTCTTAGGGTTCTTGGCAATCAAAGGTATAATTCCATTGTCATGTTTCTTGAGAGAGTGTGAGTGCATGTAAGCCACAAAGAAGTTCACCCTTTTGACATAAAGGAAGGAATTTGAAAGACATGATTCTCTTGAGAGAGTTGTGTGTAGTTATGCTAAGTTTGAGGGTCATTGGCACTTAAAGGTAGAAGTCGACTGCCATTTTTCTTGAGAGGGTGTGATTGCATGTGGTCATTGGAGTTCACTAGATCAGGTGCCAGTGAGAATGGTAGTAGAGAGGTGTCCTTGGAATGCCCTGGAGCTTGCACATTTTTTTTTAATAGTGGATTCTTGTTATTGGATTTTTCTCTATGTTTGGTTTCTCTAGGTTAAATTTCTTGAGTTATCTTGCACTTGTGTTCGTTGAGTTTCAAATTGCTTGGCTATGCCACAATGTTACAAGTTTCTAACAACTAAGACACAATGGTTTTGGATAATAGGAATATTTCTATCTTTGTTGATGTAGTCCTCTATGTTGCTCTATTTAAGCTTTAGAGTTAGTGGGCAACAAAATAATAAGTGAAAGATTTACAGTGTTCCACGGGGACGCGTCCCCCCCCGCGCCAAAAAAAAAGAACACCTCATGTTTTTGGGACTTCTCTATGTTGGGTTTCTCTAGGTTAAATTTCTTGAGTTATCTTGCACTTGTGTTCGTTGAGTTTCAAATTGCTTGGTTATGCCACAATGTTACAAGTTTCTAACAACTAAGACACAATGGTTTTGGATAATAAGAATATTTCTATCTTTGTTGACTTTAGTCCTCTATGTTGCTCTATTTAAGCTTAGAGCTAGTAGGCAACAAAATAATAAGTAAAAGATTTATAGTGTTCCACAGGGACACGTCCCAACCCCCCCCAAAAAAACCTTGCATTTTTGAGACGTCCCCGTCTTGGAGACTTGGGGGGGACGTTCCCCTGCAGCCCCACCACTAGCATCACCACCCCACCACCAACGCCGCTATCTCCAAGATGCTATTAGGACTTCGGGGCGTCCCCAAGACATCTAGGGGACTCCTAGTCTTCAGACTGTCTCAAAGACCTCCAAACATCTCTTGTGGCCAAACAACCAAAAAGCAATTCTTTTAAAAAAATATCAAAATTTTCTTTGAACTTTGTGCCCAAGGCCAAATGCTAATGGCCTATTGGCCCCACCCACACCCCACAAACCTATAAAATTGCCTCCTATCCTCATTTCAATTCACAAAAACAAATCAAGAAGAAGCTAATAGTGTGAGTGTGAGAGTGAAAGCTGCAAGTGTAAGGTGAAAGAGTGAGAATGAAGATCAAGAGGGTTGAGGAGGAGCAAGAAGAGGAGTGATGCCAAGTTAATGTTCACTTCAAAATTCAAATGTTTAAAGCTAGTTTTCCAAAGTTTCATTTGTAATTCTTATACATTTTCTTATAACTATTTTTTCAAGTACTATATGTATTTCAGTGCCGCTGCCCTGCCACCGTCCCCATGCCGTCCACAAACTTAGGCCCTTTGCCCCCATGTCCCTGCATCTCCCCATTAGGAAACTCTGTGGAACTATGAAGATTTATATAATATATTTGATGAAACAAGGTGTGGAATATCCACCTTGATTATGGATCACATCTGAATTTTGGAACAAGCTCTGTAGCAGTGTTCTTTTCCTTGATATGAAAATGATGAAAAGGGTTGTGGTGGAATTGCTATCATGGGCGCTTAGTATTGGCTGGTATTGGCTTCATATTTAGCCAAGATAAGCGTGTGCTCAATGTCTTTAAATGCTACAGCCAATTACACCAAACAAATAGCTTTATAATACCTCTTTAAACCGTTGAAAATGGGGTTGAGTTCATAAGGCAAATTATGGCCCATGGAACACGGTTTTCCCCCAAACCACTAAAATTTGAATTAAAAAAAATATTCAATAGGAAAATTTGATTACATCATGTCCTTTTTAGATTTTTCAGCCTTCTGCCAAATATGCCTTGATTGTACTTGCTTTGCTGATGTTCCATTGCCATTTAATCTGATGTGATTTGTTAAAACTTAAAAATGTTGATTGGGAACTTCTTTAAATAGCAAAAAAAATTAGCACAATGACACTAAGGCATTTTTCTTCACCTCTAGTTATTATGAATTTTTATAACACATCATTTTGTATGATCTGCCATGTCAACTGTATGAAACCACCATGACATTGGTAGAGACCAATTACAAAGCACAACGTGGTGCCCTAAGTTACTGATTCGTTTTTGGATTCGGGTACGGGTACGCGAATCCGATACGGGATTCGGCGAATTTATTTTTTGGGGTTGGGTACAATTTGGGTACGGCAATACAAAAAACATATAAAAATAAGAAATATATACATATTTGCAGCAGTAATTAAGCTCAGAATACACCACGATATTAATAGTCTAATAACATAGAAAAAATACATCACCACTTTCATAGTCAAATATTAAAATATTAGTGATACTCGAAAGTCGAATGTCATGATATAAAATTATAAATTAAAGCTCAAACATAAAAATGTCAAGTGTTTACAATCAGCCATTATTGATCATTGATCAATCTGAATCATATGGGTCATCAAAAAAAGCAGCATCATCAACATCATTAGATGTGTTTGGAGGCAAAGATTAGGGTTGGAATGAATATTTTATTATTTAGAAGTCAACTTTTGGTCAAAAAAAAATAAAAAAATGAAAAAAAACGCTCTTTTTTTGTTGGATTCACCTTGGATTTGCCTCAGATTCATCTGGGTGTATCTTAGACGAATCTGCAGAGGTGAATTGAATCCGCAGCGAATCCACAGTCAAAATTCCAAATCCTGTCCGAATCTGACTTGAATCGAACCCGAATTTCGAATCCAGTACGAATCGTATCGTATCCGGAGGCTGGGAGTGGCGAATCGGTAACTTAGGTGGTGCCTCAATAATGTGCCACCTTGTTGCCAAGTCAACAACAACCAACTGCCCCACACCACCTGTCCTTGTGGAACCAATCATGTGTCCCTTGCTGTATTTTCCCCTTGACCTACTGAATCAGCTAGTAAAACCAAGTCACCAAACTGCTGTGTAACAAGCTTGCATGAAAAAGTTGTGTGGGGTTAGTGATCTATGCATGTGGCTACAACACTAGATGTGTCACCAAGCTCTTATATATCAACATGAATGCTTCCCCCTCTTCCACTTGCACCATCCTCCATTTGGTCTCTATCAGCAACAAAACCCTGAGAATTGTTCACTCAGGAAGTAAATGACCTCTCAACACATGCACTCCTCCCACTTTTATTAGGTGGGGTGGTCACCCAAAGTGCCATTGCATTGTCAAAACCTAGAATGTGACTAACTAAACTGACTGCCCTACTTCAGAAAATTTCAATGGAAGATTTGGGGATTAAAGGGAAGTACCTTTTGATGAAAAAGAAAATGTGCACCAACAAAATTTCACGAAGAATCCAAAATTTGATCATATCTAGAAATTTCTGCCCTAACTAGAGATTGTAGTGCAAATCCTTATCCTCCTATGTGAACAAATCCTTTTGGCAGAAAGAAAAATGAGGGCTATAATCTTCAAACAAGTGCTTCTTGCCACCAAATCTTCACAAAATTTGCAATTCTACCACATGAAAAGTCCTCTAAACCACAAAATTTATCGAATCACTTATTTTTAGAAAATCCATTTCAACAAATTGCCAAATTATGACCAAATACTCCTTGTGTTGTCACCAATACCTCTGCATATCAAGGGGTTGCAAAGAACCAAAACCAAAATCTAAAGGGTTTTAAACCCAAGGATGTGGTATTATGTAGAATTAATTGCAAGATCCCACAATATTGAAAAACTAAATATGTACATACATTTAATAGATTATACACTTAACATGAGATATTGGGTGAATTCCCTTAAGGAACCCTGAAACACATTGTATTCATTACAGCCAGAAAGGATGAATATGTTATGCTGATTGATATAGGTGGGAAAATCCCTTCATTCATTCACCTAGTCCTAATAAGGTGTAGGGTGAGTTGATCACAAAAGAGCTCATTACATCAACATCAATCCCAATAACAACTCTTAATTTAGGAAATACAATGGACATGATGAAAGAGTTTCATTAGCTTTAATATAGAATCAGACTAAAACTTCCTTTAAAGAATTCACAGCCTGATGTTCTACTGTATTCCATTCACTTTCCTTGTGTTTGTAGTATTCCACCATGGGAATATTAATAATTCAGGCACAAGGACTGTTTTCAGGTACCATTCTCATACTGGAAGAAGAAATCTTAGTGTTTGTCTTATATAGAGATCATTATCACAGGATTATAAATAACATCAATTGCAGCATATAATGTTTTGAGTGTGTTTTTTTCTTTAACATTTTGACTTTCCCAACTTGATCTTCTTTTGGATCAATACTGAAAAAGTTTAAAAATTTAGGAACTTCACTTTCCTGTATGAGATTCGTGTTCCAGTTTGCAATTAATTTGCAAAATTTATGAAAAAAATTCATGCATGTGGACTGTATATTTGATCAGATTAAAATGCATCCATGTCATCAGATTTTGAAAATATTCATATTGAACACTTGCATGGTTTGATTATTATCTGTGTTAGATGAAAATAAAAGACACAGTTATGCCAAAGATACTTGAGTTTTGAGTGTTTTCCTGTGAAATCTCTGACCCATAATGTCTGCAATGTTTGCATTTCTAGTTGAAACAATTTCATAAAGTTTAATTTTTTAGTTTTTTCCCTTTCCTTATGTAAACTGAAGGATAGCTGGATTTGTGTGTTGAGGCAGATTTTTTTTGTACTTTTCTGGATTGTTGACTCTCAGTTATATGTCTGAACAGTCACTTTTAGTTTCTGGCGGTAGCGATGGTTTACTTGTTCTCTGGAGTGCAGATCACATACAGGATTCACGTGAGATTGCGCCCAAGCTTAGTCTGAAGGTAGCATCATTTTTTTTGTGTTCCAGCAAATTTTAAGTACACTTTGAAGTGAAACATTGCCATACCAGACTCATCCTTTGGGATTTAACTAACCCAGTACCCAAAAAATCCATGTTTGTCTTTTAAAGTGTATCCTCTATCTATTGAGTTTTAACCTTACAGAGACCTCATGTAGTTTGCTAATTAAATAAAAATGTTCTATTTCTTAAAGATTTCTTATGAGGACAGAAAATTATGTCATTGATCATTCATCTTAGATATAATGTTACACCCCGCCATGAAAATTTTGATTCATAAAATAATGTATCTTGTAGGCACATGATGGAGGTGTTTTGGCTATTGAGCTTTTAAGAGTTTTGGGGAAAGCTCCACAACTACTAACTATTGGTGCAGACAAGACTCTGGCTATTTGGGATACACAATTATTCAAGGTGAAAAAAATGTAGTTCTTTGCTATTGAAAATTGAAATCATATATCGTAATACTGATTTTTTTTGCAGCTGTGGATTGTCGTACGGTGGGTAATATCTTAATCTCTTGCTTTTGCAGGAGATCAAGCGTATTAAGCCAGTTGCAAAGCTCACTTGCCACAGTGTTTCATCTTGGTGTCATCCTCGTGCTCCAAATCTTGATATTTTAACATGCGTTAAAGACTCTCATATATGGTACCAATGCATTTGTTCTAAATGACACACTATTTAGCATTTTTGTATGACATACTGTATTTTATCTAATTTTCTTACCATATACAAATGATTGTTCAGGGCTATCGAAAATCCAACAGCTGCAGCAATGACACGACCGCTTTGTGACTTATCTTCTCAAGTCCCCCTGGGCCTTCTTGCTCCAAACAAGAAATTAAAGGTTCTGTTTCATGCTTTTGACTAAGTAGACAATTATTGTGTTATCTTTTCAAGAGAAAATTAGTTTTCTTTAAACTTAGTACTGAGAAACTATCTCAGTTCATGGTTGCAACCCAAAGTTATGTGCAATACGCAGGGTAGAGCAGAGCTGCTGTGCTCCTACTCTGATACAGCAGCATATTGAAACCAAAAAATAGGATTAACTGCACTTTCAGTTTAAGATCTGAGATACAAACGGAAATACTAGTTCTACATTGTGAATTTTGAAATATAAGTACCTTAGTGATTGTTTTTTGAAAGTTAAATTTTAGTTCCCAAAATTTTGGAAAGTGCTAAAGCTAAGACCATGTTGGACTAAAAGAAGCCAGTTATTTATCAACTGGAGTTGCTATCGCTGTGACGGTAGTCATCATGAGTAAATTAGTTTATTTTCTTTCGAGTGTCTAGAACTGATACTCTGTATACCATAATTTTAAGTGAATTCTTCTTCTTATTGGCTGTAATATTGCACTTAGTAATGATGCATTGCATCCAGGAAAATTGACATACCATTAAGTCTTAAATTTTAACTTCAGAAAGAAAGAAACAATATTAATATCCACAAATGGCGTAAGGAGGTCAATGGGGTTCCGATTAGATCCAGTGACATTAGAGAAGTACTAGCATAAAAAGACCCTGGGTTATCTAAAGTAACTAAACACTAAGAACTAACAAAATGTAAACAAGAGGGGGTAAAACAGTGCACGGTTAGATTACAAACTAGCAAAACAATCTTTAGAGTTCTTATACAGACTGAATTTAGGACCTTGAATAGAATCCCATGTCCCGACAAAGTATCCAGAGAAGATTCAATGTGACCCCAATTCCCGACATAGTATCCAGAGCAGGTTCAGTGTAACCCCAAATTCTGACAGTTTTCAGAGCTGATTCGGTGTAGCTCAAAATCCTTACATAGAATCCAGGGCAGATTCAGTTTAGCCTCAAATCTTGACATACTATTCTTACTGCCAAGGAAAAAACTTGACAACCATATAAATATACTTTATTCCATGAGAACCTTTGGGGCCTGCAGTATGGGTGGTTCATTTTTCAAGGTAGTTTGTGTGCCTGCCTGTTGGGAGCATCAGCTCTGGTTTGTTTTCTGATTTCTCCCATGGCAATTGCCAACTATAGGCTCTGATATATTGTTCCATCAGTGTGCATGCACCTCTTGATAAAATCTTTGTAGAAATCCTTAAGAAAGAAACAAAGAAATAAAATTATTGTTCATAAATGATCCAAATAGGTGTATGATACTCAAAAGTACATCCAGTCACAATAGAAAAGCATTAGGGTAAAAATAATTTTAGGATTTGATAGAGACGGGATACTGCATAATGAAATGATTCATAAGGGCATGGTACAGCAATTTGTTGGTACACAACTTTTGGGATGAACATTGATATCGTAGAATTGTAAAGCATGCCATTTGCTAGATACTTTTTCTTGTGATCATTAATGATGCTGGCATTAACATAGGGATTTATACTTGAAACTGATACATTTATTATTTTACAATCACTTTTTTATCCTAATTTCTAGGTTTGCTATGGATTATCAATTATGTGTTGAATGTTACCTTTCATTATTTATTGAGTTGAATTTCTATGAATCATATTAGGTGAAGCTAATCAGTTATAAATTCATTGCAGGCATATTGTATGGTTGTACATTCTCTTCAGCCACACTTGGTTGCAACTGGTACAAGTCTTGGTGTTTTTCTCAGTGAATTTGATGCAAGGTCTCTGCCAGCAGCAGCTCCTCTTCCAACACTCTCTGGCAGTAGGGAACATGCCGTAGTATTTACGGCCGAAAGGGAACTGAAGCTATTAAATTTCCAATTATCTAATCCCGCCAACCCGTCATTGGCAAACACAAATTCTATAACTGAGACAGGAAGGTTGAGAACAGATTCTTCAGAAGCTTTGCAGATCAAGCAGATAAAGCAACATGTTGGTCAAGTAACATATGATTCATACTCTTGCGTTTCTGTGAGCAGTTCAGGGAAGTAAGTTGATTCCCTTTTTCTGAATATGTTCAACATATTGATTAAAAATGGTTAAATGTGCTTAGTAAAATAAGATTGTATACTTAAGTTGCAGGGAACCTCAAGGTGAGGCAGAGGGTTTCAGTGCCCTGAAACACTCCAGATAAATGAATGTATTGAAATGTTTCTGTGTTATTTACTGATTTGGAAACATCACATAAATGTTTGTGGGCGTTATTTTGACATTCCAGGCCCAAAATGGCTATTTCAGGCCAGTTTGGTTCTGGTGGGTCTCATCTCTGCAAAAGAAAAGAATAAAAGATTAAAAAATTAAAATGACCAAAAAAAAACTGGAAATTAAATTTTTCTGTTGAACTTCTAAGAATTCTAAATGGAAGGATGAAAACTTCTGCAGTAGCCAGTCTTGCAGAACCAATTCTAATCTACTTCTGTAGCTATGAACTTGAGGTAAAATTTGAGGTGTCTAGAGAACAATATGTTTAGAACTAGTTCAGGTTTGGGTTTGAGGGTTCAGTCAAACTTTTTTTTTGGGGTTAGATTCGTTGATACAAAAACATATAAAAATCAGAAATATATACATATTTGCAGCAATAATTAAGTTCAAAATACACCACCATATTAATAGTCAGATATTAGTCAAACTCAAATGTCATGATATAGATTGAAGTTAAAAAATAATAATGTCAAGTGTCAACAATCAGCCATCATCGATCAAATATCATATGGGTCATCAAAAATATCATCATCACCATCCATATTAGATGATGTATGTAGTGGTAAATTAAAAGAACCACAAATAGTGGCACTGACACTGGCACTATCACTAGCACTAGCAATGGCTTTCGCACTGGCACTCTCATGCTCACTAGCTGGCTCATAGTCATCGCCAACATCCAAGTCAATATGCTTTGGCTCAATATCCCACTTCCTTGTGTCCCTTTCTTTGCCTGTAAGGAGCCGCAAGTTTGAATGCACATACACCAAGTCCTATTGCGCTTTATTGAGTGGATGAAGGAGTATGTGCTCCAATTCCTCTAAGATGAAGATGAACTAGCAACATATTAAGACCGAATTAGATAGTTAAGAGTTACAAAATAAAAAGAAATAAATTTGAAAACTTAAATTTAAATAAAATTATAAAACTTAAAAGAATTTTTTTTGACTATGTTGGCGTTTCAATTCATACCTCTAGAATACGAATTAGAAATGGACAACTATGCACAGATAAACTGCTCTTCAAATTAGGAGGAGAAGCTCCCTCTTCGTTGATGATGCTTTAAAGAAAGTAAACTAAATTATTTTCCAATCTTTTTGTTCTCAGCTAAGAGCACAAGGTTATAAAAATTTGCGTTGTAGTTGAGGTTTTCCCTTTTAGAATTTCAACTACAACTAGGCCTACTCTAATGACACTTCTAACAACTCAAGTAAACTCAGAGCTTGAGAGTTAGAAGTAAAAAAGGAATGATCTCAACACAGATACTTAAACAAACTCTCTTCCAACGCACATCTGAAGACTCATTGTACTTTTCGATGCAAGTTGAAATAAAGACTATATAAGTAGAACACCTAAAACAAAACTTGAGACAATAGATCAAAGCAACAAAGCAGGCATAAGATTTCTTCTCTCAAATTTCAAATAACGATTACACTTCTGGGACAACAAAATTGTAGCAATAACAGGCTTACAGTTTAGTGATCAAACTAGAATACACTTGACACGAATTACACATGAACTGAACAATAACTTGCAGCAAAAGGCAGCTTACTCTTACACTAAGTGAACAAACACTGAATAACAACTTGTCGACAAAAGTAGGCTCAACAATTTGTTATCACAATAATGGTTAAAGAAAAATGGGCAAGGTTGCCCTTATATATACACAAGCGAGGAGTAGGGAACCTTAAAATCTCCTTGCTTTTACAACAAGATTTGCCAACGCGCAAGCTTTATTTTTAAAACTAAAACATGACAACTAACTAACAACCAGCTGAAAGCAAAAAACAGGGAAAGTTCCAACTATTACAACTTGATATTTCCTATTTCTCAAAGAATAGATAAGCATGAGACAAGAATAGCAAGAAAACTCGGAAAAGGCATCGAGTTAACTGTTGTTTCTTAGTTCTATTCTTGGAAATCATCGCTGCCCCAAAAAGGTGCTGATTTTTCTCCAAAAAGCAGATTGCCGGAAAAAGCTGTGGTTTGGGTTTTGTAGACAATTACGTTCTAAAGAGACCCAGTTTGTTAGATTCTGAAAAAGCCGAGGGCTTACTGAAAAAGCGCTGAGAAAGTAGATATTTGGAAATATAAAATTTTCCAATCTTCAAGAGGAACAAAAAGCAGATGGACCCAGATCGATGAAAACTGAAAAAGCTGACCACCTATTTCTAAAAAGTGATGCCTTGGAAATTTAAGCATGAAAAAGCGAGCCTCTATGCAACCTGATCTTGAAAATATGAAGAAAACTGATAAAGCACTTCGTTTGAGCCTCTAAATCTTGATGAGAAGAAAAAAATACTTTTCTTCTTCTGGATGCCAACCTAGAAAAAGTGAATAATGGATGTAAAGGCCTTCTTAAATAGATGTTGAGGATAAAAAATGCTTTATTCTCCAAGCTTCAAAACTTTGAAGCCAATGCGAAAGTAGGTACGTCGAATGTGGACATTGTTTGATTGTCGAATGATGGAAATTTGAAAAATTCTCTAAGGCATTGGACCTTGGGCGCCCTTCTTGACTAGGAGAGCTTTTCCTCTTCAGTGTTAGAATATTTTTTTAGGATTTTCAACTTCAGCTTGATAAAATGCATCCCTTTGATCTTCAATTCCAGGCATCCGGTGAATCCCTTGAACTAGCTGACTGATCCGTTGTGAAGCTTGATTGAATCTGGAAAGATTGATCTGGAGGCTGCATTTGCTAATAACATCATCTGAGCCCTCAAAATCTTGGGTGCCCTTGGCTAGCTGGGGTGCCTTTACTCAGTAGAGTTAGATTTTTTTTTTGATGTTTTTCAATTTTTAACGTTTTCTGATATTCGGGTGAATTCTCATTTCTAGATGCTTCACTGGCTCGATGATCTGGCTGACAGATTCGTTGGGTAGCCTAGAGAATTCTGAGAAAGATCTTCTGGAGGTGATTGGCCTGGAAAAGTGGTTTTAGGGTCTCAAAAGCCCCATTACTGCTTAGACTTGTGATATGTTTTGTGATTATCCTTTTTCCTCTTGATCTTTTTCTTTTTGCACAAGTTTATCCCTCCATTCAATCTGCAATATCTGGCGCTAGACAAATCTGATGAGTTCATCGATGAATCTATTGAAAAGCTTGTTCAAATTTGAAGGAAAGTTCCTAGAGGTTACAAACCCTAATTTCAACTTTTGGATGCTCAAAACCTTGGGAACCCCTGGCTAGCTGGGGTGCCCAACTCCTCCAGAGTTAGTCATTTTTAGGTGAATTTCAACTTTCAAAGTTGACCTTTTCTGTTCCTCATGATCTCTTCTCCATTCGATCTGAAACTGTGGGTGACTGATGAATCTTATGATTTGACTGAGATATCCGTTGGAAAGCTTGAAGAATTCTAAAGAAGCTGATTGAATTTGCAAACCCTAGAAGCTGAATATGACCTTCCAAAACCCTAGGCACCCTTGGCTACTTGGGGCGCCTTTACTTGCCAGAGATAGAATTATTTTGATGATTTTCACGATTTCCAACTTGCTACTCTAATAAAACCTCTATGTTTGATCCGATATTCCGACAGTTTGATTGATTTGATGGACCTACTGATAGATTCACTACGGAGCCTATAGAAATTTGAGCAAAATATCTTATATGCACAAACCCTAACTCCAGCTTCTGGGCCCTTGAAATGATGGCAGGGGCGCCTTTACTGTGTAGAGGTAGTTTTTTATTTGTAATTTTTCACTTTTCCTTTGTTCTCATCCCTCGCTCTGTGCTCACCATTGCTGTATTCACCTCACATTGGAAACTGAAAAATATTCTAAGGCAAAGTCAGCTAGGTGCCTTGACTAGACAAGGACGCCTAGCATCTCCAGTGTTAGACAAAATTTCACCATTTTCAAGATTTTCTAGCTTCCCCTCCTTCGTTCTTCACTTCACGAACATCTTTCATCATTATCTGATCTTTGCAGTGCTTGAGACCTTGAATTTGACACCTGGCAGTTGAGCATCCTCCATTAATGACCTCAGAGCTCCTGTTTTAGCTTCTGGAAAAGCAAAATAGAACCACCAAAGAAATACTGATCTTTTAACGATTTTGACTGGACAGCCTGATCATGAAGTATTTTAAGCCAATCAAAATCAGTTTGAGCCCTAGAAGCAAAAATTCTATTTTTAGAAAATTTTGCCGGCATCCATTTGAGAAGAAACCCACAAAAAGTCTATTTTGAGAAACTTTCTATTTTTAGAAAATTTCCTATATAGTAGGGCCGAAAAACTGAGATCTGGGTTTTGTAGATAAGGTCGCTCTGAAGAGACCCAGATCGCCAGATTGTGAAAATTTTGAGCTTTTGACCAACATGTGTGACATGCAAATTTCCATTGTTTGACCTTTTTGACAATTTTTAACAAGACTTTTACCACTTTTCACAAAATACCTTAATGAAGCAAAATTTTTAATTTTGGGTGCAACAGACTATAAAACTTACTTGGGATAAAATTTTGATTGCGAGAGGTTTGTTTTGAAGGCTTGACCATGGAAGTACCACCAACTATGAGCATCGACCATGTACTTGTCTTGAAGAGCATCAAGATCACAATCATTGGAGCATGCAAAACCCATGAACTCAAAGCTCACTGCATCATGTCTATCACGATCAGTGAAGAGTTTGCAAAGTGCTGCCTTGGACCCTTGAGCCACTTCAACATCTCTATATGGGGCAACTCTTGTTGTCACATAAAGGAGCTAAGCACTATATTATTTGGGACTCAATGCAAAGGCAAGAAGATGCAACAAAGTGGTCATTTTGTTCCATCTCTCTACAGTGATTTTGTGTAGTTCTTTGAAGAAGTTTTCTTTAGGATCTTGCTCTTTTGCATTAATGATGACTTTCATCTTCTCAATCATTGAGTTGATGCCATCATATACTTCACCCAAACAAGGCCTATCCATGTCAGTATAATGGATCATGCTCAATATGGGCTCAATGAAATTGAGGAGATACTCAACGCGATCCCACCAAATGTCATCTAGGATCATTTGCTTAACCTTTGTTGCCTTTGCAGTGCTAGATTGCCTCCATATGGACCAATTAAGGCTGATGACCATGTTAGAAAGTGCCTCACAAACCTTCACAAGTCCTCTCAACACAACTGTGTCGGAGGCAAAACGGGTTTCAACAACTTGTTTGAAAATCAAAATAAAAATAATAAATTTACAAAAATTAAAATTAAAAAGATTACTAAAGTGAAACATGTTTATTATTTAACTTAACTTCAACAGCTCCAATTTTGAGAATGTTCTAAATATGCCTTATGACATATGGTGGTTGGTGATGAACATTTGGATGTCTTAAGCCTCATTGTACACCTGTTTGATCCAATCTATTTTTCTGCCAATTTTTGTAGCATTAAGTTGAGGGAGTGGACAACACAAGGTGTCCAAAAAATGTGTGAATTCCGCTCCTCAATCAATAACCCAACAACCCTACATTTTTTTCATTGTCTGTTATAACTTGCACAACATTTCTAGGGCCCACTTCATCAATAGCTTGACAAAGAATGTTCGCAATAAATGCACCATCCTTCACAATCTACTGCTCTCAAAAACATTGCCCCATTGATCAATGGGTGATTTTTTGCATATTTCCATTCGTAAAAAATGATGGACATCCTTGTTTCAACCCATGAATCCCTTATGGGCTTCAAGGAGTCCTCTACAAATTTCACCTCTTTATCTAATAAGGTGCTACACACCTTCTCAAAACTTGGGCCCTTATACTCTTTTGGAGATCATCAATTGTTTTCCCATTTTTTGCCAATATGGTGAGCGGACAACGTTGAATGCCAATCCAATTGCATAGACACATCTCACTATGTCTTAATCGACAATCTCGCTAGCCTCATCCTGAAATGCCATTTCCAATGGTCCCTTTGATCTCTTATGTGTAGAGGCCATTGGTTGCTCTTCAAGTATGGACATAAATGGATGGCTCTTTATATATTTAAAATGAGAAGGCGGTGTAGGGGGCTTCATCCCTCGAGATCCTTTCTTTAACAAAGGATGATTTGATCTATGACCTAGTGCTTGGTTTGCTTTTTCTTGCTCTTCAATATATGTCAATACTTGTATTTTTGGAATGCCTTTACCATCTTCGCTTGGAAAAAATTTGATGCCTAGTCCAGGGATCTTAAACAATTGGCCTTTCACTCCACTGTATGAGCTCAGATATCTAACCTTACAATGATCACAAATCCAAACATAACCTCCACTACCTGGAAGTTGTTGTACCATTTCAACATATCTCCAAAGGGGAGAGCTTGGGTCTGTTTTGAAGCAGGATTGGCTCGTGGAGCTAGAAATAATTGCCATTGTAATACCTAAGCCAACAAGTTTAATAATTAACACATTCGAAGAATTCAAACAAATGGAATTTGAAAACAAAAATATTTTAATATATAAATACAACTTAATAGTTAATAACTTAATTCATTTTTAAAAATAAGCATGTGTTATAGATGCCTAGAAGAATGAAAACAAACCAAAAACTTCAAAACAAAACAAAAGAGTTCATTTGTTAAAAAATATATATATATTAAAATAAAAACCAAAAACTTCAAATAACCGACCTCTTTTGAAGAAATCTTCCTCCATAATCTACTTGACAACAAACAAACACTTGCAAATGCGTAGGAATAGCACAACAACCAGCTTGGAGCATTCAACAATCACTCTTCTACTCTATCCATACAATGGCAAGCAAGAAAATAGGTTCAACAATGGAGGAATTTTCTTTTGTTTTTCATTCACAATATGAAATATGAGTTTGCTTTTGTCTATTAGATGTTTTATCTCACATATTAGGGTTAGGGGGCAAATTGGGCTTTTTCGAGTTAAAAAAAATGTAAAAAATATTAAAATACGTCGACTGGGCACGTGATTTGCTAAAACTTGGCTTGGGTTTGCCTAGGTCTGGCAAGGCCATACCCACAAGCTGTGGGCCGGACCTTGTCTGAACCCACAGGGGACCAAACTCGGACCTCAAACTTGGGTCGAATCGGACCGGGACTCGGGGCTCCCCTAGGCGAATTGGTAACATAGGTTTAGAACTGTCGTTTTGGCAATGAGGCACATGTAATAAAAGTAAGAGACTTGCAGCTTGTTCCTTTAGAGGACCATTTTTTGAGTTGCAAAGTTTTTGCTTTCTTGACCAATGTATTGTGATCGAAATACCTTATTGAGAGTTACCATAAATTGAAGTTTGCAGTCTCTATTTTTTAATGAGAATATGTTGCTGCTAAAATGAGAACTTCTCTTCAGAGCATCAGGTTGAAGCGATTAGGAGTTTCGAGAGCAACTTTGTATGGACAGCTGGAACTAAGGGAATTGACCCTACATTGGCCTCAATGTGTTGGATGTATGTGGCCAGCATGTCTTTGAGCATTGAATCCTTGACTTTGTTTTCTATAAAATCAGAAGGCTAAGCTGATTGAAACATTGACATCAAAACTCAAAATGGACTCGACATAGCTAGCGTTTGCTTCTTTATTCATCTCTTTGCAATGCTTCTACTTTTATCTCCATAATTCATATTCTATTGCAGTTTGGCTGGAACACCTCATGGTCTTTTATCTGCGAATGGAACAAATTGTTGAGAGAGTTCATCTCATCTTGGAGCATGACTGTAACTTCACAATCCTTTTGCTGTTTGGTTCCATAGGCTGTTGGTTTCCATCTTTAGGGTTCTCAACTTTAGCTTTAGAGTCTGACTATTTAGATGAAGCTGGTTCCTTGCTTATTTCTTGACTCATTTCTAGCCTTTATTTTCAATGGGGAGTAAATTCTTCTTCTAGTTGTGGTCAGCTTTGGCTGCTATCAACCAAGCACAACCTGATAGTGCATTGTAGGATTTTTACACATAGAGATGATCATAAAATTCAAAATAAAGGGCTGGTTTCCAATAAATACCTTGTATCCCATAATCACTAAGTGTCCTATGGAAGGATATTCACACTAAACCCACGATAGATAATAGTGTTCATTACATTAGATTTTTATTGTGTCTTCATGTTCACCATGGTGGTCTTCATGCTAGATGCACAATGGGGAACATATAATCAATCACTTGGTATGGTAAAATGGGGTATTGACATTTGGTTCAACATGTTGACTCTTAGTCACCCCATTGTTTATTGCTAGGCGTATTGTACCATGCCCTACATCTTGACCATTGCCTAATGTAGGTACAATATAGTTATACTATGTTACCCCAAGTTTCTAGGATGGGGACGACAAGAGACAAGGGGATGCGTTTCAAAGTCCTCGATTTTTTGGGCCATTTTTGGGGACAGCAAGGGATGGCAAAGGGGACAACTATATAAGAAATAGGGGAAGCTATATAAAAATATGGGAAATTTAAAATATTCATAGGATTGTTAGTTTTATGATCAGAAATGAAAGCAATCAGAAAATGCAACACATAAGACAATGAACACAACAAGATACCCTGGGAAAACCCTCCAACTCGAGGGAGAAACCCAGCAAATATATCGCTTATATATTCTGGAACAAGAGCAGAAATCTGCTTACAACTCAGGCCCAACACAAGGCCGAATTTGATACAATGAATAATAGCACCTCTCCTAGATGCGAAGATACAGAAAGAATATATTTCTCCTTGAAATATATTTGCTGCAACAATATGATGATCAGCTGCTCAAGATGATGATCTGCTGCTCAAGATAATGACCTGCTGCTCAAGTGCGAACTTCTTCAAGAAGTGCGAATATGATGAATGAACTTGATTGTCAAATGGATGGAGATGACCTTGTATAAATACAATTTGTGGGAGAGGTCGCACCTCTTCAAGAACAAGGTCGGCCTCAATATAAGAAATATAATTACAATTAAATGATGCGAATTCCAAGGAAGGTTGGCCCAATTAGAAGATAATATTGTTACCAAGTGAAGCACCTCTTCACTTTGATTAACTCAATAAATGAATAGCCATTAGGCTGTATGAATTTATTATTCACAATGAGAGGGAAGTATGTAGCCCGTAGCTACAATCATCAACAAGGATAACATTGATAAAGCAGTCATATATACATTATAGAATCTTAATACATAACATTTGCGTTAAATTGAGATTTCAAATGAGTTGAACAAATTAGTAAATGTCAAAACTTAATTTGTGTGCAAAAGAAAATTAAAATATATAGAATTGCAAATACATTCAATATATCTTATAATAATAATGACATTTGATTCTTTGATAGTATGATACTTCCTCATTGATCAATGATATTATGATAATCATAAAGATAGTTGTCTAAGTTGTTAGTTTGGGTCTCCATTCCTAGAACCCCTCATTGTATTCAAGTTTCTTATGTGACAAGAGATCCCAATAACTAGTGGAGGTTGGGAGTGGAGACCCTAATGGGGTTGAGGGGCATTGCTCCTCATGGGTGTTTGGGGGTTAACGCCCCCAACGGGGTCGAGGTGCAGCGCCCCTCATGGGGGTCTAGGGGCAATGCCCCTATTGGGGTTGAGGGGCAATGCCTTTGAAACCACAAAAACCTTCATGACACATGCTATTTTCACAATTTTAATATTTGTTAAAACATTGGGTTTTAAAAAAAAACTACTTTTTTTATGGGGAGGGGGATGGCTGGCCATCCCCAAGAGGGGCGGGGACATATGTGACATCCCCTAACCGTCTTGGGGATGGCCAATCATCCCTTCTAATTTTATGGGATGCCCTCAAGTTTTCGGGACGTCCCCTGCATCTTTTTGCAATTTGAGGATGGCTTGGGGATGTTCCCTAGGCATGCCCACATCCCCAAAATGGGGACACCCCAAAAAATGTTGGGGGCGCATCCTTGGGTTTCCTTGTAGTTATAGAATTCTTGAGTTTCTAAATGCTTTGTAATAGATAATATAGTTTGAAGGACTTGTGATTGCTTTATCGTATTGTAGCTGGCTTGCCACCATAGTTGTTTACTTATCCACTCAATTTGTGTGTCAATCTTCTACATCACCAAATTGAGTGAGTAGACAACACGTGTCCAAAAAATGTGGTCACATGTTGCCTCAAACAGTAAACTTACTATGGAATTTTTAGTGTTGTTCATTGTGATTTAAACAATGTTTTTAGCACTCATCTCTATCATCTCTATGAGGATTTTGGCAATGAAGTTTGCATACTTCGCTTGCCTCTCACAATTAACTACCTTCAAAAGCATGATCCCTTTATGACACATTGCAGTGACATTAATTAAAGGCCCGTTTTTGCATTCTTTCCATCTATTAGAAACAATGGACACTCCCATTTTGGCTTATGAATCCTTGATTGGCTACAAAGATATCTATACAAATATTTTTCTTTTGCTAGTAAGGTGGTGCACATCTTTTCAAGCCTAGGACCTCTGTAACCTATAGGTGTTTGATTGATTGCTGTCACCATTTCCTACCAATATGATGAGCTCATTAAGTGGAAAGAAATCCCATTGACATAAATGCAATGCACAATGTGTTCATTTGCTATGTCTCTTGCCTCATTTTGAAATGCCCTATAATGGGCTTCTTTTGTAGGTAAGAGAGGATGTTTTGTCTTCTTGAGAAGATGGTGTTGCAATGAATGGATGTGGGGAAGCTACTATTGGATAAGTGGAAGATGGCCCTAAAGGTGGTTTGCATGATCCTTTCCTAGATAAAAGGTGGTTTTTTCTTATTTTACTCTTATTTACACTTTTTTTTTGCTTTTTACTCTTTCATATACAAGAGAATTCCATAGACTACATTGCCAAAGATAACCCCTTCCTCCAAGAATTTATTCAATCATCATGAGATGTTGCCAAACAGGTGATCCTTGGTCAAATTTGAGTGTCCTTTCGGTTCTTGGGCCCATTGAGCTAGAATTGGCAGCCATTGTAAAATATATGAATACTTGTACCTACATTTTAAATATAAACTAATATCAATAAAATTGAAAAAAATGTAACCTTGCACTACATAAACATATAATAAATAAAAAATTAACAATGAAAAAAGCAACATATTGCTCTGTGAAACATTAAAAACTGAATAACAATTCTGAAAACTTGAAAAAATTCTTGGAAATTTGGAAATCAATTTTTTTTTTTAAAATAAAAAACATAAGAGCTTATTTGGAATGATGAATCTCCTTGATGCAAGCTAAAATACCCCCATAACACTTACCAGAGAAACCTTTGCAATTTGTCAACGCTCACAAACAACGACAACTTTGAACCTAAGTTACCGGGTTCGGCCCTGGGGGGCCCGGGTTCGATCCAGGTTCGAAATTCGGGTCCGATTCGCTGTAATTCGCCCAGGGTCCGGAAAATTCACTGTGGGTTCGTTCCGGGTTCGGAACCCGGACTGTGGGTCCGACCAGGGTTCAAATTTTTCGAACCCGGTTCGAACCCGGGTAGAATTTCGTGCCCAGGCGGACTTCAAAGCGCGAATTTGCATTTTTTTAATAATTTTTTAAGTCTTTGTTGACTTTTAAACATTTTTTTATTCTTTCCAACCCTAATATGTGCCTCTAAAACATGAAATAGGTAAAGTGAGTCATTTACCAATTTGTGAATGAAAAAAAAGGATTTTTTGCCTCCATTGCTGAACTTTCTCTTTTGCTTGCACAAGCTTGAATAGACTTGAAGGTTGATTGTAGATTGTTCGAAGTTGGTTGTTGTGCTATTCCTAAGCACTTGCAAGTGCCTATTCGTTGCCAAGAAGATCATTGAGCAAGATTTCTTCAAAAGAGGTAGGTTTTTTGAAGTTTTTTGATTATTTTTTTTACATTTTTTTTAAACAAATGGACTTCAACTCTTTTGTTTTGTTTTTTAGTTTTAGTTTTGTTTTACTTTTCATTCCTCTAAATGTCTATAACACATGTTCAATTTTTTCATTTTTTGAAATTAATTAAGTCTGTTAGTTTCAAATTCAATCAATCAATACCAAAATTTCAATATGTTGTGCCTTAGGTATTCCATATTACAATGGCAACCGGTACCTCCTCAGGCTCAACCCAATCTCATTTCAAAACAAACCCAAACTCTCCCCTTTGGAAATATGTAGAAATGGTTCAACAACTTCCAGGTGGTGGAGGATATGTTTGGATTTGTAGTCATTGCCATGTTTAGTATTCGAGCTCATACAGTCGAGTGAAAGGGCACTTGTGTGGGATCTCTGAAGCAGGCATAAAAAATTGTCCAACTGAAGATGAGAAAGGCATTCCAGATGATATAGTGTTGAAATATATTGCTGAGCAAGAAAAGGCAGACCAAAGAGCAGCCAGTGGTAAAACAAGCCATCCTTTGAAGAAAGGATCTCGTTTCATGAAACCCCCTACACCGCCTTCTTATTTTCCACCTACAGGAAGCCATCCATTTATGGACATCCCTCAAGAGCAAACCACGCCCTCTTCAAATAAAAGATCTAAGGGACCGTTGGAAGCTTCATTTCAGAATGAGGCAAGAGAGATTGCTGATCAAGACATAGCAAGATGTGTCTATGCCAATGGATTGGCATTCAATGTTGTTCGTTCACCATATTGGCAAAAAATGGTGAAATCTATTAATGAGGCTCCAAAGGGGTATAAGGGCCCAGGTTTTGAGAAGGTTCGTTGCAACTTATTGGAGAAAGAGGTGAAACATGTAGCAGACTCTTTGAAGCCCATAAGGGATTCGTGGATCGAAACAGGGGTGACCATCGTTTCTGATGGATGGAAAGATGCAAAAAATCGCCCATTGATCAATGTTATTGCTGTGTCCCCTAAAGGGGCAATGTTTTTGAGAGCAGTGGATTGTGAAGGACAGGTGAAGGATGGTCCATTTATTGCTAACATCATTTGCCAAGCTATTGAAGAAGTGGGCCATAAAAATGTTGTGCAAGTTGTAACTGATAATGCCAAAAATTGTAGGGCTGCTGGGTTATTGGTTGAGGAGAAGTATCCACACATTTTTTGGACACCTTGTGCTGTCCACTCCCTTAATCTAATGCTACAAAAAATTGGATCCAAAATTGAATGGATCAAACAGGTGTATGCTGAGGGCGAAGACATTCAAATGTTTGTCACCAACCACCATATGACACAAGGAATATTTAGACAATTCTCAAAATTGGAGTTGTTGAAGGTAAGTTAATTCTCAATATTTTTAATAATTTTTTAATTTTTTGTTAATTTTAAATTTTGATTTTGTAAATTTAAATTATATTTTAGTTTTAATTTTGATTTTCAAACAGGTTGCCGAGACTCGTTTTGCCTCCAACACAATTGTGTTGAGACGACTTATAAAGGTTCGTGAGGCACTCTCTGCAATGGTAATCAGCCCTAATTGGGCCATATGGAGGCAATCTACCAGTGAAAGGGCAAATAGGATCAAGCAAAGGATCCTAGATGATAGTTGGTGGGACCTTGTTGAGTATCTCGTCAGTTTCACTGAGCCCATATTGAGCATGATCCGTTACACTGACATGGATAGACCTTGTTTGGGTGAAGTATATGATGGTATCGACTCAATGATTGAGAAGATGAAAATCATCATCAATGCAAAAGAGGAAGATCCCGAAGAAAAGTTCTTCAAAGAGCTACAAGAAATCATTGTTGATAGATGGAACAAAATGACCACTCCGTTGCATCTTCTTGCTTTTGCATTGAGTCCCAAATATTATAGTCCAGAGATACTTTCTGCTTCAGCAAGAGTTGCTCCATATAGGGATGTTGAAGTGGGTCAAGGGTA
The DNA here is from genome assembly GCA_007115665.2 of Sequoiadendron giganteum. Classification (NCBI taxonomy): domain Eukaryota; kingdom Viridiplantae; phylum Streptophyta; class Pinopsida; order Cupressales; family Cupressaceae; genus Sequoiadendron; species Sequoiadendron giganteum. The sequence continues at coordinate 262,537,049 of CM021107.1, forward strand.
CAAGGCAGCAATTCGTAGACTCTTCACTGATCGTGACCAACGTGATCGAGTGAGGGCTGAGTTCATGGCTTTTGCATGCTCTGGTACTGTTGATCATAATCTTGATGCTGTTCGAGACAAGGTTAGGGTGGATGCTCATAGTTGGTGGTACTTCCATGGGCAAGAATACAGGCACCTCCAACCTATTGCAATAAATTTTTTATCCCAAGTAAGTTTTATATTTTGTAATTTTAATTTTAATTTTAAATTTATATTTATATTAAATTATTAATTAATATTTTTGTTTAGTTAAATCAACTTAAATTTTGTAACTCCTAACTATTTAATTTGGTCTTAATAATAATAGGTTGCTAGTTCATCTTCTTCTGAGAGGAATTGGAGCACATACTCCTTCATCCACTCAATAAAACACAATAGGCTACATTCGAAAAAGGCAGAGGACTTGGTGTATGTGCATTCAAACTTGCGCCTCCTTACACACAAGCAAGTTTCCTACAAAGAAGGAGACACAAGGAGGTGGGATATTGAGCCAGAGCAGCTTGACTTGGATGCTTCCACAAGTCACTTAGCTGCACTTGATATTGATGATGACTATGAGCCTGAAGCAACCGCTGAGCATGAGAGTGGTAGTGTAGTGCTAGTGGCAGTGCTTGTGCGAGTGCCACTAATGCTATTTGTGGTTCTACACATAATGTAGCATCTAATGATGATGATGATGCTGCTTTTTTTGATGACCCATATGACTCAGATTGATCAATGATCAATAATTATTAATTATTAATGGCTGATTGTAAACACTTTACATTTTTATGTTTGAACTTTGATGATTTGAGTATAAAATGGTGGTGTATTTTTCATTTTTGCTATGTTATTTAACTATTAATATGGTGGTGTATTCTGAACTTAATTATTGCTGCAAATCTGTATATATTTCTGATTTTTATATGTTTTTGTATTACCGAACCCAAAACGAACCCAAATCGAACCCAAATCAAAAAAAAAAAATCCCGAACCGGCGAACCGGGTTCTTGAACCCGAACCCGAACCCAAAACCGAACCGGTAACTTAGCTTTGAACCATGAAAGCAAAAGGTTTTGGAAGTTTGGAGTGATAGATATGTTGGAAATGTGGTTTTGTGTTTGTGTTTTTAGGTTGCTTTTAGGGATTTTTACATCTTCAAATGTGCTTTTTAGTAAAAAGGTTTTTTAAAGTTGAAAGGGCTGCTGCTTTGTGGGTTTGCGTAGGTTCACCAAGGGCACTATTTAGGTGCCTGTCTACACATATAGGATATACAAGCCATACTCACGGTGTCCAAGATGTGCTCGATTGTAGGATTCTCCCCATCAGCAACATGGAGGAGGGAAACTCAAGGCTCTTTGAACTCTAAGAAAAAACATAAATAAGTAGCTGGACTGAAGAAGAGAATATAAAGTTATTAAAAATAAAAACACCATAAAACTAGTAAAATATGCAAAAAATAAACAAAATATGAACTTATATCGACAATCTTTTAGCTGGAAGCCAAAAGTGTTGCTCATTGAAGACCTAGTTGACAATATTGACTCCTACAATGTTCCTCGAATATGGAGATTGCAACCTCTTATTAACAAAGATTGCATTGTGATAAAATTCGTTGCAAAGTGGGTTACACCAAGTTGAGCCAACTCCTCTATGTATTTCTTAATTAAGTTGAGGACCTAAGCATGGTTGTATATGTCTTCTCTTTGCCTCTTTTTTTTCCTTAATTGAATTTAATGGAGTTTGAACCTTTTATATGACTTCAAACAACATTTGTGTGCACAAAGAAGCATCTCAATTGGGTGAACATGCAAGGTAAAATTTGTGGTGGTTAATTCCCTTCCTACTAATTTTCATCTGACAATAGTTGCAAATCAACTTCTCATTCTTAGCCCCTGGGTGGCATGTTTCCAACATGGGTCTTTTCTAATTGGTGCTGACATTATAATAATTTGTAAATTGCAAGTAGGTTGCAAAAGAAAAAAAAATTAACATTTGTAATTTGTAGATAAAAAGAGAGAAAGAAATTAGAATAAAATGGATTATGGAACAAAGAAAAAAAGAGGAAATTCTCTTCATTATTTCCATTTTTTGTTTCTTGTTCCATGAATTCAAAATGGAAAAAGAAAAAAGCAAATGTAGAATGCAATGCCAAATGACAAAAGAAAAAGAAAAGATTCGAAGAAAGACATGCTTTTTCAAATTTGATGTTTGAAATGGACCATAGTTCCTCCAAAAGCATACTGGGCTGCTACAAATCTGCAATGCACACTTTAATCACCATTTGCCTCCCAAAGCTTGGATGTGCTTTTCTACGATGTTTCCTTTTTCTCTTATTTTGTCTTCGGTAGTCATTGCAACTTGCAAGTGATGTTTCTTTCATGTAAATGTGTTTATTTTGGATATTTAGGGTTTAAAAATATATTTTTTCTTTTATTTTTCTGATTTTTGACTGAGATTGTGTGGCTAAGTTTCAGGCTTGAAAATTGCATTTCCCGTTGAGTCTGGCAGAAACTATGTCAGGACTCACGGTGAAGTTCTTGGACGGCCTAGCTTCTCTTGGGACTTAGGGAGTCTGGGAACTTTGGTTCTAATAAATGTGATATTACATAAAGATTTTAGTTCTTGTATTAGGAATCTCTAGATGTTAGGTATTCTTGAAGCTCAAACAAGCACTGCAAAGTGGAAACGTGGAAATGTGACTTTTCATGGTTAGATGTAAAAAGCTCCAAAGATGCTACAGAACAAGGTAGAATGTGATTTTTCCCTATAAGGGGCGACTCAAATAGCTGTAGAAAATCTTTGAATATGATTGGAAAAAGCTTATAGATGTTGACAGCTCCAAAGTTAAAAGAGAAAAATTATTGAATGAAGATGCATGTGCAATATCTAAAACATTTTGGATGTAAGTGAAAAAATGCCATATGCACTTGTGCATAGAGATTCAGAAACATATTTTAATCTCCCTCATTCATTTTAGGTTGAAGAAAATATGCTTCTTAATTTCAACAACAATATATACTAGCTTAGTTCATATGGTTTTTATTTATCTTTTCAGACTCATCCAATATTTCTGGATGCTATTCCTAAAACTTTGCTATGGACTAACATATGGGAATTTCAATAACTTCCTTTTAATTTAAATTTTCCCATAAATTTCCGTTCCTTTTCATGCCTTATTCCCCCTAGTTGGAATTGTGAATTTTGTTTTTTAACTACTTCAATGTAGTCAATTAATTGTTAAGGGTACATGGAATTTACATATTTTAATTTTTCTATTGAAATAACAGGTGTTTTAGTTACAGAAATAAATCCCGAAAATGATCCCAACAATTTTAAATAGTATTATTCCACATTCCAAATAATTATGTTAAAAGCATGTTGTAGCTGCGAACTGGACAAATCACAAGAATAATGAAAATAATTGTTGGTTGTGAAGTGAACAAGGAGAAACATTATTGCTATTTCTTCCTGAGTTTTTGTACTGCTATTGAAATCATAGGTGTTTTAGTTACAGAAATAAATCCCTAAAATGGTTTCAATAATTTTAAACAGTATTATTCTTCATTCCAAATAATTATGTTGAAAGCATGTTGTACCTGTAAATTGACGAGTCACAAGAATAATGGAAATAGTTGTTGGTTGTGAAATGAAGGATGAGATGATTTATTTTTATTTCTTCCTGAGAGTATTTGTACTGCTATGAAGTTAGTTGGTTGATACTACATTTAGAAGTCCTGTTCATGATCCATAGTTATACTAGTGTCACTATTGGTAAATTTAGAGATTCTTTTCTGAGTGATTTAATGAGATTGCTCATCCAAATTATTGATGACCTTGCCCACTACTTTCCTTTGCAGGTATTTCTCAGTAGTATGGCCCGATATTCCTTATTTCTCTGTGTACAGAGCTAGTGACTGGGCAGTTGTTCATTCAGGATCAGGAAAGCTATTTGCTTGGGATACATGTCATGATCGATATGCTTTGGTAGAGACAGTAGCAACACCTAGAATGCCCATAATTCCCAGAGGAGGAGGATCATCTAAAAAGGCTAGAGAAGCTGCAGCTGCTGCTGCCCAAGCTGCAGCTGCTGCAGCCAGTTTAGCTTCCACAGCTACTGTACAAGTACGGATATTGCTTGATGATGGGAGCTCAAACTTATTGACTAAATCTATTGAAGGCCGAAGTGAACCGGTATGTGCAAGGCTGGCACTTCTTTTTGTTAGTTCTGTGATCACTAGAGAAATAATCATGTGACGTAACAGTTAGTTGTTCACCTAGCCAATAGGAAGGAATTCCTAGATTTTATGGAAGATTTTTAGATTACTGTTTATTTTAGTTTTCTGATAGGTATGGGTTATTTCTCATGAGTTCTCTTTTGCATAATAAGCACAAAGATTGATCATGTTAACATAATTTAATTTCTTACCAAGCAATAAAATGTTCTTGAATGTTTCTTCTAGTCTGTGTAATGCTTGTGTAGTGAATTTTTCACTATTGAATTCGGTGTTCCATGGGGATGCGTCCCCCACAAAAAACCCCGCGTTTCCTAGAGGGGGACGTCTCAGAGACTTGGGGACTTGGGGGAGACGTCCCCCCACCAGGCCACCACCAACACCACCATCCCACCACTAGTGTCGTTGTCTCCAAGACATTGATAGGACTTTGAGGACGTTTGGGTGTCCTCAAGACGTCTAGGGGACTCCTAGTTGTCTCCAAGATGTATAATTCTTATACATCTTTTTATAACTTTTTTTTCAAGTATTATATGTATTTCAACACCCTACTGCCCCCTCGCCGCTGTCCCCCCGCCGTTCCCAAACTTAGGCCCCCCATCCCCATGTCTCGGAAACACGTCCCCTGCCGTCCCCCCATCCCCATCCCCAAAACCCCGTGGAACACTGCTATTGATAAATTAATGCTTAATTTCTTCAAATCTAGGTTCTTTGGTAAGATTGTTTCACATTTTCATCAGTAGTTCAGAGTTTCACAATTCATTTATCATGTAATAGTGTTGATATTGTCAAGATTGAAAGGATGATGACTTGATTGAAGGCGGGGCACTGTGCAACTTGGAAAAATCAATGGGCATAGGCCATTAAGGGTTTGATATTCTTTCCTTTGTCGCTCCCTTTTGATCTTGAAATCTTTCCTCGTTCCCATGCATTATTTTTTGGTTGATAGTTTGGTATTAGACTTTAGTGTTTGATTTGCTCTCTTGCCTTGCCAACTTGAATATCTCTCTTTGGTTGAGCATTTGGCTCCGGTTGAGCATTTAATGAGGCGGTGTAGAGTGTAATTAAGAGTATGCGATGTTCAATGGAGGTAGGTGATCTGACATCGGGCGATCCCCCTGATGACCCCTCGATGACATGGATGTGGCAAGGGACGTTAATAGCACTAGTGAAGTAAAGGAAAAGGAAAGGGAGTGAACCTTCAGAGACATTGTAGCGGAAGGCAATGAGGAAAGAACCTCGGCTTTTGTGAGATTCATGGTGGTGGAAGATGGACGGTGCTATGGAGATTGACCAGAACTCAGAGGAGTAGGTAAGTGCTCTCCGGAAGGCCCAAAGAAACTGGTTGTATTTCCGAACCTTAACATGGTAAAAGCATTTGATAGGGAAGAAAGAAAGTAGGTTAAATAAGGTAGTGATATTTCTCGCCGCCGTTGACTATAATAAATTGCTTGCTAGAAAATTTATGGATGAATGGTTTAATAATGTTTGGATTAAAAAATTGAGAGTCCATCTCTCATTTTGTAGAATGCTACAAAGGGGTCTGTTTGGAGGCTTTTCAAAAATACTCAATGCAAGAAAAAACTGTCTCGAAAGAATTATGGAATATTGAGAATTCCATGTTTAGAGCAGTTGCTTGGTCCCTGAAGGGGTGTTAAATGAGGAAATAATGGGTTTTCCTACTCAAGATGTGTCATTGTTAAAAACGTTCCTCCCCAGCTTTATGCCTTCCTGCCACAATTGATTTCTCCAATAGGGAATGTAATGAGAATGGAGGAAACCAAAGTGACCCTCTTGCACATGGATGCAAGGTTATTGGTTGCATTATCTCCAAGGGTGGATATTCCTAAGGAGATAGAAATTGAAAACCCCAAAAAATTGTCATCCTACAAAATTGAGGTTCTGGGGGGTCTTAATGCATGCTTTCTGTGTAAAAAAGAAGGGCATCTGAGGAGAAATTGACCTATCCTTAAGGGTAAAAAAGATGACCTAAAGATTAACCCTAGTTTTGGAAACCCTAACCCTGGTGAAAACACAAGCGCGAGGGAGATTGTTGAGATCGACATTAAAACCAAAGTAGCAGACCCTAAAACCATTGCAGAAAGTCATAGTTTAAAACCTAATGAAAGTAGTGAAGAACCCAATTCCAAAGATAGCTCAAATGTAAACATGGTGGAAGTAGCAGAGGGGGGCTCACCTTATAGCCCTATTAGGGAATCTACAGATTCTAAGTCTAGGTTGGTAAACCAGGTAGTATAGGATGGATACTTGGAATTCGGAAATGAAATATCACTCCTTGTGGAAAATTCCCCCTAGGGGGTTCACAATTCTAGTCTGATTGGTGGGCCTAACAATAATCTCAGGCACCAAAAGAATTCCCAAGAGTTAGTAATGGAAAAATTAAAATAGAGGATTTATCAAAATCATAGTTTCGGCACTCACCCAGACTCGGCGAGTCCCGAATCGAGTCACCCTTGCCAAGTCTAGGGGGCTTAGACTCGGGCTTGGCCGAGTCCTAGCGAGATATGTTGAGTTTGGCGGACTTGTTGGACTAGCTGAGTTTGGGTGAGTCTCGTAGGACGGACTTGGCTGGCATAGGCAGAATATAGGCAAATTTTGCCTTTTTCAATTTTTTAAAATTTGTTTTGGACTTTTTTTTAACTCTAAAAAGTCTCATTTGCCCTCGAAACCCTAAAATGATGTGCACCATGAAGGTTTGTGTGGCTTTGATGGTCTTAATTTGCGTCTTATTATGAATGCAAAATGATGTATGCCATGAAGGTTTGTGTGGTTTTGGAGGTCTTAATTTGGGCTAGTTATTGTTTTGATATTTAATATTTGTTTGGAACATTTGATGTCGTGGATTTCATATTCCATGAGTTTGTATATATTTGACTATATTTATATATCTAAGTGCGCTATTTCCTTCAACAACTCAGCTAAAATTTGTGTTTATACTTATGTGATCGATGTATACTTGTGTATGTGATCAAATTAGCGTCTATTTGATAATGTTATTGTGTCTTTAAGGTTTATTTAATAAAGGGTGCATGAAACAAGTTTTAAATCCTTAAAAATCTCTAAATTTCTTGGGGTTTTGACTTTGTTGAGTCTACGTCGAGTTTGAGCGCTGAGTCTCGAGTCCCGAGCCAAGACACCCTCACCGAGTCCGCGCCGAGTCCGAGTCTCAGAACTATGCTCAAAATAACAGTATAAAGAAAACCAGCTTGGATAATTTTGAGGAACACTTAAAGGACAGTGATAATTCTGTTAGTTCGGATACTCAAATCAATGCTAGTAAACAGAAAAATAGAGAATAAATTATTAAAGGTTGTTGAAAAACCGTGTAGTGAATCAAACACAAATTCAAACCCTAAAAACCTAGTGTATAAAGCCATTGGAACAAAAGTGAAAGAAGTAAAGAATATAGAGGATAAACCAAATAAATATAATAGTAGGCTGGATATGACCAACCCAAAATTGCTTATTTGCCTAAGATTGACCTTGGGCAAAATAAAATTGCCCAAGGATTAGCCTTAGACAAGAAGCAACAAGGGAGTGAGAAAGATATTGGCAGAGGAAAATGGCATAACTTGGAGGATAATACAAAGCTTAAAGGGGTGAATAACCCTAGTTTGTTTTTCTTGTCTAACACTAATCCTGAACAAGGGGAAAAAAATGATCATGGACTAGTATTCGAAAAAAATAACTAGGGCAACCCTATACTAGTTGAAAAGAGCAATTGGTATAAAAAGGAGAAACCAATAGGGGATATAGGGTATTTAACAGATGAGGAGAACACGGAAAGGATGCTGCTCTCAGAGGAAGTTGCCTTTCCTCCTAGTGAGATTAGTGCACTAAAAGAAGAGAGAGTCCTCACTTTAGGAAATGAATGGGTAAGGAAAAAAATGTGAAAAAGAAGATAAATTAGAAAAGAAGAAAGGGATCCATACGTAAAGAGGAAGGGTAAGGATGATAGGTTTCCTGCTAAGTTACTGGTTCGGGTTTGGGTTCAACGGTTCGGTTCGCGGGTTTGGGCAAAATTTTTTTTGGGGTCGGGTTCGTTAATATAAAAACATATAAAAATCAGAAATATATACATATTTACAACAATAATTAAGTTCAAAATACTACACATTGCATCATATATTGTATAATAAACAAAACCACCATAAAAAAAATAAAATATTTGAATGTCAATTAGTCAAACTCGAATGCCATGATATATATTATATATTAAAATTAACTACATTGTTGCATTTCTCGTTGTAGGTAAGCATCAAGTAACATCAAGGAAGGTTGCGCAATTGGATGACGATATTATAGATGAAGACTTGTAGGCAAACTTGGAAACTTGGACTTGGAGAGTAACTAGAAAATCAAATTAATTCAAGGTGAGTTCGAGGGCAATCCCCCAATGGGGTTGAGGGGCAGCGCCCCTCGTGGGGCTCTGGGGGCAACACAAAATTTCATGGCTTACATCATTTTGCATTCATAATAAGACCCAAATTGAGACCATCAAAGCCACACAAACCTTCATGGCACACATCATTTTAGGGTTTAGGGGGCAAATAAGAATTTTTAGTTCAAAAAAAGTAAATATTTTTTTACAAAGAAAAATGAATCTGCAAAATCCACCCAAATTTTGCCTGGGTTTGGTTTGGGTCCATCAAGGATGAACCCATAGGCTGTGGGCCGAACCTTGTCCGAACCCATAGTCTATGGGCCGAACCTTGTCCGGACCCAGGCCGAACCGGACTCGTACCACAAACCAGAGTTGGACCAAACCAAGATTGGGGGGTTTCAGGAGAAGAACCACTATCTTGGGTTTCCTAAATGCTTTAATAGCTTTAGGAATATTAAGGATGAAGTACAAATTATGGATTATGATGATATTTAATTGCTCTAGTTGGAACGTTAGTGGATTTGAATCCCCAAACATGACATACATAGTAAGGAGATATTTAAATCTTGAGAAGTCCAAGGATGCTGTCTTTTAACAAGAGGTAAAGGTTGTAAACTTCACTCTGGAAACCAATCTCAAATTCATATGGAAAGAAGCTACCCAATTCTATACTAAACATGAAGTAGGTAAGGGGGGCGCTGCCATTTTATTAGCCAATTGGTGGGCTAAATTTGTGACTGAATATGGTATTTCTCCATGTAATAGGGTGGTATGGCGAATTATTGAAAAATAGAATAAGAGATTTGGAATTTGCACAATCTATGCACCCAATGATTACAGGGAAAGTATTGAACTTTGGAAGTGGATGTATAATTGTCAAGACATTCCATGGATTGTAGGGGGTGATTTTAATATGATCAAGAATAAAGAAGACAAAACTGGTGGTATTGACATGGATTGGAAAAGGAATGAGAAGTTTTTTGGGACAAAATGAAAATAAACTGAAACTTTTTGACCCTTTGGAATGAATGTAAAAGGAAGGTAGTAATTCACAAAAAGGGAACAAAAGAATATACTATAGGCTAGATAGATTCTATGCTAATAGGGACTTCTTCAATTTTGATAAAACGGAGGAAGAAAGCAGAGTAAGGGTTTACCCTTGCACTCTATCAAACCATCACCCTATCAATATAAAGATAATAGTAGCTAAGGAAAGGACTAAAGAAGATAGGAAAGATGGAAAATTCATGCTAAACACTAACCTACTAAATGATGAGGACTGCAATGAGGCCATATTTACTATTAGAGAAATTAAAAAATGAATGTTAAAAGACAAGACATCCATTGAGAAATGGAATAAAAATGTTAAAGGATGAGTAATTATCTTCCAAAATAAAGGAAAAAAAAGAAGCTATGGATAACAAAAAGAATGAAAATGCTCTCCAAGAAAGTTTATTCAATTTGGAATCTAAACTACAGGAAGATCCTAAGAATGAAGAATTGAATGAGGAACTAATCACCAAAAAAAATTCCTTTAGACGGCTGCAAGCAAGCAAAATCCAAGGATTAAGGATAAGAGCAAAAAATAATTGATTAAACAATGGAGAAAAAGGTTCTAAATTCTTCTTCAAATTTATCAAAGAGAAAACTGTAAAAGAAGAAGTAGAATGTGTTTGGACAGAGAACACTCTGATAAGTGACCTAGATGAAGTGAAGAGACAATTCTATCTTTTTAACAAAAATCTTTTTACCTTTGAGGGAGACAAAATATAGAGTTACAATGCTAGATCTATTTGCAAAAAGTTAATTCCTAAAAAGGTCTCCAAAGAAAGTGCAAAAATATTAAGAAAAGAAGAAACTAAGGAAGAAATTGTAAAGGCCATTCAGGTACTTAGTATTGATAAATCTCCAGGGGTTGATGGCCCACATGTAGAATTCTATAAGAGAAATGTCAATTGGGTGAGTGATGATCTGCTATAGGTATACATTGAAGCCATTAATAGGGGCTCACTAGGAGAGGATATTAACGAAGGTATAATTAAGCTAATACCTAAGGATGGGGACAAATCCGTAGTAAAAAGCTGGAGACCAATTACCTTGCTGAATGTATCCTACAAGCTCCTAGAAAAGATCTTGACATTGAAATTTGTTGACATCCTTCCTTCCTTCATCAACAACACTCAAACAAGGTACATTAAAGGTAGATATATCCTAGAGAACCTCCTAACAAGTTGGGAAGCTATGGAATGGGCAAGGTACTCCAACCAAAATATAGGCTTGCTCCTTCTTGACTTTGAAAAGGTATATGATAGGATTGAATGGCCATTTCTTTTGATGGCTCTAGAACTCTTTGGATTCCTAGTTGAGTGTTGTGGGATGGTTAACACCCTAATGCGAGATGCAGTTGCACAGGTGGATATAAATTGATCACTTTCAAATCATTTCTCTATAGAGATCTATAAGGCAAGGATGCCCTCTTGCCCTTACTTTGTTTGTAATTGCTTCTGATGCTATTTTCTACCTCTTAAGAGACTCCATTAGCCCCAAGGTAAGAGATTTAACCCTGCCTAATGAAGATGATCTCCTAAACATCCAATTTGCAAATGATATTGCCCTTTTTGTTAAACTTGAAAAAGAAAACTTTGAAAATCTTATGCAAAAACTAAATATTTATTGCGAAGCTTCTGGGGCAAAACTATCTAAAGTAAAATCCATAATGCTAAGTTGGGAAAACACCCCCCAGAGCGGTTCACCAAATATGAATTCCAATGGGGAGGCCCAAATAAGCAAGTTAGATACTTGGGTATTCCTTTTGCTGTGAATCCATGTTTGAAAGATATGCGAGAATGGGTAAAAGATAAGGTTGATATAAAGTTAGGTAAATGGAAAAGGCAATTCTTATCATTGGCAGAAAAAATTCAATTCTATGAGAAAATTCTCTCTTATAATCTTTATTACTCTTTTGTGTGGCTATTTTTTAGTTATCAAATAAATGAAATACAAAGAAAATCAGACAATTTCTTTGGTTTGATGGTAAAGGAAACAAGAAGAAACATGTTGTTAAATGGGATTGGTGTTGCTTAGATAAGGGGAATGGAGGATTAGGTTTGAAAGATCTAAAAAAGCAAGGCATATCCCTTGCTGTCAAATGGATTCTTAAAGCATTGAATGAGGAATAGTTTCAAGGCAAAAATAAAGCACTTACTGAGTCTGCTAGAAGACATATATTACAATATTTTTGAGCAGGTGACAGTGACAATGGAGATATCCAAAGACAAATTGTAAAGTTGCTGAAAAATGGGAAGGTGGAGGTCAACAAAGAAAAAATCAAATATGCGAGGCATTGGCCATTCAACAAGGAAGACAATATTCCATTCCAGTGGAATTATCTGGAGTTTCAGAAAAAAGTACATCAAGAATATAATGTGGAAATATTGCAAAAATATCTAGGGTTTCAAGGAGGACCAAGATTCTTTGTAAACTAGGGAGAAGATCTAATGGTGGAGGTGGTGAGATCAAATGTAGAAATGTCAGGTATAGATCCACCAATTGGGTGGAATGATTGGGAAAGCTACTGTGAAAGCATCGATTTTTGAAAAGCACGATTTTATAGCAAATTTTGTAAACTTTGTAATGAATGTTCTGCTCTACTTTATTCAGACTTAAAACTTATAAATTAGGAAGGCCTTGCATGGCAAGTTAGAATATAGATACTTGATGTAGTCTATTAGACTGCGACCAAATATAAGATGGAAACTATGATGTAATGGCTCTTTATTTGCTATTGGTAATCTATAAACAATTCAAAAATCTAGGTTCTTTCCATCTATGGCTTTCCACAAGCAGGAAATTATTTAATTTTGCATAAGGGCTTGATAAGGTTAAAAGCTAAATACTTTACCTTTGTACTATTGTAGATTTCATTTTATGCCCCTTAAGGAATAATCCAAAGGTAGTACCTTAAATTAAGAAAGGGAGCATAAATGGTAAGCTAAAGTCTCGTCTATAAAAAGGGAGGCATGGGCCTCATAAATCCATACAAACTAAAGCTAAAAAGAGGAGATATTTCACGTGAGGAAAAAGTGGCTAAGCTAAAGAAATATTCCTCCTTAAGTAAAGGATTTAGAATATTTCTTGTGGGTACAAAGGGTACGTCCAATGGTTGAAAGCACATTTTAAAGCTTTACCTTTACTATTTTAGGGCCTGCGTGCCTTTTATTATAGTAAGCATATTTTGTGGGCCAATATGAGATGTTGACGAGGAAGAGGAAGATGATTTAGATACATTTTGAAGGCTCCTTGAGTGGTCTAAATTTGTTTGTGATGAGGGTGAAAAAAGATTGAAGGCAAACAAAGGAAGATAAAAACAAATACAAAGCACAATACCTTCGCCTAGAATCTTTGCTTCTTTGCTTGATGAGCAGCAATGGAGTGCATCTTTATTCCATTTGATTTGCTCTTTGATGTTGATATGTGGATTGCTTAATGCTCTAGCATAACCTTTATATGATTTGATTATGATAGATAAAAAAGATAGCATGTAGATATGATAGTAGATTCTAGATATGCATTCAAGAGGATTTGATGAAGGATGAGAGCCTCTACATATAGAGTCTTGAAGTGGCAAAATCAATGGCTAGAAATGATTGATGATGGATGGCTGAGCTTGAAGGAGGATTAGGGTTTGGATCAAGGATGCAATCATGTGAGATGGCACATGAAGGATAGGATCTAGGCTCAAGATTAAGATAAGGGCAAAAATCTATATGGTAATGGTTAGTATTAAGAGGTTAAATGAGATGAATGGATATGATGAAAAGTTAGTTTGACCTTTGGCTAGGTGTCTAGGTTCAATGAATCTAGACTAGGAGTTAGTTAGACATGTGAAGGGGACACTTGGTACATGAGGACAAATTTAGATTATGATCCATGTGAACAAGATTGAGGGCTAGGATTAGATGGGATAAGGATAGAGGATAAAAGAGAATTAAATAAATAAAGTATTTATTTAATTAATGGGATCATGTGAAGGGATAACAATTAAATAAATAGTAAATATTTATTTAATTAAGGGATTGGGATAAAGGATGGGAAAAGATGGGAATCATTAAATAAATAATAAATATTTATTTAAATAATGGCTAAGGATAGGGTAGAATTAGGTGTGGTTGGGTAAGGTCGATTTTAGGTGTCTACAATTTGTATTGTAAATAAATATGCAAAGCATTTGAACTTTGTATGGGGGTTGCTTTCATTGCGAATTTCTTTGCCTACGTTGCTGTCTTGTTTTATACACAGAAAACTTCTGACCCTAGGAGAGTTGTGCTACAATGCACATCTAGAAGTATTTAATAAAAGATTTTGTGGCTCTTTTATTTTGCCCTCGGTATTGAGTTTTATGTGGACGGTTTAGTTTCATTAGTGTTAAAATTCTTAATTCTAGCATCAGTCATTTGCCATGTTTACTTTTTTGTTGAATATTTAAATTCCTTATATCTTGTTCCTCAGGGAGTAATTAGTAATTTTACATACTATTCTAAGGCATTGTTCTTTTATTGGTATTCACTATATTTTCTTCATCATTTTACCCCCAAGCATTTTTAGATAGTTTGACTACAGGAGCTGATCCATATTTGGAGGTTGCTTTGAGCTTGAGACACTTAGAGCTTACCATCTCTACATTCTAATTGTGGGCGCAATAGAAATCAGACGTTCAAAAGTTCGAGATCTTGTTCTTATATTTGTTATAAATATTTCTTGTTTCTGCAAGGTGGACGACCATCAATGGACTTATGTGGGGCAAGATATGAGAGCTTTATGAGTTGATTGAGATATACTTTGTATTGTTGTTTCACTTTCTTTCATGATTATTTTTTATTCTATTCAAATCTTCCCATGTAAACTTTCTCAGCATGATGTCTAGATATCACTTTGTTTTGCTTTGTTGAAAACCTTGAGCTGTAACAGTGATATTAATGCGATTAATCAGTTTGAGTTCATCAAATGAAATTCTTGGATAGAAAATTTTACTTATTGATCGTAGTAACCTGGTACCAATATGCTTCTATCTGATACCACCAATTGTGCTTGGACTTGGCAGAGTGGGTAAAATTATGTTGCCAGTTTGTCCAGCAGAAGCCTCAGATCCAGGTCTGGTTCAAACCTGGTTCAAGGTCTAGATCGATCAAGCCACAAAATCACACAGGGAGCAGAAATTTCACTGTGGGTAATCCTAGAGGAACTTTAGTGAACCCAAAAGAACCCAACAGAATTGCAACAAACCAGAAATGAACCCACCTAGTTTTTTCTAATAATTTTTGGCATTTGACTTTGACTATGATTGACAAAAACAGGATCGATCAAAAACACTATATGAGATCTCCTTTGGGAACAAATGTATTCTCCACAGCGAATGTATTCTCATCCACCATCAATTCAATGTGCTTCTGCGATGGTGGGATAAACTTAAGTTTTTATGGCTTCAAAGTTATAATTTTAGGTTAGAAATATAGGTTTTATATTTTAGCTTTTAAAATATTAAAATTTGCATAGTTGTCAAGAGGTTTTAGGTTTTAATTTTAAATTAAACTTATTTGTTAAAATTTACAACTTTAAAAACTATTATTAATTGTATTTAGGTTATAGAATTTTTTGTTGGCTAACTTCACAAATTGGCGAATAGTTCAAATTGGGCCTAATTTTTTTGTAAATAGTACAAGCTATAAGGCTCATTAAATTGTCATTTTTTTACATAAAATTAGTTTAGTATTGGTTAGATTACCCAACCATGATTTTATTAAACTTTTTAAAATTGAATTATTTTACCACAATAAATGCTATTTGATGGGAGCCTAATTGCCTAAAATTTATAATACACATTACAAATCTAAAACATGTTTGCTAGTACTATTAAATTCCCACTTGTTTTTAGAGCTATCTCACCATTACTATTTGATTCATGCTTGCTTTGGGGTACATATTCACTTTGAAATCAAAATCTGGCAGAATTTGTATATATAATTAGGTTTTCAAGGGGTGTGTTGTGGTCAGCGTTACAAGACTTGAACTCGCCTCAGACTCAGCAAGCTGGTTTTTGACTCGTTGTTGGACTCTGTGCCCAAACTCGGTGCAAAAGCCCAAGCAATTCAAAGATTTTTAAGGATTAAAAACTTGTTTCATGCACCCTTCAATAAATAAGCATTAAAGACACAATAACCTCATCAAATAGAAGCTACTTTGATCACATATACAAGTATACATCGATCAAATAAGTATAAACACAAATTTTAGCTGAAGGAAATAACACATTTAGATATATAAATTTTGTCAAATGTATACAAAACTCATGGAATATGAAATCCATGGGATCAAAACAAATATCAAAACTAAAAGTATAAGTCTATGGTTCAGAAGAGCTTGCATTACTCATCCCAACATCACGACAAGTCATCTAGTGTCTAAGATAGGTCTTGGATGATGATTTAACCATGATATTTTCTTGTGTCTCAATGGCTTGTGTGTATATTCAAGTGAGGAATTTATTATTAAAGTTTTCTTGAAGCCTTCAAGGCTGCATGTTTTGTTGTCAACCTCTTTAACAAAGAGGAACAATTAAGTAAAAAGATAAATGGTTATGTTCTAGTTTGACCTTAGCTAGGATACTAATAGATGGGATTGTTCTGAGTTGTCTATGTAGGGCATGATTGATACATTTTTGCATTATGAAAATGGCATTTCTTGCCAACTGTGACTTAACCTGTATTCAGCAATACAATGACTGTAGCATGCCAACTTTTCCTATGGCCGTCCTTGTATACCAAACAAGTTGTCCAATGTATGAAACAAGATAATCCTTGATTGTGGCTTTGATTGTGAAGATGCAGAGATTTGCAACATGGGATATGTATTTTGTAGGCTTTATGTCTTATGATCATGATTCATCATTGGCCTATTACTTGCTTAGACTTATTGTTTGATCGAGGTTTGGGGGAAACACCCCAATGAGATTGAGGTGTAGCGCCCCCAACATGACTTGCCAATATTGTGTTGTGATGTGTAGCAGTTGTACTCTCCTTTCTCTCCTTTGTTATCACGGCCTCTAATAACTAGGGCACATGGAGCCTCAAATAATACATATACAAACATTTTAGTGTTTTTGTTTATATTGATAAGAAATTAAGGTTTTATCTCGAATCTTTGACAGGTATAGTTTGCCATAGCTGTGATTACGGTTCTCTACTAGGTGGTCCAACTTTGGAAAGGTATTTATGAAGCACTATAATAACTTAACCTGTTTCCAAATATCCTTTTCCCTCACATTGATTTCATTGGTGATCATGAGATCACTATGTAAATATTTAAGAAAAATATGTTAAAGGAAGGTTAAATGCAAGATCAAACCACATGTAGACCACTTAATACACTATGTGCAAAAAATCTGCATGTCAAAATAAACCAACTTACATTAGTTAATCTTTAAGAGTCTTTTCCTTCCAAAGATGTGGAGTAAATCTTCATTTTCTACCATTGATTTCCTCTCTAATCTAACTATTCTAATTTCATTCCGCATCCTAGTATAGTTTTTTACTGGTCTTTCCCTTAGCCTTGTTATACCCAAAATATTTTTTTGGCATTCTGCTTAAATTGAGCTAAATCATGTAAAAATGCTGTCAAATGTTTGTTTTAGGTCAAACCAAACATAAGGTTTTTGTGGGTTTCTGTCAAGGAACATATGTGTAAAATTCTGAAAAATTGAAAATTAGGGTTTCGTGCCCCCTATTTTTAGGGAAACCTTTGAAAATAGGACTTTCCCAGAAATGATTGAAAATGATTTTGATAGGATTAATCGACTTCACGATCACACTGTTCAAGTCAGAATCATCAAAAAACATGTTTTACTCTGGTGGGTCTATCTTCATTTTTCAAGAACAAAGTTAGGAACTCCGCAGCCATTAATGGTAGATTGGCCAGTACCAGGTGCCGAGAGCTAAGCTTCAAAAGCTTCAACAAAGAAGCCATGGTGGAAAAGGCTGAAAAATATGCTGTTCGACGAAGGAGATTCTCAAAACGGAAAAGGCCAAAATTTGGCTAACTCTAGAAGGAAGACGCCTTGCTACCAAGGAAGAAACAATAGTCAAATGCCAAAAGGCACCCCTCTTGAAGAAAGGCGCCCTTTTGTCTCAAGGGCCAAATGTAGTCATCTAACACTTTCAAAGCAGTCATCTTCTTCGTGTTCGTGCTGGCTACTCAATGCTTTGTCAAGCAAGATCGTCTAATTCAAAGATCACTGACAAACGTCAACGAAACATGGAGATGCTGAATGGGGAACATGCCAAAATGAAAGGAAATTGCTAAGTACAAAAGAAAAGTGCCCCTACTGAAGAAAGGCGCTTAGTTTTAGGAGCATGTAGATGCAGCCTGATTGCTCACTGACCTCCAGGAAGACCTCCACTTTGACCGATCTCAACAACGAAATCATCTACGAAGGCATTTGACAATTCGATCACTGGATGATAGAGGTCAAAGCAGGCAGTTTACAAAATAGATATAATCAGTCAACAAGCCAAAGCTCTTAGATATAATTAGTCATCAGTCAACGGTGACGTCAGATCAAAGGACGAAGGGTCTAAATGACAAAGACGAAGAATAGTCATCAAAATTGACTAAGGTAAAGCTAAAAGTGCCCCTATTGGAGAAAGGCGCCCTTTAATCTAGAGGCTCAAACTCAGTTTTCTAGCTTGATGACTCCCAAGCATACCTCTTTGGGATGGTCCCATCTCATCAATAGATCCGTCAACAGCTGCCGATGATCAATTGAACGACCGAGAGCAAGGATCAAACAGAGGCACTCTAGCCTGGAAAAATGATGAAAAATGCTCAACACTCAAGAAAGGACGCCTAAAAGGTCAAAGGCAATATGTTGACTTGAGTTAAGCAATTTT
Organism: Sequoiadendron giganteum; assembly: GCA_007115665.2. Taxonomy (NCBI): domain Eukaryota; kingdom Viridiplantae; phylum Streptophyta; class Pinopsida; order Cupressales; family Cupressaceae; genus Sequoiadendron; species Sequoiadendron giganteum. The sequence goes on from CM021107.1 coordinate 262,555,648, forward strand.
GGAGGCAAAAAGAGACCAAACACTCCACGATCAATGGAAATCAGCTTTTGAACTCCAAATCAGGCTTCAATCATGAGTTGGCGCCCAAACTTGAAGGATCTCAACTTGAATCATTATATATTCAAGCTAGGCATCCCTTTATTATTTCTTTTCGCAGGTTGAAGATCAAAACAACAAATTGCTCTCAAGGACATCTTTTCCAGATCTAGCAAGGGTTTTAGACCATTCTTCAATATTTTTTGAAGATCAGTGGCAAAAAGGGATTTCTTCTCAGAAGTTGAATTCAGAGGCAAATTTTTACAAAGAGGCAGTTAATAACTTCCAATCCACCTCTTGTCTACTTCCTCTCTTCTGTCTTAAAATTCTTGCATGTCACAGAAAACAACAGGCTACCTCAGATCTAACCAACTAGGTGTGATCAACACAATTTTCCAGTGAAACTCATCTTTTCAGATTTACCAGAAACAACAAACTTGCTCCCCTATTTTTAGGGATTTTTCTGAAAAAGTCTCAGAATAAAAAATCTAAGGAACTGGGTCTATTCAGCATTGAAGCACAAACAAAACCCACGTGCCAAATTTTTTCCGAAAAAATACTTCTCGACAAACGCTATTTTTAAGGGTTTTTAGAAATTGTCAGAACATGGTCATGTGCACAGTCATTTTTTAAGTCTTTTAGAATGCAATACTCCCAGGTACAATACAAGACCAAAATGGTCTTGTACCATGATTTCCTAAAAACGACTGACACTGACTTGTATCAAAAGAATCCATAGGTCAATTCAGAGGATTTGGAGGGCTTGAATCAAATCACACTGCAAAACATAAAAGAGTCTAGATTATTCCAAGTTGCATCGATCCCTATCACATTATAGAGTGTGGAGCTTGTAATCGCTTGCATTAAGCATTACAATTCAACCACAAGAGAAATCCGATCAGTGGATGTGAGGGTGATTTGCAACTTGAAACCAAAGGACATTGAAAAATGTTTTGCTATTCCACCATGCCCAATCAACAAGGTCATATCTATGAAGGAATGTGAAAAGGCATTTGAAGCTTCAAAGGACAGGTGTTTGCTAAAAATGGCAAAACAATGGTTAAAGGTAAAAAAGGCCAGCTTGCCCAAAATAGTTGGATGAGGAGAATTCAAAGACGAGTATGCAGTGTTAATCACTCTACTCAACATGATCATTGGACAGGAAGAGGGCAACTGATTTTAGCTGTGGATGTATTATATCATTGCCAAGATTATCAACAAAAGGGAACATTATGATTGGGCCACCCTGATCAGTGACACTCCACCAACAAATTACCGGGTTTCTAGAGGCTCATAGGTTCCACATGTGTTCCTACTTGGCATACCTGATTGCCTTCCAAGGTGATTTCAGGACATTGAACATTGTGGGAACCTTAGGTGTGCAGAAGATCCAGGAATACCTTCCGCGTCTTGAGTTTACTCAAGCGGAATGACACTTCAAAAAGATAAGTGACCTCTTCATCATGCACACCGTACGAGACCTTGACCATGAGATGCACGCACATATATCACCAGCAGCCAAGGAGGCAGTGGTGGACTGGGCGGATTGGTTTATCCAATTCCCTACCTTCACCTACATACATGTGTATGGCTACAATGGTCACCTCGCCATGATGCCCCGCTACCCTTAAGATAAGGTAGTGTTCATGGAATTCCTAAGGAAGTTGGCCGAAGTTCACACTCACCTACGCTTGAAGAAGAAATCAGCTGCAAACTTTCCCATTCAGATGGGACTCTATAGATGTAAAACAACAACAAATGCCAAATTGATGAGCCAAGAAATAGTGAGGCTTAATCTCAAATACCTCATTGAGAGGAGGTCATCATATGATCACAGAGGCCTTTATGCAGCTCATCTTGAGCAACGCTCATCACATGAATCTTCTATGGAAGATTATTGGGTCAATTGTGACGATGAGTTCAAGGTACGAAGAAGGAACTATATCCGGTTTAAACTCTCACAAATTTCTGACTTTATGTTAGAAGCCATTGAGGGCTTATCTAATGATGAAGGGGAAGTCATTCTCCCCTCGTTCTTCGTGAATCAAGTGGACTCACAATCACTCAAAAGAGTGTATTGGTATTCAAGAGAAAACACATCTATAGAGGAGAGAACGAGTAGAGTGGTCAGAAATAGTTGACTCTACCTAGACAGCAAGAGGACAAGGAAGGTAGTACTTCCCCGAACAAAGCCGCCACCGGTTCAATCTTCACTACCTTCCACGTCCAGGAAGAAGCCCAAACGAAAGCAGATGAGCATCCTTCCCGAAGGAATGAGGATGTCAGGGAACACGTGGGGAAGAACAAGGATTGTTGGTGCAAATCAGCAAGAGGTACAGGTGGAGACAGCCACCAATTTACCTGAGATAGTAGAGATCGTTGCAGTCGAGCCAGAGCCAGTGATTGAGATAATCACAACAGAGATGGAGCCCATGGCAGAAGCAGTAGCAACATAAATGGTGCCTGTGATAGAAACAGAGCCACCTACTTCACCACCATCACAACAGTCACAAGGTCCCATCGACTTGGACTCTCCACCCAAAGACGTCACTACAACACAATCTCATTCATCGAGCATTCAGGGGCCCAATATTCCTCCTTCCAGTGAAGCTAGTCGGGATTCTATCTGGCTTGAGGGCTTCCTAGGAAGGAAGAGGGAAAGGCCATCCTACGAGCTTGACTTCACAGAGTTCGATCATGTCCCTCAAGACATGCCGACAAAGAATTTGAAGAAGCAAGTACATGTAGGAAGGAATGCAAAGAATGAGTTCATCATAGAGATTGCTGCCCCACCTGAGGACAGAAACATACATGATGTAGAGGTTGAGGACTTCACGCTATCAAAGGTGAACCTCGAAAAGACCACTCGTCAGGTGGAGGCAGACCTTCTCGGAATCGCCTTAGTGAGCGTCCAAGAGAGAATGGCTAAGGATGGTCAAGACAAAGCAACCTTGAAGGCTGAAAACCGAGAATTGAGAATGTACATTGCCAGCTTGATGCACGACACTCCCAACTTCTCTGCTTTGCCACGAGAATTGCTGAATCTCCTTGCGGAGGAAAATCATCACCAACTGATTACATATGGCAAACACTTGAGAAATCAAGTGGAAGAATTTGTTGTCAGAGGGCGATATGTACTGGCGGAAATATACCAGTTGACAGATAGAGCACATGCACTTCGTGCGGAAATCCAACAGTCAAAATTAAAGATAGCAGAGAAAAGGCCTGGAGATGAGGTCACAGTTGCAGACTTGCAATTGGCGTACCGATCAGTTATCACCGCAAAGAACAGGCAACATCTCTTTGCCTGGAAATAATAGCTGGCATACAAGGTGAAAGCCTATGATGCCAATTCTGTGGAACTAATTGACTACTGACGGATTGTCGCAGATGTTATCAACTTCGCAAGAATGTTGGTAATATCCTTCCCTCACATAGAATATCAACAAGAGGGAGGTGAATATTTTGAGGTAGGTGTAGTGCATAATCAATTCCGAGATGTCATCCATAGCATGTTCCTCGATGATCTTGATGGTTGTAAGTTGACCAAAGTTGCAGCCATGTCTACCAAGTTAGGTGACACAGCTGCAAAGTGCAAAGACTATTAGCAGTAGCTTGTGATGGGTGAAGAAATACTAAAGCGTTGTGTCGTCATCTTACAGAGCATTAATTGCCCAGAGGCTGAGGAGGTACACGACTGGATAGAGGCACTGTTGACCAGTGGTGATGAGGTGCAAATCACCCCACGAAGGACGTCCTACCCTCCAGAAAGACAATAACTATGGCTGAAGTTAACTTGATGCCCCTTTCCAAGTTAACTCTAGATCCCACAGATCATGCATGTCAGATCCCACTAATCAAGGATGTTTAAATTGACTTCCACAATTTGTGGATCTCAAATCTCCATTGAAGGTGGATGTCTATTTTGGAGGCACATTTGTAATTTAAGTTCACTCTTAGTTAGGTTTCAGTCAACTGAGGTAGACTTCCAATTTGACTTTGTTTAGTTTCAGTTAACTGAAGTAGATTTAGTTAATTGCTTGCTCACCTACTTTTAGACATAGGAATAAATCTTGCTGATTGGCAAGAACTGATTGTTAACTCAAGGAGATTTTAGGGTTGCCTACTCCTTTAGTTTCTATAAATAAGAGCCTTGGGCTCATTATTTGTTTAACTTTTATTTACTACACAAAATTGCTGCGCCATTGTTGCCAGAGTTTGCATGGTTGTATTTGTTCACTCTTGGATGAGAGTTTATTGGTTGATTGTAATTGTGCATGATTTTGTGCCTTTTTTGTCCCAATCTTTGTAATTCATTGGAAAAGCTTGAAGAAGAAAATCAGATGGCGCTTGCATATTTGATCTAAGATTTGAGTTGATTCAACGTCTTGTTCTAAATAGTTTATTGTTTCAATCTCCTCCTTGGACAAGGGTTCCTCCTTGGATATTTTGTCATCGGTAGCTATCGTTTGATGTTGTTTAAAGATCCAAATTTCAGGCTACACTTCGGATAGGGGTTCCTCCTCCTTAGTAATCCTGATATCCATATCTTCGTAATTTGTTGTTTCCAGTAAGTTGTTTCCCAACCTATACCTCGGATAGGGGTTCCTCCTCCTTGGTAAGTCTTAGATCCAGCTTATCGTGAAGAGTGTTTACTTGCATAAAACCTTATCCCAGCATATATCCGAGAGTTCAGAGCCTCGGCTATATTCTAAGGAGACGGCAGATTCAAGTGATCCAACCCATCCATTTTGCTCCTATGCCCTCATGCTCTGTTAATCTTGGAGAGGTAGGATAGTTTAGAAGCTAGTTTAGTCGTAGTTAAGATCTGCGAAAATCAGAGAAAAACTTAGCTACAACGCATTGTGTTTATGCACCCTTGTGTCTTGCCGCTAAGTAAAAAAGATAGGAACCCGAGTACCCTTTTTTACATAGAACATCAGCAAAGAGAGATCTTCCTCTCAATAATCTTTAGAGTAGTACTATAACACTTGCAATAGCTGTCCGTTTCCAATAAGCACTCCAGAGGTGCTAATTGAAACACCAACAAGCCTAAAACTAGTGTAAAATTTCTATGAAGGGATGCATATGAAGGGCTTTGAGAGATAAACATGCCTTTAACAAAATTAGCCTTTATTTCTAGTAGTGAGGATTATATAACATGATGTTTGACTTTCTTTTGGGTAGTGATTCTTGAGGTTGGGAGACCCCATACACAGAAAAAAAGGAAAGCATGTACTTACTTAAATCAAATACCCTTATTTACCCAAGAAACACTTTAGATAAATATCCCACACTCAATAAGGTTTTCATATTAATTATAAATTTATAAATATTAATTTATCCTTAAACAATAATTTTCATATATATTTCAGATTTAAAATTTAATAATATAATTCTGAAAAATACAAACTTAATTTTGAATATCTGCTCTAATCTTCTTTCAATTTACAGCTATTTTATTTGTACAAATGTCTTGAAATATTCTTTCTAAAGTTAAGGGTTTTTGTCCACTAACTTGATGAAGAAATTAAGGGTTTTTGTCCTTGTATTTCTGGCCTATGAGGGGTTTCGTCCTCAAGATTGCTGAATCATTGATTCATATTCCATGAAGGAAAAATAAATAATTATCTCTGCTGAATTCCTTTTCCTTCCCCTTCGATTTATCTGCGTATGTACCCACTTTAACTCCAATAGTCATAACCCTTCATATGCTGCCCTTTGACTTTTAGTTAATTATAATTTAATCTTTTGTTTTGTTTTGATTTTGTTTTTTTTTTGTTTTTAAAGAAATCACAGGGGTAGGAATAAATCCCATGACCCTAGTGTTATTCACTATCTTTAGATATTAAAATGTTTAGACTTTTCTACTGCCGCCTAACATCTTGTGCAGTTTATGATCAGTGATGGAAATATGTGGCACCAAAACAAAATTTATTTGGGAGTCTCAAAATTAGGTGTGGGACATTACAATAATCCATGAACAAGTACAAGCAGAGGATTTCATAAGCATGCATAGTTACAAGTGACAAAATCAAGAAAACATGCACAGGCAGACAAGTTTAAGTGTGTAAAAGTGTTTGTGGAAGTTTCAATAAAACCTTCACAAGTAAATGCTAAAGATTCTCCAATGGGGGAAAAAT